>CM065593.1:217730566-218390566 GCA_033119425.1 Bufotes viridis | reverse complement strand
TTATTTGTTTTTTAAATATTGTATTTTTTTCCTTATAGTTTTTTAGCGCTACCCTACTTAGGTCTTTTCTGAACTGAGTTTATAAATACAAATAACACAATAGACACATATCTTACTGGAGCCAATACTGCATTATTTCCAAAAATAAATTGTCAATAGCAGTATTCACTGTGTTTGCAGAAGAGTAGGGCCATTTCGTTTTGCCTCTATCTTTAAGTTAGACATGTTACTAAACATGCTTGCAATATTGCTAACGAGGTACCAGTCGTTACCGAAGCCGACTTCGGATCCCAGTTTTAAAATGGTTTTTAAATTGAATAATTGAAATCTGAAGTTATTCAGTGAAAATTCGCGAGGCTTTGGACATGATAAATGTCACCTCTGCTAAGACCATACATTTGAATGCTATACAGAGACGGGTCTTCATACAGCATTCAAATAAATTTTGAATGAATCGACTTTTGATCTATGATCCGAAGCGCACTTTGCTTAACACTAGCTATAACCATTCCATATTGTGTGTGTCTGTGTACCAAACACATGACTTTTCATGGGTTCAAGGTCACTTTTGAGTATGCAATATTCCTCCTGCTACTCCTCCATGCAACCCCAGAGAAGTCTCCAGTTGGGGGGAGGCTCCTTTTTTTCTGAGAAGAGGCAACAAAAACCCTCAATGCACTCCAGAATATAGTCATGAGAGTCTCCCTGTTGATGTCTTGTGTGAGAGCAGTCAGTGTTTGGTCTGCCATGAGGGAGGAGGTTCCAGGGGAAGCAGGTGACCCCATACATAGATTTTTGGTGACAGTGCTGATGGCACTTTTTGCCATGGCGGTGGTAGTAGGGGCAGTGGTAACGACACAACAGGAAGCTGGGAGAGGATCCAAGGAGCCCACCATGAGATATCACAGTCTGATAAAAGTGTTGGGGAGGGTGAGGACTATGAGGATGACTGTGTGTTAGACAGGACCTGAGCGCTAAATAGGGGCCCTGAGGAGAAGGTAACATCAGAGGAGAAGGGTGGTGGCTTGGGTGGCAATAAAGAGTGGAGTCAATGTATGGCCAAAAACCTCCCAAAGAACTGGCAGGGCCAGATTTTCGTCTTCTCTGGTCCTCTTCCACTCTGGAACTAGGGATTTCGCTGATACTATGGTTTCAGGCTTAATACATGCCATATCTAGGTTAAGCTCAACTGCCACTAGCTCTGTGTGAAAAACTCCCGTATGGTTTTTTTTTTCTCAACAAGGCCAGCACACAAAACCATAGCTGTGTGTAATATCTGCAGGTTTAAAATAAGTTGTGGGTGTTCAAACAAAAATATAGTTACTAGGGCTCTATTGCAGAACATGAGGTGGCAACATCGGATCCCAGGGGCTGATTGGGAACGCAAAGTGACCCTGAAAAACAAAATGCAGTGTGTTGTTAGTTGAAGCCAAACTGGTAGAAGTTGTGGCCAAGCCAAGTAAATGGTTTTTTTGTGGAGCAATCTGTATTTTTTTTTTTTCATTTTGGAATGTGCTGTATATGCCTTTTTGACCACTGTTAATTCAGTTTTTTTGAGAGATGAAGCCACAAAAAATGTTGAATTCATCATTTTGATTTTTTTTTTCCATCTTTTTCCATTACAGCATTCACCGTATGGAATAAATATGTTTATATATTTTCGTGCGACAATGATCTTTGTTTGTTATTATTTGTTTTTGTTTTTTATATGGGGAAAGTTGCTTATTTTCATAGTTTTTTTAATAGTTTTTAAAACTTTTTTTTCACCTATTTTAATTCCCCCTAAGGGATGTTAACATGTAATGATCTAATCCCTTTTCCCATTGACTGAAATGATTTACCATTGCAATCTATAGATTTACTGTGTTTCTATAGAGCCCTGCCACAGAAAGCTTCCATAGGAACATAGCTGTGGCAGGCCTCAGAGTCTTCCAAAGGCCCAACACTGCCATAGCACGTGAATAGTTTGGGCCCCAAAAGTGCAGAGCTACAGGGAAAAAATGCCTTAGATGCCATGGTCGCAATTGACCACAGCATGTGAGGGGTTAAATGTCAGTGATTGGCATAATGCAGATCGCAGACAATATCTTGGTGTCTGCTGTGTAAAGCAGCAGGCATCTGTTGGCTATGGCGCCTGTTCAGATTCTGAGTGGTCTACCATGTTTAAAGTCCTGACTTCCACTGTATATGTATGGTGCAGATCAGGAAAGGGGTTAAAATAAAGTCATTTCTTCATATAACTATGGCCTTCAATATTATAATAGTGCTTGAGTACACCGTTATGTATTTTAAAACTTTTATTCTTTTATCTTAATTGTCACTGCCAGGTCTCCGAATCCAGGATCTTTTGTATGGGAGAAAAATTAAAAAATAAACCAAGCCACAGGCTTCACAATGTTGGTTGAGAAGAATTTCTCTAATGAGAATTTTTTACTAGTATTCATGTACAATGCATCTGGAA
Organism: Bufotes viridis; assembly: GCA_033119425.1. Classification (NCBI taxonomy): domain Eukaryota; kingdom Metazoa; phylum Chordata; class Amphibia; order Anura; family Bufonidae; genus Bufotes; species Bufotes viridis. The sequence goes on along the minus strand of CM065593.1, from coordinate 218,388,105 downwards.
CCATCTGGAATTACAATAAACACATTTTTGCATTTATCCATTTGCATATATACCATTAAATGAATAAAAACTAACAAAAAGAGAAAATATATTTTCCTAAAAATCCTAGTCCTAGGAGATTAGAGAATGTTATATCCCAATTTTCAGGGCAATTAGAGCAACTTTGGTTCGGGTAAAACTGATTCTGGTCTGAAGCGATTTTCTAATCTGTAATCAAAATCATTTCACACAGCATAAATAATAAATATATAAATAAATTATGCTTCTTTATTATCAGAGGAAATATACCCCAGAGCTGAGGAAAAAATTAGTCTAGCTTGAACACTGATGACCTGTACTGAAAGCATGCAGTCTGCAGATCAATTTTTTTTTAAATCCTAGGTAATAAAGAATCATGCTTGTTGTATGATTCTGTATAAACCTAGAACTAAAACCTGATGAGTCTGATGAAGGCATGAATTAGTTCCGAAACGCGTCACTTATAATACTATGTGACCAATAAAAGCAGCAACATTGAAAATCCAATAGCGAGTGCCGGTCTTCATTTCGATAGAACTAAAACCTAGTTATTAGTGTTGGCCTTGAATATTCGAATCACAAATTTTTATCTCGAATATCGCCACTTCAAGAATTCGCAAATATTTAGAATATAGTGCTATATATTGGTATTTTCGAATATTCGAGATTTATTTTCATCTGAACCCATGATCACTCCCTGCTTCTTGCTTGTGGGCAAATTAGAAGGCTGCAATGTCTTTATCTGAGCTTAGCAACATCCCTAGCAACCAATGTGAAAGTTGCCTACCTCTTTACTATATAAGAACCTCCCCAGCAGCCATTTTCTGCATTTTTTTTTTTTTTTTTTAGTTCTGAGAGACACCAGTGTCATTGCTGTGCTCTGTGCTTTACTGTGTCACATTACATTAGATAGTTAGTTAGTTAGTTAGTTAGGTTATATATATAATACACATAGTTAGCGGGAGATAGTCAGTGTAGGTTAGATTGTAATATAGTGTAGCTGATAGGTTCCAGTGCAGGGTGCTAGGTAGTGTGATAGGTTGTGCTGTCCACACATACATGCTACAGGCAAGTTCACAACAATACTTAGTGCACCAGTCACTAATATGTAGTCCGACCTGCTAAAATGTGAAGTTGCTCGTTTTGCGCAAAAATATCCGCATTATGAATTGCCGATTTGCGTGAATATATCGGAGCACTCTATCTGCATATAAAGCTATTGTAATGTTCTGCCGTGCCAACCATTTTCTACAGTCTCAGGAAACTTCTAGCAGCATGAAAAATGTAGGAATAGTGACCCACACCTGTATTGCGCACACATTATGCGAATATTACATTGCCGGTTTATGCAATTATTAAAATAATCGCAAATTCTCGAATTTATGGTGAATATTCGCCCAAATATTCGCGAAATATCCCAAATTCAAATATTGCCCCTGCCTCTCATCACTACTAGCTATTGACATATTAATCTGTAGTTTTTTGTCAGATCTAGCTATATATGGCCTGATCTGCTAAAAATCTGATTTCTGTGGAAATAACAATTGTCTAAATTAAACTTGAAAAATCAAAGCAGATGAATGATACCAGATTAGAAAGATACTAAAGCTAGAACATTTGTTCTGTGGAAAAAAAAAAACAGCTATAACATGGGTGATTGATAGTTACTTTGAGAGGTTATGATGGAATAGCTACATCTAAGAGGCCCACTTGAATAGGACCAGTGCCACAGTAATTAAGAAAATCGACTACATAGTGGACCAAGCTAGAGCGAAGACAAATAGCTCATCGGCTGTTAGGCAATCAGTATTTAAGTCCAGTACAATTCCTTTAGGTCCCAGAATTTCTGTAACAAATCAGCTGCATGTAAATTTTTCCCTAAGAAATGAGACCAGATTGGTTAGTGGCGTTATACATTTTCCCATTGTGGCTGATCAAAAATTTGATTCGGTCGGTTTTGCAAATTTATTTGAGGAGAATCGCGTTAAAAAAAAGGCTATTTCCTGGCTGTAGAGAGCCTTTATAGTGGTGTCTAACACTGTGCCTTGCAGTAACACACATATGGATTCTGCTGTGGTAGTGAAACAATACTGTGAGTCAGTATGACATGCAGATGACAGGCGTCGCTTTTAGAATCACTGCACACCTCTCTTATTTGGGCATTTACGGGCCCAAAACTGACCAAATAATTCAAATGTGAACTCAACCTTTCAGGTGTCTACAGAACCTGTTCTATTAAACGCTTATACGAGTAGAGCCCCTCCTCACCCGACTGTGGAAAGGTTGTCAGCAGTAGTGTTCGACGCAAATATTCAAATCGCGAATATTTATCGCGAATATCGGCACTTTGAGAATTTGTGAATATTTAGAATACAGTGCTAAGCATTCTACTTTTTTTTTCATCAGTAACCTCCATATTGCTTGTGTGGCCAATGAGAAGGCTGCAATGTCTTTGTCTGAGCTCAGCAAAATCACTAGCAACCAATAGAAAAGTTGCCTACCCCTTACTATATAAGAACCTCACCAGCAGCCATTTTCTGTAGTGTAATGGAGTTCCGAGACAGACAGCAGTGTGATTGCTGTGCTCTGTGCTTTGCCATATATACATAAGACAGTTAACTTAGATATATAATTCAGATAGTTAGTGGGAGATAGTCAGTGTAGGTTAGATAGTGATAGGTAGTGTGATAGGTTCTGCTCTCCATACAGACATTGTGCTGTGATGTCACCCAGTGGCTCGTATTGCGCAAAAATATGCGCATCATTAATTGCCGATTTTCGCAATCGTGAATATATAGGAGCACTCTATCGGAATGTAAAGCTATTGTAATGTTCTGCTGTGCTAACCGTTTTCTTCAGTCTCAGGAAAATTCTATTTATAGCGCGCGGATTACGCGAATATTACATTGCAGATTTTTCACAATCAAGAAAATAACTGCAAATTCGCAAATATATGGCGAATATTCGCCCATATATTGGCAAAATATTGCAAATTTGAATATAGCCCCTGCCGCTCATCACTAGTTAGCAGTAAGTTGGACGTCACTAATTATTTTGCCCTTCTGATATGTCAGAACAATAACCCCCAAAAAACGGATCCTGTCTGTGGAGCATCTGCCTTCACTAGGTCAGAATTTGGTCAGTAATCCATCAGTATTGCTAAAGCCAAAAAATAGAGGAGTGGATCCAAAACAGAGATGACACGTGAATGGAATATTTGCATGCCTTCTGTGTTTTATACCCACTCCTGCTTTTGGCTACCAAATCATAAGCCAATTCTGATGCAAAATAGGGACCATGTCATGCAGGCCTTACAGCTGCTACACAGACAGGATCCGTTGTGCATCTTGTTTTTCCATCCTTCTGAGAGATCAGAAGAAGGGACAAATAAATGATGATGTCAGCCAAAACAAAAGGCAAAATAGTGACCCAGTCATGAAGTAGGGAGGGTGGGTACAGCACAAAAAAGTCAACAGATTGGCCCTATGACATAGTGGTGAGGTGTAAGCAGAAAGAGGAGATCACAGAGTGGCCCAATGACAGAGTGTGGAAGTGGCAGCAGCATCAGGAGGAGGCCACATAGTGGCACAATGACAGAGTGTAGAGCTGGCGGCAGCAGTATCAGGAGGAGACCACGGAGTGGCACAATTACAGAGTGTGGAGGTGGCGGGAGCAGCAGCATCAGCTGGAGGCCACATGGTAGCACAATGACAGTGTGGTAGTGGCAGCAGCACCAGGAGGCCACAGAGTGGTACAATGTCAGAGTGTGGAGGTAGCGGCAACAGCAGAATCAGGAGGAGGCCACAGGGTCACACAATGACAGTGTGGAGGGTGACAGCCGCAACAAGAGGAGATCACAGAGTGGCACAATGACAGAGTGTAGAGGTGGCAGCAGCTGCATCAGAAAGAGGCCACAGAGTGGCACAATGACAGAGTGTGGAGGTGGTGGCAGCATCAGCATCAGAAGGAGGCCACAGGGTGGCACAATGACAGTGTGGAGATGGTAGCAGCAGCATCAGGAGACCACAGAGTGGCAAGGTGACCTGGTGACAGAGTGGGGAGGTGGGTTGCAATACCAGTACAGGCTGAGGATGGTGGGTGATTGAAGGAGCACTTGACATCAGATGTGTGGCATCGGGCAGTTGGCAGCATCAGAGTAGTAGCTGAGGAAGGTAGCCAGAAAAAAAACGGTCTTTTTTGTCAAAGTGTTGGTGTGGCACCATGGATGATTTAGTCTGATGCATCAGGCATTGGTGGGTAGAAATCCTGGCTGTTCCACGTCTGATTCATCGTGATAAAGGTTAGTCTCTCCACATTTTGGGTAGACAGTCAAGTTTTTCTTTGAGTAACTATAGCCCCCGCCGCACTAAACACCCCCTCTGATGCCACACTACTAGCCGGGCAGGACAGCTTCTCCAGGGCAAACTCAGCCAGTTGCGGCCACAAATCCAGTTTGGCTGCCCAGTAGTCCAGCGGATCTTCAATGTGGGGTGGCAGGGTTCTGTCCAAGTTTGCCACCACCTGCTGGTTCAGGTCCTGCTAAAGGTCTAGCTGCTGCTGCTGGTGAGTACTTTCTTCACTAGGCTAGTGAAGAAAGCTGCTCATCAGAGACTCTAGACTCAAGTTGCTGCTGATGGAGCTGGAACTGATACTACAACCCTACCCTGCCACAGCAGCCATGGCAGAAGAATGTGAGCGCAGATGTCCCCCCGGTCAGACCTGCAAGAGGATGGACAATGGCCAGAAAGGCAGCGGCCACCTGAGGAGGATGTCTCTATAGTAGTTCAGTTCGTCCTCCCTCTCAGTGGGTGTAAAAAAGGCCCCCATTTTAGACTGGTAGCAAGGGTCCAACAAGGTGGAGAGCCAGAAGGAATCCCTCTGCCGAATAGTGACAATTCGGCTGTCACTACGCAAGCAAGTGAGCATGCATCAGGCCATTTGTGACTCGGAGGGACTCTCTGCCTCCATCTCCACTGCATACTGCCACAGTGTGTCTGGGTCTTCTGCCTCGTCTTCCTCATCGCCCTGTAGCTCCTCTTGCTGCTTCTGCTCCTCCTCTCCTGTCAACTGTGTATAAAAAACATCCATTTCGCTACACATTGATTGTGACCAATGATCTCCTCCTCCTTCTCCTCCAGTTCAGCACCCACAGGGCTCATGTGGCCATGAAATCTAGGTGCCATGTCTCCAGTTCCCAGACCAGACAGATTTACCAGCATCTGTTCCAGGACATGAAGCAGTGAAATGACGGTGTTCATCCCATAGTCCTGGCGACTGACAAATAACGTGGCCTCCCCAAAGGGCCTGAGCAAATTTCAGGTATCACGCATGAGCTGCCACTGGCTGACATCGAAGTTACACAGGGGAGTACTCCTGTCCACTTGGATAATCAATAAATTGTTTATGGCCTTTCTCTGTTTGTATAGTCGGTCCAACATATGGAGGGTGTAATTCCAACGAGTGGAAACATCGCATATCAGCCTATGTTGGGGAATGCCGTTCTGCCGCTGCAGCTTAAGGAGGGTGTGCTTTGCGGTGTACGAGTGGCTGAAGTGCATGCACAGTTTCCTGGCGATTTTTTAGAAGGTCTAGCAGATGGGTGGAAGATTTCAGGAACCGCTTGACAACCAGATCGAACACGTGTGCCATGCAGGGCGCATGGCTCAGCTCTCCTTGATGCAGCACCGACACCATGTTCTTCCCGTTGTTGGTCACCATGGTTATGATTTTCAGTTGTCGCGGAGAATGCCAGAATTCCATTTCTTGATGAAAGACATGGAGCAGTTCCTCCCCTGTGTGACTTCGTTCACCCAGGCAAATAAGGTGCAGAACAGCATAACACCGCCATGCCCTGCACATGTGGTATGCTGGAGGGGCACTGTAAATTGTCACTGCAGTGGAGGCTGAGGACACGGTAGAGGATGAGTAGGCCGAGGCGAACATTGTCCCAGAACCAACGGCTTGAAAATGTGGAGGCGAAAGCAGCATCACCTGGCCAAGTTGCTGGTGTGGCTGTGCAGGAACCACATTCACCCAGTGGGCCGTAATAGACATGTCTTGTCCCTGACTGTAGTTACAGCTACACATGTTGGCGCTGCCGTGCACTTTGACAGACAGCCTCAAGGACTGGCCCACCTTCTATTCTATATACTTGTGCAGTGCTGGTACTGCCTTTTTGGCAAAGAAATGACGGCTTGGAACTCTCCACCTCAGCTCGGCACAAACCATCAGTTCTTGAAAAGGTGCAGAGTCCACCACTTGGAAAGGGAGGCGTGCACCAGCAACTTGGCCAGCAGCACATTCAGCTTCTGCGCCATTGGATAAGTGCACGCATACTGTTGTCTTTTGACAATTGCTTCGTTGATTGATTGCTGACGAAATGACTGACAAGGAGTAGCAGGAGGAGCAGGAGCATCAGGACCAGCAGATGATGGGAAGGACAGACAGCTCCCAGTCCCTTCATGTGAGGTGGTGTAGCCTTGACTGCCTGAAATCGGGTGCATGCTACTGGGTGATTCAGTGGTTGCTGCGGTAGGCTGGACCACCAGATCGGAGCCATGGTTCACGCTGCATATGTTGACGTAGGGCCGTGGTGCCAACATTGGCACCCTGGCCACTCTTCACCTTCTGCCCACAGATTCTACAAATGTCCATGTTCCCCTCCTCCGGCAGCTTAACAAAAAACTGCCACACCGCCGAGTAGGTGATTTTACCCCTAACACTACGCAATGACTGGCTGCTACCCCCGCTGCCTCCGTGAACCAATGGTTTCTGGGTCAGGAGCCTCACCGCTCACAACACCAGCTCCCACACCACTCTCCTCATCGCTACTTGCCCATCTAGTGGAGGAAGCGGCGGATGTCTCCTCCACATCTTGGCTGGCCAGTAGCTGCTGGCTGTCCTCTAGTAGCTCATCCTCGCTGTATATTGGAGCTGAGCCCACATCATACAATACTTCTCTGGCTTATACACTCAACAAAAGGCTTTAGAACATATAACTGCACTGCTGAACGGCAAATATATATTTTCTTGCCACTAATACATGCCAAAAAGGGCTTTCATTTTCTCACTTCACCACACAACGGTAAATACTTTTTATGTGCCACTAATATACACAAAAAAGGGCTTTAGAACATATAACTGCACGGCTGAACGGCAAATAATATACTGTATATTTTTTTGCCACTAATACATGCCATAAAGGGCTTTCTAACATATAACTGAACAGCTGAACTGCAAATAATATATATTTTTTTGCCAATAATACACGCCAAAAAGGGCTTTAGAACATATAACTGCACCACTGAACGGCAAATATATATATTTTTGCCACTAATACACCCCAAAATGGGTTTAAATTTTCTCACTTCACCACACAATGGCTAATAAGCCCTTTTTTCCCCACTAATAAAAGCCAAAAAATGCTTTATAACATAAAACTGCACTGCACAAGGGCAAATAAGACGAAGACGAATAAATATTTCCTTGTAATAAATCCTGTTAATGGCTGTACCAAACAGCACTTGCACCCCAATAACAAGAACGGTTTGCTGGAATTACAGAGCTGTATAATGGAAATTAGGATCCCCAGTCAGTGCAGCAAGGTGTAATAGGATTGTTCCTTTTACACAGGCTGTAACCTCCCCTACTGAACCCTGTTCTGCTTCAAAACTGTGCAATGATTCCTCCCTTTTCTTTCCCTGAACTTCTATGCAGAGAAATAAAAGTTTTAAAGTCATTTCTACCACTTTCCCTAGCGCCTTCTGACGTCTCTCCCTGCAAATCTCTCCATGGAAAATGGCTAAATCCAAGATGGCTGAGGCTATTTATAGGGCTGTGACATCACATGGCTGCTGATTGGCTTCATGCATGGCATTATGGGTCATCTATCGTTCCCAGAGTTCCTTGCTCCATGTCCTAGCAAGTGCAGCAGCCATTTTAGGAAAATATGCCATTCGTTACCACAAAGCGTAAGGAAATTCGGATTTGGTGCGAATCACATTTTTCCTGAAATTCAGATCAAATTCTACTTTGTCAACTTCGATTTGCTCATCTCTAATCATGTCCTATACATATTGGAGTCGAACATTAAATGTTACATTTTAATTGTTTGCTTTTCCTTGATACCTGTGAAGACGAATGACTTAAGATATGTCTTGGTGTTTTTCTCGGTATGTATGGACAAGTGATCACACATATGTATGTATTACAGAAAGTATTAATATCACTTTCAAGTATTTGCTTGTGCTATTTGGTAGCCAAGTGGCATAGGGAAGCATTTTGTTAAGACAGGACATACTCCCATAATTGCTTTTCACATTTTAGATACTGTTACATGACTTACTGCTGTGCTAGCTGGTTTCTGTAAAATGCTATGCATCATTTATAAAACAATTTCATTTACATTATACAAAAAAGTGATGAGTACATGTTCCTTCCAGAAAAAAAAGCTATACTTTTGTGTATCATTAAAATTACAGCTTAATCTTCCTTTTTTACCATGCTCAAGTGATTGCAGTTTTGAACTGTATGTGTGAGAAATACATGACAACATGTACTGTGGAGGAGTATTTATTTCCTATTGTATAAAAGCTAAAGACTTTCTGATTTACTTTATCCATATACAACAAAGGAGGAAACATCCAGCCAAAAACACTTTACTACATGTAATATCCTAAATATTAGTATGGCAACCGTATGACCCAAAATGCAAACCACTAAGTTAAAATTAAAAATTTGCAATTCTTCAGAGTGAGTGTCTTTTTCTTAGAAATAAAAATTAAGAACCTAAAAGGATGTTTATGCATTATATTTTTTTTGTCAAATTGACTAAATATGTTTAAACAAAAAAAGATATGCTAATCCCGGCCACTACTGTGCATAATGTTTTTGGTCCTCTGTCAGTCTTTGTTTACCCAGTTCCATTGTTTGTTTGATAGGCTGAAAAAAAGACATACCGTACGTTCATCCTACAATCTTGCAAAGTTGATCCTGAGAAAGTAAAAAACTCATTGTATGGGAAAAATATCCTTAGCAATTAGTGAGCAGGTGAGCTTATAAGTTCACTATCTCAACATTAACTGGTGACCTCTATATGCAGCAGATCTCCCTTTTTATAGCTATTTTCTTGTCCCTCAGTGGGGATAAACAGTGTTTAAACATACATGGTGTTATAGGAAAAAAACTGTGGCTTGTTGGTGGACCAAGCCTTCAAAAATTATGTCGCATGACACGGGCATACTAAGAGTTTTGTATCAGCGGAACACTTTCTTAAGGTTTTTGCCATACATTGCCGTCCAATCTTTAATGCCATTATGGCCACCATTCTCTTTCTCTGATGTTACCTCCTCCTTAGCATCCCATCCTGTTCAACACACAATCATCGCCATAGTCTTCAATAGCATTGAGCAAATCGAAGTCCACAAAGTGAACTTCGATACAAATTTCTGGGAAAATTTTATTTGCAGCAAAGCAAAGCAAACTTACCTCATCCGTTTTCTCGCGACGGGACATCTTGATTGAAGTTTTCACCCAAACTCCAGTGCGCGGTGACGTCGCGGGCTGCACGAGATTTCGCTCTAGATCTTCAATCAAGATGGTGGCGGACGGCTCTTTGTGAGCAAATGGATAAGGTAAGTATGATTTAATTCATTTTTTTTAATTTTACGGTGTGTTATTACTGACAGATGCCACAATCGGCAATGAACGCGGCATCTGTACAATAACTGGGGGTGGCGCAATCGTTGCTCCCTGTCATTGAACCCACTACTAACAAAGAAATATGCTTCGTGACAAAATAATTTGTCACAAAGCAATTTTTTTTGTAAAATTTGTTAAAGTAGACAAATCGAATCTTTGAATACTTCACTCATCTCTAGTCCCCACCCTCCCTGCCACTATGATATCAGACTATGATATGTCATCATGAGCTCCTTGGTCAACTCCTGTTTCCTTTCTCTGACCACAGCTACAGTACTACTGCACTTACTGTCACTACTGTGGCTACAAGTGCTACTACTACTACTACTACTACTACTACTACTACCATCCTTACCAACATAGCTATGTATTGGGTTCTCTACCTCCAGCTTTACCTCCTCCTGGCAGTCAAATACTGATGCTGATGCTTCTCACACAAGTTATCAACAGGAAAACTATCTGGACTATTTTCCATAGCACATGCTGTTTTGTTGCCTCTTCTTAAGAAAAATAGATAGTGCCCCACTAGAAGAGAGCAGTAAAGATAGTGATGATGCAAGTGAAAAGCGTCTCTGGGGCTGCAAGGAGAAGCAGGAAGAATGCTTTAACCCCTGGTTCAAAGGCACAGTGTCAGAATCAAAAGTGACATCAACATCATCCTGTTGTAACGGTGCAGGGAGCAATCCAGTTCACAGTGTCATCCTCTTTGTACTCAATAAAAATCTGTTTTATAGGGGGAAAAAAGGGTGATTTTGCAGCAGTTGCATCAAAAAGTTTGTCACTTGGAGTGGATGTGGAGTAAAACTGTTGCAGAAATTCTATAAAAACGTGTTTAAAGAGGCAGCAAATTTAACACCATGCAATATTACTCAAGACTCAACAAAGAGTGACTTCAAATAGTACCCTCATGATAAATCCCCTCTATATGTAGCAGCATAGTGCTCCAGATGCAAAGAAACATGCAAACATTAGAAATATGGGTTAATCTAAATTGCAGTACTGCTGTACTTAATATGAATGAAAATTAAAAGTTATTTGTGCATTTTTTTAATCACAATTGTGTCAGGTCCACTTTCTTGTGCCTAGGCATACACAATTCAGGGCAATGTAAGATGTAGCTATAATATGCTCTAATAAAAGCTCTGGGCAGATGGGTAGGAGTGCACTGAACAGATGGGCAGGTGTGCGCAGTCCAAATGGAGGCAGCTACTCCCTCTATCTTTGATTTTTGCAGTGCACATTTGGGGAGTGGCTTCCTCTGTTTGGACTGTGCACTTCAGTCCATCTGTCCAATGCTTTTAATTAAAGCATAGTATAATTGAATCCTACATTAACCTGAATTTTTTATGCCTAGACCGAGAAAAGACAAGTTTGATAGTGTAGGTTCCAGACTGCAGAAGCCACATTGCCATTGGTAGATGGGCCCAACACAATTTGGATCAAAAATGTGTGCAAAGAGATTCTAATTTTAATATAGTAAGAAAAGCAGTAATGCAATTCATATTAACCCATGTTTCCAGTGTTTGCATGTGTCTCTGACCATGGAGCAGTGTGATGCTGCATATAGTGTACAGAGACTAAATGGGATGCCAAAATCCTGACCCCTGATTGGCTCACAGTCTATCTATCAGCCTCTAAGCCAATCAGTACAAGACACCCTTCCAGGGTCCTGTGATACTTATAATATCCCTCTATAATGCCCTCAGTAGTTATAGTGTCTCCCCTGTATTGTCCCAAAAGTGACAGAGGAAAAAAGCCAAAATGCTTACATGAGTGCCACTCCATACCTCGTTCGGTGAAGCAGGTCACATGCCTCTTCTGTCTTATTGCCCGAGTCCCGAGCAGGGGGTGCTATGAAGTCATTGCTTTGTTACTGCCTGCAAAACCTCATAGTCTTTGGTTCCCATGCTCCGCTGCATTATTCAATTATATCGCAGTTCTGAGAACAGACATACAGTTGTGTGGCGGCCACTAGTTCTGGGGCCCTGGGCAAAACATCTGGCAACACACTCTGGCACCATTAAGCATTTGCCAGAATTACAAGTTAGGCGCTCCGGCTCTGGCCCTAAATGTATAATTAATGCTGGATTCTAGAATGTTTCCAGAGTTTAGATTAAAGATTTTGCCTTTTTTTAAAACAGTGCAACTTTTGTACATTGGCTATTTCTGGTATTTTAACCTCCTTCAAATGAATAAGATGCATAGCAAGGACTAGAGGATTTTATGTGATAAATTGCCAGAATATATGTCTTAAATTCATTACTAGTGGTTCAATTTTCTAACCTCTTCTAGTAAATAGTTTATCTTGGGGATAAGCATGCCTGTCATTCAGTGATGTTAATAGTAGATAGGCCAGATTCATCAAACGATGAGTTGATTTTGAAAGGCTTTCAATTCTGGACCCTTAGTAGGGAATACCCCTCTACTATGTCCACATGCCCAAATGAGACAACCTCTTCAAGAACATGGATAACTTATCAAAGTTGCTTTAAATGCTAGTGTCTGTATTATGGAATAATAACAAATTTGCATTAAGGATAAGCAAATCAATTCTAAGCTAATTGGATTTGTTTTAAACTTCACAAACATTTGTCTGCGAAACAAATCTGAAGTTTTGGATGAATTGTGTAAAACTGGAGCCTAGCAACTCTTTACTTGCAATTTTGGAGAGAAAAACCATTGAGGGAGGAAGAAGACAGACGATCATATGATCATAATGGGAGGAAGTGGGGGAGGGCTTACCTTTATTGGCTCAGAGGCTGACAGACAGCCTGGATCACCCAATCAGAGAGCTAGTAGGAATGGAAATACCTAGCTGAATCAGCAGAAATACCATAGTGTGTTCAGCTTCTGAACAGAAAGGAGCGTGTGGGGCAATATCTGCCAAAAATGACTACAGACTCACAAGCAACTACTGTATTCTAGTGTGATAGTGACACTATAGGGAAAAAATAGAAAGATTTAATAGTATAGATTTTAGAAAATTTGATTAGGGAAAGCTTTGAGGGAGTTGTTTACAGGAGACTGCTCACACTGGGCTTAAACCTGCTTGCCGCTACAACATTCAGCCCAGCAGTGCTGTGGCCAGAAGTTGCCTGTTTAAAGTAGGCCCACTACTCGGCTGGTGTCACGTGACCCCTGGCATCACTACAAATGTGCCGGTGTGATCCTAATTGGAAGCTTCTCCTACTTCTGACGAATATTTAAAATACAGTGAAATATATTCGTATTTTCGAATATTCTAACTTTTTTTTTCATCAGTAACCTCTCTTTTTGCTTTTGAGCCAATGAGAAGGCTGCAATGTCTTTGTCTCAGCTTAGCAACATCCCTAGCAACCAATAGGAAAGTTGCCTACCTCTTTAGTATATAAGAACCTCCCCACGGCTATTTTCTACAGTTTATTACAGTTTTGAAAGAGACAGCAGTGTCATTGCTGTACTCGCTGACTTCCTGTGTCACATTACATTAGATAGTTAGTTGGTTAGTTAGTTAGATAGTTAGTGGGAGATAGTCAGTGTAGGTTAGATTGTGATATAGTGTAGCTGTGCAGGGTGTTAGGTTCTGTTGTCCATACATACATGCTACATATATAGTGCTGTATGTATGTATGCTACATACATACATACATACATACATACATACATATATAGTGCTGTTATGTCACAAGTGCACAACAATTCTTAGTGCACCAATCACTAATATGTAGTCAGACCTGCTAAAATGTGAAGTTGCCCATTTTGCACAAAAATATGCGCATCATTAATTGCGCAATCCCAAATATATTAGAGCACTCTATCTGCATATAAAGATATTTTAATACTCTGCAGTGCCCACCATTTTCTCCAGTCTCAGGAAAATTCCAGCAGCTTGAAAAATGTAGCAATAGTGACGCACCCTTGTATTGCACGCGCATTAAGAGCATATTACATTGACAATTTTCGCAATCAAGAAAATATATTCTACCAAATATTCGTAAAATATCGCAAATTCGAATATTCCCCCTGCCGCTCATCACTTCCTGTTACTCCAGTAACCAGAAGCTGGTGGAGTTGGCAATGGAGGAGCGCACTCGCTGGCCTGGTTATACCAGATAATAAATGCATACATATTTCAAAGAAACTTCACTGCCAACACTGCATTGTTATATTGGTGGTAGCTAGCTCATTATTGCATTGTACTGTGTGTTTTGTAGTGCAAAAATGTCATTGTTGAACTATTCCAGTGATATTAAATGCATACACTGTTCAAAGAAACTTCAGCCAAACACTTCAACATTATATTATTGACATCAAGCGTATTATTGCATCCCATCTTGTTTTTTGTTGTCCAAAAATGTCATTGTTATACCAATCATAAAAAAAACATACATAGTTCAAAGAAATTTTACTACATACACTGAATGATTCCTAAAGTAATTATGAATAGCAGTGTGGAGTGTGCATGGGACTTTTAATTACAGAAAACACACTTGCAATTTTGCTAGTACCATTCAATAATTACGTGACTTTTCATTTATAGAAAACCCTTGCATTTTCATTTATAGGCCTCATTATAAAATGACTGAAAAAAGGAAGAGTGCAAAACTAAAGATCCAGCTTTCGTCCTCCAAGACTCATGACGTGGAGGTTGCCTCTGAGTCTGAAACAATGCCTTGGAGCCAGTGGTCACAGCATTCCTCTTGCTCCTCTTCCCAGCAACCGCAGACAACCATTTCAGTTTAGGTTGTATCCTCTTTGTCTTCACTGTGCCCTCTTAGTGGGGCACATTCTCTTTGTAAGAAGAGGCAACCAAACCCCATCATGAGCTGCAGAAGATACTCAAGGGAGTCTCCTGTTCATGAGTTGTGTGGGAATAGTCAGCATTTGGACTAACTTTATGAGGAGGTTCAGGAGGAGGTGGGGGACTGCATGCATAACCATGTTGGTGGTGGTAGTAGTTGTGGCACTTTTAGCCAAGGTGGTAGCAGTAGGGTCAGTGGTAGGGGCAGTGGCACTTGGGGCAAATACAGAGCAAGGAACCAGCTTTGTAATGTGTTTATTAAAGTAGAAAATCTCTTTTCTGAGCCCAGGAGCTTTAGAACCCTGAGTAATACTACACCCATCCGGCCACATCTGCACTCATGCATGAATCTGCGGTACGCCTGAGTTAGGAATGTGGATAGTAGCACCACCCTATATCCTGGCTTTGGAAGGCGCAACAATATCATTGAGTTAAAGAGGATGAGATTGTGGATTGGATGGCTCACTCTTCTTCTCAGATGACACAGAGATCACTTCTGAGTCTGACACCGTGCCTTGGAGTGAGAGTTCGCATCATTCCTCCTGCTCTATCTGCTTGCAGTCCCAGAAAAGCCTTTTAGTGCCATCCTCTCTGTCTTTCTTCTTTTTTTTTTGTTAGAAGAGGCAATAAAACCCACCACGCACTCCAGCAGATACTCAGGATATTGTCAATGTTAATGACTTGTGTGAGAGCATCCAGCATTTGGAATGCTAAAGGAGAAGTTACTAGGGGAAGCGTGGGACCTTATGCATAGCTGTGCTGGTAGCAGTGCTGATGGCACTTGTTGCCATGATGGTGGCTGTAGGGGCAGTGGTAGCAACAGTGGCACTATGGGCAAATACAGAGCAGAGAATTGGGAGAGGGGCCAAGGAGCCCACTATAAATTATCACAGTCTGATAAAAGTGGTGAGGAGGTTGAGGATTATGACAATGATTATGTGT
The DNA here is from genome assembly GCA_033119425.1 of Bufotes viridis. Lineage (NCBI taxonomy): Eukaryota > Metazoa > Chordata > Amphibia > Anura > Bufonidae > Bufotes > Bufotes viridis. The sequence goes on along the minus strand of CM065593.1, from coordinate 218,372,666 downwards.
TAGTTCATTGTTGAACTATTCCAGTGATATTAAATGCATACACTGTTCAAAGAAACTTCAGCCAAACACTTCAACATTATATTATTGACATCAAGCGTATTATTGCATCCCATCTTGTTTTTTGTTGTCCAAAAATGTCATTGTTATACCAATCATAATAAATACATACATAGTTCAAAGAAATTTTACTACATACACTGAATGATTCCTAAAGTAATTATGAATAGCAGTGTGGAGTGTGCATGGGACTTTTAATTACAGAAAACACACTTGCAATTTTGCTAGTACCATTCAATAATTACGTGACTTTTCATTTATAGAAAACCCTTGCATTTTCATTTATAGGCCTCATTATAAAATGACTGAAAAAAGGAAGAGTGCAAAACTAAAGATCCAGCTTTCGTCCTCCAAGACTCATGACGTGGAGGTTGCCTCTGAGTCTGAAACAATGCCTTGGAGCCAGTGGTCACAGCATTCCTCTTGCTCCTCTTCCCAGCAACCGCAGACAACCATTTCAGTTTAGGTTGTATCCTCTTTGTCTTCACTGTGCCCTCTTAGTGGGGCACATTCTCTTTTGTAAGAAGAGGCAACCAAACCCCATCATGAGCTGCAGAAGATACTCAAGGGAGTCTCCCTGTTCATGAGTTGTGTGGGAATAGTCAGCATTTGGACTAACTTTATGAGGAGGTTCAGGAGGAGGTGGGGGACTGCATGCATAACCATGTTGGTGGTGGTAGTAGTTGTGGCACTTTTAGCCAAGGTGGTAGCAGTAGGGTCAGTGGTAGGGGCAGTGGCACTTGGGGCAAATACAGAGCAAGGAACCAGCTTTGTAATGTGTTTATTAAAGTAGAAAAATCTCTTTTCTGAGCCCAGGGAGCTTTAGAACCCTGAGTAATACTACACCCATCCGGCCACATCTGCACTCATGCATGAATCTGCGGTACGCCTGAGTTAGAATGTGGATAGTAGCACCACCCTATATCCTGGCTTTGGAAGGCGCAACAATATCATTGAGTTAAAAGAGGATGAGATTGTGGATTGGATGGCTCACTCTTCTTCTCAGATGACACAGAGATCACTTCTGAGTCTGACACCGTGCCTTGGAGTGAGAGTTCGCATCATTCCTCCTGCTCTATCTGCTTGCAGTCCCAGAAAAGCCTTTTAGTGCCATCCTCTCTGTCTTTCTTCTTTTTTTTTTGTTAGAAGAGGCAATAAAACCCACCACGCACTCCAGCAGATACTCAGGATATTGTCAATGTTAATGACTTGTGTGAGAGCATCCAGCATTTGGAATGCTAAAGGAGAAGTTTCTAGGGGAAGCGTGGGACCTTATGCATAGCTGTGCTGGTAGCAGTGCTGATGGCACTTGTTGCCATGATGGTGGCTGTAGGGGCAGTGGTAGCAACAGTGGCACTATGGGCAAATACAGAGCAGAGAATTGGGAGAGGGGCCAAGGAGCCCACTATAAATTATCACAGTCTGATAAAAGTGGTGAGGAGGTTGAGGATTATGACAATGATTATGTGTTAGACAGGAGATGGGAGACGAATCAGGGTGCTGAAGAGGAGGAGGTAACATTAAAGTAGAAGGGTGGTAGCTGCAGTGGCAATAAAGAACAGATGCAATGTACAGCCAAAACCTCCAAAAGAACTACCAGGGCCAAATTTGCTTCTTATGTGGTTCGCTCGGGATCTGGTGATTCCACTGATAATGTGGGTGCAGGCTCAAAACATGCCAGACCTAGAACAAGCTTGGCTTCCTCTAGCTCTGTGTGAGTAACTCCCATATGTTTAAACAGTTTTTATTGAGAGAAAATATTGAAGCACAAAGCATATCAGAGTACAATATCATTGTTTGCACACACAGATCAAGAGAGTGCCACCATGACTACCCAACATAATAAACAATAAAGAGTATAAATCATGGTAAAAAATTTAACATAATTGACAATCATTATGATCCTCTCCACCCGTCTAGAGTGAGTAAGGATAGTGCGCTAGGTAGTGCGAAATAGGTATGAGAGGAAGAATGAGAGAAGGAAGAATGAGAGAAGGAAGAAGAAGAGGACAGGAATGAGGAGAGAACAAAGCAGAAGAGGGAAGAAGAGAGAAAAAGAGAGGAGAGGAAGAAAGGAAAGAAAAATGGAAGAAAGGAAAGAAAGAAAAAAAAGGGGGGAGGGGTATGGGGGGGAATGGGGCAAGGGCTTGTGCTGTTATCTATCCGAAAAGTATGTTATGATTTAAGAAGTAAGTATCGCAAGGAAATCAGGCGAATCTTGCAGTTCAAACCACCTCGCCCAAATTTTTAGGAATTTCGCAGACATATCTGAAAGTTCTGCAGAGATTTCCTCCATTCTGACTATATATTGCATTTCCTGAAACCATTCTCTCGTGGAAAGAATATGAGTTGTGCGCCATTGCCTAGGTATTACTGAACTGGCTGCAGGTACAAAAAAAAAATCGCAAAATGCGCTGGAGAGGAGCACTGATTGTGGGGAGTTGACTACCGTTTTGCCGGAGAAGAGCCAGTGGGTATTAAAGATTTTATCCCAAAAAGGTTTGAGTAAGTTGCAGCCCCACCATACATGTAACATGGTTCCCACTTCTTTGTTACACCGCCAACATATATCCGGTACATTGAGGAAGATTCTATGCAGTTTTACTGGATATCTATACCATCATGATAATATCTTATAGTTCTTTTCCTGCACTGAGCATGCCATGGAAAGCTTATGAGTGAACACATATGCAGTGAGTAGATCTTTACGCTCCATGGAGGTTCCTAACTCTGACTCCCAACTTCTGATGAAGCCAGGGGGGTCTGTAAATGTAGCAGCTAAAAAGTTATGATATAGTTGAGAGATTAGATGTATTGGCGGAGATGTGAGTAGGAATAATTTTTCCCGATCTGTCAGCGTCGCCGAGTAGAAACACTGCTCCCACTCGGAAGATAAAAAGGATCTCATTTGATTATATTCTAACCAAGAAATCTGCTTCGTAGGATGTTTGTTTGATAGCACTTCCAACGTTGGCAAGGGTTCTCGACCCAGAAGATGATGAAACCGAGGGTCGTCTGCTTCTCGCAGTCCCAAAAAGTAGTCCCTGTTTGTGTTTGCCGGGAAACCCAGGTTATGAAAGATTGGAGTGAGCGGACTACGCCGTCTGGCGCAAACCCCCTGTTGTGTTAATGTGTCCCGTAGTTTTATAGTGTGTCGCAGGAATGTGCACCGACTATTTATGAGCGGATAAACTGCGGGATTAATCCATGGTAAAAGTTTTAAAGGTAATTTAGTCTGAATTTGTTTGAGATTGACCCATTGTTTTGTCGCCCCGTTATAAGCCCAGTCTAATAATCTAAGAAGTGAGGCTGCCTTATGGTATAATTTTAGATCAGGAATAGAGATGAGCGAACTTAAAAAAAAAGTTCGAAGTTCGGCGTTCGGGTTGTGGTAACTCGCGCATCCCGTTATGGATTCCACTATCGCGGCATATGGAATCCATAAGGGGTGGCTTCCACCAACGCGAACTGTTGAACAGCCGAAGGACCTGGGGTGACGTCACCGTCATGTGATCAGTGCAGGGGGCGTGGCTCAGCACGGGATCAAATCCAGTGCTGAGCCACGCCCCCTGCACTGATCACATGATGGTGACGTCACCCCAGGTCCTTCGGCTGTTCAACAGTTCCGGTTGGTGGAAGCCGCCCCTTATGGATTCCATATGCCGCGATAGTGGAATTCATAACGGGATGCGCGAGTTACCACAACCCGAACGCCAAACTTTTTTTTAAAGTTCGCTCATCTCTAATCAGGAAGACCTGCCCCTCCTTGTGATTTGGGTCGGGAAAGAATCTAAAGACTGATCCGTGGGTTTGAACGTCCCCAGATAAACCTGAGGAAGGCCGTTTTCAGTTTCTTAAAAAAGGATGCGGGGGGTGCTACCTGTATCGCCTGGAACACATATAGGAATTTGGGCAAAATGTCAATTTTTAAGACATTAATTCTCTCAAACCATGAGAGTTCTTTCTTATTAAAATACATTAGATCTTTTAAGGTTCTATCCAATAAGGGTAGAAAATTGAGGGAGAACAGACGACTTTCATCTGCCAGAATATATATCCCTAAGTATTTCAATGCTGAAGGTTGGTGCCTGCATCGAAAGGTTGAGAGAGTTCTCTGGAATTCAGAGTGAGGTATAGAGATGTTTAGGATCTCTGATTTCGAGTAATTAACTTTAAAGTTGCTCAAATGGCCGAAAGTCTCAAACTCTGTCACGTATAGCAAGAGGTCTTCTGCATACAATGCCATCTTGTATTGCCTATCATTAAAAGTGATATCCTTAATAGCAGTGTTATGCCTCAATGTGTTAGCCAGACGCTCCATCACCAATACATACAGTAAAGGGGACAAGGGGCACCCTTGGCTGGTGCCATTTGTGATTTGTATAGCTGAGGATAAAACGCCGTTTACCCTAACTTTCGCCGTAGGGTTAGAATAGAGAGCACGGATCTTACTCAAGAACCTCGGTTCTTAGCCTATTTGTCTCAGGGTATGATCTAAAAAAGTCCAGTGGACCCTGTCGAATGCCTTTTCAGCATCAATTGATTATATATTGATTAGGGAAATTGGCCCATAGTTCGAGACTACTGTATGGTCTTTCCCAGGTTTGGGAAAAATACTGAAATGTGCTTTTAGTGCTTGTTTGGTGAATGGAGAATCCGGACCAACGCTATTGAAGACTTTCGCCAAGAAGGGGGAAGATCGTTAAAATGTTTAAAAAAAGCTGTCGTGAAATAATCAGGTCCCTCTTCCCTGATGGTGAATTCTTTATGACATGGCGAACATCTCCCTCAGTGATGTCTGAATCCAGAGCTTCTCTATCTGCCTCGGGAATTTTAGGTAACGCAGATTCCGCGATATAGTTGGCGATCCGAGCATTCAACTGCGTAGTTGGCATATCTGTGAATTGCCCCTTAATGTTGTATATCTGAGAGTAATACTCTCTGAATACCTCCAGAATCTCTGTCGGATTATGAGTGACTTGTCCTTCTCTCTTTTTAATACTAGCGATAAAGGTCTGAGAGGTTCTGGGATGTAATAGGCGCCCTAACGGTCTCCCACATTTTTTGGAGTATTCGTAAAAGAAACGCTTGCCTTGGTCCCGGAATTTCCTATATGTTTGATCTAATAAACTTTTAATATTATCTCGAACTTGAGCAGTTTGTCATGAATATCAGGTGCAAGTATCTGTTTGTGGCGAATTTCTAGGCTATGTGCTTGGGTGAGTAGGGTGTTAAGTTTGATTGCCTTCTCTCTTTTAAGTTTGGCACCGTGTTTTATGAAAGTACCTCTCAGGACGCATTTTAATGCTTCCCATTGAGTCGGTAAAGAAGTTGAATCTGAGGCGTGTATACGTAAAAATTCTGTGATTGTATTTCGAACATCAGCCGTGCACACAATATCCTTGAGGAGGTTGTCATTTAGCCTCCAATCGGAGCATGATCTGATATTAAAATGTCGCCGATAGAAGCTTGGGGCTTCCACACTAACGTGTGATGACTGACTAAAAAGAGATCTATGCGGCTGTAAAATTGATGTGGAGGAAACATCCAAGAGTTGGAGAGAATGGAGATGAGAGAGAAGAGATCTAAGTTGCCGGTGGGGAGCAGTGTCTCGTCTCCGCGTGGAATCAGCTGAAGGATCAAGGGTAAAATTAAAATTTACACCAATTAACACCTGACCCTCCATAAACTCAATCAGGCGATCTAGAAAAGACCTACATGTGGAAATCTGTCTCGCATTTGGTAGATACCAGTTGGCTACTGTAAATAGTATTGAATTGATCTTCAATTTTAGGAAAATATAGCGCCCCTCCACTAAACACCTACCACTTCCCCTTGTAGAGATTTCTGTAGAGCTATAGACACTCCTCTAGAGCGAGAGTCAGAGCTAGGGTTATGGAACCATTTAGTAAAATATTTGTTCCGGAAGTCTGGGATATGTCCCCATTTAAAATGGGTTTCCTGTACTAACAGGATGTTTACCCACTGTTTGTGCATGAAGTAAAGAGTTTGTGATCTTTTTTGAGGTGAACTGAAGCCCCTGACATTTAAGGAGCCAATTTTTAGGACAGCCATCTTGTCAGGGTGAGGGAGTAGAAGGGGGCAGGGAAAGGATAGCAATAATAAAAAAATTAAAAAAAAGATAAGAGAGGATTAAAGAGTCAAGATCAGAATAGAGAAAGCAGGAGAGAGAGATTAAAGATAATTAAATAAAGTAAGTACGGTGAGTATGTAATGGGTGCAGTTCTTGAGAACTATAAAGGTAGCCCAGAAGGTTACCTATCAGAGGGAAATTAAGTATCTCACATCCAGCGGATGTGGGTCCCTAGTAAGAGAAGAGCTTTCAAATGAGAAGACACCCCTTCTGGACGGTAAGAAACCCCAAAAAGTTAAAGAAAGCTACTGAAGAAAACAAATAACTATACCAACATCTTAGTAAATGTATTCCAAACTTAGAAAACCCGTGCAGTATAGCGCCATAGGGATAGTACCGTGATGTCGCTCCTCCACCTGATGAACGTGAAGGAGAATGTGAGGTCACTGAAATAGAATGTTGATGGTATACTGTCGGGATCCAGACCGTGGGTGATATTTAGAGCTAAATCCAAGACGCCACCGGTACGGTGAGGTGACCCAATACCACCTATGCTGGATCCCGCGAGCAACCCCAACGAGGGAATAAAGAAACTGGTAGTCAATAGCGCCCTATTATAAGCCCTACATAGGACATGTGGCGCATGTACTGTAGCCTGCTTTCAGTTCAGGCCTAGCCCTCACATATAAGGGGTCATAGCCTCTCCATCAGGAGGAGTATTGGTTGCTGTTTCTTGGCTGTTTGCAAAGGGACGAGCCTACCGGCGCGAAGGTCTGGAGTCCCTCTGAGGCAGTGGAGCAACCAGTGGAGCCGGGCTGTTAGGAAGTATCGGCCAGTCCACAATTGATACTAGTTCAATGCTCAAAGCATCAATGAAGGTTGGTAGGTCTCTAGGATGATGTAAGACGATCACTTGGCCTCCAGTACGGACCTGTAGACGGAAGGGATAGCAGCAGATCTGAAAAAATCTGTAGGTCGGAGCCTTGACAATATATTTGACCCGCACCTCTAGCTTTTTCATGATGTCTGCTTTTTGTTGATAATGATGAACTCTGCAGACGACATCTCTGGCCCTGCCAGGGTCAGTGGGATTGGGCCCTAGGGCTCTGTCTATTCTATCAAATTCAAGGGGTGAGTCCCTGGGCACTTCCAGCAGGTCATTGAAAATGTGGCGTATCACTTTATCCAATTCCTGAGGAGCTACAACTTCTGAGAGACCTCGTACTCTAATGTTGTTTCTCCTTTCCCTATTCTCGGTGTCATCAATGATGTCAGCAAGGTGATGTAGCTGAAAGGAATGGAGCTCCAGAGTAGAAGCTTTAACATTCTGTGTGGCCGTCATTGCGGCCATGGACCATTCTAGATTAACAGTTTTTTCCCCTAAGGAGAGTAATTCAGTCTCCTTATGCATTACTGATTTATAAAGAGTCTCCAGCCTGGAGATATATGTTTCCATGTCATCCCTGGTGGGCATAATGGCAATTCTGCTGTGAAGATCTTTAAACTCCATGATGGCTGGGGAAGAATTATCTGCTAATGGAGTCTCATTTGTAAGGTCTGCAGGCCCTGCTAAGGGAGACCCAGGAGAATCTATAGGGGGGAACTGTCCCACTCATTGTTGTCCCATTCTGTATCTGCCACTGCAATGACGGTTTCCCGTGCTTCTGAGGAGGGGCCACATGAGGCCGGCTCCTGAGGCCTACATACTGGGCTCTTTGCGGGCGTCTCCGATGCAGCAGGTTGCTGTTGTGTAGTGCCCTGGTCTCCGGCTGTACCTGCGGCTCTGCTGCTTTCATCATTGGAGCGCTGGGGAGAGGAGGCAGGAGACCCGGCTGGTGAGTCTTGCGAGGTCTGCCACTCTAATGGTGCCCGGGAGGAGTGCTGCGTGCTGGCTGCCAGGAATCGCTCTATACCCTGGGACACCAGCGCTCCAGACTGGCTGAGAGGTGCCTGTGATGTTCTCCTCTTCTTGGCGCCCATGTCTGTTCGGGGTTCGGATGCTGGCTGTGCAGGTTTGGGGTCTTTATGTCGTACTGAGACAGGAGGTCCATTGCCAGGCCACGCCCCCCGAGTAACTCCCATATGGCATTTTTTCTCCCCAAACCCAGCACTCAAAACCACATGTGCCAGATCTGCAGGATTAAAATAAGTTGTGGGTGTTCAAACACAAGCATAGGTATCGGGTCTATTGCAGCACATGAGCTATCATAACTGGATCCTGAAGCAAAAATAGAACTGGCCTACATTCTCATTCAGTACAAGTGTGTTCTCCTTTTCTAGTGGCAGCAAGCCTGCTCCCCTAGACAGTACAGTTTCCTTCTCATCATCATCAGCTGCATTTTCTCTTGCTCTGACTCCTTCTTCTTGTCATCTGCTGCATCAGGAGACATCCATAACGGAAGATGTCGCCTTGAGAAAACTACTCTCGACTAACAATTAGTTTATATGCAAGCTGAACTTCCACCTGGCAAAGTTGCTGGAGGTTCATTTACTGCCATAACACTTAGTGGTGATAAATGTGGCGAACATCCATGCCTTTGCCTAAACTTCATTTTTCTGGGCTCTCACCTGGGCGGTGTGGTGGGACTCTTGACCATGCAGTCAAGCAGTACAATACTATATGGAAAATTTGACTTGTCTGTTCTGAAATGTGCTACATTTCTGCACCTTTGCATAATTTTTCTGCGCTCTGTTCCGGGCAGTATAATGGGAGTTTTAATATGTGTGTGTCATATGACCCCATTAAGGCATAATTTTTAGATGTTTGGTCCCCTAACAAGCCACAGTTTTTTCCCATAATACCATCTGCCCCCAAGGAATAGTGTTGGGTGCGAATATTTGAATCGCGAATATCGGCACTTTGAGAATTCACAAATATTTTGAATAACCTCCCTTCTTGCTTGTTAGCCAATGAGAAGGCTGCAATGTCTTTGAGCTTAACAACATCCCTAGCAACCAATAGGAAAGTTGCCTACCCCTTTAGTATTTAAGAACCTCCCCAGCAGCCACTATATGCAGTATTTTGCAGATCTGAGAGAGACAGCAGTGTTATTGCTGCGCTCTCTGCTTTCCTTTTTTTAAGACATTAGATAGGTAGTTAGTTAGTTAGCTTATATATATATATAATATAGATAGTTAGTGGGAGATAGTCAGTGTAGGTTAGATAGTGATATAGTGTAGCTGAAAGGTTCTGCTGTCTATACATACATGCTACATACATAGTGCTGTATGTATGTATGTATGCTACATACATAGTGCTGTGATGTCACAAGTTCACAACAATACTTAGTGCACCAATCACTAATATGTAGTCAGACCTGTTAAAATGTGAAGTTGCACATAGTGCGCCAAAATATTCGCATCAATAGTGCTGATTTCGCTATCGCAAATATATTGGAGCACTCTATCTGCATATAAAGCTATTGTAATGTTCTGCCATGCCAACCATTTCCTCCAGTCTCAGAAAATTTCTAGCAGCTTGAAAAATATAGCTACAGTGACCCACGCATGTATTTCACTCGCATTACGAGAATATTACATTGCCGATTTTTCGCAAGCAAGAAAATAATCTCAAAATCGTGAATTCGCGAATATATGAAGAATATTCTACCAAATATTCGCGAAATATTGCGAATTCAAATTTTGTCCCTGCTGTTCATCACTACCAAGAAACACTTTTTGCAACCTTTGTAAATAAAAGCATAACACATGCAGCTGTGTAGTATTTTTTTAAACATGCTCATACATGAGTTTACCCATAGCTATGTATGTCAGTGTCACTCTGAAATCATTTGTAATTGCTGTCATTGGGAGGAGAGAAAAAGCCAAAATTCATAAACAAAATTTTACAAAAAGAGATAACATCTTTTCTGAGTCCTAGGAGACTAAGGGTGTAATACAGGTGCATCTCAATAAATTAGAATATCATCGAAAACTTACCGTATTTTTCACTTTATAAGACTCACTTTTCCCCCCAAAAAGTGGGGGGAAAGTGGCTGTGCGTCCTATAAAGCGAATAGAGCAGTATTACATGGCCAGCAAATCGCAGGCCGTGCTGTGCTCCATAGGCATAGCGGCCTGCGATGTGCCAGTGACATGTAAACAGGGGTGCTATCAGGGTAGTAGCGTGGCCCGGCGCAGTCACTGAACTTCATTAAGCCGGGCCCCAGTCAGAGCAGCCATCACATATAAAGTGAATGCAGCATTATCTGTCTGCCCCCTAAAGAGTCACCACCTCCTGCCATATCCACTACTAAGCAGCAGAAGCCACAGCAGCAACCTGTTCAATATCATCTATATGATGAAGTAATTATTCCATGTGCCACTTAGTCAGAAGCAAATCAGAAAATGAATATGTACCCTTCAACACCCAGGTTCAATCCTACCTGGACTCCAGCCCTTCTCTGGTACAAAACGCATTTCTTGACCCCATGGACTTCTTGGCAAGCAGACTGGAACAGTGGCCGCTATTGCCCAATTAATTTCATAGCCACGCTGCACTGCTGCTGCTCCCAATAAAAAGGAATAATTTTTCCAGGATCATTCAGAACAATACACTCTTTCTTCTGACAATTAACACTTGTGTGTGCATAAATACAGGCGGGAATTTTGCCCCTATTAATGCATAATATTTGGATGCTTATGCAGAACAAGACATTCTTTCTTCTTATGCTATCAATTTATTGTGTGTCTATAAACAGTGGCAGCAATCTTCCTAGTTGAGGCATCATTTGTGGACACTTGACCCAACAAACCACTGTTTCTTTCTCATAGCACTGTATATGTTTAAACACTATTCACCCTTGATAAGGGACAATTTATTGAAACTTTCTAATTTTAAAAAACATAACGCGCTGTTTGTTAGCACCATCTAATATGCACTCTGACATTATTTTTTATTGCTGTCATTGCGTTCAAGAAATTAGAGGGGGAGGGAGAGAAAGAGCAAAAATGCATAAGAAATTTGGAAAAAGATAACATATTTCATTGACACACTCAGTTATAGGAGACTAGAGGGTTTTATGTGCCAATTTGAAGGCAATTTGAGCAACTTTGATTTGTGATGAATTAATTTGAGTCTGAACCACACTTCTGTTTTTTTTTTAATTACCAAATCGGACACAAAGCTAATATCAAGAAGTTCCCTCATCTCTCTTTTGCACTATTTATTGTTTTGTTTCTTTTTGCCTCATTTTGTCTTCTGTAGCTTGTATTCTCATAAAATGCAGGCTGCTCAGTCTCTTCTCTGTAACAATAGTTACATAGTATGGTTGAACAAAGACATACCTACATCAAGTTTAACCAAGGGATGTGTGGGGATTTAAATGAAAGGAATTGGAGTGAGATGACAATTCTTCCCAATTCTATAAGCACTAGAGTTACTTAAATCACTATGTTACCATGTCCTGAGGTAGACTGTTCCACAGATTCATAGTTCTTATGATGAAGAAGCCTTGTCGCTTCTGAAAATGAACTTTTCCTTCTCTAGATGGAGGCAGTGCCCCCTTTGTCTTTTGATCAAATACTAAATTTATTCACCAAGTCTTGCGAGACTTTAGGAATAACTGATTTCGCCTCATTGGAAGCCATACATTTTAATGCTGTATGGAGATGGATCTCCATACAGTATTAATCCGAAATTTTGAGCAAAGCTACTTTTGATCCAGGGCTCACTTCCCTCATCACTATTCATAACTAAGGGCCTTCGTGCCCCTTATTAGTTTAGTTGCTCTTCTTTGTACTTTTTCCATCTCAAGGGCATCCTTTCTGTGAATTGGTGCCCAGAACTGAGCTGCATATTTCGCACCAACTCTTTGTAAAATGGTAATATTATATCTCTGTCTGATGAGTCCATGGCTCTTTTAATAGATGACAGTATTCTGCTGGCCTTAGAAGCAACTGATTGCCATTGCTTGCTATTATTTATTCTTTTATCTACATGTACACCTTCTCTACAAATGACTATCCAACTGTTATACTCCCTAGCACATACGATGCAAGTAGATTATTACCCAGATGCAAAACTTTAAATTTACCCACCCTGATTGTCATTTGCCAAGTTGATACCTAAACACTCAAGAGTGTTTGGGTCAGCTTGTAGTTTATGGACACTGCTATTAATCCCTTTCTCAATATTATTAATAAATAAGCTAAATAATAGGGCACCCAGCACTAAACTTTTGGGTACACCACTGGGGACCATACAGAATAGGAGTCATTGACATGATTATTCAGCCAGTTTTCAATCCAATTATAAACTATATTTTCTAAACATATATACCTTATTTTACCTATTAAGAGTATCAAATACCTTTGCAAACTTCAAGAACACTATGTCCACAGCCTCCCCCTCTGTCCAGGCTTCTGCTCACTTGTTCATAAAAACAAACATGTTAGTCTGACAACTTATGTACTTGCTAAATCTGTGCTGGCTATCACTAATGATATTATATATGGTCACATACTCCTGTATATAGTTCCTTGAAAGTCATTTAACCCCTTAAAGACCAGCCTCATTTTCACCTTAAGGACCAGGCCATTTTTTGCAAATCTGAACATTGTCACTTTAAGTGGTGATAACTTTAAAACGCTTCGACGTATCCAAGCCATTCTGAGATTATTTTTTCATCACATATTGTACTTCATGACACTGGTAAAATGGAGTCCAAAAAATTCATTTTTATTTATAAAAGAATACCAAATTTACCAAAAATTTTCAATAATTTGCAAATTTCCAAGTTTCGATTTCTCTACTTCCATAATACATAGTAATACTTACAAAAATAGTTATTACTTTATATTCCCCATATGTCTACTTCATGTTTGGATCATTTTTGGAATGAGATTTTATTTTTTGGGGACGTTACAAGGCTTAGAAGTTTAGAAGCAAAAACCCACTTTTTAAGGACCAGTTCAGGTCTGAAGTCACTTTGTGAGGCTTACATAATAGAAACCATCCAAAAATGACCCCATTCTAGAAACTACACCCCTCAAGGTATTCAAAACTGATTTTACAAACTTTTATTAACCCTTTAGGTGTTCCACAAGAATTAATGGAAAATAGAGATAAAATTTAAAAATTTCACTTTTTTGGCAGATTTTCCATTTTAATATTTTTTTCAAGTTACAAAGCAAGGGTTAACAGCCAATTAAAACTCAATATTTATTGCCATGAATCTGTAGTTTACAGAAACACCCCATATGTGGTCGTAAACTGCTGTATGGCCACGCGGCAGGGCATAGAAGGAAAGGAATGCCATACAGTTTTTGGAAGGCAGATTTTGCTGGACTGGTTTTTTGACACCAGGTCTCATTTGAAGCCCCCCTGATGCACCCCTAGAGTATAAACTCCAAAAAAGTGACCCCATTTTAGAAAATAAACCCCTCAAAGTATTTAAAACAGATTCTACAAACTTTGTTAACCCTTTAGATGTTCCACAAGAATTAATGGAAAATAGAGATAAAATTTCAAAATTTCACTTTTTTGGCAGATTTTCCATTTCAATAATTTTTTTCCAGTTACAAAGCAAGGGTTAACAGCCAATAAAAACTCAATATTTATTGCCCTGATTCTGTAGTTTACAGAAACACCCCATATGTGATTGTAAACTACTGTACCGGCACACAGCAGGGCACAGAAGGAATGGAATGCCACACGGTTTTTGGAATGCAGATTTTGCTGGACTGGTTTTTTGACACCATGTCACATTTGAAGCCCCCCTGATGCACCCCTAGAGTAGAAACTCCAAAAAAGTGACCCTATTTTAGAAACTATGGTATAGGGTGGCAGTTTTGTTGGTACTATTTTAGGATAAATATGATTTATGGTTGCTCTATATTACACTTTTTGTGAAGCAAGGTAACAAGAAATAGCACCATTTTGGCACCATTTAAATTTTTTGTTATTTGCAACATTCATCTGACAGGTTAGATCATGTGGTATTTTTATAGAGCAGGTTGTCACGGACAATACCAAATATGACTTTTTTTGGTTGTTTGTTTCAGTTTTACATAACAAAGCATTTTCTTTTTTTTAAATGATTCTTTAGTGTCTCTACATTCTGAAAGCCATAGTTTTATTTATTCTTTGGGCGACTGTCTTGTGTAGGGGCTCATTTTTTTTGGGTTGAGGTAATGGTTTGATTGGCAATATTTTGCGGTGCGTATGACTTTTTGATTGCTTGCTATTACACGTTTAGTGATGTAAGGTGACAAAAAATGCCTTTTTTTACATCGTCTTTAGTTTTAGTTTTTTACGGTGTTCACCTGAGGGGTTAGGTCGTGTGGTATTTTATTAGAACAGGTTACTACGGACGTGGCGATACATAATATGTATACTTTTCATTTATTTATGTAAGTTTTACCCAATGATTTCATTTTTGAAAAAAAAAATCATGTTTTAGTGTCTCCATAGTCTGAGAGCCATATTTTTTTCAGTTTTTTGGTGATTATCTTGAGTAGGGTATGATTTTTATGGGATGAGATGGCGGTTTGAGTGCCATTATATTGGGGTGCGTATGACCTTTTGATCACTTGGTATTACACTTTTTGTGATGTAAGGTGACAAAAATTTGCTTCTTTTACATCGTTTTTAGTTTTAGTTTTTTACGGTTTTCACCTGAGGGGTTAGGTCATGTGATATTTTTATATAGCAGGTTACTACAGACGCGGCGATACATAATATGTATACTTTTTATTTATTTATGTAATTATTTCATTTTTGAAACCAAAAAAATCATGTTTTAGTGTCTCCATATTCTGAGCCATAGTTTTTTTATTTTTTGGCTGCTTGTCTTAGATAGGGGCTCATTTTTGCAGGATGAGGTGACTGTTAGATTGGTACCATTTTGGTGGGCATACGCCTTTTTGATCGCTTGCTGTTGCACTTTTAGTGATGTAAAGGGACAAAAAAATGCTTTATTTAGCACAGTTTTTATTTTTTATTTTTTACGGTGTTCATCTGAGGGGTTAGGTCATGTAATATGTTTATTGAGCCAGTCGATACGGACGTGGTTATACCTAATATGTCGCTGCGGTGATTGTACACCCTGTGTCCTAAAGAGGTTAAACATTTTTTCCATAATGAAAGTTAATCTTTCTGGTCTACAATTTCCTCGGGAGAGCTAGATCCCTTTATGATCCCATTATTCCACATTTGCCTTTCACCAGCCACCTGGCACTATATCATTCACTAGAGGATCTCTAAATATTGTGAACAAGAGCCCCCCAATAACAGAACTGAGTTATTTAACTCTTTGAAGACCTTGCGATTTTCAGTTTTTGGTTTTTACTCCCTGTCTTTCCGGAGGCCTAACTGTTCTAATTTTCCATTCACATTGCCATGACAGCTCTTTTTTTGCAGGAAAGTTTGTACAGTAAAGTATTACTTGTCTGAAGACGCCATTTTATATCGCATATGATATAGTGGGAAACTGGGAAAAATTAGTAAATGGGCTGGAAATGGGAAAAATGCAATTCTGCCATAGTTTAATGGGTTTCGTTTTTACTGAACTCCCTATGTGGTAAAGTCAACCTGTTATATTCATTCTGCGGGTAAGCATGATTACAGCGATACCACATTTATATGCTTTTTTTTGTGTTTTAATACTTCAAAAAAGAAAAACTTGGAAAAAAGGATTTTTTATTTGCATTGTCATATTCTGACCCCATAACTTTTTTATATTTACATCTACAATGCTGTGTGAGGGCTCATTTTTGTGGGTGATCTGTAGTTTTATTGATAACATTCTGGGGTGTGTATGTCTTTGTGTCTGATCACTTTATATTCAATTTTTTGGGAGGATAGGTGAAGTGACAAAAAACTGTAAATTAACTATTTTAATTTTTTTTATGTTCTGGTGTTCAGCATATGGGATCACTATGTTTATATTTATGTTTAAATCACATTACATTTACTTTTACATAGGGCTCTATAGGAACATTGCTGTGGCAGGCCTCAGATCCCTCAGCAGATCTGCAACTGTCACAGCAACCAAACAGCTCTCTTGATCTCTGCTTGGGGGAGCTGTTTGGGGTTTTACTGCTTAGATGCCGTAGGTGCAATAGACCATGGCATCTGAGGGGTTAAATGTCTGTGATCACCTAATTGACATTCACGGACATTGGCTCTGGATGTCTGCTGTGTAAAACAGAAGTCATCTGGCGGCTATGGTTTCTGCCCAACTTCTGAGTGGCCACCATCTTTAAAGACCAGACTTTTGCATTACATGTATGACGGAGATCTGGAAGAGGTTAAGAATCTTGAGTGTAATCACCTTGTTCACATTCACTTTATTTAGCTTAGCTAGTAGGACCATATCTACCTTTAGCCAATTTTGCATATTACATGATGTATTAAAGTCCCTGCCACAACCTACATTAGCTAATTTTTCATCTTTGTATACACAGAGCTAAAAATCCATTTTTGCATCTCTCCCAGTTAGCATTTTTTAGGGGTAGAGATGGCCCGAACTACCCGCTGGCGAACATAGCTTGTTCGCGTTCGCCGCAATGGGCGAACACATGCGATGTTCAGTCCACCCCCTATACATCATCATTGAGCAACCTTTGACCCTGTACCTCACAGTCAGCAGACACATTCCAGCCAATCAGCAGCATACCCTCCCTCCCAGACCCTCCCATCTCCTGAACAGCATCCATTTTCGATTCATTCGGAATTTGCAGTCTTAGTGAGAGGAGGGAGAGTGTAGTTGCTGCTGATTTAATAGGGAAATCGATAGCTAGGCTAGTGAATTCAGTGTCCACTCCAGTCCTGAAAGACTCATCTCAGCGTCCTGACAGCACCCCAAAAAGCCCTTTTTAGGGCTGCAACCTTAGTCTGCTTTTTTTTCTCTCCATATACATATTGCAGTTGCCTGGCCTGCCTGTGTGTGAGGAGCTGCAGGCCCACAGACTGTAGTGTGCCCACTGCCAGTGCCCACCCCTGTCATCCCATGTGGCACAGGACTTTGCATCAAAAAAAGGCATTTCATTTTTACACTTTAATCTAAGGTTAGTTGCCTGTCAGTGTGTGCTGACTTCCACTGACTGTAGTGTGCCCACTGCCAGTGCCCACCCCTGTCATCCCGTGTGGCACAGGACTTTGCATCAAAAAAAGGCATTTAATTTTCACACTTTAGTGTAATTTCAATTGCTTGCCTGCTGATAGTGTGTGTCAGGCCGACTTCCACTGGCTGTAGTGTGCCCACTGCCAGTGCCCACCCCTGTCATCCCGTGTGGCACAGGACTTTGCATCAAAAAAAGGCATTTCATTTTTACACTTTAGTGTAATTTCAGTTGCTTGCCTGCTGCCAGTGTGTGTCAGGCCCACTTCCACTGACTGTAGTGTGCCCACTGCCATTGCCAACCACTGATACCAGGTGGCACAGTAGCTTGCCGATAAATAAGGCATTACATTTTTACACATTAGTCTAATTTCAGTTGCTTGCCTGCTGCCAGTGTGTGTCAGGCCCACTTCCAAAGACTGTAGTGTGCCCACTGCCAGTGCCAACCACTGATATCGGGTGGCACAGTAGCTTGCCAATAAATAAGGCATTTAATTTTTAGACAGTAGTCTAAATTCAGTTGCTTGCCTGCTGCCAGTGTGTGTCAGGCCCACTTCCACTGACTGTAGTGTGCCCACTGCCAGTGCCAACCACTGATACCGGGTGGCACAGTAGCTTGCCGATAAATAAGGCATTTAATTTTTAGACAGTAGTCTAAATTCAGTTGCTTGCCTGCTGCCAGTGTGTGTCAGGCCCACTTCTACAGACTGTAGTGTGCCCACTGCCAGTGCCAACCACTGATACCGGGTGGCACAGTAGCTTGCCGATAAATAAGGCATTTAATTTTTAGACAGTAGTCTAAATTCAGTTGCTTGCCTGCTGCCAGTGTGTGTCAGGCCCACTTCTACAGACTGTAGTGTGCCCACTGCCAGTGCCAACCACTGATACCGGGTGGCACAGTAGCTTGCCGATAAATAAGGCATTTAATTTTTAGACAGTAGTCTAAATTCAGTTGCTTGCCTGCTGCCAGTGTGTGTCAGGCCCACTTCCACAGACTGTAGTGTGCCCACTGCCAGTGCCAACCACTGATACCGGGTGGCACAGTAGCTTGCCGATAAATAAGACATTTAATTTTAAGACAGTAGTCTAAATTAAATTGCTTGCCTGCTGCCAGTGTGTGTCAGGCCCACTTCCACTGACTATAGTGTGCCCACTGCCAGTGCCAACCACTGATACCGGGTGGCACAGTAGCTTGCCGATAAATAAGGCATTTAATTTTTAGACAGTAGTCTAAATTCAGTTGCTTGCCTGCGGCCAGTGTGTGTCAGGCCCACTTCCACAGACTGTAGTGTGCCCACTGCCAGTGCCAACCACTGATACCGGGTGGCACAGTAGCTTGCCGATAAATAAGGCATTTAATTTTTAGACAATAGTCTAAATTCAGTTGCTTGCCTGCTGCCAGTGTATGTCAGGCCCACTTCCACTGACTGTAGTGTGCCCACTGCCAGTGCCAACCACTGATACCGGGTGGCACAGTAGCTTGCCGATAAATAAGGCATTTAATTTTTACACATTAGTCTAATTTCAGTTGATTGCCTGCTGTCAGTGTGTGTCAGGCCCACTTCCACACACTGTAGTGTGCCCACTGCCAGTGCCCACCACTGATACCGGGTGGCACAATACCTAGCACACGTAGTACCACTTATCTAAAAAAAAAATGACAGGCAAAGGCAGGCCACCCCGCAGGGGCCGTCGTGGTTGTGGTGCTGTGATTTTCACTGTCCCTGGAATAATGCCTAGTGTTCAGAAGGCCACGTACCCTGAACCCGAAAAATTCTGAGGACATAGTTGACTGGCTTAGACAGGACACCCAATCTTCAACAGCTTCCGCTAAGAACCTTGATGCACCATCCTCCTCCAGCTCAGCTTCGGTCACCTGCTCTCAAGTTACCACGCACCCGCCCGCCGCCACCACCACCTCTACCACCACAGCCACCACAGCCGCTTCACTTGATCCGTCAGAGGAGTTATTTACACATCAGTTGGATGCAATTAGTGATGCGCAACCATTATTGCCAGATGATGTAGATTACAGGGATATGTCTCAGTCAGGCAGGATTACACACATGGATGTACAGTGTGATGATGATGATGATGTTGTACCCGCTGCTGCTTCCTTTGCTGAGGTGTCAGATACAAGTGAAGCGGTTGATGATGACGATGTGTCCACGGATGCCACGTGGGTGCCTGCTCGAAGAGAAGAAGAGGGGGAAAGTTCAGATGTGGAAACAGAGAGAATGAGGAGACGAGTTGGAAGCAGGGGGAGGTCGTCGCAAGGAGTTAGTGGCACAGTCAGACAGCATGTATCGGCACCTGAGGTCAGCCAGACAGCACGCCAGTCAACGCATGCTGTTGCCACCACCAGAATGCCGTCATTGCAAAGCTCAGCAGTGTGGCATTTTTTTTGTGTGTCTGCCTCTGATAACAGCAATGCCATTTGCAACCTGTGCCAAAAGAAACTGAGTCGTGGGAAGTCCAACACCCACCTTGGTACAACTGCTTTGCGAAGGCACATGATCTCACATCACAAACGCCTATGGGATCAACACATGAGTACAAGCAGCACACAAACTCAAAGCCACCATGCTCCTCCTGGTCCAGCATCTTCAGCCACGTCAACCACTGCTGTCCTCCATGCCCCCTCTCAACCAACCGCCACTCCTCCTCTCACCTTCAGCAGTTCCTGCTTATCTGCCCACAGTCAGGTGTCTGTCAAGGACATGTTTGAGCGTAAAAAGCCAATGTCACAGAATCACCCCCTTGCCCGGCGACTGACAGCTGGCTTGACGGAACTCTTAGCCCGCCAGCTTTTACCATACCAGCTGGTGGAGTCTGAGGCTTTCAAAAAATTTGTCGCTATTGGGACACCACAGTGGAAGGTACCCGGACGAAAATTTTTTTCAAAAAAGACAATCCCAAACCTCTACCATGTCATTGAAAAGGAAGTCATGGCATCTCTGGCATACAGTGTTGGGGCAAGGGTCCATCTGACCACTGATACCTGGTCTGCAAAGCACGGTCAGGGCAGGTATATCACGTACACTGCGCATTGGGTCAACCTGCTGACGGCTGACAAGCATGGAATGCGTGGCTCCGCAGCGGAGTTGGTGACTCCGCCACGACTTGCAGGTAGACCTACTGCCACCTCCTCTACTCCTACTCCATCCTCTTCGATATCCTCCTCGGCTGAGTCCTCTTCTTCTGCGGTGTCTGGCTGCACATCAACTGAATCCCCCCAGCTCCCCAGGGGCTATTTCACATCCCGGATACGACAGTGTCACGCTGTCTTGGGGTTGACTTGCCTGAAAGCAGAGAGCCACACAGGACCAGCACTCCTGTCCGCCCTGAACGCACAGGTGGATCAGTGGCTGACCCCGCACCAACTGGAGATCGGCAAAGTGGTGTGTGACAATGGAACAAATTTGTTGTCGGCATTGAATTTGGGCAAGTTGTCACATGTGCCGTGCATGGCACATGTGTTGAATCTCATCGTACAACGCTTTGTGTCTAAGCACCCAGGCTTACAGGACGTCCTCAAGCAGGCCAGGAAGGTGTGTGGCCATTTCAGGCGTTCCTACACGGCCATGGCGCACTTTTCCGATATTCAGCGGCGAAACATGCCAGTGAAGCGCTTGATTTGCGACAGCCCAACACGTTGGAATTCAACACTCCTAATGTTCGACCGCCTGCTCTAACAAGAAAAAGCCATCAACGAGTATTTGTATGACCGGAGTGCTAGGACAGCCTCTGCGGAGCTGGGAATTTTTTTGCCACGTTACTGGACGCTCATGCGCAATGCCTGTAGGCTCATGCGTCCTTTTAAGGAGGTGACAAACCTAGTCAGTCGCACCAAAGGCACCATCAGTGACCTCATCCCATTTGTTTTCTTCCTGGAGCATGCCCTGCGAAGAGTGCTGGATCAGGCTGTAGATGAGCGTGAAGAGGAAGAGTTGTGGTCACCATCACCACCAGAAACAGCCTTGTCATCATCGCTTGCCAGACCTGTGGCAAAGCTGGAAGAGGAGTATGAGGAAGAGGAGTCAGAGGAGGAATGTGGCGGCTTTGAGGAGGAGGAAGACCAACCACAGCAGGCACCCCAGGGTGCTCATTGTTGTCACCTATCTGGTACCCATGGTGTTGTACGTGGCTGGGGGGAAGAACAGACCGTCAATGACATCAGTGAGGACGAGGAACGGGAAATGAGTAGCTCTGCATCCAAGCTTGTTCAAATGGGGTCTTTCATGCTGTCATGTCTGTTGAGGGACCCTCGTATAAAAAGGATGAAGGAGAACGACCTGTACTGGGTGGCCACGCTACTAGACCCCCGGTATAACCAGAAAGTGGCAGAAATGTTACCAAATTACCGAAAGTCTGAAAGGATGCAGCAGTTCAAAACCAAACTAAAAAATATGCTTTACACAGCTTATAAGGGGGATGTCACAGCACAACGGGAATCTAAAAGGGGAAGAGGTGAGTGTAATCCTCCTCCTACTACGGCGGCAAGGACTGGACGATTTACAGATGTGTTGTTGATGGAGGACATGCAGAGCTTTTTCAGTCTTAATCATCGCCACAGCCTTTCGGGATCCAGCCTTAGAGAATGACTCGACCGACAGGTAGCAGACTACCTCGCCTTAACAGCAGATATCGACACTCTGAGGAGCAATGAACCCCTTCACTACTGGGTGTGCAGGCTTGACCTGTGGCCTGAGCTATCCCAGTTTGCGATAGAACTTCTGGCCTGCCCTGCTTCAAGTGTCCTGTCAGAAAGGACCTTCAGTGCAGCAGGAGGCATTGTTACTGACAAGAGAAGTCGCCTCGGTCAAAAAAGTGTTGATTACCTCACCTTCATAAAGATGAATGAGGCATGGATCCCGAAGGGACAGTGGGGGATACGTTTGACTAACAAAAAGCCTGATTACATGCCTTGGCCTCAAAATGGTCCCCACGCTGCTGTATTTAATGTCTGCATACCGGATGACTTTTGTGAATTCTTCACCACCAACTAGGGTTCAAGCCGCAATGTTTTAGTCACTTTTCTGCCTGGAAAACATCAATTTTTCCGGCCGCTGCTACAATAGCGGCTGCAACAATGCCATTATTTTTCAGGCATGTGTACATGCCTAATTTTTGTATCACAATGAAGCAATCATCACCTCTATGAGTGTGGCGGCAATGTTACCACACCCCAGATGATAAGGCCGTTGCTTCATTATGGTCAGACCAAAAGCGATCAGACGGCTGGATAATATTTCATAGAAAAAACATTAATTTACCTTTTTTTTTTATATGTTGTATGGGTTTTTAATACATAAAATAAAAAATCATAATAAAGTCTCTTAATAGTTTATTAGAAATGATGCAGACAATTAAAAAAATCCCCATCAATTCCAATACAAAGCAAGTACAGAGCTCAGAACTAAATTATTTCATGATGTCGTAATGGTTCGCTAATTCAACAATGGTTAATCAATTCGACCGGATAGGGTACGTAACAGGGATTAAACTGATAGGAATAGTACTATTTAAGACACCACTCATATAGGGTGTCACAGCACATTGCTCTGTGCACGCGCAGTGCCCCAATTTGGGAGTATGAGGACCGACCAAGCTGCTTTTTCCATCTCCCGGTTCCTGAAATCAATTCAGTTTGGTGTATGAGAGTTTGGTCTGTCACTGTGAAGGCAGTCGAAGGTACCAGGCCTAAATTTTTTTTCACAAAAGGCAATCCCTGATATGGGATGTAACAGGGATTAAACTGATAAGAATAGTACTACAGAAAATACCACTCATATCGGGTGTGACAGTAAATTGCACGGCGCAGACGCAGTCACCGTGGATTAAAACAGAGTGGAAGGAGCCAGCGTTTTTTTAACCATCTCCCCGTTCGAAAAATCTATTCAATAAATGGCTCCCAGATAGGGGACGTTAGAGGGATTAAACTGATGAGAATAGTACTACAGAAAATACCACTCATATCGGGTGTGACAGTAAATTGCACAGCGCAGACGCAGTGACCGTGGATAAAAAGAAAGGGGATGGAGCCAGCATTTTTTTAACCATCTCCCCGTTCGAAAAATCTATTCAATAAATGGCCCCCAGATTAGGGTCGTTAGCGGGATTAAACTGATGAGAATAGTACTACAGAAAATACCACTCATATCGGGTGTGACAGTAAATTGCACGGCGCAGACGCAGTCATCGTGGTTTAAAACAGAGTGGAGGAAGCCAGCGTTTTTTTAACCATCTCCCCGTTCGAAAAATCTATTCAATAAATGGCCCCTAGATTGGGGACGTTAGAGGGATTAAACTGATGAGAATAGTACTATAGAAAATACCACTCATATCGGGTGTGACAGTAAATTGCAAGTGACCGTGGATAAAAACAAATGGGAGGAAGCCAGCGTTTTTTTAACCATCTCCCCGTTCGAAAAATCAATTCAATTCACCTTTCGGGACCCTTGGTATTGTACGTGGCTGGGTGGAGGAAGAAACCTTCAATGACATCACCGGGACGTGGCTAGCTTGGTATCCAACCTTGTGCAAATGGGGAGTTTGCAGTTGTGCAAATGAACTGTTTGCGGTTGTTTGTGGTGCATTAAAAGGGGAGTTTGGTCTGTCAATGTCTGTAAAGTGGGCATAACCCTTACACTACCTGATCGATACAACATCATACCTGATCGTATACACACACTGGATGTTTTAAAGCATGTTATTCCAAACAATTTAGGAATGTTAGGTGATTTATGCACTTTATAGATTAAAACCCGACTCTGCGTCCACTACGTAATTTTGCATGGGAGTTTTGCTATGGATCCCCCTCCGGCATGCCACAGTCCAGGTGTTAGACCCCTTGAAACAACTTTCCCATCACTATTGTGGCCAGAAAGAGTCCCTGTGGGTTTTAAAATTCGCCTGCCAATTGAAGTCTATGGCGGTTCGCCCGTTTGCAAACATTTGCGGAAGTTCGCGTTCGCTCTTCGTGAACGGAAAATTTTAAGTTCGCGACATCACTATTTAGGGATTATACCTGCTCTGACCTTGAGTTAATAAGCTTTTAGAATGTTAAAGAATTTAACTTTAATTGGTTGCAGCATGGAGAGCGGCTAAAGACAAAGCTCTTCTGATGAATTTCTCACTGAATGAGACTGTGCAGCAGTCTACAGTATGAGAATACTTGCAGGCTGCAGAAGACAAAATATATAACAAAAATAAATTTCAAATATGATGTATCCCATAACACAGCTAATGCAATTAAAAAAGAATCACCGCATAGGTATTCATAGCTTTTAAGTAATTTTTATGATTAGACACACTCCTCACCCCTTTCACACGAGCGAGTTTTCCGCTCGGGTGCAATGCGTGACGTGAACGCATAGCACCCGCACTGAATCCTAACCCATTCTTTCCAATGGGTCTGTGTACATGAGCATTTTTTTTTTTACGCATTAGTTCTGCATGTTCTATATTTTGCATTTTTCACGCAGCCCTGGCCCCATAGAAATGAATAGGGTTTCAGTGAAAAACGCATTGCATCCAGAAGCAAGTGCGGATGCAATGCATTTTTCACTGATGGTTGCTAAGAGATGTTGTTTGTAAACCTTCAGTTTTTTATCAGGCGCATGAAAAATGCATCAAAACGCATTGCACCCGCACGGAAAAAATGAATAACTGAACACAATTGCAGACAAAACTGACTGAACTTGCTTGCAAAATGGTGCGAGTTTCACTGAACGCACCCTGGAAGAATCTGGACCTAATACGTCACTCTCAAGTGAAAGAGGCCATTATTTACTTTTAGAAGATAAAAATCTGCCCCTGTAATGAGCCCTGCACCTCTGTGATAGTCATCTAATTTATTTGCTGTAATATTTTCTATACAAAGTATGGTATATGGCTTAGTATAGGATATCAAGCAAAGCAAATATTGAAATAAAAATAATGTAAGCAGGTATGGGCACATTTAAACAGTCATTTCTAAAGGGAGCTATTTCTATTAAATCAGCCTGTCAACTTTATGTAAGTATTGTTGCCTTTGTCCTACATCTGCTTGTCTCAGTAAATACTTTGGACTATACAAGCTTCTAATTTCTTTTCTTGCCATAACTTTAAATCAATTATTATCTGACTCATATTGATTGGGATACTCTCATGGCAGAGTATATGATGTTTTGTCAGCTTCGTGATGGTTTCTGAGCTTCACAGAGTGGACATTTCTAAAGATAATATAGGATATTCTGTTCTCATTAGTCTCATAGACCCTAATATGGTCTGCAAGTGGTAAGTTTGAGGCCTTTCATATATTCTATATTACATTATTACATGTAGTAGTGTCATTTATGTCAAATAAGTCCTTTGACACTGTCCAATAACACAAAGCATTTCTGTCATAAGGGTATAACATGCCTAGATATGATAATCTACTCATATAAGTTACTTTCATTAATGACAGTGCTATGTTTTGATGTGTTCGCAATCTAATGAATTAAAAAAATAATGTTAGAAGAGAGTAGGATAAAATAATTACCCATTTAACCACTAACAGATAAATCCTTTAAGTCAGTTGTGTAACTATAGGGGTTGCAGCAGTCGCAATTGCGACTGGGTTCCTAAGCCAGGGGGCTGGAGACAATTGGGGACGGCAGCAGGTCCTTGGGAAATGAGCTATTCCATTGTGGAAGTGCTCATCTCTCTATATCCAACTACAGTGTATATTGCCATCCTTAGGACGGTGATTCACTTTTTGCTGACGTGTGCCCGGCATGCCAAAGCTAGCTATCTAACACACCAAGATCTTCGCTGACTGTCTGGCATATCACAGCTTCTGTATCATAGATATGTGCGCCCAACATGCCAAAGCCATCATACTAGCACACCAAGATCAGTGCTGGCTGTTCGGGGTATCGCAGCTTCTTTATTTACAAGGAATACACACGGGAAGTATTAAGGAGCATAATTGCAATAATTTCTATATCGAAGTTATAGCATAAGACTATATCGAACTATAGCATAAAGGATTTTATTATATTGCATATAACAACTTACTATTAAATGCACCTTGGAAATGAAAACATCTAGGTTGTTGTGGTTGCAATGTTTGGAAACAGACCTATTTATTATCTTGCTCATCTAGGGTGGAGTAACACTTATTAACGATACAGGCTCATTTTTTATTTTTACCTTTTTATTTTTTCATTAAATTTTTTTTTTCTTTCTTACATTATTTTTTCTAATATGCACATTGAATGTACTGCTCTAGGTGATTTTATGAAGATATATATAAATATATATTTATATATATAAATATTTGTATGAATATTTTAGAAGGATTGCTGAATGCTGATATATTAAAATATATTTTTAGTAAATATTTGGTATCATGCAATTAGTCCATATTTAATGGTTGGTGTCGGTGGGTGAGAGTGCCAACTGTGTTGTATATTGAAGCTGTATTTCTTTGGTGCTGTTGGGGAGATATTTTGTGCGGCAATGTGGTATTTATATGTTGGGGGGGTATTTGACGATGTGGATGACTTTTATGCTTTATTATAGTATGTGTTTCTCTTGGGGAGGGTAATGTATGTCCCTGAACATGTGATTATACATTTTTGTGTTCCACTTTTATTTTTATTCTTGTACTTCTTTGCATAGGGTCATGACCAAGTAAAGCAAAATTTATCTCTGCAAGGTTCATTGTGCACCATTATTTGTATGCAATATGACATATGGGCTAGTGAGGTTTGCTATGGCTGTTCTATGATCCCAGTTTGGCCCTGATGGCACACTGTGTAACACATAGCAACACGCTACGTTCATGGAGCAAGGGGAGGGTCTAGGAATAGGTAGTGGGAGAGGCTATGGATTGGGAATAGGGGCTCAATTTATCATCTTGCTATGGGGCTCTTTCTATGTATGCACCTGCTGATTACCATGATAAAAATGCATGTAATAGAACAAGAGCTTGTACCTGATTGGCTGTTAAGAGGTTAGCGTAAAACAATAATGAAAAGTAATAAGTGGACAATGACTATATGGAGAGCCCTGTCAGCCCTACCACCATAAACATATATAGTTAGCACAAATTGTATGTTACTAATAATTATCAACACCACTGGAGTTCTAGTTAGCAGTGCAGGACAAATGGGCATTTAAGGTCTGAAAAGCTTAAATGCCCCATTGTCCTGCACTGCTAACTAGAACTCCAGTGGTGTTGATAATTATTAGTAACATACAATTTGTGCTAACTATATTTTGTTTATGGTGGTAGGGCTGACAGGGCTCTCCATATAGTCATTGTCCACTTATTACTTTTCATTATTGTTTCACGCTAACCTCTTAACAGCCAATCAGGTACAAGCTCTTGTTCTATTACATGCATTTAAGGTCTGAAAAGCTTGGGCCGTAGCGGCATGACGTAGGAACGTGCCGCGGCTCCTCCCTCCCGCCGGGTCTCGCTCCTGCTGTCCCCCCCCTGCCCTCAGGCCTGCTCCCCTGAGCTTGCTCCGGGCATGTCCCGGTCTCCCGCTTCCCGAGCAGGACGAAAAGCGGCACTCTGAAAACCCTGAGTTCACCCTAGCATAGGGGAGCAAGGAGAGGGAGAGGACGGATGCACATGTATGGTGTTCGCTAGTGACAAGCTCGGACGTCTCTGGAGTGTGAGGAAGCCCGCGGAGAGCCCCGTCTCGAATCATAAGGAGGGATCTTCGGCTACGGTGTGAGGTGGATGGAAGACGGTCGCCTTCGGGAGAAAAGTTGGGGAGCGGTCTGCTAGCATTGGGGCTCCGAGAAAAAAAAGCACACGAGAGAGATCCCGGAAGTCTGGAAGTTTCTACTCGGAGAACGCTTGCTGAGTGAGCGCTTGATACGGGGCTAACAGTGACCCCCCCCCCTTCCACATGACAACTCTTGAGGCTGGGGTGTATGATCAGCCCGAAGTTCGTGAGAGGAGCTTTTGGTGAGACCGTTTTAATTATTTGTTAACGGACTAAGGGGATTGTTTCCTACCCTGTATTCCTCTTTTGTTTCCCTCTGGCTCCATCTCCTTTTGCTGCGGAGAGGATGCTGTCTGTGGGCTGATGCTGGATAAGTGTGAGCTGCTATCTCTGTTCGGGACTAGACTCTCGGACCTTTTTTTTTGCTAACCGTTGTATCCCCTTTGTTTACATCCCTGGATCCATTGGCGCTATTTCTCTACCTCCCTCTATTTTTCCATCTGTCTCTAAGGGAGAAGGAAGGCTGGACTCTAGAGGGCGCGCAATACAGGGCTAACAGTGTCCTGTTAGTAGGAGATCCCCCTCTACACGATAACCCCTGAGGCTGGGGTGTATGGACAGCCTGAAGCTCGTGAGAGGAGCTTCTAGTGAGACCGTTTTAATTACTTGCTAACGGACTAAGGGGATTGTGTCTCTACCCTGTTTTCTTCGTCTGCCTCCCTCGGGGTTCACCTTACTGGCTGCAGAGAGAGTGCTATCTGCAGGCTAATGATGGAGAAGCGTGAGCTGTTACCTTTCTTTTTCCTTTGGGACTAGAC
Organism: Bufotes viridis; assembly: GCA_033119425.1. NCBI lineage: Eukaryota > Metazoa > Chordata > Amphibia > Anura > Bufonidae > Bufotes > Bufotes viridis. The sequence continues at coordinate 218,343,922 of CM065593.1, read as the reverse complement.
TTTTGGACTTTTTTTGTTCTTGCTGTACTCCCACCCTCTTCATCCCTGGACACACCGGTTGGACCGGTGAAGACCTGAGAGGATTTGGTTAATCATACCCCAAAGTGGCCCTTGTGAGGACTGGCTAGCCGGATAATTGGACAGTGATTATATTGGGACACATTGTGTGGCAGGCCTCAACTTAAGTGGGGTGTCCTGTCACGTGTTCTGGTAGCAGACTCTTAAGGAGGGGAGTAAAGCGGGGAAAAAAAAATAAAAAAAATAGCCCCCTCTGTTACGCTGTTATTGGTGGCTGTAAAGTACTGTGAGAGTAGTACCCTGGGAGAGTCGGGCCCTGGGGGTAGGGGAAGGAAGGGTTAAGTAAGGTTACGATGCCCCCAAAGGGACGGAAGTCCGGGGGACTGAGTCCAAATAGGTTAGGAGTAGGAGGTAATAGTCCCCAAGGTAGACTGGATAAATATCTAAAATCTCCCACTATGAAATCCAGAAGTGCTGTACAAAAGAGTGGGTTATCCACCCCTGTGGACATAGATTCACAGGGTCAAAGGCCTCAGGCCAATCCACAGTTGGTAAGCAAAGAAAGAGAGGTTGTGGATATGGCGCAAAGATTAGAGGATATCTTTGAGGTGGTGCAGACCACTAACAAAACGGTGATGGAACTAAATGTCTCCGTATCATCGCTACAAAATGTGGTCACAATTATGAAGGATGAGGTGTCGAAATTAAGAACTAAGGTGAAACAGATGGAGACGGAAGTGGAAGGGCTAAAAAATGAAGTATTATTATGCAACAATCAGTTGAAAGTAAGAGAACAGGAGTTCGGCACCCTCAGGAATAAGCTCACCGACCTTGAAGATCGTTCACGCAGGTATAACCTGAGATTCGTGGGCTTTCCTGAGGGAGCCGAACAAAATAGTATGGTGGACTTTATTCAGGATTGGTTAACACAGAACTTAAAGATAGAAGATAAATCCCCAACCTTCTGCGTAGAGCGGGCCCACAGAGTCCCCTTTAAAAAGCCCATAGTGGGCGCACCCCCTCGGAATATCTTGATTAAGATGCTCTGTACTAGGGACCGGGACATGGTTTTGCGTAGGAAAAGAGAGGTGGGAGTAATAGAATTTGAGGGAAGGCAGATCCAGATTTATCCGGACTTTTCATATGAAACACAAAAAAAGAGAATGGCCTTCCAAGAGATAAAGAGGAGGTTGGCTGCTGCAAAGTTGAAATATTCTATGCTCTTCCCAGCAAGACTAAGAGTTGCCTTTAAGGATACAGCTTACTTCTTTGATTCACCTAAGGAAGCTTCTGAGTGGTGCGAGTCAGAGGGTATAGGAAGTTAGGGAGAAGTAGAATATTGCTAAAGAGTAAGACTATTATGTTGTGCTCGGAGGGGATGTGGGGGTCGGGGGTTGGGGGGGGGGTTGGGGCGGTGGTGGGGGGGGGTTGGAGCGGTGGTGGGGGGGGGTTGGGGCGGTGGTGGTGGGGGGGAGGGGTGTTGTGGTAGAGGCAGGTGGAACGATTTTCTCACATGCCATGTGGAGGGTGGGGAGGGGGGTGGGTAGGGGGATGGGACGCCGATGCACTTCATCAGACCCCGGTGGGGGGTCCTCGGGAGAGGACACTATGTTGGATGGCAGCTGACCATAGAATCCTAGTCTGGAATGTGAGAGGGATGGGAGATGTAACAAAGCGAACGGCAGTTTTTGACACTGTGAGGAAACATCTGCCCGCAATAGTGGCCATCTTGGAATCCCATGTCACTTTAGAAAATAGGCCCCTACTGGGCAGAGGGTGGGCGGGATGGGAGTACCATTCCTGCTACTCCTCTTACTCAAGGGGGGTTAGTGTCTACATTCATAAAGGGGTAGACTTTTGTCCAATGGATGTCAAAGTTGATAAGGAAGGTAGATACGTCTTTTTATATGTGAAGTGGTACGGGAGGACTGTGATAATGGCGTTTGTCTACATCCCTCCACCATTCTCTAGGAGGGTACTGATTAAGCTGATTGAATTTGTAGAAGGGAAAGAGAGGTGCCCACTTATTGCGATAGGGGACTACAATTCAGTTATGGTCACAGAGGAAGATAGAATCACAGCCTCAGTTAAGAGCTTGAAAAACTATACTCCCCTGTTCCATTTCTGTCAGGAGTTTAAGCTGGTAGATGTGTGGAGAAGGTTGTATGGGAAGAAAAGAGCGTTTTCATATATTAGTTCAACATACGGCTCCCTCTCAAGAATTGACCTGACTCTGGCGAATGAGGACATGCTGGAGCACGTTACCAGGATGAGATACGAAGTTCACGGCCTGTCAGACCATTCACCGGTCATGATAACTTGTAAAGGGGGTAATCAGAGTGGGGTTCGTCCCTTTAGGCTAAATCCGCATTGGTTGAAAGTAGTGGATGAGGCGGAGGAAATAGATAAAGCAATAATGGAGTTTTGGGATAGGAACAAGGGCTCTACTCATATACATTATGTGTGGGACTCATTGAAAGCCTATTTACGTGGGGTGTATTACAGTAAGATTAAGAGAAAACGGTCTCTCTTTTCCCAACAGGAGAAAGTTTTAGTGGAGAACATTCAGAGGGCCCAATCTGACTTAGATCGACATAATGATGAAGCCCACAGAGGGAAATTGAAGGAAGCAACGGAACAATATAGACAAATGTTGATCAATAAAACTCAAAATGCTTTGTTCTTTAGAGGACAGAAGCGTTTTTTTGAGTCTGGGCGTCCAGGCAGGTTCCTCTCTACTCTACTATCATGCCGTGAAGGGAGTAATAAGATAAATGCTATTAAAGATAGGTCGGGTAAATTGAGAACAAGTAAAGAGGAGATACGAGAGGAATTTGCGGGGACTTTTTCCGAGCTATATATGTCAGAAATTGGGGATGGAGAATGTCGAATACAGGGCTACCTTGATCAAGTGTGTCTGCCTTGTTTGGATGAAGCTGCCTCTGCGGGGCTTGGTAAGCCTATACATCTGACAGAACTCCAAGAGGTAATTGCACAGGTCAGGTGTGGGACCGCCCCGGAAAATGATGGGCTCCCCTTCGAGCTGTATAAATATCATGCTAAGTCCCTCCTGCCTATTTTGCTGGAGGTATTTGAAGAGTCAGTTAAGTATGGAAAACTCCCCCCGTCTTTTGACGAGGCGGTGATAGTCCTCATATTAAAAAAGGGTAAGTGCAGCGGCGAGGTCGGTTCTTATAGGCCGATCTCGCTGCTTACCGCAGATTATAAAATTTTAGCCAAGATATTGGCAAATCGACTGAGGACTGTGGCCGCCTCCTTGATTCATGAGGATCAGACGGGCTTTGTTCCCGGGAGGCAGATTCAGGATAGCTTGGTTAGGGCTCTCCTGGGACTGCGGATTGAGAGGGGCGGGGACCACTCCATCCTGTCATTAGACGCGGTTAAGGTGTTTGACAGGGTGGAGTGGCCCTTCCTGTGGGAAGTTATGTCCCGCTTTGGTTTGGGGGATTACTATATAGGAATGGTTAAAATGCTCTACGGCCATCCCAGTGCAGTGGTGAGGGTAAATGGGGGTAATTCTAGGAGGATAGATCTGAACCGGGGTACAAGGCAGGGCTGTCCGCTCTCCCCTCTGCTCTTCGCCTTAAGTATCGAACCCTTAGCTGAGAAGATCAGGCAGGATAGAAGTATTATTGGGTTCGGAGTGGAGGGAGGGGTGGACAAGCTGAGCCTTTACGCAGATGATATGCTGATGTTCCTGAGGGATGGAGGGCAGACGACCCCAAGAGTTATGGAGGTCATTGAGGAATATGGGAGTCTTGCGGGGCTTAGAATTAATTGGAACAAAACCGCATTGTTGCCATTGAGTCGGCCGCCTCTGGGGGTGGAGAGTAACATCAGGGTTCTACAAGTTACAGATCATATAGAATATCTAGGCGTGAAGTTAGGGGCGAAATTAGAGAGTTTTAATGAATTAAATCTGTACCCACTCCTAGAAAAGGTGAAGGCGAAGTTCAGAATATGGGGGGACCTACCATTGTCTCAAGCTAATAGGATAGTGTTGGTTAAGTCAGTAATTCTCCCAATGGTACTCTATCCAATTACGGTGTCCTTATTATGGGTAGAGGATCGGTTTTTCTATCAACTGGAAAGAATACTGAATGACTTAATTTGGGGGAGGAAAAAGGTCCGTATGAAGCAAACATTTCTGTGGTTGGCTGAAAAAGATGGGGGGTTGGCGATACCCTGGCTTCAGGGTTATTTCTTCAGTGCACAGCTGAAAAGATGTATGGGGGTAGGGAATCAGAGATTTCTGAAATATTTGTTTGCAGAGGGGGTGGTCAAATGGGCAAGGTGTTTGTAGAATTGGAATCTGGTCGTATGGGGAAAAAAGACACTGTATGTAAAATAAAATGGTCACTCCAAAAGTATGGCACAGAGTTAAAAATATATTAGAGATTTCGGGTGCACTTCCCTTCACGGAGCTATGGAATAATCGGCAACTGGTGGAATTTGCTAAAATAAAAGAGATAGGATTTTGGATTAAAAGGGGAATCACAAAAGTGTCAGATATTGTAGGTCCTAGTGGGCTTAAGAGGGTGAATGAGTTGATGGGGGAACAATGCACGTTTATGGATACGTTTAAATTCACTCAGCTTAAATCTGCATATGAGAGTACAGTTAATAAAGGGTTATTAAAGGTACAAGGGGATGAATTCATGGAATATTGTGTCTTGAATAATAAGGAGGTGAGGTATAAGATATCACAGATATATAGTAAACTAAGGGGGGCACTAGGGAGAGTCACGGTATTTAGAAGCACTAGAAAATGGAAGGCTGCGTTAGGGGTATCAGAGAGGTGTTGGCCGGAGATTTTTAAAAACATAAGGCAGGCTACCCAGTCAATAAACTATAGTTTAATCCAGTTTAAAATAGTACACGAATTATACTATTCCCGCAGACTGTTGAATAAAATGAGCCCTAGGGGCCGTCCGGCTCAATGTTGGAAATGTGGACATAAAGATGCGGACTCCCTCCATCTCCTTTGGGGATGTGGAGAGGTCCAGAAGTTCTGGGGACAGATCACGAGATCGATCTTCAAAATGATTTGCAGGAGTTGGACGCCAGATTGTAAGTCAGTAATCTTAGGCCTAGGATTGGAGGATGATATCAGAGGGAATATTAAGCGGGAATGGCTAAAAGGCTGCTTGGTGGCAAAAGTGTTGTTGGTTAGATACTGGGGCACAGAGGTGTTGCCGTCCCTTGCAGAATGGGAACAGTTAATGTACCGGATTTCAATCTATGAGAAATTAAGGAATAATTAGGTTATTGGTAGGTGATGGACATTAGGAAGCGGTGGTCTGACGGAGTGCATCGGCGTCTACAGGGGTGGGGGGAGGGGATGAAAAATATTGTAACAATTATGAATTATTTTCTTTTTCTTGATGGCTCTTGTATTCAATCATGGTTGCAATAAATTAAATTATATAAAAAAATAAAAATAAAAAAAAAGGTCTGAAAAGCTTGACATGATTTCTGATCCTTTGTAACTTGTGGTATATACTCCATATATTTTAGGATTTACTTAACTGTTTTTCAAACAAAAGTTTTGAGAATATCTGACAAGTGTTTACATTAAACTCGGAAATAGGAGATCCTAGTTGGTGAAGGCCCTTCAGTAATTGCCCCTTTTTCTCTTTCTATAGTCCAACACTGGTCTTACTTTCAATGCTAGTTACAGAACTAGTTTTAATAGAGGCTCACATGATGTCATATTAGGGGTTGGATGTGAAGTGTTATTTTGTCATGGCACAACAGTATAGGATTGATCTAGAGGCAAAGGAAATAGGCACAGTCATTCTGAAGGCAAGACTCATCTTATAGCCCCATGTGTGCAAAAAAAAAAGGGTAAAAATGGACAGAGCTCTCCTGGAACTAATAAGGAACTATTGAAGCCTATCTTCATTTCACTAAATACCTCATACACATTCACTGCATTGCCATGGAAATTCCAGCCCAGGAGTATTACTCCCCACTATTTTGGTTTGTCCAGTTTTACATAACATGATTTATTTATTATTATTTTATTTTTATTTTTTGCAAATGACATATTAAAACAAAATGATTTCAGTATTTTGCAATAGAGAAAGTCATAATAGTAGATATGAAGAGCACAGTGTCTACTCTAGTTATAGTTAATGCAGCTCATGCAAACTTTTTCCACATTCAATATCACCTACAATTGTATTTGGAGGAGTGAAGAGTCAACACTGCATAGCTCTACAAAGTGTTCCTTTCTTTTTAGCTTGAAACAAATGGCTTCCACCAAGTAAAGTCTTTATTTTTCATATATTCATAAAGAGAGTAGTCAAGATATTTGTTGTGTCCAGAATCCATATAAAATATTCATTGCTGGATCATACATCACTACATCACTCATCACTATCAGTGAAGAAATATTCCCTCCAATATTTGCCTCTGGCAAACCTCCATAGTAAACAGGATACTAAGATTCCTTTAAATCTAGTAAACATTTATGAGTTTTTTAAACATTCTTCATCCATGTGGTCATCCTTTCTCCTTAATGTCAGTTATAAAGGCACTGATCCTCAATATATGCTGCATAATAAATGTAGGGAATACACAATTTATCCAACTTAAATGACAGTCCCCATTTAATGTCATGTCCTGGGCCACTGAATATTGGTGTATTCTGGGCTAGGCATTCAAGCATTTTGAAATGAGAGTTTGTGGAATTCTGTACTGGGAATATGTTATTTTATTTATCATAGTATTTTGTTTTTACAAATAATTATTGTATTAATTGCAGGTGCTATTACTATTATTTTGATTATAATTTATGGGAAAAAGTGTTGCATATGTTGTATATGAAAAGATAAATGTTTTTAATATAAATTTATTGAATATATTTCAGTTGGAGACATTGCTAATGGTTTTCTTTATCTGATTTTGAGGTTGTCATGTCACAGTTTTGTCATATAGTATTTTTGACTTAGGGTGGGTTCACACTAGCGTTAGGGACTCCGTTATTGCTTTCCGTTATAACATGGTTATAACGGAAAATAACGGAATGCCCAGACAGAATGCAAAATGGAAGCCTTTAAAAGGCATTCCGTTTGCTTTCTGTCATAATACAAGTCTATGGGAAAGCATAACAGATCCATCTGGGTTCCGTTATGCAAGACGGAAAACAAAGTCTATGGGCAAAAGAACAGATCCGTCCTACCATCTTATGGATTCCGTTATGTTCCGTTATAACAGCGTTATAACGGAAGGCCATAAAGGAAACCATAACGCTAGTGTGTACCCACCCTTATACTACTATGTGTATTGCACTGCAACATATATGCCAACTATATAAAAATAAAAATGATTACATGTAATTATGTAATTTATATGTTCTAAAGCCCTTTTTGGTGTGTATTAGTGGCAAAACATATATATTTGCCGCTTAGTGGTGCAGTTATATGTTCTTAAGCCTTTTGTGGCGTTTATAAGTGAAAAAAAACGGCTTATTAGCCGTTGTGTGGTGAAGTGAGAAAATTACAGACTTTTTTATTTATTTATTTGATCTAACAGTACGTCAGACTGAGAAGTACCAGGCCCTGCACGGGGAAGTGGTAAAAGGCCTAAATGTTTCTGGTGCAGGACAGGTCGCAGCAGAGTAAGGGGGCATGGCAGCAGGAGTTGCAGCAAGAGGCCTGAGCTCCCGATGTCATCTAGCGGTCATGTCATGACCAGCAACCCAGCGGTTCTTGAATGGTTGACTCGGTCATCCACTTCGTCCCAACTGACATAAGACACCCCCAGCCAAGAGTCGGTAGGTTCATCAGATACAATCCTTGGTTGACATGGCCCGGGAGCAGGCCCTGTGCCCTTACCTGTCCTCAACCTGCCTCTGTCCTTTTCTGTTCCTTCAGCCAGACAAGTATTATATGCTGTGGGCTCAGCTCCACTATACAGTGAGGACGAGCTACTAGAGGACAGTCAGCTGCTACTGGCCAGCCAAGATGTGGAGGAGACATCCGCCGCTTCCTCCGGTAGGCGGGCAAGTAATGATGAGGAGAGTGGCGTGGGAGCTGGTGTTGCAAGCTGTCAGGATCCTGACCCAGAGACCATTGAGGACGACATCAGTGACATGCAGACAGTACTCGATGATGATGATGTATCTGATTGCACTTGGGAGCCGGGTAAATTAGGGGCTTTATCATCATCAGGAGAAGAGGGTGGCAGCTTGCCCGTGAGGCAGCAGCACAGACAGCAAGTCGCTAGCGTGGCCCGGAGTCAGCAGTGGGGCAGCAGTGGGAGGTCGGGAGCCAAACGTGCCCAGTTTAGACCACCTGCTTCGCAGGAGCCTCCATGTTCAGAAAGTAGTGGTACAGTGGCGGTAGCAGGCAGTCAGTGCGGAGTGTTGGGGGTAAAATCACCTACTCGGTGGTGTGACACATTTTTGTTAAGCCGCTGGAGGAGGTGAACATGACTATTTGTAGAATCTGTGGGCAGAAGGTGAAGCGTTGCCGGGGTGACAATGTTGGAACCACGGCCCTGCGTCAGCATATGCAGCGTCACCATAAAGTGGCCTGGGAGAACCGCAGCTTTGATGTGGTGTTCCAGACTGCCGCAGCAACCTCTGCATCACCCAGTGGCAGTCATTCCGTCAACAATCGATCACCGATGCGATTGCCAAGAGACAACAATATCTGTGCACTCATCCAATGCCGCAGAAGCAAATTGCGCTCCTGGCCAAGTTGCTCAAAATCGGAACAACTCGGAAGAACTCAAAATTGGAGCCATAGTGACCGACAATGGGAAGAACATGGTGTCGGCGCTGTGTCAAGGAGGGCAGAGCTATGAGCCTTGCATGGCACACGTGTTAAATCTGGTTGTCAAGTGGTTCCTGAAGTCTTTCGCCCATCTGTAAGACAACCTACAAAATGTCCAGGAAACTTTGCATGCACTTCAGCCACTCATACACTAGTGTTGGGCACGAATATTCAAATCGCGAATTTAATCTTGAATATCACCTTTTCGAGATTTCACAAAGATTTAGAATATAGTGCTATATGTTCATATTTGCAAATATTCTAGATTTTTTTTCCATCTGAACCCATGATCCCTTCCTGCTTCTTGCTTGTGGGCCAATAAGAAGGCTGCAATGTCTTTGTCTGAGCTTAGCAACATCCCTAGCAACCAATAGGAAAGTTGCCTACCTCTTACTATATAAGAACCATACATGCTACAGACATAGTGCTGTGATGTCACAAGTTTACAAGAATAATTAGTGCACCAATCAGTAATATGTAGTCAGACCTGCTAAAATGTGAAGTTGGACTTATTACGCCAAAATATGCACATCATTAATTGCTGATTTGCGCATTCGCGAATATATTGGAGCACTCTATCTGCATATAAAGCTATTGTAATTTTCTGCCGTGCCAACCATTTTCTCCAGTTTAAGGAAACATCAAGCAGCTTTAAAAATGTAGCAAAGGTGACTCACATCTGTATTGCGCATGCAATACGCGCATATTACATAGCCAATTTTTTTAATCAAGAAAATAATGATGAATTCTCAAATTCTCAAATTTATGATGAATATTCACCCAAATATTAGTGAAATATTGCAAATTCGAATATTTCCCCTGCCGCTCATCACTATCATACACCACAAAGTACACCCTCCATGAGCTGCAGCGGCAGAACTGCATCCCCCAACATAGGCTGATATGCGACGTTTCCAACCATTGGAATTCCACCCTCCATATGTTGGACCGACTATACGAACAGAGAAAGGCCATGAAAGATTTCTTGATGACCCAAGCGGACAGGAGTACTCCCCTGTGTAACTTCGATGTCAGCCAGTGGCAGCTCAGCATGACACCTGACGTTTGCTCAGGCCTTTTGAGAAGGCCATGTTATTTGTCAGTCGCCTGGACTACGGGGTGAACAACATCATTCCACTGCTTCATGTCCTGGAACAGATGCTGGTAAATCTGTCTGGTCAGGGGACTGGAGACGTGACACCTAGATCTCACAGCCACATTAGACCTGTAGGGGCTGAACTGGAGGAGGAGGACATTGGAGCTTATGCAATGTGTAGCAAAATGGGTTTTTACGCATAGGTGACAGTAGAGGAGGAGCAGGAGCAGCCAGAGGAACTACAGGGCGATGAGGAAGATGAGGCTGAGGACCCAGACACACCATGGCAGTATGCAGTGGAGAAGAGGGCAGGGAGTCCCTCCGAGTCACTTGCACAAATGGCCTGATGCATGCTCCCTTTTATGCTTGCTTGTCACTATTGTGGAAATTTTATTAGGATGTGTTTTTAAAATGTCATCTATTGTCGTCATGTCTCTCAGTGTGTAAACCATTAGAGTGGATATCTTACTGTGGATGTAGAGAACAATCAGCTGCCGGGTGCAGAGGTCTCCTCTGACAAACAGTCTATGTGCTATGCACTGGGCTGTGGGCCGGGGAAGACTGACGTGCTGCAGAGCAGGCAGAGTTTTCTTGGCGAATGAGTAGACGCCGGCTGGGGCCCTCTGCCCAAAGAGCAGATTTATTGGCTTGGCGTGTATGCATTTGTTATGAGAACGATATACGAAAGGAACGTGCATTCGTTATTTCCAGTGCTCAACCGCTGGAGATGGTGACGCTGTTCCTCTAAGTAGGCCCACATGAGAATCCTGGTGAGCCTTGTTAAGCATTGATCATTGATCAGTGCTGAACAAGATTGTCCCTAGTGGTGATTGAGAGACATGTGGTGGCTACTTCCTGTGTTTCATCACTTCCTGTATGTTTGTACTGTACATGAAGGGAGTGGTCAGGTGTTGGGCCTGCCCATTTCCTATTGTTACCCTTTTTGTCTATGTAAATAAAGAAAGGGTCTGGACGAGAGGTCAGTGCTCACCAGGTCTCTCCACCATGAAGCATATTATCTGATTACTGGAATAGTGGGGCCTTTCCTTACACAAAAGGAGCTTGATGCACGTGCTTGTAAGCACGGGGTAAGGAAATTTCTACAACATCACCATGCGGCAAAGGGATGACTTCTGGCTCTCCACCTTGTTGGACCCGCGTTACCGGTCCAAAATGGGGGCCTTTTTTACACCCGCTGATGGGGAGGACAAACTGGACTACTATAGAGACATCCTATGTAGTCAGTTGGCCGCACCTATCTGCGCCAGCATCCATCCTCTTGCAGGTCTGACCGAGGGGGCCCTCTGCGATAAAGTTCCTCTGCCATGGCTAGAGTTGAGCGGACACCTGGAAGTTCGGGTTCGAGAAGTTCGGCCGAACATCACGAAAATTTCCGGGTTCGGGATCCAAACTCAACTCGAACTTGACCCCGAACCCTATTGAAGTCAATAGGGACGCGAACTTTTGGGCACTAAAGAGGCTGTAAAATAGCCCTGCAAAATGTAGGTAAATCAATATTAACAGGGTAAAAGGGTAACAGTGACTCACCCAAGGCACTGCCAAAGGACAAGTTGCTCACTCCACGGATCCACCCAAATCCAGAAGGTAAAGTGCAAAAAATGTAAACGGCTGGAGGGCACTCAATTATCTGGGAACACCAAGATACACAAGTATTGGTACAAACACTAGGTCGTATTCATAGTGTGGACTTACCGCTGAGGAAGGGGTCTGATCCCTGAAACGCGTCCAGCTTAAGACAGCAAAGTTCTTTTTAAGTCCCCGAGGTGCCGATACATAAAGGCAGTCCCCTGGACCTTCGCTGATTGGATTTGAGTGCCATTGATATCGCACAGTCCGAACTTTAGGACCCAACATGCCATCAGCAAATTTTTTCCCCAACGAGCTGGATCACGTGGTGTGCCGCTGGGTCACGTGGGACGCCGCGTACCAGACCTTGAGACCACACGGGACGTCGATGTGAGTCAGAGCGGCGAAGCAAGGATTCCTTTCTACTTCTACCTCTATCCAATACAACAAGAGGGGTAACGTACTTTGCCCCACGGGGCTCTATTCATCTACACATTATTATAACATCATGTTTGGGAAAGAAGTGCGGTCTAACTTACGGACCAACACAATACTACACCCCTTTGGGTATTGCTGCTGGACTCTGCTTGCCCACCTTGGATGAAGTCCACACTCTGAATACGACCTAGTGTTTGTACCAATACAGTTTGTACCAATACAGTTTGTTTGCACCATTTTATGTTTTTAGGCTCAATTGGGGGCTTATGCTCGATTATACGTATGTTCAGTTTCATGTCAGTTTTTATATCAGTTTTATAAAAATTGTGGTCATCTATACCTCATTTTGGTGTTCCCAGATAATTGAGTGCCCTTCAGCCGTTTACAAATGTAGGTAAATCCCCTGCAAACAAATGTGGATAGGGAAATGACCTAAAATAAAATAAAATAAATAAAAATTAACCAATATCAATTGGCAACTTGGAGGAGGAGGTGGGATAGGAGTTTGGGGGTGGCGTCAGGTGGGAATTCTATGGAAGTTGAAGTTTTCATCACAGCCAAAAAGGATTCATGTCTGCCTACAGTGCCACAGGCCTCATTCACAGACTCAGGGCCATGGCAACCATACATGGGAGTTGAAGTTCACATCACAGCCAAGAAGGATTCATGTCTGCCAGCAGTGTCACAGGCCTCACTCATGCCAATGGCAATAATACATGGGAGTTGAAGTTGTCATCACAGCCAAGAAGGAATCATGTCTGCCTGCAGGGCCACAGGCCTCATTCAAACATTCAGGCCCAAGGGACCCACAAAGGGGAGAGTTAAAATCACACCAAGACAGTATTGATTTCACCCAGCAATGCCACAGGCCTCATTCACAGATTCAGACCCATGGCACCCACAAAGAGGAGAGTTAAAATCATGCCAAAACAGTATTGATTTCACCCAGTAGTGCCACAGGCCTCATTCATTAATTCAGGACCATGGCAGTTTTTAAGAAACTTCTGCACCACTAGATTCAGCACATGAGCTAGGCAAGGGATGTGCATCAAACCGGCTAGTCCCAGAGCTGCATTGATATTTGCCCATTATCGCGACACCACCAGGCCGGGCTTGAGGCTCACCGGCAGCAACCACTCATCAGTCTGCTGTCCTATTCCCCTCCAAAGCTCCTGTGTGGTGTGGGTTTTGTCACCCAAACAAATGAGTTTTAAAATCGCTTGCTGACGTTTACCCCTGGCTGTTCTGAAGTTGGGGGTGAGGTTATTTCCGTGAACGGATGTGGGGGTGGTAAAAGAGAAGTAGGAGGAGGAGGATGATGTGGAGTAGGAAGAAACAGGAGGCAACGAATAATGCCCTGCGATTATCAGTGGTGGAAGGACATGCGCCATACCGCTATCCGCCTCGGGCCCAGCCGCCAATACGTTTACCCAGTGTGCAGTTAGGGAGATATAGCGACCCTGGCCGTGCTTACTGGTCCATGTATCTGTGGTTATGTGGACCTTGCCACAGATGGCGTTGCACAGCGCACAATTGATTTTATCCTCCACTTGGTTGTGCAGGGAAGGGACGGCTCGCCTGGAAAAGTAGTGGCGGCTGGGAACAACGTACTGGGGGACAGCCACCACCATCAGCTGTTTGAAACAGTCCGTCTGCACCAGACGGAATGACAGCATTTCAAAGGCCAGTAATTTTAAAATGCTGGCATTCAGGGCCAGGGCTCGAGGGTAGGTAGGTGGGTATTTTGTCCTTCTCTCCAATGTTTGGGAGATGGACAGCTGAAAGCTGCCGTGTGACATGGTGGAGATGCTTGGTGATGGTGTTGTATTTGGTGGTGTTGGTGGAACATCCGCTGTTTGCTGGTCACCAGGTGCCACGGTGACGTCAGAGGTGGAGGGTGAGGTCAGCAGCAGAAGAGGGAGCAGGAGGGGCATGAGAGAGTTCCTTGTTTTTAAGGTGTTTACTACAATGCAGTTCATGTTTTGCATGTAGATGCCTGGTCATGCAGGTTGTGCTCAGGTTAAGAACGTGTATGCCTCGCTTCAGGCTCTGATGGCACAACATGCAAACCACTCGTGTCTTGTCGTCAGGACATTGTGTGAAGAACTGCCACACCAATGAACTCCTTGGATGCTCCAGTAGCAGGTGTACTGTCTCTGGAACGACCGCTGCGCTTTTTCACCCTGCTCCCTGTTTTGCTGTGCTGTTGCCTCTGTGCGACCACCGCCTCTTCCTCAGAACTGCAAGCCTCAATAGCACGACCTTCAGTCCTGTCTGGGTCTAGGACTTCATCATCCTCCACATCATCTTCCACCCATTCATGACCCCTGCACTCCTGGTCGGTCTGCACATTGCAGAAAACCACAGCAGTTGGCACCTGTGCTTAGTAATCATCAGAGACGTTTTGTGGCGGTATTCCAATGTCCTCATCCTGCAACAAAAGTGGTTGAGCATCAGTGCATTCAAGGTCTTCATCTTCTGGGGCAGGGCTAGGTGGATGGGCCGGGGAAACCGAGACTTTACTGCATGATTTGGGGCTCTGACTGAGTGGCTGATTTGCAAGGGAGTGAAGTGGAAGACTGATGGGCATGGGCTGCAGGTGCCAACTTTGAGCTTTCTGCAGAGGACTGGGTGTAAGATACTGTGAAGGAACTGGAGGCACTGTCAGCCACCCAATCTACTATCGCCTGTACATGTTCTTGCTTCACCGTAGAGCGGCATTTGGGCCTATCAAATAACCCTGCAGATTCTGTCGCCTACTTGCACCAGAGGAAGGTGTTTGACATGGAGCGGTAGTTGGCGCTGAATGGCCACGTCCTCTCCCAGCAACAGGCGCTCCACCAACACCACCACGACCATGCCCACGTCCCTTGATTGATGTTCTCCTCATTATTTGCGTTCATCCACCAAGCTGAAAGATTGGTCTCTCTCCGGTGTCAATTTACCTTGCTAAGGCAGTGCTCATGTCATAAAAATGCTCTGTGGACCCAGAATAATGTTTTTTGGGCCCAAAATACACTGATTCTCAATTTCTATGCGGAAAAGTAAATTTTTGGGGGGTACGCTGTATGCCCAAGTGGTTTTTGGAACAAGAACAAGTATTTTTGTAATAAAATACAGAAAATTAGAATTTCACTGCTGTAAATTAAAATTAATTATTTATAGGCCGGATGCACAACTGTTTCTTCGGTCTAAAACGCGGCTTTTTTCAATAAAACCCCAAAATGTGGTTTTTAACTGCTGTACATTAACAGTAGATATTTATACTATGTATGGACACCAGATTTGGGGACCCAGAGCACAGATTTGGTCACTAAAATTCACAAATGCAGTATTGAACTGCTATATATTGGAAATATTTATTTAAACAATGGATGCACAACAGTTTTTTCGGCCTAAAACACAGCTTTTTCATTAAAATCCAAAAATGCAGTTTTTAACTGCTGTACATTTAAAGTAGATATTTATACTATGTATGGACACCAGAATTGGCGACCCAGAACACGGATTTGCTCACCAAAATTCACAAATTCAGTATTAGACTGTTATAAATTGGAAATAATTAGTTAAACAATGGATGCACAACAGTTTTTTCGACCTAAAACATGGCTTTTTTCATTAAAACCCCAAAATGCAGTTTTTAACTGCTGTACATTAAAAGTAGATATTTATACTATGTATGGACACCAGATTTGGGGACCCAGAGCACAGATTTGGTCACTAAAATTCACAAATGCAGTATTGAACTGCTATATATTGGAAATAATTATTTAAATGACGGATGCACAACAGTTTTTTCGGCCTAAAACACAGCTTTTTTCAATAAAACCCCAAAATTCAATTGTTCACTGCTGTAAATTAAAATTATATATTTATACTGTGTATGTACAACTGGTTTGTGAAGCAAGAATATTCTTTTTTTTTCACAAAAAAGAATAATGCACTATTTCTCAGCTGTAATGTGAAATCAGTATTTAAGCGGTGTATTTCAAGCTGCTCTGTGGATTAGGATTACCAAATTTTTGTAAAAAAAAATACACTTATGCTGTATTTCACTGTAGCAATGTAAAATTGGTGGTTGGAATGGGTATTTCAGACTGTTTGGTGGACCTTGAATATAGTTTTTTTTCTATAAAAAACAAATACAGTTCGGATTCGCTCAACTCTAGCCATGGCTGCTGTGGCAGGGTGGAGGGGGATGGGAGAGGATAGGAGCAGTTCCATCAGCATCAACTTGAGTCTCGAGTTGATGATGAGCAGCTTTCTTCACCCGCCTAGTGAAGAAACTTCTCACCAGCATCAGCAGGATCTGGTCCAGCAGATGGTGGAATACTTGGACAGCAACCTGCCACCTCACATTGAAGATCTGCTGGACTACTGGGCAGCCAAATGGGATTTGTGGCCACAACTGGCAGAGTTTGCCCTGGAAAATCTGTCCTGCCCGGCCAGTTGTGTGGCAACAGAGCGGGTGTTTAGTGCGGAGGGGGGGCCATAGTTACCCCAAGAAGAACTCGCCTGTCCACCCAAAATTTGGAGAGACTGACCTTTGTCAAGATGAATCAGGCATGGATCAGCAAGGATTTCCACCCACCAATGCATGACTATGGTGGCACACCAAGACTTTGACAAAAGAGACCGGTTTCTAATGGCTATCTGCCTCAGCTACTATTCTGATGCTGCCACCCGCCTGATGCCACACATCTGATGCCAAGTGCTCCTTCTTTCACCCATCATCTTTAGCTGGTACTGGTATGCCAACCACCTCCCCACTCTGTCACTGGGTCACTCTGTGGTCTCCTGATGCTGCTGCTGCCACCTCCACACTATGTCACCTTGCTACTCTGTGGTCTCCTGATGCTGCTGCTGCCACCTCCACCCTATGTCACCTTGCCACTTTGTGGTCTCCTGATGCTCCGGCCACCTCCACACTATGTCACCTTGCCACTCTGTGGTCTCCTGATGCTGCTGCCACCTCCACACTATGTCACCTTACCACTCTGTGGTCTCCTGATGCTGCCGCAACCTCCACACTGTTTCATCTTGCCACTCTGTGGTCTTCTGATGCCGCTGCCACCTTCACACATTGTCACCTTGCTACTCTGTGGTCTCCTGATGATGCTGCTGCCACCTTCACCATATGTCACCT
This sequence comes from Bufotes viridis, assembly GCA_033119425.1. Classification (NCBI taxonomy): domain Eukaryota; kingdom Metazoa; phylum Chordata; class Amphibia; order Anura; family Bufonidae; genus Bufotes; species Bufotes viridis. Next base: position 218,326,833 of record CM065593.1, on the reverse strand, counting down.
TGCCACATTGTGGTCTCCTGATGCTCTTGCCACCTCCACACTATGTCACCTTGCCACTCTGTGGTCTCCTGATGCTGCTGACACCTCCACACTATGTCACCTTGCCACTCTGTGGTATCCTGATGCTGCTGCCACCTCCACACTATCTCACCTTGCCTCTCTGTGGTCTCCTGATGCTGCCGCCATCTCCACACTATTTCATCTTGCCACTCTGTGGTCTTCTGATGCTGCTGCCACCTCCACACTATGTCACCTTGCCACTCTGTGGTCTACTGATGCTGCCGCTACCACAACACTATGTTACCTTTCCATTCTGTGGCCTCCTTATGCTGCTGCCACCTCCACATTGTCATTGTGCCAACCTGTGGCCTCCTCCTGAAGCTGCTGCCGCCACCTCCAGACTCTGTCATTGTGCCACTCTTTGGCTTTCTGATGATGCAGCTGCCACCTCCACACTCTTTCATTGTACCACCCTGTGACCTCCTCCTGATGCTGCTGCTATTGCCACCTCCACATTCTGTAATTGTGCCACTCTGTGGCCTCCTAATGCTGCTGCCACCTCCACACTGCCATTGTGCCACCCTGTGGCCTCCTCCTAATACTGCTGCTGTCGCCACCTCCGCACTCTGTCATTGTGCCACTTTGTGGCCTCCTGATGCTGCTGCCACATCCACACTGTCATTGTGCCACTATATGGCCTCCTCCTGATGCTGTTGCCACCTCCAGACTCTGTCATTGGGCCACACTGTGGTCTCCTCTTGTTGCTTACACCTCACCACTATGTTATAGGGCCAATCTGTTGACTTTTTGTGCTGTTCTCACCCTCCCTACTTCATGACTGGGCCACTATTTTGTCTTTCGGTTTGGCTGACATCATCATTTATTTGACACTTCTTCTGAATTGTCAGACGGAAGGAAAAACAAGATGCACAACGGATCCTGTCTGTGTAGCAGCTGTAAGGCCTGCATGACATGGTCCCTATTTTGCATCAGAATTGGCTTATGATTTGGTAGCCAAAAGCAGGAGTGGGTACAAAACACAGAAGACATACAAAAATTCCATTCACGTGTCATCTCTGTTTTAGATCCACTCCTGTTTTTTTGGATTTAGCAATACTGATGGATTACTGACCAAATCCTGACCGAGTGAATACGGATGCTCCACAGACAGGATCTGTTTTTTTGTGTGTTATTGTTCTGACGTATCAGAGGAAGGGCAAAATAATCAGTGTCGTCAACACAAACTTACTGCTGACTAGTGATGAGCGACAGGGGCTATAGCACCCAGGGTAAGCCAAGCATTGCGTAGAGATTCTCATAGGTAGAGAAGAAATCTTTTATTATGGTGATCTACGTGTTTTGGGGGTGAAAGACCTCCTTCTTCAGGACAATATTACTAATTTTTACCTTATGTGTCTAAAAAATGAGAAATCTTTATACATGGCATTGATATCAAACTTCATGCTCTTGATAAAATTACTCCAACCATCTGTAATAGTTTTAATACATTCATCTTGCATGTTTATACTTTACAAGGAACCATGAAGTAATAATAGTAATAATAGTGCTCTCCTTTTTTTTGCATCCATATAGGGCAGTTGTAGGTGAGACAGATAAATCGCCATGTGTATCATGTTCTACTACACAAATTCAGAGTTAATCCGTTAATGCTGCCACCCTCCCCACTCTGTTATTGGGCCACTACTATCACTGCTAACGCCACTGCTGCTGGTGCCACCCTCCCCACTCTGTCATTGGGCAAATATCGTCACTGCTTCTGCCACTGCTGCTGCCGTTACCCTCCCCACTCTGTCATGGGCCCACTATTGTCACTGTTAATGCCACTTCTACTACCCCCCTCCTCACCGTTTCATGGGCCCACTATTGTCACTGTTACTGCCACTGCTGCCATCCTCCCTACTCACTTGACAAAGACTCCTGCGTGAGTCGAAACTCGTTGATATTTCACTGATATGTGGCAATAAATCTACAAAATTCATCTACAAGTGAGTGCCGATCCTTCTTCTTGATTGTATCCTCCCCACTCTGTCATTGGGCCACTAGTGTTAGTGTTACTGCCACTGCTGCTGCAACCCTCCCCACTACCCCTGAAGTTCTGCAATTTCCTACGCTCTCCCTGTACTATCCCTGCAGTTTAACGTCCAAGCCTTCACTCTGAGATTGGGTCACTAATAGGAATGAGCGAACCCAAACTGTATAGTATAGAATTTTGGGGTGTTCATAACACGGACCCGAACCCGAACATTTACGGAAAAGTTCAGGTTCGTTGTTCGGCGATTTCTATGGCGCATTTTGAAGGCCTGCAAAGCAGCCAATCAACAAGCGTCATATTACCTGCCCCTAGAGGCAATCACAGCCATGCCTACTATTGGCGTGGCTGTGATTGGCCAAGTGCAGCATGTGACCCAGCCTCTATTTAAGTTGGAGTCACGTCGCGCCGCACGTCACTCTGCTCTGATTAGTGTAGGGATGGGATGCAGCTGCTGTTACGGTGAGATTAGGCAGGGATTAACTCAGCAAAAACACGTAATGTAGTGATTGATCTACAGCTGTGAATCATTAAACTTCTGCTAGTTAATTGCTCACTGTTTTCAGGCTGCCCAGAGCATTTTTCTGTCACTTTTTTCTGGGGTGATCGGCGGACATTTTGTGTCTTGTGGTGCGCCAGCACAAGCTGCCACCAAGTCTATTAATCCATCAATAGTAGTTTTTTTTTTTGCTATATCCTACATCAGGGGCTTGGCTGTGCTTATTGTCACCCCTAGAAACTCAGGATAGAATTTTCTATATTTTATTGAGAGGTGAAATTCACTTAAAAAAATAGCAATCCCCTAAATCTGGTGTTCCAGCTGTGGCTAGCCAAGTGTAATACTGTCTGGCAAAGAATATTTTTTTTTTTCTGGGGTGAAATTAAATTTCCAAAATAGCAATACCCTAAATCAGTGGTTTCTGCTGTGGCAGGACAAGTTTTATAGTGTCCGTCAAAGGATAGCTTTTGTTCTGGGGTAAAATTCAAATGCCAAAATAGCAATACCCTAAATCAGTGGTTTCAGCTGTGGCTGGAGAAGTTTCATAGTGTTCATAAAAGTATAGCTTTTGTTCTGGGTTGAAATTCAATTACCAAAATAGCAATACCGTAAATCTGGTGTTCCAGCTGTGACTGGACAAGTTTCATAATGTCCGTCAAAGGATATATTATTTTCTGGGGTGAAATTCAGTTGCAAAAATAGAAATTCAGTAAATCTGGTGTTCTAGCTGTGGCTGGACAAGTAGTTTAATAGTATCCGTCAAAGGATATATTTTGTTCTGGGGTGAAATTCAATTGCCAAAATAGCAATACCGTAAGTCTGGTGTTCCAGCTATTGCAGGCCAAGTGTAAATCTGTCCGTAAAAGGGTATATTACACTCAGCGTGCATCTCCAAGTGTATTTCTTTCAGTAAAAGGGTATATTACACAAACTGTTAAATTACTATTGCTGAAAGCATAATCCTTTAAATTTGCACGCACTATTGTGCATCTCATAGTGTATTTCTGTCCGTTAAAAGGTATATTACACTCAAGGTGTAAATACAAGTGCTGATAGGGTCATCCTCAATAACTTCACACGCTACTGTGCATCTCCAAGTGTATTTCTTTCTGTTAAAGGGTTTATTACAGTAGGTGTTAAAATACAGCATAATCCTAAGTGCAGGGGATTTACCTACATTTTGCTGCCTTTTGCAGCCCTCTATCCCTTTCCTGGGCTATTTTACAGCCTTTTTAGTGCCCAAAAGTTCGGGTTCCCATTGACTTCTCGAACCCGAACATTCAGGTGTTCGCTCAACTCTAGTCACCAAGTGGGACGAATATGATTAGGCAGAGGAAGGGCAAAATAATCAGTGACAAATTAATTTGGAATTAATCAAATTTCTTGGTAAACTTTGGTGAAGCTGCCGAATCAAATTTTTCAAAATTTTGCTCATCTCTAGTGACTGTACATGTGAGACAGATCTTGCACAAACAGCATTTTTAGAAGGATCAAATGATACATTAATTTAATAATTCATTTATTAATTTATTAATTAATTTTAAATCTTGCATTTTGATTGTCACTTAGCTTGAGACAGGATCAACCATGACCATGTGGCTGTGTGTAGTGAGGTTAACTTAAGTACCAGACACAAATGCATAGACATAATTGGTGCTGTGTTAGGTACTACCGTGATGGGGTACTGTGTTCCAGCTATAGGACAGTGTATATGAACATATTGATCTAGATTTTTCGTGAATTTTGATTCAAAAATCAAAGGCACTAGCTCCAGTAGTGAATATCATGCTCAAATGGGTTGTCCAGAAATCGATTGTCTTCAGGAAAGGCCATCACTATCTAAATGGTGGTGGTATGACACCCCACACCCCAACGATCAGCTGTTCTGCAGAATCACTGCTGCTGGTAGTTGGTGCTGGAACTACAAAGCTCCATGCACTGTATAGTGGGTGGATATGGTGACTATAGAGCTGTATCTGCTCCTATTGAAGAGACTGGTAGCAGTGCTGCAGTAACCAGCATCATCTCCTACACAGTTGATGGAGCTGTGTAGGTTGGGTGCCAACTTGTAATTCTGGAGTTACTGCAGAACAGCTGATCATCACGGGTATGGCGTGTTGGAAGTATTAATAGGACACCCCCACTGGAATAGAAAATGTTCGATGTCTAAAGCAAATGGAGATCAATCCAAGTACAAAAATTTTGTTTGTTTTAAAATGTGTTTTTAATAGGGAACAGTTATGCAAGCTTCTAAACATTGATAGCTTTAAAGAAAGGGAAGTAAAGATACAGTCTAGGTATAAGTATCAACATGTACAGGATGGTATGAAATCTAGGCGGCTAGATTTTATAAAAGATACCGTTTTAGTACTGTGTTATTTTAACTTGACATAGAACATTTGAAGAAAAATCTTGACAGTAATACGAACAGAACAAGGTGTTTGGAAGGGAAGGTCCGAGGGGAAAGAAAGGGGAGGAGGGGGGGCCGCTATAGAAGCTGCTCAGTGTCAGAACCAGTGGGGCAAGTGAAAATGTTAAGCATACAAGTAACATTTGTACTCCAACGACTATGTTACTTTAGTAATTCAAGGGACTATAGTTGTATTTGGTATCATTTTTCAATGAAACCTCTGAACTTTAGCCAAGGGCTCCAAACTATTGCTAATTTTTGGGGTGTTCGAGAGTCCCAGTGAGCAATTTGTTCCAATCGATATAGTTGATCGCATCTCTGAAACCATTTTTGCATAGGTGGCGGTTCCGGTTGTTTCCAATGCACAGCTAGGAGTAATCTAGCTGATGCTAGTAAAATTTTATATAGACATAGCATTTGTTTAGAGCTTTTGAGACCCCCGAACACACCAAATAGACATATTATTGAGGAGACTGGAATATATGTCTTACATATATTTGAAAGAGTTTTGCAGACATTTTGTCAATAGGGTTTTATTTTGGAGCATGTTTACCATATATGGCTCTGTGTCCCAACAACTGTGCCGCATCTCCAACATAGAAGGCTGACCTCTGGGAACATACAGTGTAATCGTTGTGGCGTATAGTACCACTGAATGAGGACTTTGTAGCTATTTTCCTGTAGCTTGACGGACCTGGATACTATTAATGGAGCAATCAATACACTGTTTAGTTCCTGCTTTGAGAACCGGATATCTAGCTCTTGTTCCCATTTGGAAATGAATGGGTAGTTGTTGGGGCTCATTAAGGAGAGAATGAGGGTATATAATTGAGAGATTTTCTTTTTCAGTTCCCTTGTTTGCAGTATCATTTTTTCAAACAAAGTGGTCAGTTTGACCCGGGGACATTTTTTAGATGTTGTTTTATAAATTGCAAGAAGTGAGCAACATGGAACGTAGAGAGGCTGGCTAATGCAGGGTGATTTCTTAAGTCCGTATAAGAGGGGATATCGTAATCTGGGCCTAGGGATAGAACAGGGGTGTTTATCAATTTTGCTTGATCAGTAAGTGTTTTCCAGAAGTGAATTCAGGAGTGAGATAGTATATCTATAACTTGCATTAGAGCTAAGTGATTGGGCATTAATTGCTCTAGAAGGTTTGAATCGATCCCCCCCCCCCCTCCCGAGAAATTTCATGAATATTTTCTGTAATTTCTTAAAAAAGGTCTTGGGGATTGGAATAAGAAGGGCTTGAAGATGGTACAAGACAGTCGGCAGGAGTACAGCCAAACCATGATACAAAGGGGGTGTCTCAGGAGCTTATCAACTCCTCCAACTGTCTTGACATCTTCTGGAAGTTTTCCTGGAATATATGTGTAAATTCAGGAGTAAGTTTTATACCTAGAAACATAATAGAATGGTCAGTCCATTGAAAGGGAGTAGTATCTTGCAAGTCAGATTGTTCAATTTAGGAAATGGAGAAGTTCAAAGATATGGATTTGTAGAAATTTACTGAGAAATCAGATAGGGCATGAAAGGTTTGAAGGGTTGACATGACCGCCGGGAACGCTTTAGTCGGATTCGTTATGATCAACAATACATTATCTGCAAATGCAGCTGTATGATGCGTTATATTCCCAACAGTCATTCCTTTTAAATCAGCATGCTGCTTGAAAGCCTGTAGAAGAGTTTCTATGACCAGTACAAAGAGTAGGGGAGATAAAGGGCAGCCCTGGCGAGTTCCGTTTGATATTTCGAATGAGGGGGAGAGAGTGCCATTCACCAGGACTCGGGCTGTTGGAGTATAGTACATTGCCATAACCCCATCTAAATTTTTGGAATGCCGAATTTGGTCATTGCCAGAGACATGAATAGCCAATTCACTCTGTCTTTTAAGCATCCATACTTAGCACGGTTAGAGGTGTATTTGATTTTTTTCCCCTTCTCTACCAGGTCCCTCCCTTGTCTCATTACAAACATTACAAACTCATTACTAACATTCTAGGCAACAATATCTCTTTAAACGAGGCATAATAAAATATTGGCAGTCCATCAGGGCTGGGACTTTTATTAATAGGGAATTCCTTCAAAGCTTTTTGAAGTTCGGGTGGAGTAAAGGGCGAGCTCAGAGTTGCAGCTTGATCTGGGCTTAATGAAGGGAAGTTTAATGTTCTCAGCCAATTCAGGGTCTGTTGCGTCTTTTGGCATATTTGGGAAGGAGTAAGTGGCTCGTGTAGATTGTACAGTTGACAGTAATATTCACAGAACTGTTTTGCAATTAAGTCTGTTTATTGTTTTATGTAGTATTTGTAGAAACCAGCGGCTCACCCCTCACCAGTCTATGGAAATGGTGCCCACCTTATCGGCCCACCCTTAGGCCCAAAAAATCGTAGTATAAAGATTGCTAAAAAGGGGCACACTCATTCAGGGACACTTCCTTATAAAAATCTTACATACATTTATTGCACATAAACTCATAAAAAGATAAAAATAAAACCAATAATCGCAAACTGGCAATATACTATTAATAGCAATAAGCTAGAGATAGCAGCAATAAATAATGGCAGCACTAAATTATAGCAGCATTAAGTTTCATCCACTTTTTGTCCATGATAGAACCACAGCATTCATATTCTTGGCATCAAAAAAAGGTATCCAGTTATACTTCACAGAATCGGTATCCAATTGTACTCCAATTGTAGCAATCTTATTATTGGTGGCGATATTTATATGAGATCAATTCATCACAGTGATCACTGTGTGTATATTATGCCCCCACAATGCAGCAGCAATAGTTCTATCGGCATAGGTAGATGTGATAGATGTTAATTAGTCACTCTATTGAATCTAAGCTCCGTAAGATATATTCACATCACACTTAGTTAGGCTCATAGATTGCGCTTTCACCTTGTGCTTATTAAAGTTCATAGGTAGCGCTTTTGAAAATCTCCGTCACTCACTCCACACTCCTGTAACAATGACAAACGTATATTATAGATTTGCGCTATGAGTGTAAAAGTTCAATATCTTACCACTCCGTACAGATGCTGCATTGTTTTCAGGCGGCCCAACTCACGCCGCATCCCACGTGGTGTACTAGGCCCCGGCGCGGCATCCCACGTGACCCGGATGCTAGGTAACAGAGTGAAACAAAGATGTCGTCATCGGTCTGAAGTGGCTGCCTCTGGGTCCTAGAGACCAAACTTTATTCCTCTCTCGTGGGAATAGAAAGACCTTTTGGACTTTTCTTTGTAATGTTTCCTTTTGTTAGATGTTCACAATATTGTTGAGTAAATTCTGCAGCAATAAAGTTGATGCTCACTTAAACGCCAAACTAGTTTTGAGGTGCTGTACCTGTTGGCCAGTGAGAAAGAGGTACAGCACCTCAAAACGCGTTTGGCATTTAAGTGAGCGTCAACTTTATTGCTGCAGCATTTACTCCTCAACGGCCTTTGGGTCAGGAGCCTGACCACTCGCAGCACAAGCTCCTGTGGTATTCTACTCATCACTACTTGCACACCTAGCGGAGGAAGCGGCATATGTCTCCTCCACATCTTGGCTGGGAAGTAGCTGCTGACTGTCATCTAGTAGCTCTTCTTTGTTGAAAAGTAAAACTGAGCCCACTGCATGTAGTACTTATCGCGTAAGGGAACAGAAAAGGACAGAAGCAGGTTGAGGACAGGTGAGGGCACAGGGCCTGCTCCCGGGCCATGCCAACTAAGGGTTGTGTCTGACAAACCCACCGACTGTTGGCTGGGGATGTCTGATGTCACTTGGGATAACGTGGATGACCGAGTTAACCAATCAATAACTGCTGGGTTGCTGGTCAAGACACGACCGCTAGATGACACCGGGAGCTCAGGCCTCTTGCTGTGACTACTGGTGCCTGGACCCTTTACTCTGCAGTGACCTCTTCTTGCGCCAGGCCTCTGCCAGGCCTCTGCCAGTCCTCTGCGCATGGCCCTGTACTTCGCTGCCTGGCATACTTGTAGCTGAAACTAAACAAATTAAACGGAAATGAAAGCACCCCTAAAAGGGACGAATATATTTTTCTTTTTGTACTGAAATAGGCCCCTAAACCCTTTCACCGCAATTTCAACAGAAATGAACTAAGAATATACATTTCTTGTTGCACTGAAATTGGCCACTATACGCTTTGAATCTCTCAATAATAAATGGGTAACCTTAAAACATAACCTTTAATAGATACATTAAAAACGCCCAATGATAAATCAATGACGACAATGATAGTCAAAAAATGTGTCAATGCTGACCAGACAAGTGGATCAGGTTCATACTAGGGTAAATATCCAGGCAAAGGGGGGATGGAATTCTAGGTCTCTGACCCTATACACATCCCTATCAATGACTCCCTATGCAGTGAGGTCTGTAACACCTGTTACACCCTGTTCCTTCCCCCGACCAGTGCTCTGGCTGCCCAGCTTCGTCCTGAAGGGGAGGGGGGGAAGAGGGGGTAGAAGACCCTAGAGACAAAATCCCGCTTTGCTCTCAGCCTGGGAGGGAGACGCCTAGGACAAAAAGGGCAGACTCCTCCCAGTAGAGCCGAAGAGCTGAAGTTACCGGAGCCTATACCGGGAGAACGAAGCGGCACCCAGGGATAATAGTAAGTGCAGGAAGATCCCTGTGCGCCGCTCTCCATGTCTGTATACTTAGTTTAGATTTTTTAGGGTAGGGAAAGGTCCTCTTTAAGGTTACCCATTTATTATTGAGAGATTTATGGTTATGATGTCACGGGTACCTAACTGGCTCTATCACTCATCCTTGTGATTTAGTGTTTTTCACTATATTTTCGCTTTGAACAGCAAAAAATTAAAGATTGAAATGTATATATATATAGTACAAGAAATTCCACAGCACTTCCTTGATGGTGAAAAAAAGTGGCTACTTTATTTGCCGGGTGAAAAGCGACGTTTTGGTGCACTCAATGGCACCTTTCTCAAGCAGTGGTTGAGAAAGGTGCCATTGAGTGCACCTAAACGTCGCTTTTTACCTGGCAAATAAAGTAGCCACTTTTTTTCACCATCAAGGAAGTGCTGTGGAATTTCTTGTACTATATTTCGTGGACATAGGGGATTGTCCTTACAGCCACTGGCACTCCATCTTTGTTATTGTTTGAACCTGCTGAGCGATCCGTTGTATTTTTTCTATATATATATATATATATATATATATATATATATATATATTTCTTGAAGTACTGAAATACGCCCCTATACGCTTTGACCAGAAATAACTGCCACAGTGCAGTGCATATATTTTTTTTTCTTTTTTTACTGTAATACGTCCCTATGTGCTTTCAACAGAAGTAACTGCTACAGTGCAGTGCATATATATTTTTCTTTTAGTACTGAAATACGCAGATCACTGCAAATGGTGCACCAAAATAATATGCAACTGACAATACAAAGCTATACCCTCACACTGATGTTAAAAAATGAGATTTTAGCCAATATATTCCTGTCATGAACATATCGGAGCCAGGAGCACCCCGCCCAGGTATCTCAGTGTAGTGCGGGACCTACCACTAACCTACCTATAGTGTGTGAACACTGTCAGATAGGTGCCAAGGTCCGACTCCCAGCCAAACTCCCACACACTTCCAAAGTAAGATCACTAATACAATGGGAGGATGGAGGAGGCTGCGAGCCCCACCTTTAGCAGTTGGGGTGCGCGTCGCTCCAATATGTTCCTGACAGGAATATATTGTCTAAAATCTAATTTTTTAACATCAGTGTGAGGGTTTAGCCTTGTATTTTCAGTTGCATATTATTGTGGTGCACCGTTTGCAGTGATCTATTTACTCTTATATTTTCATCCACACATTATTTTATCTTGTGTAGGATGTTTTTTGTGGTACATGTGGTCTGCTGCCGGCATCCTCCATTGTATGCATTTTTGTTGGGGATTGCCGTTAAAATCGGATCACATGTTGAGAAATGATGAGCGGCAGGGGCAATATTCAAATTTGCGATATTTAGCGAATATTCGTTAGAATATTCATCATATATTTGCGAATATTCGTATTCGAAATTATGCTATTAATTGCGAAAAATCAGCAATGTAATATTTGTGTTATGCGACTATTCTAAAATACGAATATATAGCACTATAGAATATAGTGCTATATCTTAGTTTTTTAAAATATTTGTCATTTTTTCCAATTTAATGTGAACAGTCACTGGCCCAAAAGCAACTTATGCAGGGAGGAATCATGACTTCAGATGGAATAAAATTATGAATATTCTCGAATTGAATTGACCCACAAGTCAGTGATGACTAATTACTGATTTTGAATATTCTTCATTATTTAATATTGTTTATGTTATGTGAAAAATCGGTAATTACATATGTGCATTAATCAAATCGCGTAAGAGCTTTAAGCAACTTTCCTATTGGGTTAGCTTGGCTTGGTAGAATTGTTGAATATGTAGAATATAGCGCTATATTCGTAAATTACGAATATAGCGCTATATTTTACATATTTGACTATTCTACCAAGCAAACTCAATAGGAAAGTTGCTTAACGCCCTTACGCAATTCGATTAATACGCATATTTAATTATCAACATTTTGCATAACATAAACTATATTAAATAATGAAGAATATTCTAATTCACTAGATATTGCAGCCTTCTCACTTTGGCCCACAAGCAAGAAGCAGACGGGTAATGGGTATTTTTTACAAATATATATCACTATATTCAAAATATTTGCTAATTCTCGAAGTTGCGATATCCGCGATTAAAATTCGCTATTTGAATATTCACGCTCAACACTAATGTGGAGGATCTGCTCCCACAGTTATAAATATGCTACAGTATTTGGGGTTTGAGCATTTCCTCCCAGTAAGGCCACTCTATTCTGTAATTTTTACTGAAATACACCCCTAAACGCTTTTAAAAGAAATAACTGCAACAGTGCAGTGCGTATATATTTTACTTTTTTACTGAAACACGCTCCTATACGCTTTCACCAGAAATAACTGCAGAAGTGAATTGAGAATATATTTTTCTTGCAGTACTAAATAAGATACTAAGATTTAAGCCACTTATCGCTTTTCAACATAACACTTGCAGGTCAATAACAAAAAGCTGGAATGACAGAGCTGTCTAATGACTATTTAGATCCCCAAATAATCTTTCCCTGCACTTGTAAATCACTTTCCTATCAATGTCCCTAGTGCTTTCTGACGTCTCTCCCTGCACTAAGATGTTGTGAAATGATTCCTCCCTATCCTTTCCCTGCACTTATCGTTTTTTTTGTCTTTTTTTTCCACAATCATTTTTCCACTTTCTGTCACTAGCGCCTTCACATGTCTGTCCCTGCACTCTGAACGCTGGAAAATATCTGACTGTAAGATGGCTGCTGTGTTTATAGGGCTGTGACATCACAGGGCTGGCTAGCTGCTGATTGGCTGCATGCAGACATGTCAATCTGGGTGATCCCGCCTTCCCATAGTTCCTGGACCCATCTCCTCAGTCCTCACATGTGTAGTCGCTATTTTAGGAAAATTGCGATTTGTTACCACGAAGCACGAGGAAATTTGCATGCCGAGCGAATCGAATTTTTCCTGAAATTCTAAATGAATTCCACTTTGTCAGTTTTGATTCACTCATCTCTAATTGGTACTATGACAGTATTACCAGAAAAATTGCTCCACCAATTAGACACAAATTCATCATTCTTGGCTAAAATGTTCTGTTAGCGAAAATTTTATTCTGCATCATAGTGACAGCCACAATAAATATTTAACCTAATTCTATGTCAATGTGCAGTGCAACTAAATTTTAACCAATGTCCGGGATCCCTCCAAACGAAATAGTATTTTGCTTTCCAAATGTATTAAGGTTAAAATCAGATGGGCTGAACATGGTGGATGGATCAAACATGGCGGCTAGATTATAGTCATAAACGACAGGAGCCTGAAAAATAGCTGCCATATAATATGGTGACCCAACACGGGCTGTCGCTGGTATGGGGTAATGGCCTCTGAAGGGTTAAAAGTCCATGACCGACATTACTGCTGGTCGCAGACATTAGTGCCATGGTAGTGCCATTAGCAACCATGGTAATCACTGCACATGCCAGCGGGTGCAATTTTTAAATGCCTGGCTGCCTACATAAATGTATTGTTACCGGTTGGGAAAAGGTTGAGCTCCAAGCCTTCACACTGAGAGATAAATCACTTTATATAGCTAAAACAATAGGAAAATGAAAATACTAAATAATTCCAATGTACAAAAGATTCTGTCGAAAGCATCATGATTAAAGGGGTTTTCCAGTTATTTATTTATTTATTTATTTATTTATTTATCTTTAACCACTTGAAGACCACAGGTTTATACCCCCCTAGTGACCAGGCCCTTTTTTACAAATCCGCACTACACTACTTTCACCGTTTATTGCTCGGTCATACAACTTACCACCCAAATGAATTTTACCTCCTTTTCTTCTCACTAATAGAGCTTTCATTTGGTGGTATTTCATTGCTGCTGACATTTTTACTTTTTTTGCTATTAATAAAAATGTAACGACATTTTTGCAAAAAAATGACATTTTTCACTTTCTGTTGTAAAATTTTTCAAAAAAAACTACATTTCTATATAAATTTTTCACAAAATTTATTGTTCTACATGTCTTTGATAAAAAAAAATCCAATAAGTGTATATTTATTGGTTTGGGTAAAAGTTATAGCGTTTACAAACTATGGTGCAAAAAAGTGAATTTCTGCATTTTGAAGCAGCTGTGACTTTCTGAGCAAAGATATAGTCACCGGGAAGATACAAAAGGACTCCGCTGCAGGTCCTATGTACGTGTGGGGATCAGTTCACACTATGCAAATGAAGGTAAAAGGTAAGACCGCGCGATATTCTTCTCCCGAATCCAACACTCCTTTAAGATACCAGAAGTTCCAAGAACCAAAAGATTTCCCAGAAGCCTTCACCTCAAAAGGACTCTGTGGAAATCAAATTAATATACAGATAGTGAAGTACCATTGAGACCATTCGCCTGCTGGTTGTATCAGTCTACTTACTAGACTTCAGCGATTTTCATGCAGTGATTAGTCTTATTCGTAGAACTTCGATATAGACCTCACCGGCTTGCATGCAGTGATTAGTCTCATTGATAGATTTAAATTACCAATACTGAAAGACAATAGAAACTCCGCTGGTGCAGCAATCCTTTAAAATCGAATTCCCACTGTTTATTTTATACTCACAGAAACATCGATATAAAAGGTCCAAAATGTGTCTCAAACAGTCTGCCCGACTGTTGGGCAGACTGTTTGAGACACATTTTTGGACCTTTTATATCGATGTTTCTGTGAGTATAAAATAAACAGTGGGAATTCGATTTTAAAGGATTGCTGCACCAGCGGAGTTTCTATTGTCTTTCAGTATTGGTAATTTAAATCTATCAATGAGACTAATCACTGCATGCAAGCCGCTGAGGTCTATATCGAAGTTCTACGAATAAGACTAATCACTGCATGAAAATCGCTGAAGTCTAGTAAGTAGACTGATACAACCAGCAGGCGAATGGTCTCAATGGTACTTCACTATCTGTATATTAATTCGATTTCCACAGAGTCCTTTTGAGGTGAAGGCTTCTGGGAAATCTTTTGGTTCTTGGAACTTCTGGTATCTTAAAGGGGTGACTTTCTGAGCGCCTGTCATGTTTCTTCAGGTGCTAGAATGTCAGGAAAGTATAAATATCCCCCAAATGACACCATTTTAGATAGAAGACACCCCAAAGTATTCGCGGAGGGGCATGGTGAGTTCATGTATCATTTCATTTTTTTTCACAAGTTAGCGGAAAATGACACTTTCTGAGGAAAAAAAAAATAATAAAGTTTCCATTTCTGCTAACTTCTGGCAAAAAAAAATAAAATCTCAGACGGACTCACTATGCCCCTCAGTGAATACCTCGGGGTGTCTACTTTCCGAAATGGGGTCATTTGTGGGGTGTGTTTACTGCTCTGGCATTTTGGGCGGGGCTAAATTGTGAGCAGCCATGTAAAACCTAAAGGTACTCGTTGGAATTTGGGCCCCTTTGCGCATCTTATGTGGTATCGCTGTACTCAGGAGAAGTAGGGAAATGTGTTTTGGGGTGTATTTTTACATATACCCATGCTGGGTGAGAGAAATATCTCTGTAAATTGTCAACTTTGTATAAAAAAATTTAAAAAGTTGTCGTTTACAGAGATATTTCTCACACAAAGTATGGGTATATATAAAAATACACCCCAAAACACATTGCCCTACTTCTCCTGAGTACGGCGATACCACATGTGTGACACTTTTTTGCAGCCTGGGTGCGCAAAGGGGCCCTAAAACCAATGAGTACCTTTAGGATTTCACAGGACATTTTTACGCATTTGGATTCCAGACTTCTTCTCAGGCTTTAGGAGCCCCTAAAATGCCAGGACAGTATAAATACCCCACATGTGACCCCATTTTGGAAAGAAGACACCCCAAGGTATTCCGTGAGGGGTATGGTGAGTTCATGTAAAATTTTATTTTTTGTCACAAGTTAGTGGAATATGAGACTTTGTAAAAAAAAAAAATATATATCAATTTCCGCTAACTTGTGCCAAAAGAAAAAATTTCTGTGAACTCGCCATGACCCTCACGGAATACCTTGGGGTGTCTTCTTTCCAAAATGGGGTCACTTGTGAGGTATTTATACTGCCCTGGCATTTTAGGGGCCCTAAAGCGTGAGAATCCAAATGCGGAAAAATGCCCTGTGAAATCCTAAAGGTACTCATTGAATTTAGGGCCCTTTGCGCATCTTGGCTGCAAAAAGTGTCACACACGTAGGTATCGCTCGCACTCAGAGAAGTGGGGCAATGTGTTTGGGGTGTATTTTACATATACCCATGCTGGTGAGAGAAATATCTCTGTAAATGACAACTTTTAAAAAAAATTATACAAAGTTGTCAGTTTACAGAGATATTTCTCTCACCCAGCATGGGTATATGTAAAAATACACCCCAAAACTCATTGCCCTACTTCTCCTGAGTACGACGATACCACATGAGTGACACTTTTTGCTGCCTGAGTGCGCAAAGGGGCCCTAATTCTAATGAGTACCTTTTAGGAGGGCATTTTTACGCATTTTTCTTCTCACGCTTTAGCGCTCTAAAATGCCAGGGCAGTATAAATACCCACATGTGACCCCATTTTGGAAAGAAGACACCCCAAGGTATTCCGTGAGGGGCATGGCGAGTTCACAGAAGATTTTTTTTGGCACAAGTTAGCAGAAATTGATTTTTTATTGTTTTTCTCGCAAAGTCTCCTTTCCGCTAAATTTTGACAAAAAGTAACATTTTTCATGGACTCACCATACCCCTCAGCGAATACCTTGGGGTGTCTTCTTTCCAAAATGGGGTCATTTGTGGGGTGTTTGTACTGTTCTGGCATTTTGGGTGGGGCTAAATTGTGAGCAGCCATGTAAAAGCTAAAGGTACTCGTTGGAATTTGGGCCCCTTTGCGCACCCAGGCTGCAAAAGAGTGTCACTTATGTGGTATCGCCGTACTCAGGAGAAGTAGGGCAATGTGTTTTGGGGTGTATTTTTACATATACCCATGTTAGATGAGAGAAATATCTCTGTAAATTGACAACTTTGTATAAAAAATTTTTAAAAGTTGTCGTTTACAGCGATATTTCTCACACAAAGTATGAGTATATATAAAAATACACCCCAAAACACATTGCCCTACTTCTCCTGAGTACGGCGATACCACTTGAGTGACACTTTTTTGCAGCCAAGATGCGCAAAGGGGCCCTAAAACCAATGAGTACCTTTAGGATTTCACAGGGCATTTTTACGTATTTGGATTCTCACGCTTTAGGACCCCTAAAATGCCAGAGCAGTATAAATACCCCACAAGTGACCCCATTTTGGAAAGAAGACACCCTAAGGTATTCTGTGAGGGGCATGGCGAGTTCACAGAAAAAAAAAAATTTGGCACAAGTTAGCGGAAATTGATATATATATATTTTTTTTACAAAGTCTCCTATTCCACTAACTTGTGACAAAAAATAAAATTTTACATGAACTCCCCATACCCCTCACGGAATACCTTGGGGTGTCTTCTTTCTAAAATGGGGTCACATGTGGGGTGTTTGTACTGCCCTGGCATTTGAGTGTCTCCGCAATCATTACACGTATGGCCAGCATTAGGAGTTTCTGCGATTCTCCTTATATTGAGCATACGGGTAATGAGATTTTTTTTTCCGTTCAGCCTCTGGGCTGAAAAAAATAAAATAAAATGAACGGCACAGATTTTTTCATTCGCATCGATCAATGTGGATGAAAAAATCTCTGCCAAAATCAGTGACTGCGGTGCGGTGGGCTGGGCGCTAGCTACCTAACAAGTAGCTAACTAACTGGCGGTGATAAGGGACCCTTATGCCCCATTCACACGTCCGCAATTCTGTTTGCGGAACGGAATTGCGGACCCATTCCTTTCTATGGGGACAGACTTTGTCCCACTCGGATCCGGAATTACGGATCCGCACTTCCGGGTCTGCACTTCCGTTCCGCAAAAATATAGAACATGTCCTATTCTTGTCCGCAATTGCGGACAAGAAAAAGCATTTTCTATATAGTTCTGTGCGGATCTGCAAAATGCGGAAAGCACATTGCCGGTGTCCGTATTTTGCGGATCCGTAGATCGATTGATCAGCAGATCCATGGATCTGCAAAACACATACGGACGTCTGAATAAGCCTGTAGGGGGGTGATTAGTGACAGGGGGGGTGACATCGGTGATCAGGGGGGTGACATGGGTGATCAGGGGTTAATCAGTGATGGGGGGTGGGGGGGGGGTGTAGTGATTGGTGCACTTTACCTTTGTTTCCTCTGGTGGTCCCAAACAAAGGGACCACCAGACGAGCAGACAGCAGGCATATCAGACGCTGTTTACAAAACAGCGTCTGATATGCGATTTAAATGCGTTTTTTTCCTCATCTACAGCCTGCCAGAGCATGATCAGCGCTGGCAGGCTGTAGTTTCAGTTGTCCCGGTTCCGATCACATGCGCGCGCGTTCATGCGAAATCTCAGGTCTCACGAGATGACGCCGATAGGCGGCAGTGAGACCTGAGAGAGCCGCCGCGCTGACGCCCATCGGCGTTAGCGTGGCGGCAAGTGGTTAAATCTCTTCTTGCCCACAGTTGAGAGTCTTACAAGCAATTACATTACTGGGAAAGCGCTGCACTCCACAGTCTTATTTTGTCACGGGCACCTCCAGGATCATGTGCCCTTCATAAGGCATGTGATCATTGCCTGGATTCAAACCACAATGAATGGGAGTTACACCTGGCGCTGTGAGCTGTCTGCATCTGAGGCTGCTTGACACGGCAGGCACAATCTGCTAACATTGTGGTTTTAACAACTGGGCCAGGATCATGTGCCCATTGTATGGGACATAATTCTGGAAGTGCCCATAACATAATTAGACTGGTGATCGCAACCCTCACCCGATAAGTTAAAAAAAATGTATTGTAATGCAATTATTGTAAGACTCTCCATTACAGACAAGATAAGATAAAAAAAATAACCATATCCCATAATCCCTTTAATGACCCCCACATGTGTTGCTGGAAAGCAGCTTCTGCAGGAGTAATGTGTAGCTTGGTCATGCCCAATATTTATATGTGAATTACCCAGATACAAGTACATGTGTCACACATGTGATCAATGGGGCTCACGTCTATAACTACAAATGGTGCATGCTCAGTGAAAAAGCAATTCGGAATATCAGATTAGAAAGATCTCATACCAAAGCGAGGCTTGGATAAAGCTTGGTGCAAGTGTGTACACAATGTCCCACTATGATAGAGAAAATGTAGACAGAAAAAAATGAAGCACGGCGATCATTTATCACCCAACCAAAGGTTTGGAAAACCTTGTACGATAATTAGATTTCAAAAATTATTATTGTGCATGCACCATAAATAAACCATTGCTTAGCTACCACAAAGAGGTTAAAGTATAGTCCATGCTAATCAGTACATAGCTCAAGTGCAATAAACCTATGGATCAACAATTCCAAATACAATAAGAGCGCACTTCAAATGAACATGATAAAGTAAAAAGTGTTAGCCAGAAATACTTGTATAATGACTTCTTAAGCTGGGATCAAGCTGAAGTCCTTTGGAATATGGTCATTTGTGTATACAGTACATGTATTGAATAGTGTTGCTCTAAATAATCCTTTATAAGAGTTTGGCCCCTGCAGGAGATTTTGACCCCTTCAGGACATGTCATACATGTACGGCAAATGTCCATTCCTTAAAAATGGCAGCGTTTTTCTGCTGTTTTAAACAGCCAATGTCTGCAATTAGAGATAATGCCGATCATAGACATTTAACCCCTCAGATGCTGTGGTCAATTGTAACCACGACATCTCAGGTAGCTTTCCCCAAGAGTGCCACACTCCTGGGTCCCAAACGGGTCCCCCATTGGGTGATCAGGTGAGTTGTTCATTCCGTATCTAAGGCTACCACAGCAGTAGTTCCTATGTAGGCCTGCAGGTACATAGTGCAACTCCCATAGGCTGAA
This sequence comes from Bufotes viridis, assembly GCA_033119425.1. Classification (NCBI taxonomy): domain Eukaryota; kingdom Metazoa; phylum Chordata; class Amphibia; order Anura; family Bufonidae; genus Bufotes; species Bufotes viridis. The sequence goes on along the minus strand of CM065593.1, from coordinate 218,307,286 downwards.
GTGGTAATTCATTACAATCTATGGGTCAAGCAATCGAACAAGGGGACTAAAAATATGAGTAAAAATAGTTTAAAAAAAATTGCTGCAAAATCGAATTTCCTTGCACTTCATGGTAACGAATCGATTTTCCCTGAAATGCCGGGAGGGGAACCATACTCACCTCATCCATTTGATCACGAAAAGGCCGCCACAGCCATCTTTATTGAAGATACCATGTGAAATCTCGTGGTCACATATGACATTACCACACTGGCTGATGTGATGACGTTATCACGCCACCGTGCGAATTTCAATGAAGATAGCTGCGGTGGCCTCTAAGTGATCAAATAAATAAGGTGAGTATTTTGTTTTTTACTGGATTAATCCCTGAAAGCACTCAATGTTAATCTCAAATGCCGCAAACAGTGTTGAACTTGGCATCTGAGGAGTTCAATGCCCACTACCTACAAAGAAATGCACTTCATGAAGAAATAATTTGTCACAAAGCGACTTTCATTGTGAAAATCGGGGAAGCAGCTGAATCAAAGTTTTCATAACTTTCCTCATCTCTAACTTAAACACAAAAAATATATATAAATGTGGTTTTGCTGTAATTGTACTGACCCATAGAATGAAGACAACAGGTCCTTTTTACCACATAGGAATGGCATAAAAACGAACCCCATAAAACTATGACAGAAAATAGTTTTTTTATTTTTCCGGCTTCCCACTGCATCATATGCAATACAAAATGTTGCCATTAGAAATTACAATGTCCAGTAAAAAAAAGTCCTCATATGGCTATGTGAATGAAAAAATATAAAAAGTTATGGCTAGAGATAAACGAATCAAAGCTGACGAAGTGGAATTCGTTATGAATTTCCAAAAAATTGATTTGCAATGACTGCAAATTTCCTCACACTTCGTGGTAGCGAATAGCAATTTTTCCTAAAATGGCGGCTACACATGTGAGGACATTGGGCAAGGAACTCTGGGAGGGTGGGATGACCCATAATGCCATGCATGCAATCAGCAGCCAGCCAGCCCTGTGATGTTACTGCCCTATAAATATGGCGGCAATTTTGGATTCAGACATTTTCCAGCATTGTGAGTGCAGGGACAGACGTGAGAAGGTGCTAGGGACAGCTATAGGAAAAACCTCATTGTGAAAAAAAAAGCAATTTACTAGTGCAGGGAAAGATTATTTGGAGATACAAATAGCCATTAGACAGCTCTGTTATTCCAGCAATTTGTTCTTGGGGTGCAAGTGCTATGTTGAAAAGCCTTTAGTGGATTATATTTGTGGAAAAAGAAAAATATATGCAGTTCACTTCTGCAGATATATGTGGTGAAAGCGTTTAGTGGCGTATTTCAGTACAAAAAGAAAAATATATACATAGTTTACTTCTGCATATATATGTGGTGAAGTGTTTAGTGGCCTGTTTCATTACAAAAATAAAAATATATACGCAGTTCACTTCTGCAGTTATATGTGGTGAAAAGCTTTAGTGGCCTATTTCAGTACAAAAAGAAAAATATATGCGCAGTTCAGTTCTGCAGCTATATATGGTGAAGGTGTTTAGTGGCGTATTTCATTACAAAAAGAAATATATATACTCAGTTCACTTCTGCAGTTATATGGGGTGAAAGCGTTGAGTTGGGTATTTCAGTACAAAAAGAAAAATATATATGCAGTTCACTGTTGCAGTTATTTGCGGTAAAAGCGTTTAGCGACGTATTTCAGTAATAAAAGAAAAATATATACGCAGTTCTCTTCTGCAGTTATATGTGGTGAAAGCGTTTAGTGACATATTTCAGTACAAAAAGAAAAATATATACACAGTTCACTTCTGCAGTTATATGTGGTGAATGCGTTTAGTGACGTATTTCAGTACAAAAAGAAAAATATATACACAGTTCACTTCTGCAGTTATATGTGGTGAAAGCGTTTAGTGACGTATTTCAGTACTAAAAGAAAAGTATATACGCAGTTGACTTCTGCAGTTACAGTATATGTGGTGAGAGCATTTAGTGGCGTTTTTCAGTACAAAAAAAAAACAATATATACACAGTTCACTGTTGCAGTTATTTGTGGTAAAAGCTTTAAGTGGCCTATTTCAGTACAAAAAGAAAAATATCTACGCACTTTACTGTTGCAGTTATTTGTGGCTAAAGCGTTTAGTGGCCTATTTCAGTACAGAAAGAAATATATATATGCAGTTCACTGTTGCAGTTATTTGCGGTAAAAGCGTTTAGTGGCCCCAGTACAGAACGAAAAATGTATTCTCAGTTCAATTCTGCAGTTATATGTGGTAAACACATTTAGTGGCCTATTTTAGTACAGAAAAACAAAATAAATACATACTTTACTGTTGCAGTTATTTGTGGTGAAAGCGTTTAGTGGCCTATTTCAGTACAGAAAGAAAAATATAAACACATTTCATTTCTGCAGTTATATGTGATAAACGCGTTTAGTTGCCTATTTCAGTACAGAAAGAAAAAATTATACACACTTCACTGTTGCAGTTATTTGTGGTGAAAGCGTTTACTGGCCTATCTTAGTACAAAAAGAAAAATATATACGCACTTCACTGTTGCAGTTATTTGTGGTGAAAGCATGTAGTGGCCTCTTTCAGTACAGCAAGAAAAATATATACGGATTTCACTTCTGCAGTTATTTGTGGCGAAGGCGTTTAGTGGCCTATTTCAGTACAGTAAGAAAATATAAACGCACTTCACTGTTGCAGTTGTTTGTGTTGAAAGCGTTTATTGGCCTATTTCAGTACAAAAAGAAAAATATATACGCACTTCACTGTTGCAGTTATTTGTGGTGAAAGCGTTTAGTGGGCTACTTCAGTACAGAAAGAAAGATATTTTCATCTCTTTTAGGGGTGCTTTAATTTGCTTTTCATTTAATTAGTTCAGCTAAAAGTATGTCAGACAGAGAAGTGCCAGGCCATGCACAGATGAGTGGCAGAGGCCTAAATGTTTCTCGCACAGGCAGAGGTCACAGCAGAGTAAGGGGACTTGGCAGCAGGAGTCGCAGCGAGAGGCCTGAATTCCTGGTGTTATCTAGCGGTCATCACGTCTTGACCCAGCGGTTCTTGATTGGTTAACTCGGTCATCCACTTCATCTCAAGTTACATCAGACACCCCCATCTAACAGTCGGTGGGTTCGTCAGACACAACCCTTAGTTGGCATGGCCTGTGAGCAGGTCCTGTGCCCTCACTTGTCCTCAACCTGCCTCTGTCCTTTTCTGTTCCTTCAGCCACAGAAGTATTGTATGCTTTTGGCTCAGCTTCACTATACAGCAAGGACGAGCTACTAGAGGACAGTCAGCAGCTACTGGCCAGCCAAGATGTGGAGGAGACATCCGCCGGTTCCTCTGGTAGGCTGACAAGTAGTGATGAGGAGAGTGGCGTGGGAGCTGGTGTTAAGAGCAGTCAGGCTCCTGATCCAGAGACCAGTGAGGAGGACATCAGTGATGTGCAGACAGTACTCGATGATTTAGCTGATCTTACATGACCATTTGTAAAATCTGTGGGGAGAAGGTGAAGCATGGCCAGGGTGCCAATGTTAGCACCATGGCCCTGCCGAAGCATATGCAGCGTCACCATAAAGTGGCCTCGGAGAACTGTGGCTCTGATGTGGTGGTCCAGCCTGCCACAGCAACTGCTTCATTACCCAGTGGCACGCTCCTGATTTCAGGCAGTCAAGGCTACACCACCTCAGCCGAAGCACACCTACACCGCAAAGCACACCCTCCTTGAGCTGCAGCAGCAGAACGGCATCCTCCAACATAGGCTCATATGAGACATTTCCACTTGTTGGAATTCCACCCTCCATATGTTGGACCGACGATACGAACAGAGAAAGGCCATAAACGATTTCTTGATGATCAAAGTGGAAAGGTGTACTCCCCTATGTAACTTCGATGTCAGCCAGTGGCAGCTCATGTGTGACACCTGAAGTTTGCTCAGCCCATTTGAGGAGGCCACGCTATATGTCAGTCGCCAGGATTACGGGTTTAAAAACATCAATCCACTGCTTCATGTCCTTGAACAGATGCTGATCTGGCTGGTCAGGGGACTGGAGACGTGGTGTCTAGATCTCATGGCCACATGAGCCCTGTGGGGGCTGAACTGGAGAAGGAGGAAGACATTGGAGTACAATCAATGTGTGGCGAAATGTTTTTTTTTCTGACATCTGACACCTCCAAACTATGTCACCTTGCCACTCTGTGGCCTTCTGATGCTGCTGCCACCTCCATACTGTCATTGTGCCACCCTGTGGCCTCCTGCTGATGCTGCTGTTACTTCCACACTGTAATTGTGCCACCTTGTGGCCTCCTCCTGTTGCTGCTGCTGCCACCACCTCCACACTCTGTCATTGTGCCACTCCCTGGCTTCCTGATGCTGCTGCTGCCACCTCCATACTGTCATTGTGCCACTCTTCGGCCTCCTATTGATGCTGCTGCTGTTGCCCACAAACAACTTCAGGCTGCATAGCCTTGTTGTCCTTACACCGCCATTAGGGTCAAAGCACCCCAACAGAGAATTCTGTTACCTTCTCATTTTAACAGCGGCACATCCAGTTGTCTTGAGAAGGCATCCGCCAAAACGTCACATTATCTACTGGTTATCCGCAGTTTATAAATAAATAATTCACTGAAGCATCCTAATTGGTGTCCAGGAACTTTATTCTTATCTCCATGTGAATCAGGCCTGGGAACCTTTTCCTGGAAGAACACCCAAAACATAGGAGTGCAACCCAACCAGCACACCATTGAAGTAAATAGACATTAAGCACCGCCCCATTCCCAAACTTCCTGAGATCATGAACAGAGTTGGTCCCCAGCCACAGATGGATGTGCTTAGGAGGCTGGAAATCTGCTAAAACTGATTTTTGTAGCAGTTGTAAATGTCCATGCAATAAGAGCTATAAAAAAAAAAAAACTTTACTTTGCATATTTTGTTTTTTTTCAGTATTTACTGTTCCTTTAAATAGCATCTGCACAAATGGCATCTTTTTACCTATGAAACTGGCTAACCTGTTTCATGTGCACTTGGCAGCTGAAGACATCTGTGTTTGCCCCATGACCATACAAGCCCACATTACTGAGAAAAATTAAGTTTTAATATTGCAAATTAGCCTCTAGGAGCAAGAAGGACATTGCTGTTACTCCTAGATTCTCATCTCTCTCTACAGCTGCTGTGCCCTCTGCATTTTGATTGACAGGACCAGGCAGTGAAAACCTCGCCATGCCTGGATCTGTCAGTCAAATCTGCTGACAGATCTTCTTCAACCCGTATAGGACCCTTGCCCTACATGTACGGGGCGGGTGGACGTGACTTAAGGACCAGCGCTGTACATGTACGGCGAGCTAATTGGGCGAGTGCAGGGGCTGCGCCCGCGAGATCAGCGGCACGGACAGGCAGTCACTGACAGCCAGGCCCCTGCTGCATACGCCGGCATCGGTGTTTGAACTCCTTGTATGCCGCTGTTAAAGCTGACTGCGGCATGCAAAGGGTTTGCGGAGGGTACGGGTGCCTTCAGCTTCCCCATAAGGTCCCTGCGCTGCAGTGGCGGGGACCCAATGGCAGAGATGGCAGCCCGATGCCTTCCATAGGCATCGGGGCTTGACTTCTATGGAAACCTGGGAGATCCAGCTCCTTAGGCTGGGTCTCAAAGGCAGGCTGTCAGTGTAAAGGCTGACAGGCAATGCATGACAATTCAGATGTATTGTAATGCATTGCAGAGGAGATCAGACCCAAGAAGTTGATGTCCCAGAGTGGGACAAAAAAAAATAAAAATTCCCAAAATAAAACACATAAAATTGTAAAATAAACTGTAGAAAAAAGAAAACCAGACATAATGGGTATTGTAACGTCCATAACTACCCTCTCTATAAAAATATCATATGGTCCACCCCCTCACCTGAACGCCGTAGAAAAAATAAAATAAAAACTGTGCTAAAATAATCATTTTTTTTCCACCTTACATCACAAAATGCGCAACACCAAGCGATCAAAAAGGCGTATTCTCCCCAAAGTAGTACCAATCAAACCATCACCTCATCCTGCAAAAAATGAGCCCCTACATAAAACCACCAGTCAAAAAATTTAAAATAAACTATGGCTCTCAGAATATGTAGACACTGAAACATGATTTATTTTGATTCAAAAATGTGTTTTTATTGTGTTTGAAAAGTGAAATAAAATAAAAAGTAGACACATTATGTATCAAGCGATCAAAAAGTCATGCGCACCCCAAAAAAGTACCCATTAAACTGTCATGTCATCCCGCAAAAAGTAAGACCCTACCACCCAAATCACCCAAAAAATGAAAATAACTATGGCTCTCAGAATATGGAGACACTAAAACATAATTTTTTTAAGTTTAAAAAAAAATATTATTGTGGAAATAAGGCTAGTTTTTGCTACCTTGCATCACAAAAAGTGTAATATAGAGCAACCAAAAATCATATGTACCCTAAAATAGTACCAACAAAACTGCCACCTTATCCCGTAGCTTCCAAAGTGGGGTCACTTTTTTGTAGTTTCTACTCTAGGGGTGCATCAGGGGGGCTTTAGATGTGGCATGGCAACTTAAAATTATCCCTGTGAAATCTGCCCTCCAAAAACCATATGGTGTTCCTTTAAACTACAGAATCAGGGTAATAAATATTGAGTTTTGTTTGGCTGTTAACCCTTGCTTTGTTAATGGAAAAAATTGATTAAAATGGAAAATCAGCTAAAAAAGTAAAATTCTGAAATGCCATCTACATTTTCCTTTAATTCCTGTGGAACACCTAAAGGGTTAACAAAGTTTGTAAAATCAGTTTTGAATACCTTGAGGGGTGTAGTTTGTAAAATGGGGTCATTTTTGGGTGGTTGCTAATATGTAAACCCCACAAAGTGACTTCAGACCTGAACTGGTCCTTAAAAAGTGGGTTTTGGACACTGCTTTTAAACCTCTAAGCCTTCTAACGTCCTAAAAAAAGAAAATGTGATTTACAAAATGATCCAAACATAAAGCAGACATATGGGAAATGTAAAGTAATAACTATTATATGACGTATCACTATCTGTTTTAAAAGCCGAGAAAATTGGAAAGTTGCGAATTTTTATTTATTTTTTTGTAACTTTTGTATTAAAAAAAAAAATGCTAAATCTTGACTGAAATTTACCACTATCATGAAGTACAATGTGTCACAAGAAAACAATCTCAGAATGGTTTGGATAAGTAAAAGCGTTCCAAAGTTATTACCACATAAAGTGACACATGTCAAATTTCAAAAAAACTGCCTGATCCTTAAGTTAAAAAATGGTACGGTCCTGAAGGGGTTAATGATGCAAATTGCAAATTAAAGATTGATTGATCGCATATGTTTTGCAGTCCGCAAATTGCGGATCTGCAAAAAATGGATGACGTCTGTATGACATCCGTTTTTTTGCGGATTCATAATAACAATGCCTATCCTGGTCCGCAAAATGGACAATAGGACATGTTCTATTTTATTTGCTGGGCTACGAAACGGACATACGGATGCGGATAACACACGGTGTGCTGTCCGCATTTTTTGCGGACCCATTGAAATGAATGAGTCCTCATCCAATTCGCAAAAACTGAACGAACATGGATACAAAATACATTTGTGTGAGTGTAGCCTAATAGAGTATAATACCTTTTTATACATTTTGTTAATTAATGACTATAAAACAACTGTTTGGTAACAAGACAGTAAATATTATTAAGGGTACTTTCACACTAGCGTTGTTCGGATCTGGCAGGCAGTTTCGGAAAACTGAAAAATGTTTTTGCCGGATTCAGATCCGGTAGACTTATTCATTGAAATACCGGACCCGTCTTTCCGGTATCATCCGGATAGAAGGATCCGTTATTCAATTTTTTTCAACACTATAATGGATTCACCGAAGCGCCAATTTCTGGGACATTTGGTACCGGATCCGGCATCAATACATTTTGAAGCGTTTTTTTCCGTTATTGAGACCCTTTACCAGATTTCATTACCGGAAAAGAATAACGCTAGTGTGAAAGTACCCTAAGAGAGATTTTGCACGGTATCTCCAATCTGGATGACCACTGGCGGCCTCTTCACTCTCAATTGCATAAGTTGAGCATTATTATAATTTTTTTTAAAAACTTTAGATTTTTATTTAGTTTTCAACGTGATACAAAATACAAAATATGTCAGGTACAAATAATGCTTCTCACAGTTGGCACACTGCGATTTATAATCAATATAAACAATAAGCAGTAGATAAGCAGCCAAAGTATTGTATCATATCAACTGAGCCCAGTATGCAATACAGATATAAAGAAAAAAGATGCAAGGGCTGGTATCTGACTAGTATACATATTGAAATTCCCCGGCGAAACAACGCCTGTATTAATAAAACATTATATGAAAATAACAAGATTGATTGCTGTGAATAGTTATTGCCATCGTGACCTACTAGAATCGTTGAGTTTAACAGACTTAAACCGCCCATCTCGACCCTCCCCCCAAACAGATCAGTTAGGTAAATGAGCAAAATAAAATTATTCCCCTAATCCCCATGTACAAGGCAACCTTCGGTATGTTTGATGAGTACGAGGAAGCCTTCCATATAGACCACCTCTCCTGGATTAACAATCTATTTTTACGTGTAGCAGCATAAATGCATTCATGTTGCATATATGTGTTGACAAGAGCAACTAGTTCTGAGAGGTTCGGGGTAGTAGGAAGTTTCCAACTAGTTGCAATTAGCTTGAGTGCTGCTGTTAAGATCCCCATCACTACCTATCTGTGTCCATATGGGAGCTCATCAAGGCCAATCGCAAGGATGGCCAGTGATGCCGTTAGGGAAATAGGAAATTTTGTTCAAAAGATCCCCTACTTCTTTCCAAAAGGGAGCGACCGAAGGGCATCCCCACCACATGTGAGAAGGTGTACCTCTTTCTCCACAACCCCGCCAACAACTGAGACTATATGACGGATCTGTGTGTGCAATACGGTCTGAAGTAAAGTACCATCTCAGCTGAATCTTGCGGTTTTGTTTTGCATGATTGATACAGTTAGAGCCAACCACTGCCTAATAAAATGCCACCTTCCACTCTTTAATGGACCACTCACATCCTAGTTCTGCTTCCCATTTTGTCATATTAGCAGTTTTTAACATCTAAACTGGGACCCAGTGCCCTATAAGCAGTAGACAAAACTTTTCCCATAGGTTATTTGACCCAATTAACCCCAGAAAGCCCTAATTTTCTCTCTCAAATGCCACGATCAGCGATGAATGCGGCATCTGAGGGGTTCAATGATGGGGGCGCTGCAATCGCCATTCCCTGTAATTGCACTTACTTCTTACAAAGAAATGTGCTTTGATATGAAGTATTTCGTCACTAAGCAAATTTCCTTGGGAATTTCGGTGAAACAGCCAAATTGAATTTTTGTAAAATCCCTACTCAACACCAATAGCAATAGGTGTAGCCTCTACAAAAGTTGAGAGTCTGTAAGCCACATTTTGACTAGCAGGTAGTGATGAGAGGCATAAATTCGCAAATTCGAGAATTTGTGATCTCTAGTGATTATTTACTTAATTGCGAAAATCGGCAATATATTATATTCATGATAAAAAATCACGATTGGAATATTCGCGCTCAACACTAAGGGGTAGGCAAGTTTCCTATTGATTGCTAGGGATGTTGCTAAGTGCCGATATTTGCGATAAATTCGCAATAAATTTGCGAATAAAATATTCACAATCAAAACTATTCGCGAATACAAATATATAGCACTATATTCTAAATATTAGCAAATTCTTGAAGTGGCGATGTTTGCGATTAAAATTTGTGATTACCTGCTCCCTGATGCTGGGTTCTGACTCCTACAGTTCTCCACTGATGCTGCCAAGATCTGGTATCCGCATATCAACATCCACTTTGTGTTACATCGGTGCCCCATGTCCACCACTACCCCGCTTTTTCTATAAAGAACATTATTCATTGAACTACTTATACTCCCATGTTTGGCTTTACCATCACTCCCCTCACACCACTCCCTTATTCTATGTGCAGTTGCATGGCAGTATTTAATTGTTAATTAGCTTCTGCTGTAAATGCTTAAATGCCCTCTCACTCCTTGCCTGAGCTTAGGTGCCTAGTTTACCAGTGAAGGTGTGCAATTCTGATTGTATGCCCATGTACTAAACTTTCCATATGTCTGCCCATGTTAACTCACTGTTTCTCTTCTGCCTATCCTGTCTTTATCCTTTCTACCTTTGCTGCTTGCCCAGATCTTGGACTGTTTCATGGAATTGCACAAACCCTGCCTGCCCTTACCTCTGCCTGTTTACCAACTATGACTATTGCCTGATCCTGTAGTGCTTTGCACCGATGTCTCTGACCACCATGGGTCATCTGCAAACTACACCAGTAATATTGCAAGAAGTAGCAAGACCGGTGGGTACCCTGCAGTGAAGGCCAGGTGCCTGTATAGGACTTAAAGGGTGAAAACCAGAGGTCACCAGGATAATGCACAGGACTAGCCCAAAGTCAAACTAGTAAGTTGGTACAATGAGTCCACACCCACTAGCACACCCACTGATGTGGGTCATGTGGCTGCTGCACCAAGGACTGGAGCAACAATGCAGAACAATTCTTTCATCACTGAACAATATTGTTTGCCATGTATGTTCATATCAGAGTTTTCAGGGGGGGCAAAGAGCACATATTGCTATCATGCATATGGTGGAGACACACAGGACTAGCAGCAGATGTCATGATGTCATGATGTCATTCCGAGCCTTTGATATGTCCAGAACATTGTGGAACCAGTCCTACTGTTTTTTGTTTTTTTACTCAGGAAAGTTGGTGGTCCAAAAAGATAATCACTTCCCACACTACAGAACATGCTATTTAGGGTATCCAGCAGCTCCCCTGGCCAGATGGCTCACCAGATCTCTCCCCAAATAAGAATGTCTGGGACTGGATGAGGCAACAGATCTCCCATGCACTGCAGCCAGCAATCGCCTTGACTCAACTACAGGTCCAAGCTGAAAGAGCTTGGAATGACATACTATAAGAGGACATGCAGGATCTGTATGACCGTTACCTTGCCAGAGTGGCAGCATATATTGCAGTAAGGCAAGATGCCACCCAGAAGTAATGTGACCCTACCTCAACATATTCCCTGCTGCAAAACCCCAAATAAAGGGCACATCAACATGATTATGTTATCATAGACAGAGAACCACTAGCGGTTTATACTTTGTCAATTTCAGCTTAACTGGATTAAGTTTTCAAGGTATTCTTTCTTAATTTTCCATTAGTATATATATTATAAGCTATAAGAATATTTCAGGAATAAAGAAGAGTCATCAAATGACAATATTTGACCAGTTGAAATACTTATTATTCTGTCCTTTTTCTGCATGCCCTGAAGTGTTTGTTTAGTTCTTACCTGTATTTATTTCTTTTTTGAAACACTGAAAATGATTGTTAGTTTTTGACCTTTGTGTCGTTTGCCTTCTTTGTTCATCTTACTTATGGTGTGTTAAACAAGGAAAGTGTTGTGAACCATAATTGTGGGCAGCTTCACAACAGGTTTTTAGGAGCTTTTTTAGCCATGGTGTCCGAGCTGTCTCCATCTGCTACTGTCTTGTGTGCTTCCCACAGGGAAATCTGGCTAATTTTGCAGTCAATTAGCAGAAGGGCTGCTTTTGTTCTCCAAGTGCAAGAGTCCCCTTCCCCCATGGGCTCCTCTTACACCCTGGATACAGTAATCAGATGTTACAAGTATTGCAAAAGCATATCATGTTGTTTTCTCCAGCTGACCTTTTTGACATTGTTGGGCAAACGCTGTCTTATGCAATCATAGACATCTTGCATGAAAAGAATAATGAGCCCATTCAAAATGTTGCTAATAGGCAAGGTAAATAACCTAACTTAATCAGTTTTGGGTGATCTTTTCTGCTATAGCTAGCTAATTAAATTCTACAGGGGATACTATACCACATAAATATTTATTTATACACATGTATGCAAGTTTGTCTATGTATATATATATATATATATATATATATATATATATATATATATATATATATTATAAAAAATGTTACAGTATACAGATGGATAGATAAACATACATACATTAATTCTGTAGGCCAATATATAAATATGTTTGGTTCATTCTTTGTTCATTTTGTTTCTATTACTTACACTGGGTCCCATGTAAAATTCTGCAAATAGGATAGAGGTACTGTAACCTGAAAGGTAAACTGGATAGCTAAAACATTAAGAGAATGCTGACTGCAAAGAAAGAAATGGGCGTTAAACAGCACTTCCAAGTGCGCAGGTGCACGTCACCAATGCTAAAACCGCAAAAGCAAAAACAAACACAATGCAACAGCACTCTGCAAATACAAATAATCAAGTAACTACAATTCACTATAGAGAATGTACTAAGGCTAAGGGTACATTATTAATGTGAGATTTTTGGCAAATACATTTTGTACAAAATCATTTGTGCCTTTTCGCCAGGGCTAAGGCGATCTCTTTAGGACAGGAACCTAACACTAAACACTACTGTTGCCATACCAGTCTCCATTAAATTCAGGGAATGCAGGTTCCACATGCATGCTGAGACCACACTGTATTATACCTCTTTTGGTGCCACAATGACCTCTGTTGAAGGAAAGGTCAGGGAATGCAGGTTTCATTGTGCCCACAATGTATTATACCTCTTTTGCTGCTGGATTAGATCCAGAAGGGAAGCGAGCTTTGGTTTATACTTTTTTCATCTTTTTAGGATGTAATCCTTCTACTGGCTAAAAAATAAACAATAAAAAATATAATATTACAGGTTTTATTGACATTTTACATTTCTTCCTAAGAGGGGTGAACATGCATATGATGCTGCTAGACTCCTACAAGATATTGATATATACAATACATAACATTTTCCTACAGCTAATTCTTGTCATTTTTTTCCTTCGACAGCCCACGCACATTTTAATCTGCTATTTATAGGGACCTAATTTTAACTAAAGCGCTCATACTGATTACACTCTGCATTGCTGAGGTATGATTACTTCTCTCTCATTCTTGATGGCAAGCAAATTTTTATTTCCTAACCTTTAATCTCCTCAGCCACCAGCCTGTGTGTGTAGTTAATGAATATGCTTTTTCCGAGTGTTAAGCAATAAAATATTCACTGGATCAGATCTGGGGTTAACAGATTTCTGAAAATTTTATTGCGTGACAGCCTGTCCTGCATAATCTCTTCAGCTGTCTCATGTTCTAGGGCAAAAATGATCTTATGTGTCACTCTAATAGTCTAGAATTACACTTGTATCACTGTCACCAGCATATGGGTCTGTGTATACCCCTAGGCCCAGCTCCCTCTCTTTCACGGCATTTAAAATGATAACATTTGGTAAAGCCAGTTTTGACAGAACGCAAACTCTCCTTTTCGCATTTGTGACAAAGAGAGCCACCAGAGGCCTGACACAGAGCAGCCAATCATCACGCTCTTTACTGGATAATGATAGTGGGTTTCACTCATCTTAATAACTGCCTTGGTGCAATGGGAGACTTGAGTGCAAGTCTCCACTTAATTATACAGTCTTCATCTTAAGTGCTTAAATCATGTGAGGGATTCAGCTGTGCAGACAGGATCACAGTTCCTCTCTTTTTCTTCCACTCTGACAAAACATATTGATTTTGTTGGGCAGTCAATTGGGGGCAGTGAGCACCTAAAGGAAAATTGTGCAGTATTTCAAGCAGCTTAAAGTGAAAAGGAAACAAGATCAATAGCAGCTTTAAACTATGCCGAATGCATGTGCTCCCAGCCAGTAAATATGTTTTTTTTTTTTATTGCTAAAGGCAAATTGCGACACTGTATCTAAAGGTAAAGAACATAATAAAATGTAAGAAATGTGTAGAAATGCAATACCTTTTCAAGATGAGGCAATAGAGCTAGTTTAACTACAATTGTTATATATATATATATATATATATATATATATATATATATATATATAATATGTTTATATTTAATACATATTTTTGTGTTATATAGGGCATCAACAACAAAGAGTATAAGTGATTTTTTTTATTTTGTTTTGTATCCATGTTGGCCATAGATAGAGAGTGATTTCTGTGCATAGAATACAAAATTCAGATGTTTATAAAGCATTAACTAATTCATTGCTAGAAAGAACTGATTTATTCATGCAAATACCTTTGGTTAAGTGGACGTTGGCGCACTCACCGCAGATTGCTTTACACTTCTTGAAATCTTGGCTTCAGGACTGATTCCAGACAGTTCTTGGAATCTTGGGCAGATAAATTGCACAATCATCTGTAACCACTGTCATGTAAATCATTCATAGTATTGTGAGCTATATTGTGGCATAGGGACATTCTCAGCTACTGTGTCTACAACCATGAAGTTATACCCCTGTATTCAATGGGGGTAATAAGAGTCACATTTTTATTCCCAATCAATGTACATGTAAGAATTCTAATTAATTAGTTGCATTGACAGAGTAATGCAAATTAAAGGGCAGTACCAGCACTTGACTAATGCACCAGCTACGTATTAGTGTCTATATATGTGTGTCAGAAGCATAGGGATCCCCATGCAAGAGTGACAGATTTTTGTCACTCTTGCATAATTCCCACTTATCAAGGTTTTCATTCATGTTCTCAGACCATATATTATATTACTCTAACTTTTTTCTTTTTTTTTCTGTCTATAACTATATAGTCATTATAGTAACCATTATCATTATATGTGCTTGTTAACGCCTTAATGCATTATATATACCTGTACATCATTGACTGTACATATTGCCTAAAGGCACGCACCTCAACCAGTGATTGCCTGAGTAAGCCTTTTCTTCCATTTTTTGTCAAGCCGAGACAGGAAATGAAGAGCAGCTGGGACCAGAGCAGTCTCAGAAAGGCAGCGGTGAGTGTTCAGTAGAGGTGAGTAAAGATTCTTTGTTATTTTAACCATTTCTGATGCATTCAAAGCGCTTAGAATGAAAAAGCCATCCACTCCCTCCAAAATATAAACACCTCTTTCATAAAAAATTTTATTTAAAAATGATACATATTTCATATTGCTACAACTATAATGACCCATAAAATAAAGTTTATGACAGATTTGCTTTTGCTTCCATTCCCCCCTAATTTTTTTAAATAAAATTAGTCTTTAAATGATGTATGTCATGCTGATCGGACAGGTGCAGGAGCTTTGCCCGCCCGATCAGCGGCAGGAGTTTGGCAGTCACTGAAAACCGCACCCCTGCTGTATGCGTCGGCATCGGTGAAAACACAGATGCCGGCACATTAACCCTCGCACTACTGCGGTCAGCGCTGACTGCGGCACGTGCGGGATCCTGTTGGGTGCGGAATGGCCATCTGGCATCATGGCTGCCTTCCATGACAGCCTGTGAGATCCAGCTGCCTGGATCTCACAGGCAGGAAGCTGTAAGTGTATTACAGTGTGTAATACACTTACAGCCAATGCATTACAATACAGAAGTATTGTGATGCATTGTAAAGGGGATCAGACCACCAAGTACAATTTTTTTTTATAAAAAATAGGGAAAAAAGAAAATTAGACATATCAGGAATCGCTGCATCCGTATCGACCAGCTCTATAAAAATATCACATGCCCTAACCCCTCAGGTGAACACTATAAAAAAAATTAACTAAAAACTGTACTAAAAAAAAACATTTTTTTGTGACCTTACATTACTAAAAGTGCAGCACCAAGCGATCAAAAAGACGTATGCCCCCCAAAATAGTACCAATCTAACCATCACCTCATCCCGCCAAAAATTAGCCCTTACCTAAGACAATCACCCAAAAAATAAAAAAAACTATGGCTCTCAGACTATGGAGAAAAACATGATTTTTTTGGTTTCAAAAATAGCGAAAAAAAAGAAAAGTAGACATATTAGGTATCGCTGTGTCCATATCAACCTTCTCTATAAAGATACCACATGGCCTAACCCCTTAGGTGAACACCGTAAAAAAGATAAAATAAAAACGGTGTCAAAAAATGCTAATTTTTGTCACCTTACATCACAAAAAGTGCAATAGCAAGTGATCAAAAAGTCATACACGCCCCAGAATAGTGCCAATCAAACAATCATCTCATCCAGCAAAAATGATACCCTACCTAAGACAATCGCCTAAAAATAAAAAAACTATGGCTCTCAGACTATGGAGACACTAAAACATGATTAAAAAAAAAATGATATTATTGTATAAAACTTAAATTTATAAAAAAAAAGTATACATATTAGCCACATCTGTAACAATCTGCTCTACAAAAATAGCACATGATCTAACCTGTCAGATGAACATTGTAAATAACAAATAAAAAGGGTGCCAAAACAGCAATTTTTTGTTACCTTGCCTCACAAAAAGTGTAATATAAAGCAACCAAAAATCATATGTACCCTAAAATTGTACCAACAAAACTGCCACCTTATCCCGTAGTTTCCAAAATAAGGTCACTTTTTGGAGTTTCTACTCTAGGGGTGCATCAAATGTGACATGGCAACTTAAAATTATCCCACTTAAATCTGCCCTCCAAAAACCATATGGCGTTCCTTTCCTTCTGCGCCCTGCCATGTGCCCGTACAGCAGTTTACGACCACATATGGGGTGTTTCTGTAAACTACAGAATCAGGGTAATAAATATTGAGTTTTGTTTGTCTGTTAATCCTTGCTTTGTTACTGTAAAAAAATGGATTAAAATTGAAAATCTGCCTGAAATTTCATCTACATTTTCCCTTAATTCTTGTGGAACACCTAAAGGGTTAACAAAGTTTGTAAAATCAGTTTTGAATACGTTGAGGAGTATAGTTTCTAAAATGTGTCCATTTATGGGTGGTTTCTAATATGAAAGCCTCACAATGTGACTTCAGACTTGAACTTGTCCTTAAAAAGTGGGTTTTGGAAATTTTCTGAAAAATTTTAAGTTTTTCTTCTAAACTTCTAAGCCTTCTAACCTCCCAAAAAAAGAAAATGTAATTTACAAAATGATCCAAACATGAAGCAGACATATAGGAAATGTAAAGTCATAACTATTTTAGGAGGTATCACTATCTATTTTAAAAGCAGAGAAATAGAAATTTTGAAAATTTATGAATTTTTCAAAATTTTTGGTAAATTTGGTATTTTTTTTATAAATAAAAATTAAATATTTTGATTTAAATTTACCACTGTCATGAAGTACAATATGATACGAAAAAACAATCTCAGAATGGCTTGGATGAGTAAAAGCATTTTAAAGTTTTCCCCACATAAAATGACGCATGTCAGATTTGCAAAAAATGGCCTGGTCCTTGAAGGATTTGAAGGATTAACAGGATTCATCAAGATTTATCAATGGCAATGTGTTTCAATGGGGAGAGAGAAGAAAGCCATTGCCAGAAATGGTGGCTTGTTTCGCAGGAGAGCTAAAGTATCCGCCATTGAAATTTAAAGCACCCCATCCTTTTAAAGCTTCAATATACATTAAGGCTCTTTTATATAGGCCAAAAGAGCAGGCAATAATTAGCGTTAGTTTCCGATTAATCCCTGCTTATCAGCTGTAATTACATTCATCAGTGAGAAAAAGCAAAAGAAAACACAAGGCAATGGCATTCGGCAAATATAGAATATATGGTCTAATGCTGCATTTACATAAAAATGAATATAAGGTGCTTAGCAGCAGGGGCGTAGCTAACGGCGCATGGGCCCTGGTGCAAGAGTTCAGCTTGGGCCCCCCTTCCCTCAATGCTTTGTGTGTCTTCCTATGCTGCACAAGGGTCTTTGGGCCCCCTCAGGCTCCTGGGCCCGGTAGCGACTGCTACCTCTGAACCCCCTATAGCTACGCCCATGCTTAGCAGATATATTTTGTGCCAGTCTACCACAGCAAGGTGACCTCCCTTTGGATGGGAACCTACTTTATTTTATACCCCCTCTCTGTGCCAACTGTCCTCTTAATTCATGGATAATCAGCTCCACATGTATACTGTGATCTATTTGTTACCTCTCTTTGTGCCAGCAGGCCTCTGAATTCAGGGATAGGATGGGTTAGTTAGGCAACACAGACCTCCACTTTTTTTTATTTTACAGGATGTGCCTTTGTCTTTTGCCTTTGAAGTATGCATTTGGATGTGTGGCTGTCTTTCCTTGGTCCTGCATATTTGCGAATTACCTCATATTCATTTTTTTATAGTGAATGTAGCATTGGTATATGTATTCTATGTTTGCAGAGTGCTGCTGCTACAATAATAATAATAATAATTTTTATGTCTATAGTGCCAGCATATTCCATGGGGCTCTACAATTATAGGGTTCATAAACATAGTCATAAATTACATAGCAACAAATAAGTCAACAATTAAAACAAGATGATTAGGGCCCTGCCTGCAAGAGTGCGTTTTCTGCAATGGTCCAGCCATATTAAAATAGAGGAGTATATATGAAGCTGCAAGAGACAGTCACCAGTCAACATATGTAGTGCATTTGAGTGCATGGGAAGTGGATGTCTGGTGGTGGATCAGATTCGGAAGAATGATGATGAAGGGGAAGTGAATTTAGAAGAGTTATATTAGTGATGTGATTTAGTGCCAAAAACTATAATTGTTGTGAATTGACCTAATTGCTTGGGGTAGTACATTCCAGAGAACTGGTGCATCTCGTAAGAAGTCTTGGAGATGGGATGGGATGTAAGGGGGTGCAGCACTATGGATTGCTTTGTGGGTGAGAATAAGCAGTTTAAATTGAATCCTGTACTGTGTAGGTGACCACTGCAATGACTGGCACAGGGTGGAGGCATCAGAGTAGCAGTTACACAGATAGGTGAGCTTGGCTACTGCATTCAGGATAGATTGGAGAGGGAAGAGTTTAATGAGGGGCAGATCAAATAGTAATGAGTTACAGTAATCCAAATGATAATAGTTATGGGCAACAATGAGAGTTTTTGTTGTCTCCACATAAAGAAAGGAGGGATTCTAGAAATTATTTTGAGGTGCAGGTTGCATGAACTAGTATGAACCTGAATATAAGAGGTGAATGAAAGAAAAGTGTCATACATCAGACTAAGTCTGTCACACACTGAGAGAGAGATATAGGTTTAGGTAGGTTAGTAGATAGAGAATAGGGTCAGTATTGCATGTGGTCAGTAGAGAAAAAGAAGAGAGGATCCTGGAGACTTCTTCTGTGACTGGGTCGAATGTGGAAAGTGAACCAGAGGAGGTGCGGTAGTGAAAGGGATCAATGATGACTTTTTAGGTGGTCAAATATTCAGCACAGATCTCTATAATAGGCGCCTGCACTTTAGTACAGATGAGGGAGTGAAAAGTGTTTTTGGGGATTATTGGATAGTGAGGTGATCAGAGTTGTAAGTTGTCAGCATATATTTGCAATGGAGGAAATTATGAGTTTTTCCATAGGTGTTCAGCACTTTTGGAGCATCATTGTAGAATTCGAGTTTGAGTTTTAAGCCACGGGATGCTTCTGAGCGTTTCTTTATAATGTTTTACAACCAGATCAGAAGGGGGAAGTGATTGTGTTTGTTTTAGCTTTTCCTTTTTTATTTTCAGCCACTGCAACGCACAGCGGCACATTTATTTAATTTTACAGCATGCGCTGACTAAGTTTGTCTTTTGTCTTTGCAATCGTTACTATCAGTGGCATAACTAGAGTGTCATGGGCCCCAATGCAAACTTTGGATCGCTCCCCCCCACCCCCATTTTTACAAAGAGGCAACAGATTTTCCTTACACTAAGAGCTCTTTCACATGAGTGTATGCCATGCGGGTAATCCGCTGTGTGAAAAAGAGCCAAGCCCCGTTCCGGAGAGCAGATACACAGAGCATTAACATGATTGATAATGCTCCGTGCCTCTCTATGATCTTTTCACTACAAAATCACAGTGAGAGAAAGTTGTCACCGTGATTTTGTAGTAAAAAGATCACAGAGAGGCCCAGAGCATTATCAATCATGTTAATGCTCCATGTCTCTGCTATCCGGAACGGGGCTTGGCTCACTTACACGAAGCAGATTACCCGCATGGCATCCGCTCGTGTTAAAGAGCCCTAAGCCCCATGCATAGCTGCACTCAGCCAGTCCTAATAAAATCTTGTCCTACCTCTTTCAGGGTGTCGCTGGAGGCGGCGTGATGTCCACTGGATCCAGAAGAAGGTCCTTGTGGTGATAGAGAAAATAAGAATAATCACATAAGGAAGGGATGCTGTGCTGGCCTGTAAGACTGAGCCATGCCAATGTATACCAGGGTAATCTACAGTAGGACATCTCTCCTAAGTGCTACTACACAGTACTAATGCCCACATTGTGGCCCCTCACAGTACTAATGCCCACCTTGTGTCCCCTCACAGTAATTTAGCCCACCTTGTGGTCCCTTCAAAATAGATATGTCCTCTTTATGGCCCCTCACAGCAGTTATGCCCACCTTTGTTCCTGTCACAGTAGCTATGCCTACTTTTGTGCCCCCTCACAGTAGTTATGCCCAGATATGTGCCCCCTTACAGTTGTTATGTCAGATATGTGCCTCCCTCACAGTAGTTATGCCAGATAATGTGCCCCTCACAGTAGTTATGCCAGATGTTCCACCCACAGTAGTTATGCCAGATTATGTGCCCCTCACAGTAGTTATGCCAGATATGTGCCCCTCACAGTAGTAATGCCAGACATGTGCCCCTCACAGTGGTTATGTCAGATATGTGCCCCCTCATCATGGTTATGCCAGATATGTGCCCCCTCACAGTAGTTATGCCAGATATGTGCCCCTCACAGTAGTTATGCCAGATATGTGCCCCTCACAGCAGTTATGCCAGATATGTGCCCCTCACAGTGGTTATGCTCTTTTGTGCCCCCTCACTCTAGTAGTTGACCCCTTTTTGGAGCTTTATAGAAAAATAAATACTTACCCTCTTCCCTGATGACGTGCACCCACACTCAAATTGCGCTGCTGGCTGTGCTGGAGCCCAATTCCAGGGCCTTCAGCGCTCCTCCCACAGCCAGAAGCTTAATGTGCAGCCAGCAGGGGGAGCACCTGAGCTCAAAAGAAAAGTAAAGCAGGGAGTGGGGAGGTTTCCCTGCTTCACTCTGAAAACAAGAAGTCCATCATTGACAATAACTGCCGGGCCGGGTAAGTGCGCCCCCTCATGTTTGAAGAGCGCTCTGACGGGACCCGGCATTCTCACTGCACTTCATGCTGGGCCCCTTCAGAGCGTTCCTATTACACGTGAGTGCAGCGGGCCCCCTCCCCCCACCAGGCGATGGTTACGCCCCTCCTTACTATGCTCATTTTTCCACATACAGATTCCTTGCTTGCAAGCAGCACAACCTATTAATACAGAATGATGTGTTGCTGCCGAATAAGGATTTTATGTGCCACATAAAAGATGTGATCACCCAATGAATAAGCATTTGCTTCATATAGAGCAATTTTGGGGAATTAACACACACCAATGCTCCTCAAAGTTGATATTCCCAAAAGTTGGCCCCTGGGCCTCCACCAAGAACTTGCTTGTTTGTAGAGGCAGCCGATGTGCATCTTTAGGACTTATGCACATGAACATATTTTTTCTCCCTGTCCGTTCCATTTTTTTATTTTTTTTTGTGCGGTCTGTATGCGGAACCATTTATTTCAATGGTGCCGTAAAAACGGAAATTACTCCATGTGCATTCCACATGTGTATGTTTGCAAGTCTGTTCCGCAAAAAAATAGAACATATTCTATTCCGCAAAACGGACAAGGACAGGCATTGTTACAAAGGATCCGCAAAAAAATGGATAAAACATAGACGTCACACGATGTCATCCATTTCTTTTGGCGGATCCACATTTTGCGGACCGTAAAATACATACGTTTGTGTGCATGAGCCCTTAAAGGTATAAATAAAGGAAAGCTAAAAGTGACCTGATGTTCTACGCGTGTCCAAAATGACAAAAGACGCGGCAACACAAGTATGAACGGCCAACACAAATCGTCAGGGAGAACAGATTTAGGCAAAGCCTGGAATAGTGCCTAATGCAGCACAAAATATTGTTTCAACAGAAGCAAATACCACAGTACTGCACAAAATACTGCTGGCCTCAGCACAGCATTTAACTGTATTACTGTCCTGAGGACTGCTGGACTAATTAATGCGAAGAGCATTACATCATTATGTGCCCGCAGCCATGAAGAGGGCTTGGGCGGCCCCATGGGCAATGGCCCAGCAGGGAATTTCCCAGTAAGGCCAATCCATCCCTGTTTTAAGGCAACCACTTGGGCCATATGCACAATGGTCAGGAGCTGACCCTATAGGTTTCTATGGGAGAGTTTTCTTGGCATGCTCTATGACCTGTGCAGAGGTCATTGTAAAAGGAAAGAATAGATGAGCTTTGACAATCATATATTGTAAATAGTGGATCCTGTCAAATCTATACACAGAGGTGATATTGCTACAAGCAGAATTAGAATGACAGATAAGTAAATGCAGTAAAGTAAGCCTCTGGATAGGTCGTCAGCATCTGATTGGTGAGGGTCTGACACGCAGGCCCCTCGACGATCAGCTATTTGAGAAAGCCCCAGTGATTCTGTGAGCGCAACGGCATTCTCGGTGCTTACTCCAGGACAGTGATGTCACGTGGTCTCCTAGCTAAAATTCTGCAGTGTGAAAGGCCCCTTAGAAAGGCTACAATTTACATTTGTCACACTCACAGTCTTGTTTATACGTAATTTCCAGAGGTTGATAATTAATATGAAACTATGCTTAGGCTCTTCTTGACAAGAATTTAATGGTTGTAATTGGAAATAGCATCTCTACGGCAGGAGATGCTGATTATGCTGGTTATTCTGATAAAAGATTCCCTTTTAATGGTATACAAGTGAACAACTTGCTATGTGAATCTTGATGTTATCAGAAGAGAATTTCTTGTAAGCAAGTAATGTAGAAATGTGTCCCCTTTCATTGTCTGAATTGGGAAGAGTTTGCTAAGATAAACTTTGTTTATGTTAAATATTGCAGCATTAGAAATGCTATAGTCACTTTTGTGCAATTAAAAGGATTGTTCATTGTTAAAATTTTAACCAATGAGCATTTGTTTTGTTTGAAATTGTCCATTCTAATTAACTTTAGACTAATGGCAAGTAATTGTTCAGCTACTAAGCAAGTATAGTAGGTTCTCTGGTCCTCTATGCTACCCCTTAGCTGTCATTGTGTAGGGAGACTATGCATACAGCACACAGGAAATGACAGGAAGCCACCTGCAGCCAGGGATGGGCGAGAGGGAACATATGTGGTATCAAAATACATAAAACAAAGACCAGATTAAGTGTATTTTGCTTGGAGAAGTCTATTTACACTAATTTTGAGGGTACTGAAATTTAGACAAAAATATATTAATATAAAAATATTAATAACTGAAGTTAAGTAAGGCGATGGGCTCTCTCCTGTTTTGCGCCCTTCTCATATGTATTCTACATGTATAAATGTATAAACAATTGAAGGATATAAACACATACCTCTTGAGTGAACGAACCTTCTACTTATTTGAACTCATATACATAGGCCATTGGTGTGACCTATTAAACTATCATCTTTGAGCAACTATTTTCCTGCCACTAATTTTGTCCATTGTGATATAGCACTATGTATTTTTTTGCTTGCAGATATTTAAATGTCATCCTATTAATCTATCATATTTAGATATCATAGATAAAATGTTGATCTTCTGATACAGAAGCAATTTACAGTTTTGGCATATGGACATTTTTAGTAAACATATAGATACCAATGCAATAAACAGGGGTGGATATTTTTTGGAGTTGGAATTATATATGTATTAACACGCTGCAAATAGGCACTTTGCAGTAGATTGATAGAAAAATACAATCTAGTTAGTATTATAAAAAACATAAGCAGGAAATGTCTTTAGTGAATGGATTACAAGATGTCTTGCACTTGATGAAGTTGAAACAGATAATTGGCAAATGTACCTAATAATAATACTCTCCAGCAATCATTAGTCACAATAGGTAGTCTGCTTAAAAACAACTGTTTTCCTTCACTGGTCAAGTGTGTCAGCCTCTGGATCAATAGGGTTTTTCATTACATTGTAAATAACACTCCAGAATTGTGGAAGAGGTCATGGAAATGTTATTTGTTAAAGGACAAACACATGTGTTATGTCTATAGGATCTGTTAGTATTTCAAGACTTTGTTAAGCACGACTGTCAAACATATGAGCTTGAAAAATCATTAGAACGATCATTAGAAACCAATAGTAATTACCTGTTACTGTTATAGCTACAATATTCAGGATACCACAGTAGTCAGTGTATTTTACATCATAAATGTGGCCCTGCTCTATTTACCCAAGAGTAACAAAATCATTTATCTTAAAGGGGTCCTAAAGAGATGGTGCCAATTGGATGCAATAAGGATGGAATGCATCCTTTTAATAAATGCCCCATCTTCTTTTTCTTGGCATGCATTACTATATAGGCCTGCAAGAGGGGGCATACAGTTGTATTAAAAGTTATTCAACCCCCACTGAAATTGAGTGTTTTGGCCAGTTTGACATTGATTTTGATCATTTCAGTAATCTTGTTTACAATTAAATCAAAGAGGCACTTGTAAGTCAGACAAATATAACATAACATTTATAATGAAATAACCACAAATGTCTTTTCTGTGCTCACATCATTATCAGTTTTATTCAACCCCCAAGTGACATTCAATCTTAGTACTTAGTACAACATCCGTTTCCAGTTATAACAGCTTTTAAAGTGAAGCATAGCTTGACACAAGTGTCTTGCAGTGATCTACGGGTATCTTCGTCCATTCTTCATGGGCAAAAGCCTCCAGTTCAGTGACATTCTTAGGCTTGCGCGCTGCAACTGCTTTCTTTAAGTCCCACCAGAGGTTCTCAATCGGATTTAAGTCTGGTGACTGCGATGGCCACTTCAAAATTTTCCAGCTCTAGTGGACTTGGAGGTATGCTTGGGATCATTGTCCTGTTGAAAGGTCCAACGTCTCCCAAGCCTCAGGTTTGTGACGGACTGCATCACATTTTCATCCAATATCTCCTGGTACTGAAGAGAATTAATGGTACCTTGCACATGCTGAAGCTTCCCTGTACCTGTAGAAGCAAAACAGCCACAAAGCATGATTGACCCCCCCACCATGCTTCACAGTAGGCAAGGTGTTCTTTTCTTCATAGGCCTTGTTCTTCCTCCTCCAAACATAGCGTTGATCCATGGGCCCAAACAGTTCGAATTTTGTTTCATCAGTCCACAGAACACTATCCCAAAAATAGAGAAATCACCTCTTCTCTTGTCTTCCTGGCCATTCTCTTGACTTCACCATGTTTGTAAACACACCAGTAAATGTCTAGAAGGAGCGGAGTATTACAGTCATTTTAAATCTGTCTAATTGCTGCTTATTATGCTTGATTTCTGCTCCTTGACATCCACAGGTGTTTTCAATACCTGATCGAAAACACTTGAATGAACCTCTGTTCTTAAGAGTGGTAGTCTTTAAGGGGTTGAACAATTGTGTCAATGAAGAAATCACAAAAAAACATTTAATACTGTATTACAAAAACAATTGATGTCATTTTAGTTGCATTTGGTTCTTTAAAAAGTCCTAGTAAGATTTCATTCTGAACACAATTACAAATGTACACTAAGTTCCCTAAAACCCTTTACAGCATTGGGGGTTGAATAATTTTGAACACAACTGTAACTAGTTCTAGGGGTCCCAAAATAAACTTTAGATCAGGGCCCCCATCTCCTGCACATTGTAGCCCACTCTTAGCACAGTAAAGTATAAATGCTGCAGTCAGCGACCCCATTGTTGTGTAAACTCTGCCACCATAAACATAAGTGCATTTTTTAATTCATGGCCCCCCAATTACATCCATAAACATGTGGTCAAATTCATTTCAATATAATACCACCTGTGTTCTTATGAATGGTGCCACAATGGCAGGTTTTCCCTTATGATCAGTTAGTTTCAGGGGACCCTGCTTAAATATAAGTTGATAAACTGTAGAAATAGAGAATGCTACCTCTGAGTTCTGATATCCACCCACTTAAGTGAGTGCTTTGTTTATGTGCCCAGTGCTGCAATACTTATTAGGGCCCAGTCAGGGGTTACAGCCCATGTGACCCTAATTGTTAACTCCCTTGGGGACATTCATTATGCTCTCCTACTCTCCTCTGCTAAACTCCTGTTAACACTTTGCAATGGATAAAGTCATGAAAGTAGGTGCTAGAACATTTAACTTGGTCCATATTCTACACTCCAGAGCACCACCGTTGTATACTGTAGAACCCCACTAAAGATAGATAACTTTTCATCACTATTTTGTTTGTGTGATTTCAGAGACCCCACATGTCATTCCTGCTGCTTTGGCAATTTAGACTTAGGCCTCTTTCACACGGGCGTCACATTTGACGCCCGGATAGGAAGCGGGTGCGTTTCGTGAAAAACGCAGAAAGTGGAGCTTGCTGCGATTTTTACGCAATGCGGAAGTGAAGCGTGAAAAACAACGCTCATGTGCAGGTGCAATGCGTCCATCTCACGCATTGCACCCGCGCGGAAAACTCGCCCGTGTGAAAGGGGCCTGAGTTTACCATCCTGTCTCTGTGCACTTAGCTCCTGTGCAGCGGTGCCAATTTTCACTTTGGCCTTTTGATCTGTTAGCTCACGACCACACAGTCAGGTTTTCTGATGCTGTTTTGGAAGTCAAAATCAGAAGTGAATCTTAAAAGAAGAGAAAGTTTACAGGACATATATGACTTCTCCTCTTTTTAAACTCACTCCTGGTTTTGGCTTCCAAAACTGCATCAGAAAACCTGACCTTGTGGCAGTAACCTTATAGAGAAGATCTCCTTTCATCAATTCATATGAGTGTTTCATACATTTTAAGCTGGTTTCCTGCACTGCTCATGCCCTGGAATCTTTAGGTAAGTTCTGATCTACAGCTTGGCCACCAGTTCATGTGAGACGACTCTGCCCTAGACCAATTCCTTTCCTACCTCACCATGGTTTATAACAGTAACTAATAACTAGGAGCAGAGGCTTAGAAATCATTAAAACATACATATTTTCTTTTTATCATTTTTTATTTCAAAATGCTTCAAAAATTAGAAAAATGTACATGTGGCAATATGAATATACCTAGCCGATTCTGTCATCGAAAAGAGACGAATAAAGTATTTAAAAATAGCAGAAAAGCAGTAAAACTGCAGCTGTATCCTGGATTGATTTACGATTTATGCTTTAAATCAAGCATCATGTTTTCTTGTATACCTGTAATCCTAGCGACAGCAAATCCTCAGCATTACCCCTGCTATTGTTACAGATTCACAGAACGCTCAGGCACATTCAGGGCCGGAAAATATTCCCTTCAAAACTGCAAGAGACATACAAATTGCCACTACAAACCCAAAAAAAGCAGTTTAACTCAATTTAGCAGCTAAGTCAATGTTTTGCCAAGCCATCAAGCTTCTGCTTCATGAAAATCCCAGAGGCACTTGAATATCTGAGGTGGAAAAAAAAGGTTAAACTGCATATGAAGCTCTAAGAGGAGCTGAAAGGACGTGATGCCCAATTAAACCGTCAGCACTGCTCTCTCTCATAAACACTTGCTGCGTTATTCCCTCTGGAACACATTTTGAGGCAGTTAAAGAGAGAACCCAGTGAGTAGTTTTTTTTTCTATAGAGCTATGTTATTGAGTCTCAAGTCTAGCCTGGTTCTTGCGTACGATGAGTTGCATACTCCCTCTCTATTAATCATCGTCTGCCTTCTAACACCTGGGACTGACTTCAGCTCCCACTGTTACTATATTGACAATATTCCCTGTTGATTTCCTCATTTTCTCAGTCCAGACCAGAATGACCTCTTTAAAATTCTTTATAAACGTCAGTAATTGCCACATCAAACTTCAATTCATTACTTTCCCATGGCTCATGTATTTTGATGATATGAAAGTTGACTGCATTTACATGCAAATTGAAGTTTTATATTAATAAGGGCCAGTAAAGGAAGATTGCATGGTAATACTCCATTATGACTTTTAAATACATTTGCCCATGTCTCAACTTGGCATTAGCATGGTCAGATCATGAGGAAATCATGTTGGCCTGATTGCAATTTTGTTTTCCAAATGAAAGTACAATTTCATCAGGTTTCCCTGTCATTTCTAATAATGACTTAAGTTTGCTTGCTAAATTGAAGAATTTCACCAGGTTGGCAAATGCTATGTAAAACAGGTGAGCAGACAGCTGCTCCTATGTGGAGTGCCTCATCGTGAACTTTGGCTATAACAGTTCCGAAAGGTTAGTTTGCTTTAACAAAGCAAAATGCCTCTATGCAACAAGGGCTGATTACATTTAGTATATTAAGAAATGTCAGGGTTTGAGACTAAAAAAATAAAGCATGAATAATTCAGCTTGAAATATAGCTTTTGTCTTTTCAGAAGGTTTTCCATTAAAGGGGCAGTAGAGAAGATGAGCATATAGAATGCATACCTACAAATCTGATCTTTTTCACACATTATGCTTCTTTTTCCTTATTTCCCTGCTCAATTGATCTAAACTGAAATAAAAATAAATAGTTTTATAACAGTAAGAATTTACAGTATATACAAAACATACATTCATTAGGAAATTAAATAGGAGCAGTCGAAGAGACAAAAATACATCAAATACTGTATATCATATATGTATTGAGTACATTACAGATGTGAACTTTAAACACTGACTCTGAACACAAAATACATGAGGAGGAGACCTAAGCTCGATGTACCTAGTTTAGAAACGGTCAAGACTAAAATCATGCAAGCGATGAGCATTTTAAAATGTCTTAAGAAAGTATAATGAATGTTAGTTCAGCCTATCAATGGGTTAATTTGTGGTTAAAACAAAAAAATATATATACATTCACCTCATCTATCTGATCATGGAGAGACATCTTGATTGAAGAGAACACGCCAATTCTCGCATGCTGGCATGATGACATCACCACTAGAAATGAGCACAGCTTTCAAAAATTTAATTTGTCTGATTCATCAAATTTCTCCTAAAAAATTGCTTTGTAAGGAACTAATTGATGTGATGTGAAGTGATGTGAACGCATTGCGCCCGCACGGAATCCAGACCCATTCATTTCAATGGGTCTGTGTACATGAGCATCACTTTTACATTGCGTGAAAATCGCAGCATGTTCTATATTTTGTGATTTTCGCACAACGCTGGCTGCATAGAAGTGAATGGGGCTGCGTGAAAATCCGTGAATTCTCACGGATGGTTGCTAAGAGATGTTGTTTGTAAACATTCAGTTTTTTATCAAGTGCGTGCAAAACACAGTAAATCGCATTGCACCCGCGCAATAAAAACTGAACAACTGAAAGTGATCGCAAACAAAACTGAATGGACTTACTTGCAAAATCACGCAGTTTTACCTGAACGCAGCCGTAATGCATCCGGACCTAATCAGCTCACACTTTAGCCTTAGGCCTAGTTCACATTTCACTTATTTGCTCAGTTATTCTAATCAGTTATCAGTCCTCATCAGCAGATCTAGTTGTGATACCTAATCAAAGAGAGTAAGTTTGGCTCCTGAATTTGGGTCACAAATAGTGATGAAAATAACTGACCAAATAACAGAAGTCTGAACTCAGCCTTACAGGTCAATATTAGCAACAGGACTAATTTATCAGCATGCACTTAACCATACAGTGGCCCAATATTAAAGAAGCGGCCCCATGACAATGTGAAGGGTGTCAGCAGTAAGGCTATGTTCACATCACAGTTTATTTTTCCGCTCTTCTAATCTATCAGAAGGACAGCCCAAAAAAGTGGATCCTGTATTTTACGCACCTGCATTCAAAACATCAGTATTTGGTCACCAGTTGATCAGTATTTGTAAGGCAAAATCAGGAGTGGGCTTACAAATCATGATCAAATCCTGATGCAAAATACTGACCCTGTAATAGAGGCCTCATGCTCAATTTGCATGAGTTTTGGCCATTTACATCTGAAATCTGTTTTATTCAGATGGTAAAGAAGTCCTGCATGAAGGGCTTTAAGACCCCTATCACAGTCAGTATTTGTCTGGAAATCCTGATTCATCTTTACAAAGGTTAGTCTCTCAACATTTTGTGTTGAAAGGCGAGTTCTCTTTGGGGTAACTATGCCACCAGCAGCAGTAAACACCTGCTTTGATGCCACACCACTGGTTGGGCAGGAAAGCTTGCCCAGGGCAAACCCAATTCAAGTTTGTATGCCCAGTAGTCCAGGGGATCTGGGGTTACAGGGTGTATTCCAAGTATGTTGGGTGGTTTCTTCGGTAGGTGGCTGAAGAAAAGTGCTCATCAAAGACTCAAGACATAAGCTAATGGCAGTGGAGCGTGAGCTCAGAGGGTCCCCCTGGTTAAACCTTTGAGGATGGGCGATGGCGCACATAGGCAGCTACCAACCCACTAAAAAAGATGTCTTCATAGTAGTTAAGTTTTTCATCCTTCTCAGAAGGTGTCAAAAAAGGACCACATTTTAGACCGGTAGCAAGAGTCTAATATTGTGAAGTAGTCATCCTTCTGCCAAATGGTGATAATGCGGCTGTCACTACTAGAGATGAGCGAATTGAAGCTGACAAAGTGGAATTTGATCCTAATTTCAGGAAAAATTTGATTCGCACCAAATGCGAATTTCCTCGCGCTTCGTGGTAATGAATCACATTTTTTCCTAAAATGGCTGCTACATGTGTAATGACATTGAGCAAGGAACTCTGGGAAGGAGGGATCACCCATACTAACATCCATGCAGCCAATCAGCAGCCAGCCCTGTGATGTCACAGCCCTATAAAAACGGTGGCCATCTAAGATGTCCATCTAGGGACAGTGATAGAAAAGACTTGATTGTGGTGAAAAAAACAATTTACAAGTGCAGGGAAAGATTACTTAATGTGTAGGGAAAGGATTGGGAGGAATCATTCCACCAACATTTCTGTTAAACAGGGTTCAGTCGGGGAGGTGAAAGTCTGGGTAATAGGAACAATCCGATTACACCTTACTGCACTGACTGGGGATCCAAATTGCCATTATACAGCTCTTTAATTCCAACAAACCTGTCTTATTAGGGTGCAATTGCTGTTTGATACAGACATTAACAGAGTTTATTACAAGGAAATATTTCTATGTTTTTTTTTGCCCTTGTGCGGTACAGTTATATGTTCTATAGCATATTTTGGCTTGTAAAAGTGGTAAAAAGGGCTTATTAGCCGTTGTGCGGTGAAGGCTGAAAATTACAGCCCTTTTTGTCATGTATTAGTGACAAAAGTAAAATATATTTGCTGCTCTGCGGTGTCGTTATCTGTTTTAAAGCCCTTTTTTACGTGTATTAGTGGAAAAAGGAAAAAAAACATTTGCTGCTCACCAGTGCAGTTATCTGTTTTAAAGCCCTTTTTTACGTGTATTAGTGGAAAAAGGAAACTATATTTGCCGCTCTGCGGTGTAGTTATCTGTTTTAAAGCCCTTTTCCGTGAAATAGTGGAAAAATTATCTTCGCCGCTCAGCAGTGCAGTGATATATTCAGAAGCCCTGTTTGCCATGTATTAGTGGCGAAATAAAAATATATTTGCCGTCCAGAGTTGTACTTCACTGTTGAAAAGCATGTAGTACAAAAGTAGAGCAAAATTTGGGCCAAATTGACGTTCTGCAGTGCGGTGATATATAGTGAAGCTCAGTTTGTCATGTATTAGTGGTGAAATAAAAATATATTTGCCGTCAGGCATTGCATATATCTGTTGAAAAGCCTGTTGGGTAAAACTAAAAAAAAATGTGAGCCTAATTGACATTCTGCAGTGCAGTGATATATTCTGAAGCCCTGTTTTCAGTGTATTAATGGCAAAATAAAAAATATATTCGCCGTCCAGTGTTGCATATATCTGTTGAAAAGCCTGTTGTGTAAAAGTAGAAAAAAATGTGGGCCTAATTCACGTTCTGCGGTGCAGTGACATATTGTAAAGCCCTGTTTTCAGTGTATTACTGGAGAAATGAAAATATATTCGCCGTCCAGCATTGTACTTCTCTGTTGAAAAGCCTTTTGTGTAAAAGTAGAGCAAAATTTGGGCCTAATTGACGTTCTACAGTGCATTGATATATTGTGAAGCTCAGTTTGCCATGTACTAGTGGCGAAATAAAAATATATTCACTGTCCAGCGTTGCATATATCTGTTGAAAAGCCTGTTGTGTAAAAAGATAATATAATTTGGGCCTAATTGGGCAAAGAGGCAGGGCAGAGTGCTGGTTGCAGAGTGTTGTTGCATTTTTGTGTTTGGGCCAAATTGACGTTCTGCGGGGGAAGTGATATATTGTGAAGCACTGTTTTCAGTGATTATTGGCAAAATAAAAATATATTCGCCGCCCAGCATTGTACTTCTCTGTTGAACAGCCTGTTGTGTAAAAGTAGGACAAAATTTGGGCCTAATTGACGTTCTGCGGTGCATTGATATATTGTGAATCCCAGTTTGCCATGTATTAATGGAAGAAAAGAATATATATTCGCCGTTCATCGTTGCATTGATCTGTTGATAAGCCTTGTGTATTGTAAAAGTTGAAAAAAATAAATGCATATTTGCCGTTTAGCAGTGCAGTTATATGTGGTAAAGGTCTTTTTGCCCTTGAAATTTTTTCTGTGAAGCGGGCTTTTTTTGGGAAAAATCATAAGTGACTGTACACCTCCTTTTGCTGTATGGACCAAATTATGTAGTGGTGAAATTTGTAATATGAAACAAGGTTTTTTTAGTCAAATTTATTGGTGACTGTACACCTCCCTTTGTGGTATGGGCTGAATTACGTAGTGGTGAAATTTGTGATATGAAACTATCTTTTTTTTGAAAATGTATGAGTGAATATAGACCTCCTTTTGGGGTATGGAATGACTTATTTAGTGGTAAAAATCTTTATGTAACACTGGCTTTTTTTCAGAAAATGTATGGGTGAATGTACACCTCCTTTTGCGGTATGGAACAATTTAATTAGTAGTGAAATTCTTTATGTGACACTGGCTTTTTTCCGGAAAATGTATGGTTGAATGTACACCTCCTTTTGCGGTATGGACTGAAGTACTTAGTGGTAAAATTCTTTATCTGACAATGGCTTTTTTTTGGGGGAAATGTATGGGTGCATGTACACCTCCTTTTGCGGCATGGATTGAAGTACTTAATTGTGAAATTCTTTATTTGACACTGGCTTTTTTTTGGGAAAATGTATGGGCGAATATAGACTTTCTTCTGTATGAACCGAATTCCATTATCCTTTCATTGGTGAAATTTTTTATTTCAACCATGTTTTCTTCGGGAAAATTGATGGGTGTTTGTAGACCTTCTTTTGCGGTATGGACCGAATTACGTTGTCGTGGGTCCAGCAATAAACATAATGAAGACTCAGATGACAACACACCAGCAGACTTTGCCTTTACCATCTATGTATTAGTAAATCAAGCAGCTTCAGTAAGTTGAAAACATTCATGTGTTTTTATATGCTCCGTCTGCATTTGATCTCCACAGCACACAAAACATGACAGGAGAGCCTCTGCTTTGGAGTCCAAGTCCAGTTTCTTAAGATTAGGAGTTCCATTAGAATTGAGCATAAAATTCTTGCTCCCTGTGCAAAGCCATAACATAAGGACTCCGTAGGCATACATATCAGAGGAAGCTAAAGCCACATGTTGCTTATGGTGGTACATGTTTCTTGCTCTGAAGGAAGCTGGGAAATTTCTGCCCGAATTTCTGGCTGCGAGAAAGGGCCATAGAAGACCTTCTGGGGTCTCACATAGGCCACAGGCAAGAAAGTTGTGGTCTGGTGTTCCTCCCATCTCTCAGGTGGAGTAGTCAACCCTGGGATGAGCTGCTCCAGCTCTGGCTGAGGTCATTTTTGGAAGCGGAGCACAGACTCTTGCAGACAGCGCACTTTGCATATTGCAGCTGGGTCATCCCGCCATACCTCCAATGCTGACAACGGGACCAGACGTTTCTCGAGGCAGATTAACGCTACAGCAAATGGACCCTGAAGGGACTCCATTGGGTGTATTCTCCGGTGTCCCCCTTATATAGGCTGTGGCGTGCCTGAGGAAGGTAACGGCGCTTCACAGAGCACCTGTAAACATACAGCTCCTGCCCGGTCTTGTCATCTTAGATGAAGCCAGACCCCCTCTCAACTGAGAACCACACCCTGATTCTAGTCCTCCTCTCAAAAATAGTGTCCCTGGGCTGGGGTCGATCCCATACCCTGACTGCCCAGTCCTCAATAGCATTCCGATATTGCAACATATTTCCCCCATGGGCCGTAATCTCTCTGGGAACCATGGGATTTAGTCCTTCAAATGAGCCACTCTTCCTGGGCGGTGTAGTGGTGACTCCGGCTGCCTCAGCCGCATCAGCCGACACAGGCTGCCACCTCTTTACCTTTCAGGGACCGCTGTACTTGAGAGACCCGTATCTCTTTGAGTGCTGCCTGCATCTCGGGCACTTCATCACCTCAACACAGTTTGGCTGACGAGGACATGCCATCTTGTTTCCTCTTTGGCTAGCACACACTAGTGATGAAGGAGGGGCTTCAAAGGAGGAGCTTCCACTTCCTCTCCTCGCACTGTAATATCGCTCCCTTATATATCACAATTGTAACTTGAGGAGTTTTCCTTCTTTTCTAGACTTTGTCCACGCTCTAGCACTCAGGTACTGGATATAATAAATTCTTTCTTGTAATTTACAATCCACAGGGCGGTCTCCCTAACGGCAGGCAAAATCCTCTGCTCCATTACTTGTAAGGATGCCTTAATTTACTCTGATCCACAATGTCCATAGAGGCATGTGGTAAAAGATAATTTTGCGCATTAATCATCCGGCTGCGTCCAGGAACTTTTAGGTTCCTCCTGGTCACTGGTGCTTGTGAAGTCCATTAACTAATTTAGCTCTAACCTCCACTAGACCTTCTCTATATCCAGACATAGACTCACTGGTCTGTGCTGTGCTGCTGTAATAGTGTTCTCTATACTCCCTTAGCCTGGATAGAGCCAAGGGGCTAAAATAGCAGCTAGATTGTGGACTGCTTTGATTCACCTCCTTCATTAACGTCCTCCTCTCTTAGTTGTCATCCTCAACACACACACTGACTTGACACCCCCCCCCTCCAGCTATAAATATAAGGGGCGAATAAAGGTTAATGACACTGCCAGCCTGTTAAAGGGAATTGCAGCATGATACCACAATACATTTGATATCACATTTAGCAAGAGTTTAACCTCTTCAGGACACATAACCTACCGAGACGGCATGTTTTCCGAATCCTTAAGGACACATGACGTACCAGTACGTCATGAGTATTTCCGATCACTGCTGCTCAGCTGGCAGTGATCGGAACAAGGTACCTGCTGAAATCATTCAGCAGGTACCTTGTTACAATGCCCAGGGGGGTCCTGTAATCCCCCCGTTTCAGCGATCGCTGCAAACTGCAGGTCAATTCAGACCTGCGGTTTGCAGCTCTTTTCGCGATCTCTAATCCCCACGGTCTGTGACCGCGGGGATCAGAGTCTAAATGCCCCCAAAGTTGTACATTTTAACCCCCCCTGCAGCCTCCAATCATATTGTGGCTGCGGGGGTGCAGGGGGGGTGGTTGCGGGCGGCGGGAGGCGGTGTGGGAGCCTCCTCTGTATTCTTCCCTGGTGTCTAGTGGTTCTATCAGAGTGTCAGCACATTGCTGACACTGTGATAGAAAAGGCTGGCATCTGTGCTTGTTCAGATGCCAGCCATTTAACCCATTCCATACCGCGGTCCGTACGGACCACGGTATGGAAGGGGTTAACAGGGAGGGAGCTCCCTCCCTCTCCCTTCAGGGGGCTGCTGTGCCTTTGCAGCCCCCCGACAGGTTGGAATCATAGAGGGATGGGGGCCCCCCTCCCTCCCCATCGCCCACTGCTCTGTTATGGCAGCGGGTGATGG
Source organism: Bufotes viridis (assembly GCA_033119425.1). NCBI lineage: Eukaryota > Metazoa > Chordata > Amphibia > Anura > Bufonidae > Bufotes > Bufotes viridis. Next base: position 218,271,264 of record CM065593.1, on the reverse strand, counting down.
TTGCCATGGAAGCAGGACGTTTTCATAAGCATTCTGCTCTCCATGATACTGAAAGTCTGAATAGACCTGCTAAAGGTCTATTCAGACTTTGTAAAGTAAAAAATACAGCACAGTGCACTATACAGTGTACTGTACTGTATTATATAGACGCCAGATCCACTGGATCTAAAAGAACCACGTGTGTCTGGGTAAAAAAAAATGTAAAAAAGTGGAAAAAAAGTGTAAAAATGAAAAAAAACATATCACTGAATAATAAAAAAATGAAATACACTAAACATATTAGGTATCGCCACGTCTGTAAAAATCTGCTCTATAAAAATGTCACATGACTGAACCCCTCAGGTGAACGCCTTCAAAAAAAAAAATGGTGCAAATAAGCCATTTTTTGGTACCTTACATCACTAAAAGTGTAATACAAAGCGATCAAAAAGGCATATACCTACAAAAATAGCACCAATCAAACCGCCATCTCATCCCGCAAAAAATGAGCACGTACCTATAACAATTGCCCAAAAAATAAAAAAACTATGCCTCTCAGACTAAAACATGATTTTTTTTGTTTCAAAAATGCTTTTTAGTGCTAAATGTAAAAAAAAAAAAAGTAGACATATTGGGTATCTCCACGTCCGTAAGAATATGCTCTATAAAAATATCACATGACCTGACCCCTCAAGTAAACACTGTAAAAAAAAAAAAAAAACTTTGTCAAAAAGCCATTTTTTTATCCCTTACATCACAAAAAGTGTAATAACAAGCAATCGAAAAGTCATATGACCCCCCCAAATAGTGCCAATCTAACCGTCACCTCATCCCGCAAAAATTATACCCAACCTGAGACAATCGCCTAAAAACTGAAAAAAATATGGCTCTCAGACTATGGCAACACTAAAACATGTTTTTTTTTTTTTTTGTTTCAAAAAGGATATTATTGTGTAAAACCAAAATAAATAAAAAAAGGTATACATATTAAATATCGCCGCGTCCGTAAGGACCTGCTCTATAAAAATATAACATGACCTAACCCCTCAGGTGAACGCCGTAAACATAAAAAATAAAAACGTTGTCAAAAAAGCAATTTTTTTGTCACATTAGATCACAGAAAGTGTAATAGCAAGCGATCAAAAAGTCATATGCACCCCAAGATAGTACCATTCAAACCGCCATCTCATCCTGCAAAACATGAGCCACTACATATAAAAAATAATAAAATATGTCTCTCAAACTATGGAGACTCTAAAACATGATTTTTTTGTTTTAAAAAATTATATTATTGTGTAAAAATTATATAAATAAATAAAAGTATACATACTATGTATTGCCGCGTCTATCACAACCTGCTCTAAAAAAAAAAACATGAACTAACCCCTCAGCTGAACACAGCAAAAAAATAAATACGGTGTCAAAAGCCAGTTTTGTCACCTTACATCACAAAAAGTGTAATAGCAAGCGACCAAAATGTCATATGCACCGCAAGATATTGCTAATCAAACCGACATCTCATCCCGCAAAAAATGAGCCCTTAAATAAGACAGTCGCCTAAAAAAAAAAATATGGCTTTCAGAATGTTGAGACATTAAAAAATTATATGTTTTCTATTTACTTATGCGACTGTAAAACTGAAACAAAAACCCCCAAAAAGTAGTCATATTTTATATTGACGCGTCCATAACAACCTGCTCTATAGAAATAGCACACAATCTAACCTGTCAGTTGAACGATGTAAATAACAAAAAATACAAAACAGTCCCAAAACAGCAATTTTTTCGCCAATTTTCCATTTTAATCCATTTTTCCAGTAACAAAGCAAGGGTTAACAGCCAAACAAAACTCTATATTTATTGCCCTCATTCTCTAGTTTGCACAAACACCCCATATGTGGTTGTAAACTGCTGTATGACCAAACGGCAGGGCGTAGAAGGAAGGGAACGCCATAAGGCTTTTGGAAGGCAGATTTTGCTGGACTGGTTTTTTGACACTATGTCCCATTTGAAGCCCCCCTGATGCACCTCTACAGTAGAAACTCCAAAAAAGTTACCCCATTGAGGGGTAAGGTGGCAGTTTTGTTGGTACTATTTTAGGGTAAATATGATTTTTGGTTGCTCTATATTACACTTTTTTTGAGGCAAGGTAACAAAAAATAGAAATTCTGAAATTTCATCTCCATTTGCCAATAACTCTTGTGGACACCTAAAGGGTTAACAAAGTTTGTAAAACTGGTTTTGAATATCTTGAGGGGTGTAGTTTCTTAGATGGAGTCACTTTTTTGGAGTTTCTACTCTAGGGGTGCATCGGGGGGCTTCAAATGGGACATGGTGTCAAAAATCCAGTCCAGCAAAATCCGCCTTCCAAAAACCATATGGCGCTTCTTTCCTTCTGCACCCTGCCGTTTGGCCATACAGCAGTTTACGACCACATATGGGGTGTTTTTGCAACCTACAGAACTCGCCGTTACTCGCCTGATGCCACACATCTGATGCCAAGTGCTCCTTCTTTCACCCACCATCTTCAGCGGTTACTGGTATTGCCACCCACCTCCACAGTATGTCACCTTGCCATTTTGTGGCCTCCTGATGCTGCCACCACCTCCAGACTCTGTCATGGTGCCACTCTGTGGTCTCGTCATGCTGCTGCCACCTCCAGACTCTGTCATTGTGCCACTCTGTGGTCTGCTCATGCTGCTACCACCTCCAGACTCTGTCATTGTGCCACTCTGTGGTCTGCTCATGCTGCCGCCACCTCCAGACTCTGTCATTGTGCCACTCTGTGGTCTGCTCCTGCTGCCACCACCTCCATACTCTGCCATTGTGCCACTCTGTGGTCTCCTCATGCTTCTACCACCTCCAGACTCTGTAATTATGCCACTCTATGGTCTCTTCATGCTGCTGCACACTGTCATTGTGCCACTCTGTGGCTTTCTCCTGATGCTGCTGCTGCCACCTCCACACTGTCATTTAGCCACTCTATGGCCTCCTCATGCTGCTTCATCACCACTATGTCATAGGGCCACTCTGTGGCCCTCTAATGCAGTTAACACCCTCCCAACTTTATGACTGGGCCACTATTTTGCCTTTCTGCTGGGCTGACATCTTCATTTATTTGACCCTGCTTCTGATTTGTCACACAAACACACAGACACACAATGGATCCCGTCTGTGTAGCGGCTATAAGGCCTGTATGGTCCCATCAGAATTGGCTTATGATTTGGTAGCCAAAAGCAGGAGTGGGTACAAAACACAGAAGACATGCAAACATTCCATTCACGTGTCATCTCAGTTTTGGATCCACTCCTGTTCTATTTGGCATTTGGAATACTGATGGATTACTGACCAAATGCTGATCGAGTAAAGGCGGATGCTCCACAGACAGGATCCTTTTTTTTCTGGGTTATTGTTCTGACGCATCAGAGGAAGGGCAAAATAATCAGTGACGTCAACACAAACTTACTGCTGACACTCTCTCCACTCTGTCAGGGGGCTCTACTTGTATAAGCGTTTAATAGAACAGGTTCTGTAGACATCTAGGTGGAATCAGCTGACGATGGTGTAAAATGAGTGCACTTTTTCTTGGCGCTAACATTCATACGTGACTTATTTGGTCAGTTTTGGGCCCGAGACTGCCCAAATCAGTGACGTGTGCAGTGATTCTAAGTGCAACGCCAGTCATCTGCATGTCATGCGGACTCACAGTATTATTTTACTACCAAAGCAGACTCCATATGCGTGTTACTGCAAGGCACAGTGTTCTACACCACTATAAAGGCTCTCTGCAGCCAGGAAATAGTATTTTTTTATGTAATTTGCTAAAAAATGTATTTGGATCTAAACAAACTTTTCCACAAAAATTTGGTTAATCGGCGAATAAAATTTTTGAAAAATTCGCTCCTCTTTAGTCACTACGTCAACAACTCAACATGTATCTAGCCATTTGCACAAGGGACTCTGAAGGACTCCCAGCCTCCATCTCCACTGTATATTGCTACGGCTTTTTGGGGGTCATCTCTGTCGTCGTCTTCTAGCTCCTCATGCGCCTCTTGTTCCCCTTCCTTCACTTGGGCAGGTAAACCACCTAGTTCTCTATATAATTCCTGGGTGTTTATCTCCTCCTCCTTGTCCTCATCTTCCTGAGATATAGGCACCATGTCATCTGTCCCCTTGCCAGTAAGATTTATCAGCATCTCCTCCAGGACATAAAGGAGTGGAATGACATTATTCATACCATAGTCCTGGCAATTGACAAATAAAGTGGCCTCCTCAAAGGGCCTGAGCAAACGGCAGGTGCCTGAGCTGCCACTATCTAACGTTAAAGTTACACCGGGGATGTAGTCTTGTCTACCTGAAACATCAAGAAATTGGTCACGGGATTCCTCAGCTCATACAGTCGGTCCACCATGTGGAGGTGGGAGTTTCACTGTCTGGAAGCATTGCATATGAGGTTATGTAGGGGAAAAACATTCTGCCTTTGCAGCTCAAGGAGGGCGTGTTTTTCAAGGTAAGAGTGGTTAAAGTGCATGCACAGTTTAGATGACATTTTCCATGTCTTGCAGTTGGGTGGAATACTTCAGGAACTAGGTAACAACCAGATTAATGATGCACGCTATGCAAGTCAAATGGGACAGCCAACTCTGACACAGCTCTGACAGAATATTTTTTCTTTTTTCGGTGACTATGGTTCCTATCTCTAGTTGGTGAGGAGACAGTCAGAATTTGATTTCTTAGTTGATGTCATGGAGCAGTTCATCCCCGGTATGACGCTGTTCGCCCAGGCTGACCAGGTGCAGAACCATATGTCAACGCCGTGCTTTGTATGGGTGGTATACTGAAGGACCACTCTGAACTGGGCCTACAGTGGAGGATGAGGACAAGGTGAGGATGAGGACATTGGTGCAGAAATCCCACCATTACAATGCGGCGGCATTGCCATCACCTGGCCAAGCTGCTGGTGTGCCTAGGCCGGAACCACATTTACCCAGTGGGCTGTAAAAGACATATATTGTCCTTGTCCATAGTAAAGCTCCACATTTCAGCGCTGGCATGAACTGTACCACACACCAAAAGGCTCAAAGACTGGCCCACCTTCTGTTCAACAGATGTCTGCAGGCCTGGTACAGCTTTTTCAGAGAGGTAAAGACTGCTTGAGACTCTCCAAATTGGGTGGGCACAAGGCATCAGTTCCCTGAAATGTTTAAAGTCCCAGGCCACTTTATGGTGATGCTCCATGTGTTGACGCAGGGCCATGGTTCCAACATTATCACCCCACAATGCCGAGTATGGCATTTTACCCCCACCACTCTGTGCTAACTGCCTTCCGCTTCCTTTATGAACCCTTGCACTGCTAGATGTTTTCTGACAGGTAGGCTCCCTAGTAGCAGACGGTCTACCAGATCTCCCACTGCTTGCAACCTGCTGGCTCATCAGCATGCTGCCCTCACTGTGGATGATGATGCCCCCTCTTCACACGGCTTCCACGTGCGATGGACTACATCACAATCCACTACTGTCTGTTCGTCACATGTCACCCTCACCAGTCTCATGGCTATGTCCATAACTGCTTGCAACACGTGCTCCCACCCGAAAGTCATTATTGCTTATTATACCAGAGAAATTGATGGAAACACCACCAAAATGGTTCGGGAACAGCATGGGGAGGATGTTTGGATGCGTCTCCCAGGTCGCTGCTGGGAACCATGTTGTCCAAGTAGTACGCCACTTTTACAGACGGACAATAATACAACAAAACCAAAGATAAAATCGATTTTAGAGGAAAAATTGTTAGGAAACATTCTTCCCTGGATATTTACTTGTATATAAAGTGCAAGTGCTGCCAAAAATTACAAGCAAGAGGCACTCCGATACAACCTGTATATCACATAAAGGAGGGCCTCATTAACATTGTGGTACAATTGTTCAGGTAGTGGGACTCCTTCATTCATAAAGCCTATACACTAAGTGAATGATTGACCATGCTGTGCAGCCCCGCCATGCAGTACCACTACCAATGTCTGGGCTCACACAACCCACTGATGGGAGACGCACTCCGATGACGACCTGCAGGTATGTTTCTTCACAGGTGATAAGCCATTTGAATATGCTAATACAGGGTTTGAAATCCAGTGGCTACTGATAGGTCAATCTCGGTGGGGTATGCCAGTTGATTGGTGGACACTAATTGTTGCACTCAGGTGTTTTTAATATATATGTATGTATTGCAACCATTACATTTATGAGCTTGATAAAGGCTATTTACTAGCTGAAACGTTGCTTTGTTACATGTCTCGAAGTCTTCAATAAACTACTTTACTGCGAGATGCTGCCGAGATCACCCATCTTTCTTTTCACTTGACGGTGGTCGTTTGGATCGGAGGCCAAGGGTGAGGCTGTTGCATCTGCGTGCCCAGAATCCGTTGGTTTTGCTTCTACATTTTTGCACTACTATTATTTGGATCCGCGAAGCGAGCACAGGGGAAGACCACCACACACTACGGTATTATGGAGGGTCCCCTAGGATCTGGTAAGCTGCCTGAAACTTCGTTAAGACATTCTTATGCCTACACCGATGAGGACATTAAGAGACTGATTGATGTGGATGGAGGTGATGTGACCTTCTTAACTTCACCATCCGTTGATGTATTGAAACGGAAAGCGGAGCAGGAATCCAAAAAATTGGTTTCCATGGAATTACACCTTGTCACTTTAAGGGAATATTACAAAAATCAGCATATACCAAGGGGCCTAAGGTCACATCTTCGCCCCAATTTATTCCCCAACAATACTGAGTTTTGCAAGACTTTTGAAGCCATTAACAACAAATATTCTTTTGAATTGATGCTTTTGAACATTGATTTTTTACAAAAGGAGGTGGAAACTCTGAACAAATCCACACAGGATCTTGATGCACAGATCAAGGGTTTACTCAATGTGGATGAATACTCCTCATACAAAGATAAAACAGCGCTGCATATTACTCGCCATAGGTCTGAGATTGAACGGGCCAAAAGGGACAAATGGCATCGTGACCTTGACGATTATCAAACCGGCAAGATATACAATTGGCAGTCCTTTCAGTCACATAGACTGGGAGGACGTAAGAAGGGACGTCGTTTTCAACAAAACAAATTTGGCTTCACGACAGGGGACTCTGATTCAACGGATGAATCCGGGGTCTCTTCTTTTTTAGGTCCAAACAGAGACGAAGGAGAGGGGGATGCAGGAGGGGTGGCAGGAAGCATCATAGATCCTCCAAAAGGGTTACCCCCCCCCCCCCACAATCGGGCCCCCCGAAGTTTCATCAGGGCAGGAGAACGAGACAGGGCCAACGAAGGCAATAGATCTGGTTGTCAATATTTCATCCATTGAACTGAGCCCGATACAAATCCAAGTACTCAGCCGGGGATTGACATTTTGCCCGACTATGACACGTGATTGGTTTGAGTTTGAGATTGATTTACAAAGATTTTTTAGACGTCTAAGGTTAAAGGCATTCTTTTTTTATAAATCTGATGCTGGTATTACTGAAGTAATGAGTGTTGATAATGTACCCTTAACTTGTCGAAAACTGGGGTTAAGGAATAAAAGCACATTTACACCACCTCAGAAAATCCATGCAGTTGAGGCCTATATGGAAGCAGTTAAGACACATATTGAGACATTCAAACATGGGAGTAGGGATTTAGTGACACATAACATGTCAAAACAAGAGAGACAGGCAGTGGGTGAATTGTCAACCAACAAAGAAATTACAATTAAGATGGTGGATAAGGGGGGAGCCGTCGTCGTGATGGACACCAATAAATATCTGGGGGAAATCCTGAGGCAACTCGGTGACGCGGAGGTATATGAGAAGCTTAGGGCGGATCCAAAATTTGAAATTGCATGTATCCTGGGGTTGATTTGTGATAAGGCATTAGAGGAAGACGTGATTGACGATGAACTTCATCATTATTTACATGTTGGCCATCCTATTACCCCAGTGATATATGTTTTACCTAAGATCCATAAGTGCCTCTTGGATCCTCCGGGTCGCCCGATTGTCTCAGGTAGGGGGTCTATTTTTAACCCGATTTCCATCTTTCTCGATAGGGTGTTGCGTGTCCATGCGACCTCGGCTCCCTCCTATCTCAAAGACACCAGCCACTTTTTGCGGAAGTTGGAGGACATTGTGTGGCAGCCCAATTATTTATTGGTTAGTTTTGATGTGGTGTCTCTCTACACCTGCATTGATCATTCCTATGGTCTGAATGTTGTCGATGGGGCCCTGTCCGGCACGGGACTCTCCCAGGGTGCGTGCCGATTCATCCTCGACCTCCTAGAGGTGGTCCTGAGGAGGAATTATTTCCTCTTCAGGGACACCTTCTACCAGCAGCTGCGGGGTGTGGCCATGGGGTCCAATGTGGCCCCCACTTATGCTAACATCTTTATGGCCGAGGTCGAGGATCGGTTGGTATATAATTCCATCTACTCTGGGAGGGTCCTGTGCTGGTGGCGCTACATCGACGACATTTTTGCCATTTGGACTGGGACCATCCATGAGTTGGATGAATTCCATTCCTTCTTGAACGCGGGGGTCCGAGGCCTCCAGTTCACTGTGACGTACTCTTCCAGTGAGCTGCAGTTCTTGGACGTCCGCGTCTACATTCAAGATGGTTACATCAAAACGGATTTGTTTCAGAAACCGACGGACAAAAATACGCTCCTATCTTATGACAGCAATCACCCTCGCAGAATGATTGACTCCCTTCCGTGGAGTCAATTACTGCGAGTTCGCCGTATAGTCTCTGATGAGGACCACTTTGGGAAGCGGGTTGAGGCGATGGGTAAGAAATTTTTGAATAGGGGTTACCCTAAGAAGTTGGTACAAAGGACCGAACATAGGATTATATCCACTAGCCGCCAGTCATCTTTTGATAGTAGATCACGGAAAGAGACTGAGATGAGGATTCCTTTTGTGTCCATCTATGGTATGGACAGTGGGAGGATTGCTACCATAATTAAAGAAGAATGGCAAATACTCAGAAGGGGTTTGCCAGACATTAAAGAATTTATGGTTCCACCCATGATGGCTTACAAGAGGAGTCCCAATCTCCGGGATAGACTGGTTAGGGCAGATGTGGGAGGCAGAGAGATGGACAGACAACTGTGGCTAGCCCCCAAAAAATGTGGAACTTTCCCATGCCTCGCCTGCTGTAATTGCAGTGGTGTGATAAAAGGAGACAGTTTCCCACACCCCTATAGTGGCCGTAAGTATAAAATCAAGGAGCACTACACGTGCAGGTCCACTAATGTTGTGTATATGATTCAATGCCCCTGCAGCTTGATTTATGTAGGGGAAACAACGATGGAGCTAAGGGAGCGTATAAACAAACACAAAAGCACAATTAGAACTAGGGCAATTGATAAACCTGTTGCAAAACATTTTATTGAAAAGAACCACTCCATCAATCAGTTACGATTTCGTGCGATTGATGGTGTTGGCTATTTGAGAAGGGGAGGCGATGTCAACACAATTTTAAGACATAAAGAGTTAAAATGGATACACACTTTGAGATCTCTACAGCCATTTGGTTTAAATCTAGAGTTCAATGTCACATCTATTCACTAGATTGGTCGATTATTGTGACCTCACAGGGTGGGTAGGGTTGTATTATTGTTTTTAATCTATAGGATATTTTTACTGTCCCCAACTACTGGTTTCTTCTATTGCGCTTTGTTTGATATATGAAGTGTGACCGTCCATTGACTTATGCTTGTATAGTCGTATATTCATATGGCAACACTACTACAGGTGATGATTGAACATGGTCCCTTTAACAAGGTTGTTACCTACGAGATGCTGACTTCCCGCTGGCGTTGTGGACAGACGTCATCGCGAGACCAGTCGCGGAGTGATGACGCGGGTCAGCGTCATGCTGTGTGGACGTCACTCTTAGCGCGACTAAACATGTATTGGAGGCTGCGGCGTGACCACGCTGCGCAGCCCCGCCATGCAGTACCAATGTCTGGACTCACACAACCCACTGATGGGAGACGCACTCCGATGACGACCTGCAGGTATGTTTTTTCACAGGTGATAAGCCATTTGAATATGCTAATACAGGGTTTGAAATCCAGTGGCTACTGATAGGTCAATCTCGGTGGGGTATGCCAATTGATTGGTGGACACTAATTGTTGCACTCAGGTGTTTTTAATATATATGTATGTATTGCAACCATTACATTTATGAGCTTGATAAAGGCTATTTACTAGCGGAAATGTTGCTTTGTTATATGTCTCGAAGTCATCTTCGTTGCACTGTAAATGTCACTGTCAGAAGCAGACAACGTCTATTGAAAAAGCACACTGTATGTCACAGAGAAATTTTTTCAGCGCACATGGTACCCTGGAGATGTCGCACGTGTAATGTCACTGTCAGAAGTGGACACCGTCTATTGACAAAGCGCACTGTATGTCACAGATAAAAATTTTAAACGCACATGTTACACTTTAGATGTGGCACTGGTAATGTCACTGTCAAAAGAGGACACCATCAATTGAAAAAGTACACTGTATGTCACAGATAAATTTTTCAGCGCACACCGTACACTGGAGATGTGGCACTGGTAATGTCACTGTCAGAAGCGGACACCGTCTATTGAAAAAGTACACTGTATGTCACAGATAAATTGTGCACACGATACACTGGATATATTGCACTGGTAATGTCACTGTCAGAAGCGGACATCGTCTACGGAAAAAGTTCACTCGATGTCACAGATATTTTTGGGATGCGCACACTTTACACTGGAGATGTGGCACAGATAATTTTACTGTCCGCAGGACTTTTGGGTCTCTGAAAAGTTTTTCTAATAAAAATAGTCCAATATCACTCCCTACACTGTCTATTGCTTCCTATGCACAGCTCTCCCTGACTAAGACTAAGCCGAACACGCGCCATCGGGTGCTATATAGCACCCGATGACGCGTTCAGGCCAGCCAATCAGTGTAATGCCAGTAACCAACATGGCTATGGCATTACAGTGAGGGCAGTACTGACCTGCACGTTTGTTGGCTGCGTAGCAGCCAAGAAACGTGCGGGGAGGAGACTCGAGCATTGCGTTCGAGCACATGTGGTATTCAGCCGAATACCGCCATGTGCCGAGCATGGGCCGCCATGGGCCGAGCATGCACGCTCAACACCACTAAGAATGAATGGCGCAGCACATGAACTAGATAAATGTGCCTATATATTAGACTACCTGTTGACAATACGTCTGACGCATGGTAAGTGTATGTATAGCACAATAGATGAAGTATTAATGGCGCAGCAAGTGTGCTAGATAAATGTGCCTATAGATTAGACTGCCTGTTGCCTAAAAACTCTCCCTACACTGTTCCTGCACTGTTCCTATCAAATATTCTACTATTAAAAGCTTGCTAAAATACTGTCACTAGTGCTTGTCCCGTCTCTCCCTATGCTCAGTTTACAGTAAAATGGCGACGACTGCTAGGGATGAGGCTTTTATAGGGCTATGACATCATAGGACATCTGCTAATTGGCTGGATACATGGCATTATTGGTGGGCGGGCGCAGTGACATTATCACTGATGTGACGTCATATGTCAGCGTGCACAAGAATTGCCACATTTTCTTTAACCAAGATGGGCATAATGGTTCTTCACTCTCAAATGTACGTATTTTTTTTACCTCTGTTTCCCCCAAAAATTGATTTGTTACCACAAAGCACCAGGAAATTTCTTGGCAAATCAAACTTTTCCAGAAATTTGGATCGAATTCCACTTTGTTAACTACGATTCGCTCAACACTTATGGATTTTTTTGCAACTGTCACATCGCAGTCGCAGCATGTTGTATTTCTCTTCGTGACAGCATTGACTATTATTACAAAAAAAATTGTGCAACACAGTTCATCATGTACAGATGCAGCCAAGCTAAACTCGATAGTTTACCCGTTAAGTAAAGAATGGCAAGAAAAAGATAATTAACATTATTTTTGTGTAGTGTCACTTTACAATGTATCTGTGCACTAAGCAGAATATCACATTATGTGCAGAGTTCAAATCAACCAGATTGTTCCTTCTTAACCACTTACCGACCGCCTAACGCAGGATTGCGTCCTGCAGGCGGTCGGTCTATTCCTCTCTGACGCGCGGGCGCGTCATCTCGCGAGAGGCGAGATTTCCTGTGAGCAGCGCGCGCTAGGCGCTGTTCACAGGATCATGTCGGGGACAAGGTAAACTACAGCCTGCCAGCGCTGATCGTGCGCTGGCAGGCTGTAGAAGATAAAAATGGCATATCAGATGCTGTTTTGTTAACAGCGTCTGATATGCTTGCTGATCGTTCCTTTGGTGGTCCCTTTGCTTGGGACCACCAAAGGAAACTTTATAAGTGCACCAATCACCACACAGACCCCCCACCTATCCCCCACCCCAGTCACTGATTAACCCCTGATTAACCCCCGATCACCTCACCCCTGACACTAATTACCCCCTGTAAGGCTCATTCAGACGTCCGTATGTGTTTTGCGGATCCATGGATCCGCCAAAACACGGATCACCAGCAATGTGCTTTCCGCATTTTGCAGATCCGCACATTGCCAGAACTATATAGAAAATGCCTTTTCTTGTCCGCACTGCGGACAATAATAGGACATGCTCTATCTTTTGCGGAGCTGCGGCCGGATGTTTGGTGGCCGAAACCCGGAAGTTTGTGGCCGCAGCTCCGCAAATGCTGATGCGGCGAGCGCATAGTGTGCTCTCCGCATCACCGCCAGCCCCATTCACACTGAATGGGTCCGCATCTATTCCGCAGAATTGCGGAATAGATGCGGACATTTTTGCGGACGTGTGAATGGGGCCTTACTACTTTTTCTTTGCACATTTTTTGGCAGAGATTTATTCATCCACATTGATCGATGCGAATGAGGAAATCTGTGCCGTTTTTTTTTTGCACATTTTTGGGCGGAGATTTTTCATCCTCATTGATCGATGCGAATGAGGAAATCTGTGCCGTTCATTTTTTTCTTTTTCAGCCCAGAGGCTGAAAGGGAAAAATCTCATTACCCGTATGCTCAATATAAGGAGAATCGCAGAAACTCCTAATGCTGACCATACGTGTAATGATTGCGGAGACCCTCAAATGCCAGGGCAGTACAAACACCTCACATGTGACCCCATTTTAGAAAGAAGACACCCCAAGGTATTCCGTGAGGGGTATGGTGAGTTCATGTAAAATATTATTTTTGTCACAAGTTAGTGGAATATGAGACTGTAAAAGAAAAAAAAAATCAATTTCCGCTAACTTGTGCCAAATTTTTTTTTCTGTGAACTCGCCATGCCCCTCACAGAATACCTTGGGGTGTCTTCTTTCCACAATGGGGTCACTTGTGGGGTATTTATACTGTCCTGGCATTTTAGGGGTCCTGAAGCGTGAGAATCCAAATGCGTAAAAATGGCCTGTGAAATCCTAAAGGTACTCATTGGTTTTAGGGCCCCTTTGCATCTTGGCTGCAAAAAGTGTCACTCATGGTATCGCCGAACTCAGAAGAAGTAGGGCAATGTGTTTTGGGGTGTATTTTATATATACCCATACTGTGTGTAGAAATATCACTGTAAACGACAACTTTTAAATTTTTTATTCAAAGTTGTCAATTTACAGAGATATTTCTCTCACCCAACATGGGTATATGTAAAAATACACCCTAAAACACATTGCCCTACTTCTCCTGAGTACGGCGATACCACATGAGTGACACTTTTTTGCAGCCTGGGTGCGCAAAGGGGCCCAAATTCCAACGAGTACCTTTAGGTTTTACATGGCGGCTCACAATTTTGCCCCGCCCAAAATGCCAGAACAGTAAACACACCCCACAAATGACCCCATTTCGGAAAGTAGACAATCCGAGGTATTCACTGAGGGGCATAGTGAGTCCGTCTGAGATTTCTTTTTTTTTGCCAGAAGTTAGCAGAAATTGAAACTTTTTTTTTTTTTCTCAGAAAGTGTCATTTTCCGCTAACTTGTGAAAAAAAATGAAATGATACATGAACTCACCATGCCCCTCCGCGAATACTTTGGGGTGTCTTCTTTCTAAAATGGCATCATTTGGGGGGTATTTATACTTTCCTGGCATTCTAGCACCTGAAGAAACATGACAGGTGCTCAGAAAGTCAGAGCTGCCTCAAAATGCCGAAATTCACTTTTTTGCTCCATAGTTTGTAAACGCTATAACTTTTACCCAAACCAATAAATATAAACTTATTGGACTTTTTTTTTTTTTTATCAAAGACATGTAGAACAATAAATTTAGAGAACAATTTATATAGAAATGTATTTTTTTTTTTTACATTTTACAACAGGAAGTGAAAAATTTCATTTTTTTGCAAAAATTTCGGTCATTTTTGATTAATAGCAAAAAAAGTTAAAATGTCAGCAGCAATGAAATGCCACCAAATGAAAGCTCTATTAGTGAGAAGAAAAGGAGGTAAAATTCATTTGGGTGGTAAGTTGTATGACGGAGCAATAAACGGTGAAAGTAGTGTAGTGCAGAATTGTAAAAAGTGGCCTGGTCATTAAGGGTGTTTAAGCTAGGGGGGCTGAAGTGGTTAAATTAATTGTGATATTTAAATATAGGATTGCTTGGACAATAAATGTGGCATTAATAAGAAGCAGCTTGTACACATTATATTAGAACAGGAGTAAGACCTCACCATCATTCAGTAGGTTCACTGACTTTGGAAAGTGTTTGAGATTGCTAACTTGAAGAACGTTATGAGACATCTAAGAGTAGTCTGTAATAGCTCCACTAATAAAGACAAATAGACCACCCAACAAATTGCTGGAAGACTGAAATAACAATTTACTTTTCTGTTGGCTAAGAATTGGATAATGCATCCTCTTGTCACATCTTAGTTAGAGCCAAAGTTCCTAAACCCCTAAAATTTTTGAGACAAAGGTAATTCTAGAATAAAATAATTATGTACAATGAATTGACTACTGATAAATAGTTCAATTTCATAGATGCAACATATTGGAAACAAATATATAGATAATATAAATATAGCCTCTGGGTTATAAATCTGGGGTCATTGTATTATAAAATTAATAAAAATAATACAAGTTATAAACTTGAAGTATGGATAGATAGATAGATAGATAGATAGATAGATAGATAGATAGATAGATTTAATCTGGAATTGTCAAAAACAAGCAGGTAAACAGTGAAAAGCGCTAAGCACTTGCAGGGGTGTTGGGAGTCGGAACCCAACAATCTGATATTGATGATCTATCCTTAAGCTTTTCTGGGATCAGATCTTGTCTATGATCAATACTATATGTTCTTGGGGGATCAGATCTTGTCTGTGATCAATGCTATATGTTCCTCCATGCACCAAATGTTTCTAACCACTAAATTTCTCAGTTTATCAATTAGCTCTTCAAGTAAAATACTTAATAGCCTTATATCTTTTCTACTACCTTGTGCCACATTACTTATCCCCCCATTGTGGAGGTTCACAAATTGTCCTACCATCTCTTAATAGGTTAATATATTAGATCACTTACAGTATATCACATTGAAGAATTAAAGCATATATACATGAGCTGAGAAAATAGACAATTATTGGGAAGGGACCATTCCTTCCCGATAACTGTCTACTTGTCACTGAAGGTAAAGATCTGCATTTACATGCTTTGATCACCTCTACTGTATGGGGATTATCGATGGCTACTGGTTTTGCTTGTCTATCATTGTTTTTGGACAGCAGAGTGCTGTTTATACAGCAAGATCTGCTGCCCAGAAATGATGACTAAGCCGACCGCACAAAAGGTCATTTTACTTTATGATAGAGCACATGGCTCATTCTTTGGGTGATATGTCACACCTTTACACAGGCGACCGTACGAATGTCTGTTCCTGATAATCTGGCTGTGTGAATCCAGCATTAGTTGCCCTTTCAAATGACTTAAATCATGTTTGAAAAATCTTTGTCACCATCGCAAATATTTTACAATGTGATGCATACTTCATCTTAACACACATGTCCATTTTCCCTCTGCCTGTTCGCCAGTTTCCCTTTTCATGCCAAGGGATATGGTCCCCTTATATTTACCCTTTCCCCCCTAACTCTCGTTATTTATTCGACTATCTAGGTGCCCTGTCTAGGGCATCCCATGATCACAACTCTTTTGGCTTTAATTTCTGTATTTAACCTGTTTTATTCTACTCCCATGATATATCAAAATGAGAGTTTTGGCTTGCTTTTGTTAACCTTTATTTCTCTTGAAAAGAAAGAAGCAATAAATGCAAAAAAGAAAGCTTTTGTGGACTATAAGTTGAGCAATATATCTGAAATACAGTAATAAAACTGGCTAAATTAGAAATTGGAAGCAAATCACAATTTTTTTAAGTACACCAACATTAACAAAAAGTGGGATAGGGGTTCTCAAAAATATATATACACTGTCTAAGGGCAACTCTTTTTCATTATGGAGAGTCCATGGTACACCGAGTACATGTGAGTTTTGTAGGCCATAGATGCCCCTCTGGGTTGCTGGGAAAAATATTCAAATTCAAATCTTCATACCAACAGATGTTAGACATGATCATTTGCAAAGATTTTACCCAGAAATCTAGAGGAGCATTATCTAGCCTACAATACTTGTCATGTGTATCAACTGGTCTCCATAATAAAAACAATAATCACCCAGAGCTTCCCCTTAAGGTCCTGCAACTATAAATGATTTTCTTATCTGCTTTTCTTTGAATAACCAGCATGCTCATCATTTGTCATATTGCTTTAGGCCCTTGTGTTCTTCAATAACTTAGCTTTGTGATATCCACCAATATTTTTTATATTTAAGGATTCCATATATACTGGTCAGATGCTAATGAACTGGTGAACGGCTAATGTTATCCCCATATTCAAAAAAGGTTTAAGAACAAAGCCCAATAGCTATAGGCCAATAGTGATGAGCCGCAGGGGCAATATTTGAATGTGCGATATTTCGCGAATATTCATTAGAATATTTGTATTCGAGATTATTCTATTGATCGAGAAAAATCGGCAATGTAATATTTGTGTAATGCAGATATTCTAAAACACAAATATATAGCACTATAGAATATTCTTCATTTTTTCCAATTTAATGTGAACAGTCATTGGCCTAAAAGCAACTTAAGCAGGGAGGAATCATGAATTCAGATGGAATATAGCACTATATTACCTGCTTCTTGCTTGTGAGCCAATGTGAGAAGGCTGCAATATTGTAGACTGTATTCGTCATTTTTTTCCATCTGAAGTCATGATTCCCCCCTGCTTAAGTTGCTTTTGGGCCAATGACTATTCACATTAAATTGGAAAAAATGAAGAATGTTCTAAAAAACAAATATATAGCACTATATTCTATAGTGCTATATATTCGTGTTTTAGAATATCCGCATTACGCGAATATTACATTGCCGATTTTTCGCATAAGAGAAAATAAATTAAATAATGAAGAATATTCTAATTCACTACAGACTACAATATTGCAGCCTTCTCAAATTGGCCCACAAGCAAGAAACAGGTAGGTATACTTGGTAATAGGTTCAGATGAAAAAACAAAACAAAAGACAAATATTAGTTTTTACGAAAATATAACTATATTTGAAATATTCGCGAATTCTCAAAGTGCTGATATTCACGATAAAAATTCACAATTCGAATATTCGCGCTCAACACTATAGGCCAGTAAGTTTAACTTCTATGGCTGGAAATGTACTTGAAAGTTTATTAAGAGATTGTGTTGAATAGTATGTTCTACATAATAATATGATGTGTAACCAGCATGGCTGTATGAAAGGGAGGTCTTATCAAACTAGTTGTTTTTTATGAAGTATTAAGTAGGAACCAGGACATGGGGTTTTCAGTAGATATAATATACTTGGATTTTTCTAAAGCAGTTTTTTACTGTCCCTCACATGCCTTTAATAAATAAGTTAAGTTCCATTGGTTTAGATCGTAGCATTTGTAACTGGAACCAAAATTGGCTAAAGGCAACCTTCAAGTAGTCATGATGGTTTATTGTTTTAAATGGCATACCCTAGCAGTCTTTAATATTTAGCCTGTTTTTAAATTATGGAGAAGTCAGACTTAAAAAAAAAAAAAACATTCTCTCTGTATTCACAGATGACACTAAGCTCTGTAGTGTTGTTGAACAGTAAAGACAGTCCAATCTATATAGGGTGACCTAGATAAAATTGCCACATAGTCAGCACAATGAAAGATAAAGTTTAATGTTGATGAGTCTATGGTTCTGCATTTCGGGGAAAAATGCCATTTGTACCTGAAATTGGGCAAGTCTTCAATGGTAAAGGATTTGGGTGTATTTTTTCACATTAAAGCTAATTTGTGGTATACAATACCAATCTTCTTCATGATAATGTCCTGTATATGCCTTCTTGAGAGGAAATTGCTATTCTACCCATTTATAAAGCATTTGTATGACCACACCTTGAGTATGCAGCTCAGTTTTTGGTAGCAGTCCATTAAAATATACCAGAGAGCTTGAGATAGTACAAAGAAGGGTAATCACCAAATTAATATGAGGCACATAATATATCAGATATGAAGAAAGGTTATCAAAACTAAAAGAAGTAGTGTGATATCTTTTTTTGTAAAATGCAATATAGCATTACTGCTATTAATACAGATTTTGAGATAGGGATCTGTCTGATTGCTAGCAGGGTCCAGGGAGGAAATTTTTTCAACTTTATGACTAGAGAAGAGCAAATCGAAGATGACGAAGTGGAATTCGATCCGAATTTCAGGAAAAATTCGATTTGCACTGAATCCGAATTTCCTCACGTTTCATAGTAACAAATCAAATGTTTTCCTAAAATGCTTGCTGCACGTTTTAGTACATGGAGCAAGGAACTCTGAGAACGAGGGATCACCCACAATGCCATGCATGCAGCTAATCAGCAGCCAGCCAGCACTGTGATGTCACAGCCCTATAAATAGCCTCAGCCATCTTGGATTAAGCCATTTTCCAGTGCATTTAGTGCAGGGAGAGATGTCAGCAGACACAACGGACAGTGGTAGAAAAGACTTTAAAACTTTTATTTTGCTGTATAGAAGTTGAGGGAAAGGATAGAGAGGAATCATTCCACAGTATTGAAGCAGAACAGGGTTCAGTAGGGGAGTTTACAGCCTGGGCAATAGTAACAATCCTATTACACCTTGCTGCAATAACTAGGGATCCAAATTGCCATTATACAGCTCTGCAATTCCAGCAAATCGTTCTTGTTATTGGGGTGCAAGTGCTGTTTGATACAGCCCCTAACAGGGTTTTTTTTTTACAAGGAAATATTTCTATGTCTTATTTGCCCTTGTGAAGTGCAGGTATATTTTCTAAAGCATATTTTGGCTTTTATTAGTGTGAAAAAAAGTCTTATTAGCCGTTGTGTGGTGAAGTGAGAAAATTGCAGCCCTTTTTGGCATCTATTAGTAGCAAAAGAAAAATATATTTGCAATTCAGCGGTGCAGTTATATGTTCTAAAGCCCTTTTTGTCGTGTATTAGTGGCAAAAAATATATATATTATTTGCCGTTTAGTGGTGCAGTTATATGTTCTAAAGCCTTTTTTGGCATGTATTAGTGGCCAAAAAATACATATTATTTTCCGTTCAGCGGTGTAGTTATATGTTCTAAAGTCTTTTGTGGCATGTATAAGTGGAAAAAAATACATATTATTTGCCGTTCAGCGGTGTAATTATATGTTCTAAAGTCTTTTGTGGCGTGTATAAGTGGAAAAAAGTAAAAGCCTATTTGCCGTTCAGTGGTGCAGTTATATGTTCTAAAGCCCCTTTTGTTGTGTATTAGTGGGGGGAAAAAGGGCTTATGAGCCGTTGTATGGTGAAGTGAGAAAATTAAAGACTTTTTGGGCAGTTTTAATTCCCTTTTTTTATTTTTCTATTTATTTAATCTAACATTATGTCAGACAGAGAAGTGCCAGGCCCTGCACAGGGTAGTGGCAGAGGTCTAGATGTTTCTGGCGCAGGCAAAGGTCACAGCAGAGTAAGGGAGCATGGCAGCAGGAATCGCAGCAAGGGGCCTGAGCCCCCAATGCAATCTAGCAGTCGTGTCTTGACCAGCAACCCAGCGATTCTTTAATGGTTGACTCAGTCATCCACTTCGTCCCAAGTGACATCAGACACCCCCAGCCAAGAGTTGGTGGGTTCGTCAGACACAACCCTTAGTTGGCATGGCCTGGGAGCAGGCCCTATGCCCTTACCTGTCCTCAACCTGCCTCTGTCCTTTTATGTTCCCTCAGCCAGACAAGTATTATATGCAGTGGACTCAGCTCCACTATACAGCGAGGATGAGCTACTAGAGGACAGTCAGCCGCTACTGGCCAGCCGAGATGTGGAGGAGACACCCGGCGCTTCCTCCGGTAGGTGCGCAAGTAATGATGAAGAGAGTGGCATGGGAGCTGGTGTTGCAAGTTGTCAGGCTCCTGAGCCAGAGACCGTTGAGGAGGACATCAGTGACATGCAGACAGTACAAACAGAGGATCGTCACTACATCTACAATATCTCTAAAGCTATTAGAAGAACAATCTCTACAGGAGAGCTCCTAAAGAAAGATACTGGATACAGAGAAAATTTGGAGAGAACCGCTATCGTGACCACATGACCCACACTAAAGCCTCGGCTTCAGACAGCTAGCGCGCGAACCCAGTGCCTAAGCCACGAGGGACGCCGTCCATCCACCTTCAGACCGTGGAGATCACAGGAGGAAAAGCTGGTTCAAGCCAAAGCCCCGGGCGGTGGGTAAGTGACCTCTGAGCCTAAGACAGCGCGGGACGTCATGCTCAGGCTCCAGAGCTCCTTTCTTTCCCACAGCTTTTTTATCAGCCTGTCACATAACAACTAAGAATATTTCGCGGTTACAATCGCAAATAGAAATATATCTATGGATCACCGTAATAAGAGAATATTGTGCGGCTGAAACAGTCAAGCGCAATAGAAATATATCTATAGATCACAGAAATATATCTATGTATCACTGTAATAAGAGAACATTGTGAGGCTAGAACGGTCAGCTCAATCTTTGATCAAAGAGAGATTGTAATTTACTATACTGACGTAATTACAGGAGATTATTACTGTCACTTATCAAAGAATACTCTGCACCTATTAACGAACACTCCGCTTATCTTATCCTACGCCTGATGAACTATATATAAAATTTTTGTTCTTTTTTTTATGGACATTGCTTTTATTTATATATTATTACATACATTTTTTATACTATATATTTTTGAAATATAGACTATTGAACGCTTACTTCTAACACCATCATCTACCTAAATCCATATTTTTCATTTTTTATTATCATTTTTATCCACACTATACCACCTCCTCCACTTATACACCTCCCAACACCGACCACCTGCAACTTTTTAAATTATTTTTTACTATTATCTAATAAAGCCATTCATTTGACCCCAAATAAGATTGTGCCTGCTAATTTTAACTATCTAAGTACTCAATGATGATGATGTAGCTGATTGCACTTGGGAGCCGGGTGAATTAGGGGCTTTATCATCATCGGGAGAAGAGGGTGGCAGCTTGCCTGTGAGGCAGCGGCAGAGCCAGCAAGTTGCTAGCATGGCCGGGAGTCAGCAGGGTGGCAGCAGCGGGAGGTCAGGAGCCAAACGTGCCCGGGGTAGACCACCGGCTTTGCAGGAGCCTACCTGTCTGGAAAGTAGTGGTGCAGGGGTTCAAGGAAGCACCAGCAGTAGCAGACAGTCATTGCAGAGTGTTGGGGGTAAAATCACCTACTCGGCAGTGTGGCAGTTTTTTGTTAAGCTGCCGGAAGAGGTGAACATGGACATTTGTAGAATCTGTGGGCAGAAGGTGAAGTGTGGCCAGGATGCCAATGTTGGCACAATAGCCCTGCATAAACATATGCAGCGTCACCATAAAGTAGCCTGGGAGAACCTTGGCTCTGTTGTTGCGATCAAGCCTGCTGCAGCAAACTCTGCATCACCCAGTGGCATTCACCTGATTTCAGACAATCAAGGCTCCACCACCTCAGCTGAAGGGAGCTGTCTGTCCTTCCCATCATCTGCTGGTCATGATGCTCGTGCTTCTCCTCCTACTCCTCATCAGTCATTGCATCAGAAATCAATCACCAAAGCAATTGCCAAGAGACAACAGTATGCATGCACTCATCCAACTGCGCAAAAGCTAAATGTGCTCATGGCCAAGTTGCTGGTGCTGCAGTCCCTCCCTTTCCAAGTGGTGGACTCTGCACCTTTCAGAGAACTGATGGCTTGTCTCGAGCCGAGGTGGAGAGTCCAAAGCCATCATTTCTTTGCCAAAAAAGGCAGTACCAGTCCTTCACACGTATGTACAACAGAAGGTGTCTGCCAAAGTGTACGGCAGTGCCGACGTGTGGAGCTGTAACTATGGTCAGGGACAATACATGTCCTTTACGGCCCACTGGAAAAATGTGTTTCCTACACAGCCACACCAGCAACTTAGCCAGGTGACGCCGCTTCTGCCTCCACGTTGTCACAGTATTTGACCTGACAATGTCCGCTTCTGCCTCCTCATTCTCCACCGTGTCCTAAGCCTTCACTGCAGGGACAATTCACAGTGCCCCTCCAGCATACCACATGTGAAGGGCACAGTGGTGTCACGCTTTTCTGCACCTCGTTTGCCTGGGCGAAAGGAGTCACATAGGTGAGGAACTGCTCTGTGTCCTTCATCAAGAAATCGAATCCTGGTTTCTCCACGACAACTCAAAATTGGAACCACGGTGACCGACAACGTGAAGAACATGGTGTAGGCATTGCTTCAAGGAGGGTTGAACCATGTGCCCTACATGGCACATATTTTCCATCTGGTTGTTAAGCTGTTCCTGAAGTCTTCCACCCGTCTGCAAGACATCTTAAAAATGGGCAGGAAACTTTGCATGCACTTCAACCATTTGTACTCTGCAAAGCACACCCTCCTTGAACTGCAGCGGCAGAGCGGCATCCCCCAACATAGGCTGATATGCAACATTTTCACCCATTGGAATTCCACCCTCCATATGTTGGACCGACTATAAAAACAGAGAAAGGTGGCGCCTAGATCTCAAGGCCATATGTGCTCTGTGGTGGCTGAACTGGAGGAGGAGGAGGACATTGGAGCACAAGCAATGTGTAGCGAAATGGGACGTTTTTCTACACAAGTGACAGGAGAGGAGGAGAGAGAGCAGCCAGAGGAGCTACAGGGCGATGAGGAAGACGAGGCAGAGGACCCAAGCACACTGTGGCAGTATGCAGTGGAGATGGAGCAGGGAGTCCCTCAGAGTCACTTCCACCAATGGCCCAATGCATGCTCATTTGCTTGCGTAGTGTGGCCTCCTGATGCTGTGGCCACCCCTACACTGTCATTTTGCCACTCTGTGGCCTCCTCATGATGCTGCTGTCACCCCACACTCTGTCATTGGGCCACTCTGTGGTCTCCTCATGCTGCTTTCACCTAACCACTATGTTATAGGGCTGCTCTGTGGACTTCTCATGCTGTTCCCACCCTCCCCAATTCATGACTGGACCACTATTTTGCCTTTCTGCCTTGCTGACATCATCATTTATTTGACCGTTCTTCTGATCTGTCAGAAGGAAAGAAAAATGAGACACACAACGGATCCTGTCTATGTAACAGCTTTAAGACCTGCATGACATGGTCCCTATTTTGCATCAGAATTGGTTTGTGATTTGGTATCCAAAAGCAAGAGTGGGCACAAAACACAGAAGACATGCAAAAATTCCATTTATTTGTCACCTCTGTTTTGGATCCACTCCTTTTTTTTTTTGGCTCTAGCAATACTGATGGATCCTGATCAAATGCTAACCAAGTGAAGGCGGGTGCTCCACAGACAGGATCCGTTTTTTGGTGGTTATTGTTCTGACGGATCAGAGTAAGTGCAAAATAATCAAGGACGTCAAGACAAACTTACTGCTGACACCCTCTCCACTCGGGGAGGACTCTACTCGTATAAGCATTTAATAAAACAGGTTCTATAGACATCTATGTGGAATCAGCTGCCAACGGTGTAAAATAAGTGCACTTCTTCTTGACGCTAACATTGACCTTTAAGGCTGAGTTCACACTTAAATTATTTGGTCAGTGTTGACCCCGTAACTCCCCAAATAAGTGAAGTGTGTAGTAATTCTAAGAGCGACGCCTGTCATCTGCATGTCATACTGACTCACAGTATTGTTTCACTACCACAGCAGACTCCCTATGTGTGTTACTGCAAGGCACAGTGTTCTACAACACTTTAAAGGATCTCTGCAGCCAGCAAATAGCCGTTTTATAATGCGATTCACCACAAATTAATTCGGATTAAACGGCGAACCATCCGAATCAAATTTTTGAGAAATTCGCTCATCTCTGTTTATGACAAATTGGTTCTCTCTGCCATCTAAAGCATTTTTTGCCTTCCTCTGGATCGACAGAGCCTCTAAGTGTTACACGTAGTGATGAGCGAAGTTTACAAATATTTTATTCTGCTGCTTTGACAAATTTTACAAAGAAATTCGCTTTGTGACAAATCGCTTCATCATAAAGCACATTTCTTTTAAGGTAGCAAGCGCAATGACAGGGAACAGTGTTTTCCCGCCACTATCATTGAACCCCTCAGATGCCGCAGCCATCTTGATTGAAGATCCCACGCAAAATCTCGCATGGTGTGTGATTATGTCATCACGCTGGCCGGCATATACGTTACCGGACATGAGATTTTACGTAGGATGTTCAATCAAGATGGCTTCAACGACCTCTTCACACTCAAATGGATGAGTAAAGTCTGTTTTTTTTAACCATCATTTCAGGGAAAATTGATTTGTTACCAAGAAGCACAAAGACATTCAGAAACCGTCTGTATGGCTGTGGGCAGGGAAAGATTTATGGAGACTATTTATTTTTCTATTTTTAGACCATTAATGTATAACATATTGAGAGTTGACATTTTGAATGTGTACAGATCTATGAAGAGAACATCAACCATCATGTGTGTGGTTTAATTTGTAGGGGCACTACATTATAATCTTATGAGCCTAAAATTGATGCTATGCCTGGTACTATATGTAATGGCCACTAATGATAACAATATCCCATTAAGCATGACATGGTCACTTGTAGACTTGCCCTCCAATATTATTTAAGTACATACATTAAAAGGGTTCTCCAGGGCTTTGACTAAATTCTAGCTTTCAAACAACCTGGGGAAGGAAGATTGTTTTACCACTACTTAACATTCCTGCTCCCCGCTGATTCTGCATTCTGGGTTGTGCTCACATAACCACCTAACTGGCTGCGGGCTTATCCACTGATGTCTTAACCAGATATGCTCCTGTGTCCTACTGTATGTTTTTGTGTGCACATTATGCAGCTGAACAGGGAGACACAAGCAGATTCTGTCAAGACATTTGGTCATATGAGCACATACCAGATTGTGGAATCGGCAGTGAGAGAGTAGTGTTTAAACGATCACCCTTCCACAGGTTGCCTGAAAGCTAGAAATATTCAAAGTTCTAATGTCTTCAAATGATTGGTTGCTATAGGCAATTAAGCCAGTTCTACTTTTCACTAGTTTGATAAATCTCTCCCAATGTGTTTATAAGTTGCACTTTCTTTGTCAAAGCAGAGTGCAGGAGGAGAAACTCCTGTCAGGAGTGATCTGCAGCAGACTATTTCTGATGTAAAAAAGATAGGCCTATTTCACATGACCGTTGGTCGAATCCGCAATACCCGGTCACCGTTCTATTGTCATTCCGCATCATGGAGGTGCGGAACGGAATCACGGAATGGAACACTACGGAAGCACTACGGAGTGCTTCTTTGGGGTTCCGCTTCCCGTACTTTCGTACCGCAAAAAGATAGAACATGTCCTATCTTTTTGCGGAACGGACAAATGCAGACCCATTCAAGTTGAATGGGTCTGGATTCATCCCGACGGCCGTACTGAGGTTGCCCATGCATTGGGGACGATAAATTGCAGTGCCCAATGCACAGCACAGACCACCTACGGCCGTGTGCATGAGCCCATAAGAAGCACTTTTGTTAAACTATCAAAAGCTCTGTTATAAGTAAATTAATATATATGAACTATCCTAATGTATTTTCATTCTTCATTTTATCTTCATTACTTTTTTTTAACTCTTTTTGTACAGCTCCAGAGACTATAATGTTGATTGACCATGCAGTGCTCATTTTATTTCTTTTGACAAAAAAGAAATCTGATGGGATGTAGGCATTTAGCTTTTCACAACACTTAGAGGTATGTAAATGAACAGAGCAAGGATTACTTCCTTTCTCTCCCTTCTCTTTTATCCTTACCTTACTGTTGTTCTTGAGGAATCTATGCACACAACTTCCAGGGGATATTACTAGCACTTTTTTTGTTGAGTTCATCCTTTCCTTTTTAGTTTTTTAAGGATAGCTGTGTGTGCTGAAGTACTTACCACATGCTGTTATTTAGGACACATAGTCCTCAAAGCTTTGTTTTTTTTAATCACGATTACAATGCGAGGACTTATACTCTGAAATCCCAGCATTGTTACAAGCATGCATGTGTAAGTGACCAAACCTTTTAGTATGCAACTGAGATTTGCTGAAATTTGCCAGTAACTCCAAAAGTACTTTCAAAAGGTTAGAATATATAATAAATCTAATGCTTCTAGATTGTAATAACACCAATAATAATAATAATAATAATAATCATCATTATAAGAAGAAACACATCACAGAGCATTTCAAGTAAAACAAAATCCATTTGAAGTCCTGGAAATGTCCTGTGCTGTTGATCATCATTAGTGTTAAGCGAATCAAGCCAAAGAAATTGACTTCAATCCAAATTTCAGGAAAAATTTGATTTGCTGTAAAGCCGAATTTCCTCACACTTCGTGGTAACAAATCAATTTTTCCTGAAATGGCAGTAAAAAAATAAAAAATACTCAAATCATCCATTTGTCAACTTGAATAGAATCTCGCACATGGTGATGTGTAATGTCACAACGCCAGTGTGCTGGCCAGGCGTGGTGACATCATCAGTGATTTTGAGCTGAGTCTTCAGTCAAGATGGCTGCAATTGCCTTTCCACAAGCAAATGGATAAAGTAAGTATGTATTTTTTTTTTAAACCTGATTAAGCCCGAAAGGCCTCAATGCGGAATCTGAGGAGTTCAATGATAGGGGTGGCACGATAATCGCTGCCCATCATTGCGCCCATACATACAAAGGAATACACTTTGTGACAAATTGAATTTCTTTATGAAATTCGCAAAGCTGCTAAATCAAATTTTTCTTAACTTAGCTCATCACTGATTGTCATTGTTAAAAATAATAATGCTGTTTTTGTTTTAGGACAAGCAAAATTGTTACTATTCGAGATCATCATATGTGGCATATTTGTAGAAGACATTTTTACAATTAGCCCAATCATCTCAATAGGGTTTGCAGAAATCCATGCCATGCTACAGAAATATCCCCATGCTGTTGTGAGTAAAGTCTTACAGTTTTAGTCATTGGAATTATTTAAACACAATGAGGAACATTTATTAAGCTAATTATGCGACTATTGTAGAGTAAAAAAGTCATATGTGCCATATGCCATATCAACACTTTTAATAAGTGGCAAGACAAGGGGTGTGGCTTAGTGTATGTGGGCGGGCTTTGCACTGCCCATTGCATATACTATAAATTTCATCAGAAAGCGGTGGAAGTTATAGCTGAAGTCTACACCAGCCTGCTGTAGCTAGTGTAGACTTTAGTTTCTGGTGCATGGCAGGACAGAGATATGCCTGATTTGTTAAGAGGCTTCTCTCACTCCAGTGCAGGGAGGGGAGTTCAAGACTGGCATATGGGTGTACCAGTCTTGATATATACCCCCCCCCCCCCCGCGGCCCTTATCATCCCTTCAATTCAGAATTCTGTCTTCAAAAAGTCGCAAAATGAGGCTTTTGCGACTTTTTGAGCTCACTTGAACAATTTAGCGAACGCGAAGTTCCGCAAATGTTCGCGAACGGACAAACCGCCATAGACTACAATAGGC
The DNA here is from genome assembly GCA_033119425.1 of Bufotes viridis. Lineage (NCBI taxonomy): Eukaryota > Metazoa > Chordata > Amphibia > Anura > Bufonidae > Bufotes > Bufotes viridis. The sequence goes on along the minus strand of CM065593.1, from coordinate 218,243,184 downwards.
AGGCAAATTTTAAAACCCACAGGGACTCTTTCTGGCCACAATAGTGATGGAACAGTTGTTTTTAAGGGGACTAACACCTGGACTGTGGCATGCCGGAGGGGGATCCATGGCAAAACTCCCATGGAAAATTACGTAGTTGACGCAGAGTCGGGTTTTAATCCATAAAAAGCATAAATCACCTAACATTCCTAAATTGTTTGGAATAACGTGCTTTAAAACATCCAGTGTGTGTATACGATCAGGTATGATGTTGTATCGATCAGGTAGTATAAGGGTTAAGCCCGCTTCAAAGTGACAGACCAAACTCTGACAGACCAAACCCTCCGTTTAACGCACCGCAAACAACCTCAAACAGTCCATTTGCACAACCGCAAACTACCCATTTGCACAAGGTTGGATACCAAGCTAACCCTGTCCCATTCGTTGTCCTCACTGATGTCATTGAAGGTCTCTTCCTCCACCCAGCCACGTACAACACCAAGGGTCCCCCAAAGGTGACAACAAGCCCCCTGGGACGCCTGCTATGGTTGGTCTTCCACATCCTCAAAGCCACCTTCCTCCTCTGACTCCTCTTCTTCAGACTCCTCTCTCGGCGTTGCCGCAGGTCCAGAAACGCGCGTTTCTCTTTCCTGCTTCGCCCCTGTGAAAAAGCAGGAAGCGAAACGGGCGTTGGGGCTGAGAGGACGGCGTCCACCCCTATCTGGTATTGTATCTCCCCGTAAGTGTACATATGCATTTCTTTGTGTATGATTGATTCCTCATGTATTTGCACACCTGATTGTCCCGAACTGAACAGCGTGCATAAATAGATATACACATTTTTTTACCCTGTTTTTTTCTTATGGGGGCCATGCGACCCATGGTCTGGGCCCCAGATGGTATTTTATGCGCATGTTTTCTTTGCTGTTCACGGATGGGAGTTGTGTGAGTGGGGAATGTTATAACTTTGGATGGTATTTTACCTCCCCAAATAGATATTATTATTTTTTCAACCTGTGCGGGAGAGATCCTTACCGATAGGGGGAAACGCCCCTCCATTTTTTGATAGTCTGTGGTCTATTTATTCCATGTAATTATTGATGGTTTTACTGGTAATTTTAATGATTTGTCAATAAAGGAATTTTTTGCTACATGTTTGCATATGACCTCGTTGTTTTTCTTGGGGGTAGTGGTCAAAAAAAATAAAAGCAGACTGATGTATCAGCCCTAAAAAGGGCTTTTTGGGGTGCTGTCAGGACGCTGTTCTTACAGCAGATAGCCCCTTTAACACGAGCGAGTTTTCCACATGGGTGCAATGTGTGACGTGAACGCATAGCATCCACACTGAATCCTGTCCTATTCATTTCAATGGGTCTGTGTACATGAGCGTTTTTTTTTCACGCATTACTTGTGCGTTGCGTGAAAATCGCAGCATGTTCTAAATTCTGCGTTTTTCATGTAGCCCTAGTCCCATAGAAGTGAATGGGGCTGCTTGAAAAACGCATTGCATCCGCAAGCAAGTGCGGGTACGTTGCATTTTTCACTGATGGTTGCTAGGAGATGTTGTTTGTAAACCTCCAGTTTTTTGTCACGCGCGTGAAAAACACATCAAAACGCATTGCACCCGCGCGGAAAAAACTGAATAACTGAATGCAACCATAGGCAAAACTGAATGGCTTTGCCTGTGAAATCGCACAGTTTTCACTGAACGCATCCGCAACACTTATGGACCTAAGGCCCCATTCACACATCCGCAATTTTTGTCCGCATCCATTCCGCAATTCTGCGGAATGTATGCGGACCCATTCATTGTGAATGGGGCTGGACGTGATGCAGAGAGCACACTATGTGATCTCCGCTTCCGCATTTGCGGAGCCGCGGCCCCGAACTTCAGGGTTTCGGCCCAGAAACATCCAGCCGCGGCTCCGCAAAAGATAGAGCATGTCCTATTCTTGTCCGCAGCCTGCGGACAAGAATAGGCATCTCTATAGGGAGTGCCGGCATGGTGTGTTACGGATCCGCAACACACTACGGACGTGTAAATGGGGCCTAATCCGGACACGCTTGTGTGAAAGAGGCCGATGAGTCTTTGAGGACTGGAGTGGACACAGAACAGTAACCTAGCTAACGCTTTCCCTATTAATTCAACAGAAGCAGCACTCTCCCTGCGCAAACTAACACTGCAGCTTCAGAATGAATCTAAGATGGATGCTGTCCTTGCTTTTTGATAGGAGGTGGGAGGGTCTGGGAGGGAGGGTATGCTGATTGGCTGGAATGTGTCTGCTGACTGTGAGGTACAAGGTCAAAGTTTGCTCAATGATAAAGTATAGGGGGCGAATAGAACATCGCATATGTTCGCCCGCCGCGGCGAACGTGAACATACGATGTTCGCCGGGGAATAGTTCGGGAAAATCTCTAGTAGGAGGGTGGAGTAGGAAAACTGGAGTAGCTTTTCTAGACAAAAATTTTAGGTTAAAGGATGAGACAACTTTATCAAACAACATGTGACATTTGATACATTTTTTATTAGGTACACCAGTGCAGACTCAAGCAAAGCTGACTTCAAATATTACCAATGTATATTAGAAAGCTACTAAATGCTGGTTTATTCAAGGAATTAGTTGTATTCAGGAAAACCTGGTATCATGTATCCTCTTAATAAAATTAAACATTTGTGGTGTATATACTCTAGTTTTAGATAATGTCAAGGACTGCATTCAATAAAAAGTCATATAGAGAGGACCTGAAATTTCATAACAGAAAGGTAAATAATTAATTAACAAGGCAATGCATAGCTCTATTCAAAAACGTACCTCCATTTAGAATGAGATTTGTCAAACTGAGCAAATGTTACTCTACCATTGTGTTTTCTTAATCAGCATTTTGCAGAGCATCTGAGTTTCTTGGAACCTGCTTAGAACCTAAAGACAGCAAGAAAATCTGTACACATTTTAAGGTGCCCATACACCTTTAATAGCTGCTGTCTCTTTCACCTAACAGCTATCTGTCCTGATTCCCCCATTCACATACATGCTTAGTTCAGCCAAATGTGTATATGTTTTCAATGGGGACATTATAGTTGCTACCAGACTCCTGTTAACCCCTTAGTGACCACCCATACATGTTTTTACGGTGGTCGCTAAGAGGCCTTAGGCTGGGCCACCGCTTTTTTACAGCGCTTTTTTTCTAAGCGCTGCATGGGTCCCACGTGTCTCACATGAGAGCCGGGTCCCTGCTCTAACAGCCCGGACAGGCAGGATTGCCTATCCGGACTGTTTAATGCTTTCCATGCCGTTGGCAATGGCTCCCATCGGCAGCTCGCAAATGCGATCCCGGGCTGCTGATGTGTGTGAAGCCTACCTAGGCCCCAGTCCTTCCTGTAGTAAGATCCAGCAGGCTGCACCTCTGTTATAGTCCCCTTGTGGGGGAAAAAAATTCAATAAAAAAAAACTTTTTTCCATTGAAAATACGCTTTTCAATGAAAAAAAAATTGTAAAAAATAAAATCTCCCTCTTATTTTTGGTATTGTGTCCATAATGACCCAGACTATATAAATATCACATAAATTGCCCCTTAGGGTGAACGCTGTAAAAAATAAAAAAAAAACAGAATTGCGAATTTATCCTTAGTGGCCACCAAAAAAAACATAATAACAAGCGATCAAATAGTGCCATTTACTCCAAAATGATACAAACGAAAAATACATGTCATCCCACAAAAATCAAGCGCTCACACAACTCCATAGAAAAAAAAAAAAAGTTATGGGTCTTGAAAAGCGGCAATGCAAAAACATTTTTTGGGTTTTAAAAAAAGGGGTTTTATTACAAAAAGTAATAAAACATAAAAAACTATATGTATTTTGGTATCATTGTAATCATACTGACCCAGAGAATAAAGATATTATTTTATGTATACCGAAAAATAAACACAGTGAAATTTATAAAGAAAAAACTCAGTGGCAGTATTGCTTTTTTTCCCAACTCTCTCCCAGAAAGAGTAAACAAAAGTTAATCAGAAAGTTATGTGTACCCCAAAATGGCTCCATTAAAAACTACAACTTGTCCCGCCAAAAACAAGCCCTCATAAAGTTATGTAGATGGAAAATAAAAAAGTAAAAGCTCTTGGAATCCGGCAATGAAAAAAGGAAGAAAAAAACTCGGTCAATCATAAAGGCCCAAACAGGCTTGGTTACTAATGGGTTAAGAGAACAGTACTCCTTACCCTTCTTTTCTCTGGATTAGCTGTTGAGGAAAGGCCCAAAAACTGTTAGACCATAGGCTAGTCCAAGTGAAAACGGCTCATATGGATGGCAATAACCAAATTTGTATGGGTACCTTTACAGTAGAGATAGAATACTAACCCTTCCAAAAAATGTGTGGTGTATCAGTAAGGAAAGCAGTCAACAATTTTGGCCATGAAATGTTAGAGGACATAAAGTACTAAAAGCTATGCCTGCCTCCCCACTGAACTTTTTAAAGTAGGAGTGAAAGGGTAGCTCTCAGAGATTTCACCAAAGAAAAAATAGTTGAATTGGTGCTCTTCAATATATTTGACTAAGTTCCTTTATTTCTCTAAGAATCATATACCCTTCAAGCTTGGCTTCCTTCTTTTGTAGGTCTGTTTAGTTCATGTTTAACACTAGTCGTTCAAGACTGTTAATCAGATAACCCAAATAATTGCATAGTTTTTCATTACTATGATGTTCTTAATGTGCAGAAACATTCATAAGCTAAAGTTGCTCCATACATTATCCAACACTGTTTTAAAATTCTTATGGCTACCACATATCAATACAATGATATTCAGTATTATAAAATCACTATATCTGTCACAGCTGAAAGTAGCTTGAAAGTATACATAGATATATTTATGCAGTGTGTAATGTTTGAAAGACATAGAAATGGTGGACTGGTGATATTATATTTTAAGTTGAAGTCTTCAAATTAAGACTTAAGGGGGATCCAAGTAGGTACTAGAATTTATAAAAAAAAAATAAAAAAAAAAAAATTGATTGTTCTATTTAATTTTTTTCAAAAAATACTCTATTATTTCTTTACCATCATTGAGATGTCACCAATCCTGACATTTTTGTTGTACTATAAAATTTATTCCCCATGCAATAACAATTTTTAAGACTTTTTTCTTTATTCTGTACCACAGTTATTATAACTAGATGTTTATTAATAAGTCTACAACTATGTGTGTCCATTTGGGGTGGGGGGTGGGTTCCCTGCGCAATCTGACAATAACAGTGCTGATTAGACAATGTCAGAATGTGCATGAACCCCCCCCCCCTTCTCCATCACACATACACTGAAAATACCCAATTGCAGAATTAAGAAACTTTTAGCAACAATAGCTGAGGAACTGAACAACATAGAGTTATGCGAAAAGATGTTCCATAACCTTTACTGCATGGTAAATGCAAGTGGTTAGTAAAACAGACATGTCAGGAAAGTTGAAAGGTCCTCTTTAAACTATTTATTTAATGTTTCTTCATGTAATCGATTTTTTTTTATTGCCCTTAAAATAAAATAAAGTCACCTAATGTAACTGGATGTACACCTTTTCCTGTATTAATTTAAAAAAGGAGATGTACAGTTTCCAAGAATAGTTTTCGGCACAAATATTCGAATCGCGAATATTTATCGTGAATATCGCAACTTCGAGAATTTGCGAATATTTAGAATATAATGCTATATATTGGAAATTTTGAATATTCAAATTTTTTTTTTCATCAGTAACCTCCCTCTTGCTTGTGGGGCCAATGAGAAGGCTGCAATGTCTTTGTTTGAGCTTAGCAACATCCCTAGCAACTAATAGGAAAGTTGCCTACCCCTTACTATATAAGGAACCTCCCAGCAGCCATTTTCTTTAGTGTAATGGAGTTCTAAGAGAGAGACAGCAGTGTGATTGCTGCGCTCTGTGCTTTGCTGTATAATTAGACAGATAACTTAGATATATAATTCAGATAGTTAGGGGGAGATAGTTAGTGTAGGTTACATTGATTTATAGTGTAGCTGATAGGTTCGAGTGCAGCGTGTAAGGTAGGGTATTGTATGTATTGCGCAAAAATATGTGCATCAATAATATTTATTGGAGCACTCTACCTGCATATATGAAGCTATTGTAATGTTCAGCCATGCCAACCATTATCTTGAGTCTCAGTAAACTTCTAGCAGCTTGAAAAATGTACCCAAAGTGACCCACGCATGTATTGCGAGCGCATTACGCGAATATTACATTGATGATTTTTCACAATCAAAAAAATAACCGCGAATTCGCAAATATATGGCAAATATTCACACGTCTATTCGCAAAATATCGCAAAATCAAATATAGCCCCTGCCGCTCATCACTATCAAAGAAGTGATAAAGCTTTTTGTCTTCTTATGTAGAAGTTGAGTTGTACAGTTCTTGGTATATTTAATGCTAGAAGTCATTACATTAATCTTTTCCTTCTCAACAAAAATGAACCAATGCTGGATATGAAGACATGGAATTTAAAGAACAGATTGTAGTAATACTTAAAACCCCACAACCATAATACTAGGCAGTGTAAGAACAGTCCTTAACTTTCATTCTTTATCAAAGTCACAATAACAATTGTAGAAAGTTGAATTCTGAACTGTGAAAAGATGCAATAAGTCACCACAAATCACTGCTACTAAGCCCAAACTGGATAATTTACACAGCACTTTGTGATCTTCAAACACTTGGCAATGTGCAATTATTCATGCCGCTACATGGGGCCTCAGTCCAAGCTGCCTGTTTGTTCTAAGGTTGAAGCTGAGGTGTTTGAAAACTGCAAGACACTACCAAAGGCCTGGAGATCACAGCTAAAGTGATACCCTCAGGCCTAATCTTCTTAGAGGACTTGGATAAAATAAGTATCTATTACAAAATCATCCTTTAGCCAACCCCCTTCTGAGTTCTGCTACTCTGATAGCTAACACTGAGACAATTGCATGATTCTGAGCTTAATCAGGTATTAGGAGCTAATGCAGTAAGAGAAGAGGCTAATCTCCATATTTACTCCATCTGTACTTGTGGACATGACTTGCCTGCCCCTAGTAGATCAAAGCAAACTGGCAAAATCAGATTAGGCTCAAAGAAAAGAGAGGGAGGTGCAAGAAGTGTAAGAGCCAAAATTATCAGCATTTCGCTTGAAGTTATGTGTACTTTTAAGCCTTGTGGCCTAATCCTATAGAAACTAATTGTATGAGAAGTCTTTTATGAGAGTAAGTTGTGGATGGCAGTTTATGTACTAAAAGAGCGCTTGTGTGTATATACTGTCTATACATAGTTCCATTGGCCAAATCCTTTTTTGGTATTAAGGTATTTTAAGGCTTACGTCTTATAATATCTAGTGATGTAATACTAAGCAACTTTTGTTACATTGTCTAAAAAAAACTAAAGAAAAAAAAATGTATACATTATTTTCACGGTTACTTTATTAGTTGTCTCATTATTAATTTACCTTTTTCTTTAGGGGTCAGTTGACTTCATGCTTAGGTAACTGACCACCCCTTCAATACTGACAGATGGGTAAAAAGACAAAAAAAGGAAAGAAAATTCACACATTAGCCACTGTTAGCAGTCACCTGCTGTTTCTGAACATGAATATGACATGTGGTCAACAGTAATGACCTTCCAGGGCAGGGAATCCAAGAGAGTTTAAATGTAGTCATCACCTTTGCTCAGAGCTACCTCAGAAGGGGGTCTTAGTAAAGTACAAAACCATATTCTTTTTTATGCACTTATTGATATTTTTGAGTTCAACTCCTAGAAATTATTAATGTGTAGTCTTCATATTACTCACTGTGGCATAGGTAGGCATTCAATTTTTATTATTTGTCCAAAGCTAAAACATTACCCTTCCATATTTAGCAGTATTGTTCACCTCATTAGAGTGGATTAAGCGAAGATGCTGAGAGGGATAAAAGGTGGAAAGCAAAGAGCAGTGACTGGTAAAAGAAGAAAGCTTAGAGTGTCATTTGTATGCTTACACTATTATTGACTTGAGACCCATGTGGTTCACACTTTTCAATTAAGGTTTGTTGGAAAGGTGGCCCCTAATTGCACAGGCTGATGTCTCTGCACCAAATGTCAGGGGAGCCTCCCTAACCCTTGTCACCTTTTTTGATGCTTGACTTGAAGATGTTCAAAGTCCAAGCTCCAAGATTTGCACAACTCCCATGAGATGAGAATAAGGATGCCAATGAAGAAAAATGGAATACATGTAAAGATCTTATTCCATGTTTTATATCATAAATATTTATAGAAGTAGTGTATTTGATATATCTTTCAAATAGTAGGCAGTATTAATAGACCTATCACAAAATGCTGGAGTAAAATATGCAAAGATATGTATTTTGATTATTAAGAGCAGAGATAATATTTAGCCTGCCGTTACTTCCCATACTTTCCACACTGTAAGTCTACACACAGTACTTTACGCTTTAATCAAGGAGTAATCCAAGTGATTTGAACTACCTATGCTTCCTAACACATAGTATTTTCCTCTGCTGTAGTCTAAAAAAACATTTAAATGAAAGGTCATGCTACATTCAGCACTCTGTTAAAACAAGCATAGTTGAGCCCATTCACTGCCCTCTGGGCTGAAATGCAATTCCCTCTGATTACTGGAGTCACCGCTGTTCTTGGAAAGAAGTACTTTCTGAAGCATTGTGTTTTCTGTAGCTACACCTAAAGAAAAACACATACATAGGACTCATCCGAGGGACCACTTTATAGAATATTTTCTTCTACTCAATAAAATGTGGGATGCCTATTGTATTGTACAATATTAGAACAAAATATGCATACCAAAATGTTCAAAGGACATCTGTTAGCAGATTTAGCAGATCCCCATTTAGTATGACTTCCATTATTAACAGCGCCGTCCAGTCCACATCTTGTCTGATGTATGCAGTCCTGGAACAGCCGTTCGAGAGTGTATATGTTTGTTCAAAATGTGAGCAAATTACCCATTTGGAATCGCACATCGAGTCTCTAAACAGGCGAGTTGCCACTGACAATTTGGAAAAGAGTTTGCTGCTCACTGAGCAAGCACTCTATGAGGTAGATGTGGGGGAGGGTGGTAGCGAGGAGGCTGAGGAGAGTGAGGCAGTTGGGTAACAGTAAAAAAGCGGGGTAGAGGGAAGAGTGCCAGGGAGGCTAGCCCTGATCTGACACACCCCAACAAGTTTGCACGGTTGGCAGATGAGGGGGATGAGAGTTCAGGGACGGCACCGCTGCAGCCGGACACTTCCTCTGCCAGTCAGGGGAATGTCAGCTCCAGTAAGCAGGGGACCAGGAGAGCAGGGCAGGCCAGACAGGTGCTGGTAGTGGGAGACTCAATTATTAGGGGTACAGATAGGGCGATCTGTCACAAAGATCGTGATCGCCGAACAGTGAGCTGTATTCCTGGCGCTAGAGTTCGACACATCGCGGATCGGGTTGACAGATTACTGGGAGGGGCTGGAGAAGACCCAGCGGTCATGGTCCATATCGGAACCAATGACAAAGTTAGAGGAAGGAGGAGAGTCCTTAAAAATGATTTCAGGGTTTTAGGTCAAAAGCTTAGGGCAAGGACCTCAAAAGTAGTATTTTCTGAAATACTGCCTGTACCACAAGACACACAAGAAATGCAGCGGGAGATTAGGGAGGTTAACAAGTGGCTCAAGAGCTGGTGTAGGAAGGAGGGGTTCGGGTTCCTGGAGAACTGAGCCGACTTCTCTGTCAGCTACAGGCTCAAAGGGGTTCTGCCTTGCCACGGCCTTCTCACTGTTTACCACTGGTCCAGTGACGTCACGACTTGTATCAACTGGCCTGGGTGCGGCTAAACTCTGTTCACTTGAATGGAGCTTAGCCCCGCCCCAGGCCAGTTGATACAAGTCGTGACATCACTGGGCAAGCAGTAAACAGTGAGAAGGCCGCGGCGCTCCAGGAGAGCTGCTGCCTACTCAAACAGCTGATCGGCAGGGGTCCCAGGTGTCGGACTCCCGCCGATCAGATGCTGTTGATCTTTTCAGAGGATAGATCATCAGTTTAAACAAACTGCAGAACCCCTTTAAAGTAGAAAACTGGCAACTCCAGAAGCACCACAGATTACAACCGACCAGCTAATTTGAAGGCAGGAAGAAAATCTATAAACCACACCTCCAAGAGTGAGAAGTGGCTACCTAAAGGGAAGGTAAATTACCAACAAGCAACACTTGAAGCAAGGGGTGTGGTATTCACTAAAACACAGACACAATAAGATCCACAAGGAACTTGTCCATTTAACCCACGTGATGCCAGTCTCTCTACTTCCTGGTACCTGCCACGAAAACGTCCGTGACAGGTTCCTGGACAACAGGGCCGACGTCTCTATTGGCTACAGGCTCTATCGTAGGGATGGGCTGCACCTCAATGGGGAGGGGCAGCTGTGTTGGGGAGAAAGATGGCTAGAAGGTTGGAGGAGTGTTTAAACTAGGGACTGGGGGGGAGGGTAATTACATTATAGGAGGGGAAGATAGTGCAGATAGAGACCAGGGGCGAGGTAGTGTGACTGGGGGAGGAATGGAAGGGGGGACTAGAACAGCTCAGAATGAAAGATGTAGGGTAAAAAATGCACATAAACCTGTCAAATGTATGTATACTAATGCCAGAAGCCTGACTGGAATTAGTGATGTGTGAGGAGGACTATGACATAGTGGGAATAACTAAGACATGGCTGGGTGATAGCTATGACTGGGCAGTTAATATAAAAGGTTACAATCTGTTTAGAAAGGATTGTCAAAACCGGAGAGGTGGAGGGGTCTGCCTCTATGTGAAGTCCTGTCTAAATCCCGTAATTCGAGAATACATCTCTGAGGGACATGAACATGTGGAGTCACTGTGGGTAGAAATACATGGAGCAAAAAACAATAATAAATTACTAATAGGAGTGTATTATAAACCACCTAATATACCAGAGTCCACAGAAAATCTATTACTAAACGACATAGACGAGGCGACAAATCACAATGAAGTCGTTATTATGGAGGACTTCAACTACCCAGATATAGACTGGGAAACTAAAAGCTGTACATCCCAAAAAGGAAACAGGTTCTTGGCAATAGCCAAAGACAATTACCTTTCCCAACTGGTTCAGGACCCAACTAGAGGGACGGCCATACTGGACTTAGTATTAACCAATAGACCTGATGGAACAACAGATGTGCAGGTCGGGGGACACCTAGGAAATAGTAACCATAAAGTAATAACCTTCCAATTATCCTTCAAACGAGAGTTTCTAAAGGGAGGAACAAAAATACCAAACTTCAAAAAAGCAAAATTTAGCCAACTAAGCGAGGCCATAGGCCTAACTAACTGGGACAAAGTCTTCAAAAATAAAAATGCAACCATAAAATGGGAGATTTTTAAAAGCATTGTAACATCTAATTGTGAGAGGTACATACCTTATAGGAATAAAAGGCTACAGAACAATAAGAAACCAATGTGGATAAATGGAACCGTAAAGAAAGCAAGAAATTACAAAAAGAAAGCATATAAATCACTAAAACAGGAGGGGAGCCAGGAAGCACTGATAAACTATAAGGAAAAAAATAGAATATGTAAAAAACTAATAAAATTTGCCAAACTAGAGAGTAAAACTAACCCTAAAATGTTCTTCAATTATATAAATAGCCAAAAATATAAATCTGAAGGAGTCGGTCCTCTACATAGCAATGAGGGGGGTGTTGCAGAGAGTGATGAGGATAAAGCAAAACTATTAAATGTTTTTTTCTCCACTATATTCACTGAGGAAAATAAACTGTCAGATGAAATGCAGAATGTAAAAGTAAATTCCCCATTAAAAGTGCCCTGTCTGACCCAGGAAGAAGTACAACAGCGACTTAAAAAGATTACAGATAGACAACTCGCCAGGACCGGATGGCATACACCCCTGTATCCTAAGGCAATTAAGTGATGTCATAGCCAGACCTTTATTTCTGATATTTACGGACTCTATACTGACAGGGAATGTTCCACAGGATTGGCGCATAGCAAATGTGGTGCCAATATTCAAAAAGGGTCCAAAAACAGAGCCTGGAAATTATAGGCCGGTAAGTTTAACATCTATTGTTGGTAAACTGTTTGAAGGGTTTCTAAGAGATGCTATGTTGGAGTATCTCAATGAAAATAAGCAAATAACGCCATATCAGCATGTCTTCATGAGGGATCGGTCATGCCAAACGAATTTAATCAGCTTCTATGAGGAGGTAAGTTCTAGACTTGACAGCGGCGAATCAATGGATGTCGTATATCTGGGCTTCTCCAAAGCATTTGACACTGTCCCTTATAAAAGGTTGGTATATAAAATGAGGATCCTCGGACTGGGAGAAAATGTCTGTATGTGGGTAAGTAACTGGCTGAGTGACAGAAAAAGGAGGGTGGTTATTAACGGTAGATACTCAGATTGGGTCACTGTCACTAATGGGGTACCTCAGGGGTCAGTATTGGGCCCTATTCTTTTCAATATATTTATTAATGATCTTGTAGAAGGCCTGCACAGTAAAATATCTATTTTTGCAGATGACACTAAACTGTGTAAAGTAATTAACACTAAAGAGGACAGTTTTCTGCTACAGAGGGATCTGGATAGATTGGAGGCTTGGGCAGAGAAATGGCAGATGAGATTTAACACTGACAAATGTAAAGTTATGCACATGGGAAGGAATAATGCAAGTCACCCGTAGATATTAAATGGTAAAACACAAAAGGATCTAGGAATTTTAATAAATAGCAAATTAAGCTGCAAAAGCAAGTGTCAGGCTCGCTACTGCAAAGGCCAATAAGATAATGGGTTGCATCAAAAGGGGCATAGATGCCCGTGATGAGAACATAGTCCTACCACTTTAAAAATCACTAGTCAGACCACACATGGAGTACTGTGTACAGTTCTGGGCTCCTGTGAACAAGGCGGACATAGCAGAGCTGGAGAGGGTTCAGAGGAGAACAACTAAAGTAATAACTGAAATGAGGGATCTACAGTACCCTGAAAGGTTATCAAAATTAGGGTTATTCACTTTAGAAAAAAGAAGACTGAGGGGAGATCTAATAACTATGTATAAATATATCAGGGGTCAGTACAGAGATCTGTCCCATCATCTATTTATCCCCAGGACTGTGACTGTGACGAGGGGACATCCTCTGCGTCTGGAGGAAAGAAGGTTTGTACACAAACATAGAAAAGGATTCTTCACTGTAAGAGCAGTGAAACTATGGAACTCTCTGCCTGAGTCGGTGGTGATGGTGAGTACAATAAAGGAATTCAAGAGGGGACTGGATGTATTTCTGGAGTGTAATAATATTACGGGCTACAGCTACTAGAGATGGGTCGTTGATCCAGGGAGTTAGTCTGATTGGCTGATTGAAGTCGGGAAGGAATTTTTTTCCCCTTAAGTGGGGAAAATTGGCTTCTGCCTCACAGTTATTTTTTGCCTTCCTCTGGATCAACTTGTAGGAAGCAGGCTGAACTGGATGAACAAATGTCTTTTTTCGGTCTTATATACTATGTTACTATGTTACTATGTTATTTGTACCTATAAAACTGGCTGACCTGTTGCATGTATGCTTGGCAGCTGAAGGCCTCTGTGTTGTTCCCATGTTCATATGTGCCGCATTGCTGAGAAAAATGATGTTTTAATATACTGTATGCAAATTAGCCTCTAGAAGCAAAGGGGTGTTGCTGTAACATCTAGAAGCTCTGTTCTTTCTGTAACTACCAAGCCCTTTGCACTTTGATTGACAGGACCAGGCAGTCAAAACGTCATGCCTGGCCCTGTCAATCAAAGTGCAGAGGGCGTGATAGTTGCAGAGAAAGTGGAGCCACTAGATATAATGGTAATACCCTGTTGCTATATATATATATATATATATATATATATATATATATATATATATACACATATTGTGAGACAGTGACTGGAAAAGAAGTAGAAAATCGTTACATTTCGCCTAGGTTTCTTTCATATACAATGTGGCTACAGGAAGTGGATATCTCAACTAGGAAAGCTGGGTGAGATATCAGAAACATTGTTTGCTGAGGACTTTGGTTAATGTTGTTGTCGGGCCTGAATTTTTATGGAATGATGAGAAGGTTGGTAGTAGGGCTTCTCATTCTCTTCCTGTCCAGAACAGGTTTCCTATATAGCTCTTAGCCTGGTGATGGAGCAAAGCTCATTTAAGGGCTATAAAGGCCTTTACTATGAGCATGTGTGTGTGGGGGACTGGTTGAACAGACTGTCTTTCACCATTACTGCGGAAGTCTGCTAAAACGACAAAAAGAACACTGTAAATTTACTTTAAATAGTGTTGTGTGGCTGGTAGTAGGCTGCCCGTATAGAAAGGGAGACCTTGTGTTTAGTTAGTGCTCAGCTGAGCAGGAATTTATTTTGTGTTTTTCCTGAATGTAAAGGCGTTATATTTTTGCTTGTGGATGAAAATAAAGAAAACAGGCAAATCCCTGTGTGAACTGTGCCATTGTGTCACTATCTCTGACTGCTGTGCCTACCACTATTGAGCTGACCCCCACATATGGGGGAGTATGCGGGCACTCAGATCCAAAATGCAGTCTTAAAGAGACAGACACCTAAAGAGTTTTTGCACAGAGCTGCCAGTTCACTTCAAGGCTGGTGTAATGGAGTACTTTGCCAAAGAGTTTAAACAGGCCATTCTTCATCAGCAACAGCTGATTTTGCAGCAGCAGCAAGCCTTTGCACAGGCTGACAAACAACAGCAACAGGGACAGGCCAGGCAGGACGAGATAAATCGCCAACTAATGGAGAAAATGGCTGTGCTAAGTGAGGCAATGGCGACTTTGTAACTTACCGGTGAAAACACTGACATACCCGGGAGGCGGGGAGCTTTACCAACAGCATGGGTTGCAGCACAAATTTTGTTCCAAAAGATGATGCCCACAGATGACGCGGAAGCCTATCTTATGGTCTTTGAGAGAGTAGCAGAGCGTGAAAAGTTACCGGCCGACCAGTGGGCAGATGCAGTGGCGCCTTTCTTGAAGGCCTACTACGATTTAGAGGAGCCAGATGCTAGAATTTATGCAAAGCTTAAGGGTGAGATATTTGCTCGACTTGGCGTAAACTTGAATGTGCATGCAGGCTATGTGCACAACTGGACTTTCTCTGAGAGCTTGCCACCCCGTTCACAGATGCACGATCTTATCCATCTTGTGAGGAAATGGCTGCAGCCTGAGGAAAGCATAAGTTCATCAGGTCATTACCCCCAAGATCCAGCATTGGGTCATTGGCGGATCCAGGGGGGGGGGCAACGGGGCAATTCCCCCCCCCCCCGAGAATCCAAGAATATACTTAGTTCCACTTCCCAGATTACCCTCCCTGCCCGCACTAGCTAGTAGCAGGCTGCACTATTCTTTAAATTAGTACCTGCTCTGGCTGCCCAGCACAGCCAGACACACATAGGGCAGGGGTTGAAGCCGGTCCGGAGCGGAGGCAGAGCAGAGCCTTGCTCTTGTGCAGAGCACAGAATCAGAAGACGTGCAGGAGGAAGTCAGGGAAGGAGGAGGGAGTGGTCCTGTCTGGGCAGCACAGAGGGAGAGAAGAGCCTGCCTCCCCTGAGCTGCTGTCTGAGGTGAGTCTGTGATAAGTGAGAGTGTCAAGCAGGGCATCAGCAGAGTGCCCACTGCCCAAGTGACTGTGTCCAGCTCCAGCAGCAGCTTGTGGAAGTGGAATCTGTCTCAGTCGACTCTGCCCTGCCCCTGCAGCCTGAGACTGCACAAGAACCCTGCATCATGCACCCCCCAGCTCAGTTATATTACCACCTGCCTGTTTATTGTACCCTGATACCCCTTAGTTTTATAATATACAGGGGTTAATATAACTAAGGGGTGGGTACAAGAGGTAATATTACTGAGGAAGGCTATCAGGAGTCATATACAGGTGGTAATGTAACTGAGGGGTATCATCAGGGGAAATTATACAGGGGGTAATATAACTGAGGAGGGGTATCAGCCTGATAGCCCTACTCAATTATATAATCCCCTGTATAATTTACCCTGATACCTCTCCTGTTATATTACGCCTGTATAATGTTCCCTGATACCCTCCTCAGTTATAAATAAGGTTAGAGCTGTACGATAGGTGAGGAGGGAATCAGGGTACATTATACAGGGGGTAATATAACTGAGGGGTATCTGGGTACATTATACAGGCGTAATATAACTGAGGAGAGCTAACAGGGTAATTTAAACATGGGGTAATATAACTGAGGAGGGCTATCAGGCTGATACTCCTCCTCAGTTATATTACCCCCTGTATAATGTCCCCTGATACCCTCCTCAGTTATAAATAAGGTTAGAGCTCTACGATTACGCCTGTATAATGTATAATATTACGCCTGTATTATGTACCCAGATATCCCTCAGTTATATTACCCCCTGTATAATGTACCCTGATACCCTCCTCAGTTATAAATAAGGTTAGAGCTCTACGATAGGTAAGGAGCTATCAGGGTAAATTATGCAGGGTATAATATAACTGAGGAGGGGTATCAGGCTGATTCCCCTCCTCAGTTACATTACCACGTGTATATGTCTCCTGATAGCCCTCCTCAGTAATATTACCCCATGTATCCACCCCTTAGTTATATTACCCCCTGTATGATATCACCTGATACCCCTCCTTAGTTATAAATAAGGTTAGAGCTGTACGATAGGTTAAAATAAAATAGTCTGTTCTATAAGCACCACATTATTTTCTGTCCGCCACCACAAAACAATCTGAAAGTGCCCCTCCCGAGACCAGGCTCTGGATCCGCCACTGCGTTGGGTTGGACAAGGAGGACCTACAGCTGCTGACCAATTGGTGAGTCTCGTGGAGCAGTACAGTGTAAAGGAGGACCTACTCCAAGCATCTCCCAGATATGTCGGCCCCAGGGACAGCAGGTCACCAAAATCTACTGGTAAGACTGTACCAATTGCTAGAAGGGTGAGAAATGTTATAAGGGGAGATGGCTCAAAGGGGGAACCAGCAGGGCCACGTTCCACTGGGACCTGGAGGTCCAGGCCAGGGACCCAAAATGGGGACCAGGGCCCCTTACAGTGCTGGCGGTGTCATGAATTTGGACATGTGGTTGCTAATTGCCCCCTCACAACTAAGCCAATGGAGTGCAATATGACCAGACATATTTCTCTGTTTGCACAACCAGTTTATTCTGCAGAGACTGTGTCTAAGTTAGAACCTCAAATGTGTACTGTTTCCATAAGAGGTTGAACAGCTAAAGTACTATTGGACTCTGGGAGCTTGGTGACCCTGGTACATAGCTCTCTGGTAAACCCTGGGACATACAGTAGATACACTGTTGGGGTACTATACATACACGGAGAAACCAGAGAGTACCCAACTGCTCTGGTCACAATCGAAACTCCATTTGGTGTATCATGTTATGAAGTGGGTGTGGTTAAATCACTAATGTATAGTGTGATACTGGGAAGAGACTTTTCCCTGTTCTGGGATTTCTGGCAGAGCAGAAATGTAACCTGTGGAGAAAATCTGACTGATAAGGTGTGTACTGAGGTTACCCCTGAACCATATGACTCAGATTCTGAGGTTCCCACAGTAGGGGTGACCACTGATGAAATTGATAATTTTCCTCTAGCTATACTAGCTGGTGATGCTGAAGATGTGGATGAAGTTCCTGTTGTGCTTAATTTAGAGGTATCTTATGACAATTTTGGGACTGCTCAGCTCAGAGACCCCACTTTGATATTATCAAGGGAAAATGTGAAGGTGTTAAATGGTATACCACAGTATCCAGGTGCTGATCATGAATTTCCCCATATGGCTGTTAACCAGGATCTATTATACCGGTTATATAAAATACCTGGGATAATTGTTGAGCAGCTGGTGGTGCCCCAACCATATCACAGACTGCTATTGGATCTGGCACACAAGCATGTGCTGGGAGGCTACCTGGGGTCTAAAAAGACCAGAGAATGTATCCTGTAGCATTTTGTTGGCCAGGGATTTTTACTATGGTACAGAGGTTTTGTAGATCATGCCCAGAGTGTCAATTAACCTCTCCTGTGTCCCATTTTAGAAGTCTCTTGGTACCACTGCCCATTATAGAAGTACCATTTGAAAGAGTGGCCATGGATTTGGTAGGCCGTGTTGTAAAGTCTGCACAGGGGTATCAATATATACTTGTAGTGTTAGATTACGCTACACATTATCCTGAGTCAGTGCCTTTACGAAACACCTCTGCTAAGCTTATAGCCAAAGAGATTTTTTTCATCCTCTCTCGCACAGGCATACCAAAGGAGATCCTTACTGATCAGGGGACTACTTTAATGTCCAAGGTCACTAAAGAAATCTGTAAGCTCTTGAAAATTAAACACCTGCATACTTCAGTGTATCACCCTTAAACTGATGGCCTAGTTAAAAGGTTTAACAAGACAGTAAATGGCATGATAAAAAAAGGGGTTAGCAAGGATGGAAAGGACTGGCGTTGTCTTTTACCATATTTGATGTTTGCAGTCCGTGAAGTACCACAGTCCTCAACAGGTTTTTCCCCATTTGAGCTCTTATATGGCAGACACCCGCATGGTTTCCTTGACATTGCTAAGGAATCTTGGGAACAGGAACACACCACTTACAAAAGTGTAATAGAGCATATTGCTCTCCTGCAAGACAAAATAGCTGCTGTCATGCCCATCATCAAAGAACACTTAAAGCAGACTCAAGAGTCACAAAGTCGTGTCTACAACTGGTCAGCTAAAGTTAAAACCTTTACCCCAGGTGACCGGGTGTTGGTTCTAGTGCCCACTGTAGATAGTAAATTCCTGGCTAAGTGTCAAGGGCCATATGAGGTAATAGAGAAAGTGGGAGAGTTAAATTATAAAGTTTACCAGCCTGTTAAGAGAAAGCCTGAACAGTTGTATCATGTAAATTGACTCAAACCCTGGAAGGACAAAGAGACTCTGTCAGCAGTTAGTTACCCTGGCAATGTTGCCCCAGAAATGTTGGCAAATAAGGTAAACACCCTTTTTAATAATACTGTAGGTGTGCATATTTCAGAATCCTTATGCAAGTTTCAAATGCAGGAGACAAAAGAATTTGTCTCAAGAAACACTGTTGTGTTTTCAGAGTTGCCTGGGCCCACTTCAGTCATCAAACATGAAATAGTCACTGAGCCGCAGGTACGAGTTCACTTGAAACCATATAGGGTACCTGAAGCTTGGAGACAAGCTATATCTCAAGAGGTAAAAAAGATGTTAGAACTTGGGGTGATTGAAGAGTCGCAAAGTGAGTGGTCAAAACCCATAGCCCTAATCCCAAAGCCAGATGGTACAGTGACATTCTGTAATGATTTCCGAAAGTTAAATGAGGTGTCAAAGTTTGACGCATACCCAATGCAAAGAGTGGATGAATTAATTGAGAGACTTGGCCATGCAAGGTATTTCTCTACTTTTGACCTAACCAAGGGGTACTGGCAAGTGCCCCTTACTGACAGTGCTAAAGAAAAAACTGCTTTTGTCCTCCCAGAAGGCTTTTATCAGTATGTCACTATGCTCTTCGGGTTACATGGGGCTCCAGCAACCTTCCAAAGGTTAATGGATATCATCGTTAAACCTCATCATAGATATGCTTCTGCTTATCTGGATGATATCACCATTTTTAGTGATGACTTGGAAAGTAATTTACCAAAAGTGCAGGCGGTGTTCCTTCGGGAAGCCTAGTTAACAGCACACTCTAAGAAGTGTGCTTTAGGTCTTGAGGAAGCACATTATCTAGGGTATATAATTGGAAGATATGTAATAAAGCCTCAGGTGAATAAGGTAGATCCATCCAAAATTGGCCCCGGCCCATAACCAAAAAAAAAGTGCGAGCCTTTTTGGGAATTGTGGGCTGCTACCATAGGTTTATACCAAACTTAGCTAGTGTAGCAGTACCCTTGAAAGACCTCACAAAGGGAAGTAAGTTGCCATGGCAAAATGGAGCACAGGAGCTGAGAGTGCATTTCAGGAGTTAAAGTCAGCTCTTTGTAGACCAGTGTTGATGACTCTAGATTTCAAAAAGGTGTTTACTGTACAGACTTTATGTACAAAAGGTCATCCAGACCAAAAAATCCCTTTAGGGGTCCCAATGTAATGATTAATCATTACGTTGGGACCCCTAAAGGGATTTTTTGGTCTGGATGACCTTTTGTACATAAAGTGAGTTTCAATTCCGAGGGCCCCAACTTAGGGCTTTGTTTGTTGTTTTACTGTACAGACTGACGCCTCTGATGTCAGTTTAGGGGCAGTCCTGTCACAGGAGGTTGGGGGAGAAGAACACCCCATTACATACCTGAGTAGAAAACTTACTCCCATGGAGAAAAATTATAGTATTGCCGAACGGGAATGTATGGCAATTAAATGGGCTCTAGAGACCCTGAAAAATTAATTGTTTGGTCGACAGTTCAGGTCAGTTACAGATCACTCTCCCCTTACATAGATGAGTCAGGCCAAGGAGAGAAACGCGAGAGTCACAAGGTGGTTTCTGACTTTACAAAACTTAAAATTTTAGGTTGAGCACAGGTCAGGCAAACTGCAAGGGAATGCAGATGCCCTGTCCAGAATACACTGTTTGGTGAGTAAAAGTGTTCGGCCCCACAGGAGAGTATGTGATATAGTGACTGGAAAAATAGTAGGAAATCGTTATATTTTACCTAGGTTACTTTCATATACAATGTGCTAGGCTACAGGAAGTGGATATCTCAACTAGGGAAGCTGGGTGAGATATCAGAAATCCAGGAAAGATGGATTGCCTTAGCAAAACACTATTTGCTTAGGACTTTGGTTAATGGTGTAGTCGGGCCTGGATTTTTATGGAATGATGAGCAGGTTGGTAGTGAGGCTCCTCATTCCCTTCCAGTCCAGAACAGGTTTCCTATATAGCTCTCAGCCAGGTGATGGAGCTCAGCTATGAGCACTATGAGCATGTGTGTGTGTGGGGGACTGGTTGAACAGACTGTTTTTCACTATTGCTGCTGAAGTCTGCTAAAACGACAAAAAGGACACTGTAAGTTTACTTTGAATTATATCATGTGGCTGGTAGTAGGCCAGAGAAAAAAAAAGCAGTCTGGTTTGAGACCTGCACTTATACAAGCAGACAAACAACGCGAGTTTGTGAGCGTTCACGTGTTTGAGTTCAATTGTGTGTTTGTATTAAGTGTGTGACTTGAGATTCAGGGACTTTAGGAGGCGACTAAAGTAAGTTACATTCTTATCACTGCACTATATTGTATTTTTTCTCTTTTCTTGCATAATCTCCATTTAGTATGTGTTCCATTATTGACAACGCAGTCCAGTGTGCATCTTGTCTAATGTATGCAGTCCTGGAATAGCAGTTTGAGGGTGCATATCTTTGTTCAAAATGTGAGCAAATTGCCCGTTTGGAATCGCACGTCGAGTATCTAACCGGGCGAGTTTGAACACTGAGAAGCGTTGACAATTTGGAAAAGAGTTTGCTGGTCACTGAGCAAGCACTCTATGGGGTAGATGTGGAGGAGGATGATAGTGAGGAAGCTGAGGAAAACGAGGTAGCTAGTAGTGTTGAGCGCGAATATTCGAATAGCAAATTTTTATCGCGAATATCGGCACTTCGCCAATTCCCGAATATTTCGAATATAGCGCTATAAATTCGCTATTTCGAATATTCATATTTTTTTTTAGTTATATTTTTTTCTTTCCCACTTCCCAAAAGTAGTTCTTACCTGTCCTGAGGATTCCTGGCTTCCTTACTGCTTCAGTCAGTGCCCGTTGCCGCTTCTGCCGACTTCCGTGCTCATGGAGCGTCCCCATCACCATGGGAACGTCTCCATATACTAAAATGTACTGTCGGATTTGAGAATTACGTTGAAATCGCAATGCGATTAATTCAAGTTATATTAATCGCATTGCGATTACAACTTAGCAGTGCACTGCTATCTTACATATTAGGCTAGAATTAACAAATATGGAATAAAGCAGCAGTGCTAAGTAGAAATCGCAATGCGATTACTCCAAGTTACATTAATCGCATTGCAATTTCAATTAGCACTGCTATAATATATTCCATATTCGTTAACTTTGTTAATTCTAGCAAGCTGACCCATTATAAACCCAGCTCTAAGTTGAAATCGCAATGCGATTAATATAACTTGAAGTAATTGCATTACGATTTCTACTTAGCACTGCTGCTATATTCCATATTCGTTAATTCTAGCCTAATATGTAAGATAGCAGTGCTAAGTTGTAATCGCAATGCGATTAATGTAACTTGAATTAATCGCATTGCGATTTCAACAGACATGGTTTACTATGGTTGCTAAAACAAAGATGGAGAATACTTCGTTATCTTCGTTTTGAGGAATATGACGAATACATTCGTCATATTCGCTAATTCTACCAAGCCAACCATAGTAAACCAGGTCTAAGTTGAAATCGCAATGCGATTAATTCAAGTTATATTAATCGCATTGCGATTTCAACGTAATTCTCAAATCCGACAGTACATTTTAGTATGGAGACTTTATTGGCTTGGTAGAATTAGCGAATATGACGAATGTATTCGTCATATTCCTCAAAACGAAGATAACGAAGTATTCTACATCTTCGTTTTAGCAACCTATTCGTCAACTTCGCTAATTCTAGCAATCCAATAGGAGGGTTGACTATAGAGACAGCTGTGTTTAATTCGCTATGCGAATATTTTTTTTAATAAATAGAATAATTATAATAATTATCAAGTAATATAATTATTCTATTAAAAAAGCAAAGTAATATAATCGCATAGCGAATTAAACACAGCTGTCTCTATAGTCAACCCTCCTATTTGATTGCTAGAATTAGCGAAGTTGACGAATAGGTTGCTAAAACGAAGATGGAGAATACTTTGTTATCTTCGTTTTGAGGAATATGACGAATACATTCGTCATATTTGTCATCTTCGCTATAATTCTAGATATGAAACCAATAGGAAAGTAGTCTAAGTTAAAATCGCAATACGCGATTATTTTAATCGCATATTAATCGCGATAACTAGAATAATGACAAATTTCGTCGAAATCGAATATGGCACCTGCTGCTCATCACTAGTAGCTAGCTGGATAACAGTTAGAAACCAGAGTAGAGGGAAGAGTGCCAGGGAGGCTATCCCTGATCTGACACACCCCAACAAGTTTGCAAGGTTGGCAGATGAGTGGGATGTCAGTTCAGGGAGAGCACTGCTGCAGCATGGACCTTTCCTCTTCCAGTCAGGGGAATGTCAGCTCCAGTAAGCAGGGGACCAGGAGAGCAGGGCAGGCTAGACAGGTGCTGGTAGTGGGAGACTCAATTATTAGGGGTACAGATAGGGCGATCTGTCACAAAGACCGGGATCGTTGAACAGTGTGTTGTCTTCCTGCAGCTCGAGTTCGACACATCGCGGATTGGGTTGAACGATTACTAGGAGGGGCTGGAGAAGATCCAGCAGTCATGGTCCATATTGGAACCAATGACAAAGTTAGAGGTAGGTGGAGCGTCCTTAAAAATAATTTTAAGGATTTAGGTAAAAAGCTTGGGGCAAGGACCTCAAAGGTAGTGTTTTCCGAAATACTACCTGTACCACAAGCCACACAAGAAAGGCAGCCGGAGAATAGCGAGGTTAACAAGTGGTTCAAGAACTGGTGCTGGAAGGAGGGGTTTGGGCTCTGTCATGATCAGTGTGGGGGAAAAACTCCACACTGAACACAGGAGGGAAGGGCAACAATAACTGGGCCTGGAAAGTAGGGAAGATACAGGTCACCTCCTAAGCAACCCTAATCCAGGCCCCTAACTCCTTATCAATATGAATAGACCTTGAAGATAGGAATATTTATATGCTGTATACCTAGGCCCTTGCTTCCCTATATGGGCGAATGGAAGTCTTTGTCTCAGGTCCAGTTAAAAACAACAGGGAATATAACAAACACAATAAGGAAAGACAAAACTTAGCTTAAAGCGGTTCTGCCGTGCCGCGGCCTTCTCACTGTTTACCACTGGTCCAGTGACGTCACGACTTGTATCAACTGGCCTGGGTGCGGCTAAACTCTGTTGACTTTAATGGAGCTTAACCCCGCCCAGGCCAGTTGATACAAGTCGTGACGTCACTGGGCCAGCGTTAAACAGTGAGAAGGCCGCGGCGCTCCAGGAGAGCTGCTGCCTTCTCAAACAGCTGATCGGCAGGGGTCCCAGGTGTCGGACTCCCGCCGATCAGATGCTGATGATCTATCCAGAGGATAGATCATCAGTTTAAACAAACTGCAGAACCCCTTTAAAGTAGAAAACTGGCAACTCCAGAAGCACCACAGAGTACAACCGACCAGTTAATTTGAAGGCAGGAAGAAAATCTATAAACCACACCTCCAAGAGTGAGAAGTGGCTACCTAAAGGGAAGGTAAATTACCAACAAGCAACACCTGAAGCAAGGGGTGTGGTATTCACTAAAACACAGACACAATAAGATCCACAAGGAACTTGTCCATTTAACCCACGTGATGCCAGTCTCTCTGCTTCCTGGTACCTGCCACGGAAACATCCGTGACAGGTTCCAGGACAACTGGGCCGATGTCTCTGTTGGCTACAGGCTCTATCGTAGGGATGAGCTGCACCTCAATGGAGAAGGGGCAGCTGTGTTGGGGGAGAAGATAGCTAGAAGGTTAGAGGGATGTTTAAACTAGGGACTGGGGGAGGGTAATTACATTATAAGATGGGAAGATAGAGACTTAGGGCGAGGTAATGGGACTGGGGGAGGAATGGAAGGAGGGACTAAAACAGTTCAGAAGGAAGGGTGTAGGGTAAAACATATACATAAACCTCTTAATTGTATGTATACTAATGCCAGAAGTCTGACTAACAAATCTGGGGAACTGGAATTAGTGATGTGTAAGGATGAACGCCCGTCGATCACCTACAGACGTTCTAATGTACGTGATCACCTGGTGCACAGCACATTTGTACGTCCAAAAGCCACTACATAGCTAAATACGGAAGCGAAAGGCACATTTCCATGTGGGTCCTGCCTCATGTGTGGCTTTGTGAAAAGGGGACGATTTTTTACTAGCTCGGTGACGGGCAAACAATATACCATCCGGTCGTTCATCAGGTGTACAACTACGGGCGTAGTGTATCTTATTACATATCAGTGTGGGATCCAATACGTTGGAAAAACAACAAGAGAGCTGAGAAGACGTATTGGTGAACGCTTATTGGACATCAAGAACTCCAAAGACACCCCTGTGGCATGCCATATACGCGACTGCCAGGGTGGAGACTCTAGTGTCTTGATACTGTTAAAAGATCACCGCGGGGAGAGGATATTGATCCCCCCCTGTTACGGAAAGAGGCAAGGTGGATCTTTGACCTCCAGACGATCCGACCCAAAAGCTTAAATGAAAGTATCTCATATGCCTGTTTTATGTAATCTGTCAGATGTATATTGTCCTTAGGGTTGGCAATATGATCCAATGGTAATTTGATCATAAGGCTATTTTGGCTCGTAGCATGTTGTATTAGTCGGGTGCTTATTATTTATCTATAGGTGGGTTAATGTGACATTTGTGGATGATAATATTTCTCTAGTTTGTCCCATATTACCCGTGTCACAACATAATTCTGGTGCCGTTGGAGGTGACTATTATTGACAGTACAACTTGACGGACCACAGTACCATGTGTACACATGTGGCTAGTATATCTTTTATGTTCCATATAGTATCGATACATTGTTGGAATTTATTCTGTATGCATTTTATCTGGAGATATATCAATTCCACCACTTAGCCCTACTATTTTGATGAATTACAATGACCTGTCGCTGATGGCCAATTAACATACATTGTTTTTCTTTGTGCTTTATTTAATGCTGGTATGCTGTTGAACTTTATATTGTCATCTGACATTTGAGATGTTTTCATCACATAGTCCTGGCACAGTTTATTACTCTTAATGGTCTCCTTCTAGGGACTCTGTGGTATGTGAATACTACCACAGTGATTTTTCCCTATGTGGTTTGATGACCTCGCAGTGACTATAGTCACGTCAAATACATAATACTTATACACAGTCTATGCCTATTGCACGGAAGGTGCGCTGCCCGAGGCTAGATAGATGAATAGATCGGGGGGCGGTTGGTACATCGGATGAATGATATTCACCGTCAGTATGTTCCACCCTCCCCATCAGGAGACACGCCTGGGGGGTGTGGTTTAAGGCTTAAGTACTCGGCGTGTGAGTGGCCGTTCACGACCATCATGGCACCGGACGCCATGCACGCAAAGGGTGCTTGGTAAATCTGTTGCTAACACTATATACAAATATTAATGCTCCTGGGGATACAGGGCTACAGATTGGCCCTGTTGAAACGCGTTGAGAGTTTGTGAGAAGTGTGCCTGTGTATTCAACATATGTATACAGTGTGCATGTGTTTAGTAAGAGTGCGATCGCAGCGCTTGTCAGCAGGTACAGACAGTCAGCGCGAGATCGCACGCTCGTCAGCGGCGTGTGAGCGGCACTGCGCTTATTACCATGTTCATGCCGTGTGTTAGCAGGTTGATACTCAGGCCAATTTGGTAGTGGGGTTATTGAGAGTGAGAAGTGGTTTATGAGAATAGGCAGGGTAGTTTACTAGACGATCCCCTACATACAGAAGGGATTAACAACTGCTTTGCTCCACTCCACCAGTTGCCATAGGTTCAACAGCTCACTAGCCTCTGCTGCTTCAGAGTATCATATCCACTGGTGACTTATGTGCTGACTATAAAAGATAGCCGCAACGTGGCCACTACTAGAGATATTTTTTCAATCAGATTCCTCATATATGGATGGTTATTTATCAGAGCCCTCTCCATATTTGCTAGTATCCAAATTACCTGATGTACAATGTATAAGGCTTTTTACCCCATAAATTATTTTTGAATAAAGTGAATTTTATGTTAAGCGTCTATTAATAGCATGTGTAAGGATGACTATGATATAGTAGGAATGACTGAGACATGGCTGGATGATAGCTACGACTAGGCAGTTAATGTACAGGGTTACAGTCTGTTTAGAAAGGATCACCAAAACTGGAGAAGGGGAGGGGTCTGCCTTTATGTAAAGTCCTGTCTAAAGCCTACAGTCCGAGAAGATACTGTATAAGTGAGGGACATGAACATGTGGAGTCACTGTGGGTAGAAATACATGTAGGCAAAAACAATAATAAAATACTAATAGGAGTTTATTATAAACCACCTAATATACCACAGAAAATCTACTACTAAACAAGATAGATGAGGCAGAAGATCATATTGAGGTAGTTAATATGGGGGACTTCAACTACCCAGATATAGACTGGGAAACTGAAACCTGTACATCTCATAAAGGAAACAGGGTCTTGGCAATAACCAAAGACAATTACCTTTAACAACTGGTTCAGGACCCAATTAGAGGGATGGCCATACTGGACTTAGTATTAACCAATATACCTGACAGAACAACAGATGTGCAGGCTGGGGGACACCTGGGAAATTGTGACCATAAAGTAATAACCTTCCAATTGTCATTCAAAATGTGTTTCTTCAGGGAGGAACAAAAATACCAGACTTCAAAAAAGCTAAATTTAGCCAACTAAGAGAGGCCATAGGCCTAACTAACTGGGACAAAATTCTCAAAAATAAAAATACAGCCACAAAATGGGATATTTTTAAAAGCATCCTAAAATCTAATTGTGAGGTACATAGCTTATGGAAATATAAGGGTAAGGAACAAGGAAAAACCAATGTGGATAAATAGAACTGTAAAGAAAGCAATAAATGACAAAAGAAAGCATTTAAATCACTAAAAAGGGGGTAGCGAGGAAGCGCTGAAAAACTATAAGGAAAAAAATAGAATATGTAAAAAACAAATAAAAGCGGCCAAACTAGAGTCTGAGAGATTAATTGCCAAAGAGAGCAAAACTAACTCTAAAATGTTCTTCAATTATATAATTGTTAAAAAGTATAAATCTGAAGGTGTCGGCCCTTTACAGATTGATGGGGGGGGGGAGTTGCAGAGAGCGATGAGGAGAAAGCAAAGCAAAAGAATATTTTTTCTTCAGTGAATACAGTGGAGAAAATAAACTGTTAAAATGCAGAATGTAAAATTAAATTCCCCATTTAAAAGTGCCCTGTTTGACCCAGGAAGAAGTACAGCGGTGTCTTAAATAGTGATGAGCGGCAGGTGCCATATTCGATTTCGACGAAATTCGCGAATATTCGAATGAATATTCGTTTCATATTCGTCGAAATCGAATATTCGTCATTTTTTCTAGTTATCGCGATTAACATGCGATTTAAATAATCGCATATTGCGATTTGTACTTAAGGCTACTTTCCTATTGGTTTCATATCTAGAATTAGCGAGGATGACGAATATGACGAATGTATTCGTCTATTCCTCAAAACGAAGATAACGAAGTATTCTACATCTTCGTTTTAGCTACCTATTCGTCAACCTCGCTAATTCTAGCAATCAAATAGGAAGGTTGACTATAGAGACAGCTGTGTTTAATTCGCTATGCGATTTTTTTTTTAAATAAATAGAATAATTATAGTAATTATATCAAGTAATATAATTATTCTATTAAAAAAAAAATCGCATAGCAATTTAACACAGCTGTCTCTATAGTCAACCTTCCTATTTGATTGCTAGAATTAGCGAGGTTGACGAATAGGTTACTAAACGAAGATGTAGAATACTCGTTATCTTCGTTTTGAGAATATGACGAATACATTCGTCATATTCGCTATTCACTAATTCTACCAAGCCAACCATAACTTCTGTGCTCATGGGCGTCCCCATCACCATGGGAACGTCTCCATATACTAAAATGTACTGTCGGATTTGAGGAACTACGTTGAAATCGCAATGCGATTAATTCAAGTTATATTAATCGCATTGCGATTTCAACTTAGAGCTGGGTTTATAATGGGTCAGCTTGCTAGAATGAACGAAGTTAACGAATATGGAATATAGCAGCACTGCTAAGTTGAATTCGCAATGCGATTAATTTAACTTGAAGTAATCGCATTGCGATTTCAACTTGGCACTGCTAGTGCTATATTCCATATTCGTTAACTTCGTTCATTCTAGCAAGCTGACCCATTATAAACTCAGCTCTAAGTTGAAATCGCAATGCGATTAATATAACTTGAATTAATCGCATTGCGATTTCAACGTAATTCCTCAAATCCGACAGTACATTTTAGTATATGGAGATTCTCCCATGGATGGGGACGCTCCATGAGCACGGAAGTCGGCAGAAGCGGCAATGGGCACTGACTAGAGCAGCCAGGAAGCCAGGAATCCTCAGGACAGGTAAGAACTACTGTTGGGAAGAGGGAAAGAAAAAAATATAACTAAAAAAAAAAAAAAAAAAAAACGAATATTCGAAATAGCGAATTTATAGCGCTATATTCGAAATATTCGCGAATTAGCGAAGTGCCGATATTCGCTAAAAAAATTCGCTTTTCGAATATTCGCGCTCAACACTAGTCTTAAAAAGATTAAAATAGACAAATTGCCAGGACCAGATGTCATACACCCCCATATCCTAAGAGAATTAAGTAATGGCATAGCCAGACCCTTATTTCTGATATTTAAGCACTCTATACTGACAGGGAGTGTTCCACAGGATTGGCACATAGCAAATGTGGTGCCAATATTCAAAAAGGTTCCAAAAACAGAGCCTAGAAACTATAGGCTGGTAAGTTTAACATCTGTCATGGGTAAACTGTTTAAAGGTTTTCTAAGAGATGCTATCTTGGAGTAACTCAATGGAAATAAGCAAATAAGCAAAATGTTTAATATCTTTATCAGCGAAATTGCAGAAGGCCTCAATGGTAAGGTGTGTCTTTTTGCTGATGACACAAAGATTTGTAACAGGGTTGATGTTCCTGGAGGGATACACCAAATGGAAAAGGATTTGGGAAAACTAGAGGAATGGTCAAAAATATGGCAACTAAAATTCAATGTTGATAAGTGCAAGATAATGCACCTGGGGCGTAAAAACCCAAGAGCAGAATATAAAATCAGTGATACAGTACTAACCTCAGTATCTGAGGAAAGGGATTTAGGGGTCATTATATCAGACGACCTAAAGGTGGGCAGACAATGTCATAGAGCAGCAGGTAATGCCAGCAGAATGCTTGGGTGTATAGGGAGAGGCATTACCAGTAGAAAGAGGGAGGTGCTCGTGCCGCTCTACAGAGCACTAGTGAGACCTCATTTGGAGTATTGTGTGCAGTACTGGAGACCATATCTGCAGAAGGATATTGAAACTTTGGAGAGAGTTCAGAGAAGAGCTACTAAACTAGTACATGGATTGCAGGACAAAACTTACCAGGAAAGGTTAAACGACCTTAACATGTATAGCTTGGAAGTAAGAAGAGACAGAGGGGATATGATAGAAACTTTTAAATACATAAAGGGAATCATCACGGTAAAAGAGGAGAGAATATTTAAAAGAAGAAAAACTGCTACAAGAGGACATAGTTTTAAATTAGAGGGGCAAAGGTTTAAAGGTAATATCAGGAAGAATTACTTTACTGAGAGAGTAGTGGACGCATGGAATAGCCTTCCTGCAGAAGTGGTAGCTGCAAATACAGTGAAGGAGTTTAAGCATGCATGGGATAGGCATAAGGCCATCCTTCATATAAGATAGGGCCTGGGGCTATTCATAGTATTCAGTCTATTGGGCAGACTAGATGGGCCAAATGGTTCTTATCTGCCGACACATTCTATGTTTCTATGTTTCTATAAATAACACCATATCAGTATGGCTTCATGAGGGATCAGTCATGTCATGAGTCATCAGTCATGAGGAGGTAAGTTCTAGAATTGACAACGGCAATGGATGTCGTATATCTGGACTTCTCCAAAGCATTTGACACTGTGCCACATAAAAGTTTAGTATATAAAATGAGAATGCTTGGACTGGGAGAAAATGTCTGTATGTGGGTAAGTAACTGGCTCAGTGAAAGAAAACAGAGGGTGGTTATTAACGGTACACACTCAGATTGGGTCACTGTAACTAGTGGAGTACCTCAGGGGTCAGTATTGGGCCTTATTCTTTTCAATATATTTATTAATGATCTTGTAGGCTTGCGCAGTAAAATATCAAATTTTGCAGATGACACTAAACTGTGTAAAGTAATTGACATAAAAGAGGATAGTATACTGCTACAGATGGATCTGGATAGATTGGAGGCTTGGGCAGAGAAATGGCAGATGAGATTTAACACTGACAAATGTAAGGTTATGCACATGGGAAGGAATAATACAAGTCATTCGTACATACGAAATGGTAAAACCCTGGGTAACACTGACATGGAAAAGGACCTAGGAATTTTAGTGAACAGCAAACTAAGCTGTAGAAACCAGAGTCAGGCAGCTGCTGCCAAGGCCAATACGATAATGGGTTTCATAAAAAGGGGTATAGATGCCCGTGATGAGAACATAGTCGTACCACTTTGCAAATCACTAGTCAGACCACACATAGAGTACTGTGTACAGTTCTGGGCTTCTGTCAACAAGGCAGACATAGCAGATATGGAGAGGCTTCAGAGGAGGGCAACTAAAGTAATAATTGGAATGGGCGGACTACAGTACCCTGAAAGGTTATTAAATTTAGGGTTATTCACTTTAAAAAAAGACGACTGAGGGGAGATCTAATAACTATGTAGAAATATATCAGGGGTCAGTACAGAGAGCTCTCCCATTATCTATTTATCCCGAGGACTGTGATGAGGGGACATCCTCTTCGTCTGGAGGAAAGAAGGTTTGTACACAAACATAGAAGAGGATTATTTACTGTAAGAGCAGTGAGACTATGGAACTCTCTGCCTGAGGAGGTGGTGATGGTGAGTTTAATAAAAGAGTTCAAAAGGGGACTGGATGTATTTCTGGAGTGTAATAATATTGCAGGCTATAGCTACTAGATATGGGTCGTTA
This sequence comes from Bufotes viridis, assembly GCA_033119425.1. Lineage (NCBI taxonomy): Eukaryota > Metazoa > Chordata > Amphibia > Anura > Bufonidae > Bufotes > Bufotes viridis. The sequence continues at coordinate 218,211,192 of CM065593.1, read as the reverse complement.
ATCCAGGGAGATATTCTGATTGCCTGATTGGAGTTAGGATGGAATTTTTTTCTCCGTATGTGGGGAAAATTGGCTTCTACCTCACAGTTTTTTTTTTTTTCTTGCCTTCCTCTGGATCAACTTGCAGGATAACAGGCTGAACTGGATGATCTTTTTTCGGCCTTATAAACCTAAAAGACAACCCTAAAGTTTAATATACAACATTAAAGCTTAATCCTGTCCCATGTATTGGTTCAAGGGACAGAACATTATAAGCTATCACTATTTATTTGTTTAATCATAGTATTAAGGTCTTTCCCAACTCCCCCATACACATATGTGCGTGGCTGAGCATGTGTTCCCCCCCCCCCTCCCTCCCTCCCTCCCTCCCATCATATGTGTAAAGTGAAACATTGCCATGCCACTATATAGCTGATCAGCCTGTACAAGAGTAGCCACACAGTAGATCATTTGCTAAAGTGCGTAAAGCAGCAAACATCTAGCTGGCTCTCTCCCCGCCAACTCAACTGGGCAAGGTGATGACAAGAACATTGTGGCCACACTGCATTTGGGGTAAATACATGCTACCTACATGGCACACTTGTAGAGGGTGCTGGCCATGTCCAAGAAACCATCCTTGCATTTTAACTAATCTTATGCGGCAAGGAAATCCCGCTTGGACTTACAGCGACAGAACAGTCTGCCATTGTACCACCTGAACAGCAACGTTCCAACTTCCTGGAATTCCACCTTGCATACGATAGAGTGGCTGTACGACCAGTATAAAGCAGTGAATAATTTTGTCATGCACCAGACCACCTCAGCAGGAAGCATGTGTTGTTTTGAGGCCAGGCAGTGGCAGCTCAGAGACATGTGTTGTGTACTCAGGCCTTTCAAAGATGCCACCAGATTTCTCAGTAGGGACAACTGTGGCATCAACGATGTCACACCCCTGATATTTATCTTAGAGCAGTCACTCATGTTGATGCAACAAGGGTCAGAGGGAGAAAAACAGCTTCCACATCTTGCTGGCTGCCCTGTAACTGTTGGGGGACCTACACAGAGAAAGTCTGACGGAGGAGGAAGTAGAGGAAAAGGAGCTACCATTGGAGGAGGAGCAGGAGGAGGTGGAGTTGCTTTTGCAGGAGGAGGAGGCTGATGATGATGACAACAAAACACTGGTCATTTCAGTGGTGCCGGGGCTGGAAAGAACTGGGTCATTAGACACACTGGTGAGCATGGCAAGGTGTATGTTGTCTTGTATACTTACTGACAAGCTTATCGATATCATGGGACAGTCTGATGATCACTTGAATGCCATACTTTTAGACCCTTACAATCAAAACAAAATGGGGGAATGTTTTCCTGTTGGCGAAATTGGTCTATATTGCTTTATTTTCAGGAAATACTGTATGCAGCTTGCCACAGATTTCATCGAGCAGACGCTTAATGCTCAAATTTATAACAAGGAGACCCTTCTACACCCCCTGCCATGTCACCTACCCTCTACTATCTCTGATACCAGAAGCAGCAGAAACCATAGCAGCCATTTCAGTTTAATGAACATGATAGAGCAGTTTTTTTATGTGCTACTCCAGGCGGATGCAAATCATCAAATGGAGACATACTGACATACCTAGTCCAGTCCTACCTGAACTGTGGCCTTTCTTTCTTTTGGAACAGTGGCCAGAATGGGCCCAGATTGTTCTCTCTTTACTATGTTGTTCAGCCTCCAATGTTATCAATGAATCAGACATGGATATTTGAGGAATTTCACATACCTCTGAATGAGGCCAATAAATAGATCTACCATTGCTGGTTGTGGGTTATCACTCCACTGCAGCTGTCTGCCTGACTACCATCATGTTCTATACCATACGACTGCTTCTGCCACCACTGCCTCAGCTGCTAATCTCTGCTGCTAATCCAGCAACTGCCACTTCCATTACTACTACTGCCACTTACAGCTACATAGCTACCATTATAAGTACAATTACCCCAACAGAGCTGCACACACATCTACTTGCAGGCTTGTCTGTTCCATGCTGTGTTTCTACTGCTGCTGCTACTATTGATGCCAATTAATACCCCTACAGAATCTACCATTTCCACATACCCACTGCAATGCTACTGCTCCCAAATAAAAGGCTTGTTCAACTTTAGAACAAGCCACAGTTTTTTTTTTTGTTTCTGACAATTAACACCTGTGTGTATAAATATGAGCAGGTACTTTGCCCCTGTTAATGCACAATTTTTTGGATGCTTGTGCAGCAGAACAAACCACTGTTTCCTATGACACAGACATATGCGTATAAACAGAGCCAGAGACCCTGTTAAGGTATACATTTTTAACATTTATCCCCAACAAGACTCTGTTTTTTTAACACTATGATATCACTATTTTCCCCCAATAATGGCAAATTTTTGATGATTTCTATCTTTTGATGTCCCTATCTGGTTTTAACTGGCATACCTAAAGGGGTATGTTTTCATTTGAACACCATTTGATATCTAATATTAATCTAAATGGTAGGCTTCACAATTATCTAAATATATTGCTTTACTTATACTACTCCAAAATTGCAGCATGCACAACTTTGCTGCTTCAGACCTAAAATCTCCCAGCATTCTGTTCATTCTCAATGTCTACACAGGGGCGTATAGAGAATGCAAAGTAAAAAGGGCACTAGAGGGTTAAAAATAATAAAAACATAAACTTACCCCCTCCATTTGATCGCATAGCTGCCGATTACCGGTCTCCTGCTCTGTATTCCATGTGACCCAGTGACGTCACGGAAGGTCCTTCACCCCGTTCCCGGCTGAATACAGAGCAGGAGACCGGTAACCGGCAGCTACGCGATCAAATGGAGGGGGTAAGTTTATGTTTTTATTATTTTTAACCCTCTAGTGTCCTTTTTACTTTGCATTCTCTATTGAGAATGCTATTATTTTCCTTTATAACTATGTTATAAGGGAAAATAATAAAGATCGGGTACGCATCCCGATCGTCTCCTAGCAACCATGCGGGAAAATCGCACCACATCCGCACTTGCTTGCGGAATCTTGCGATTTTCCCGCAGCCCCATTCACTTCTATGGGGCCTGTGTTGCGTGAAAAACGCAGAAACTGGAGCATGCTGCGATTTTCATGCAACGCAGAAGTGACGCGTGAAAATCACCGCTCATGTGCACAGCCCCATAGAAATTAATGGGTCCGGATTCAGTGCGGGTGCAATGCGTCCACCTCACGCATTGCACCTGCGCGGAAAACTCGCCCGTGTGAAAGAGGCCTTAGAAGCAATCAGAGCCATGCCTAGTAATGGAATGGCTGTGATTGGCCGGTGCATCATGATAAAGAAACACAGGTGCCAACTGCTGCGGCTTTCTGCCAGTTGCAAACCGTCAAGGGGGGCAGGGGTGAAGAGTGAGTTGAAGACAATGTGGAGGATAGTGAGGTCCTAGACCCCACATGGAATCAAGGTCATGCGAGTCACGTGTGCCGTTCGGAGGAAGAGATGGTGGTCACAAAGTGCCAGGCGCACAGCAAAAGAGTAGAGATGTCGCGAACATAAAAATTTCCGCAAATGTTCGCGAATTTTGCGAACCGCCATAGACTTCAATGGACAGGTGAATTTTAAAACCCACAGGGACTCATTCTGGCCACAATAGTGATGAAAAAGTTGTTTCAAGGGGACTAACACCTGGACTGTGGCATGCCGGAGGGGGATCCATGGCAAAACTCCAATGGAAAATTGACACAGGGTGTGGAAAATAACGAAGATTGAATATTTGCCTATACCAAATGTAAATATGCAACCAAATGTGGCAAAAATACACAAAAAAATAAAATAATAAATAAAAAAATTATAAAAACGCAGATGCGTTTTTGATGCGTTTTCTATCAAAAACGCCCAAATGACCCCTGGGGGTTTCAGATATCTTGCCTCGGAGGCAGCAGAACGTTGGTGGTAGCCATAGTCAACCGTCATATACAATCAAATAGAGGCATCAAATGGATTTTCAAAGCGATTAATAATTGTAAGTATTATTCGCATTGCGATTACAACTTAGAGCTGAGTTCCTAATGGTTGTATTGCTAAAATTATAATATAACGAAGATTGAGAATTCAATCTTCGTTATATTCTAACAATACAACCATTAGGAACTCAGCTCTAAGTTGAATTTGCAATGCGATTAATGCAGGTTATATTAATCTCATTGCGAATTAAACTTAGATCTGAGTTCCTAATGGTTGTTGTATTGCTAGAATATAACGAAGATTGAGAATTTAGTGCTATTTCGTTATCTTCGTTATATTCTAGCAATACAACCATTAGGAACTCATATCTAATTTGTAATCGCAATGCGAATAATACAGGTTATATTACTCGCATTGCGATTTACAATTACTAACACTGCAGCTTCAGAATTAATCTAAGATGGATGCTGTCCTTGCCTTTAGATATGAGGTGGGAGGGTCTGAGAGGGAGGCTATGCTTATTGGCTGGAATATGTCTGCTGACTGTGTCTGCTGACTGTGAGGTACAGCGTCAAAGTTTGCTCAATGATAAAGTATACAGGCGAACGCGAACATCGCATATGTTCGCCCACCGCGGCGGACGCTAACAAGCTATGTTCGTTCGGGACATCTCTACAAAAGAGGGAGCATGGTGCAAAAGCAAAGTGGCTATCCCCTAGACAGTATGCCTACTGCCCACTAGTGATGGACGAACATTGGCCAGGACGTTTTGCGAATGCGCTCGTGCGTTCGCGATCAGATGTTCGCAAACCGCGAGTTCGTGGCAGGCCCCATTCACTTTAATGGCAGGCGAACCTGAAAAACCTCAGGTCATATTTGCAGCCACCAAATACTCACTAGTAGATTATGTGGCTGGCGTTATATTAGGCGGTCACTGGATAACAAATTTACTGTAGGCCAGTGGAGTACAGGCCCCAAGCATTATGCATTCACAGGACAGAAAAGAACAAGTGATTATGTGGCTGGAGGTATATTAGGCGGTCAGTGGATAGCAATTTTACTGTAGGCCAGTGGAGTATAGGCCCCAAACATTAGGCATTCACCGGACAAAAAAGAACAAGTAATTATGTGGCTGGCAGTATATTATTCCGCAACAGCAGAAGGCAGCATCTCTCGAGCAAGGCCTGGAAATGCTGCATTCTGCCAACCCTCTGTGATGCTGGTAACATGTCCGCCATTTTGTGTTTGTAGCGGGGATCTAAGTACGTTGCCACCCAGTACTGGTCCTTGCCCTTTATGCTTTTTATATGGGGGTCCCTCTTCCAACACTGGAGCATGAAGGCCCCCATTTGTACTAATTTGGAAGTGGTGGAGCGCCCTGCCTCCTTCTTATCGCCCAGGAGAATGTTATCCTCGGTCACCCCCCCAGCCACGGACATCACCAGGGATCCCAAAAACTTAAAGTCCCCCTCAAAGCCTGCTCTTCTTGCTCCTCTGCCCCCGCCACCATCCCCCTCTGACTCCTCTTCAGGCTCCTGCTGACTTGTCTCAGATGGAGTAGCTCCTCCTGGGAATTCTTTCAGCATTGCTACTTCCTCATCTTCCAGCTCCTGCTCCTGGATGGCTTGATCAATGACACGAAACAATGCATGCTCCAGAAAGAAGGCTTAAGGTACGATGTCACTGATTGTGCCCTGACTGCGACTGACCAGTTTGGTGATCTCATCAAATGGCCTCAGAGGTCTGCATGAGTCGTGCATGAGCAGCCACTGACACAGTGAAAAGAAACCAAGCTCCCCAGAACCTGTCCTGCTGCAGAGTTCGTACAGGTAGTCGTTAATGGCATGCTACTGCTGGAGCAGCCTATCAAGCATATGCAAGGTGGAGCTCCAGCGCATCGGGCTGTCACAAATCAGACGTCTGACGGGCAGGTGGTGTCACTGCTTAATGTCAGCAAGACGAGCCATGGTTGTGTAAGATCTTCTAATATGCCCCAACATTTTCCTGGCTTGCTGCAAGACGTCCTGAACCCTGGGGTATTTGGCAACGAATCGCTGCACGACCAAGTTCAGGACATGTGCCATGCACGGAATGTGTGTCATTTTGCCCTTTTTCAGCATGCTCAGCAGATTGGCACTTTTGTCGCATACCACTTTACCAACCGTCAAATTGAGCGGTGTTTGCCACTGGTCAGCCTGTGACCGCAAAGCTGAAAGCAATGCAGGACCGGTGTGGCTCTTGGCTTCCAGGCACAACAGCCGCAGCATAGCATGGCAACGTCTCACCTGGCACGTTGAATAGGTTCTGGGGAGCTTGGGGGGCGCAGCGGAAGAGGCGGTAGCAGTGGAACAGAAGGAGTCAGCCGAGGAGGAAACAAAGGATGGAGTAGGAGAAGAAGAAGAGGCAGGCCTGCATGCAATCCGTGGTGGTAATACCAAATCCACACTGGAGCCACGGGTTACATGCTTGACGGCCATCAGAAGGTTCATCCAGTAGGCAGTAAAAGTTATGTACCTTCCCTGTTTGCTAGACCACGTGTCTATGGTCAGATGTATCTTGGCACCAACACTGTGTGCCAGAGATATATTCACTTGCCGCTGAACGTGGCCATATAGCTCTGGGATGCCCTTCTGGGAGAAATATTTCCTTCTGGGGACGTTCCATTGCGGTGTGCCAATGGCCACAAAGTCCACCCGTTTATATGGCAGTAGTTGGCAGGCTAGCAGTGCCGACAAGCCAGCGATCAGCCGTTGGGCAAGAGGGTTATCCGGGGTCATCAACTTTTTACGCTCAAACATTTGGGCCACGGAAGCCTGCCTTCTGCCAGATGAATGACTGCACGGTGGAAGGTGGCGTGGAGGACAAAAGGGAGGAGAGAGTGGAAGAAGAAGAGGCAGGAAGTGGAGCACAGGGAGTGTGGCTTTGTGGGTTCTGACGGTTGCTCCCACTGGGCTTGGTGATGGGAGGACAGGTGCCTTCTTAAGGCGGTCGTCCCTAGGTGAGTGTTGGGCTAACCTACCGCGACTTATGCGTTGACAGCAGACGCTGCAGATGGCAACAAAATTGTCAGTAGCTGACACGTTAAAAAATAGTCCACACTATGGAGCCATGTGCCTGCGTCCTGGGAGCACCAGATGTGACTGTCAATGATGGATAGCTCGCTCCAGATACATTTGCAGTCTGCCTTTTGCCTCCTGTGCCCTGAAAGCTCTGCCTGTTTCTCTCCTCCTTCTCCCCCCTCTCAGCTGCTCTGTCTCTCCCTCTCAACTCCCCTCCTCTTCCTCTTTTGTGGGCACCCACGTGACGTCCATTGTCACTTCATCATCGTCACCTTCAGCACCACTGACATTTTAAATCTCGGAGTAGGCAGCAACAGTGGGGACCTCCCTCCTTGGGCTGATCTGGGTACTGTTGTCAGACCGCTGGGTGGCGGCCGTTGCTACCTCCTCTTCCTCATCCGATGCCAAGAATGGCTGCGCATCAATAAGGTCTTGGAATGGATGGGAAAATAATTCCTCTGACTCGAGTGGAGGGGCAATGGTGGTGGTGTCTTTTGGGGTGCACACAGCAGAGAGTGAGGAGGGTGCATATACAGAGGATGAGGAGGGTGCAGAAGCGGAAAGCTGAGTGAGCCACTCAACCAACTCTGGTGCGTACTTTGAAGTAATCGCACGCACATTCTCCAACTTCCTACTTAGACTCTGGCACCTTAGACACCTGCAATAACCCTACCACCCCTGCAGAACAGTCTGCCTCTTCCTCTGCCTGTCATTTTCAAAATTACCCTGTGTCTAAGTCCCTAGAGAAGAGCAGTATTTGTGGTAGAAGGAGGTATATGACAGCCCTCAATCAGTATTTTGTGGGAGCAGGTATATCAATCTCCTAAATCAGTATTTTGTGAAAGCAAGTATCTTGCAGGCCTCAATCAATATTGTGTGGAAGCAGGTATATCAATCCCGCTAATCAGTATTTTGTGGAAGCTGGTATATTGCAGGCATCAATCAACATTTGGTGGAAGATGGTATATCAATATCCTTAATCAGTATTTTGTGGAAGCGGGTATATCAAACTCCTTAATCAGTATTTTGTAAAAGCAAGTATCTTGCAGGCCTCAATCAATATTTGGTGGAAGCAGGTATATCAATCCCGCTAATCAGTATTTTGTGGAAGCTGGTATATCGCAGGCATCAATCAACATTTGGTGGAAGATAGTATATCAATACCCTTAATCAGTATTTTGTGGAAGCAGGGGTATCACAGGCCTCAATCACTATTTGGTGGAAGCCGGTATATCATACCCCTTAATCAGTATTTTGTGGAAGAAGGTGTATCGCAGACCTCAGTCAATATTTGGTGGAGGCAGGTATATCAAACCCCTTAATCAGTATTTTGTGAAAGCAGGTATCTCGCAGGCCTCAATCAATATATGGTGGAAACAGGTATATCAATCCTCTTAATTAGTATTTTGTGGAAGCTGGTATATCGCAGGCGTCAATCAGTATTTGGTGGAAGCAGGTCTATCAAACCCTTTAATCAGTATATTGTGGAATGAGGTGTATCGCATGCCTCAATCAATATTTGGTGGATGCAGGGATATGAATACCCCTTAATCAGTATTTTGTGGAAGCAGGTGTATCGCAGGCCTCAATCAACATTTGGTGGAAGCAGGTATATCAATCCCCTTAATCAGTATTTTGTGGAAGCTTGTATATCGCAGGCGTCAATCAGTATTTGGTGGAAGTAGGTATATCAATCCCCTAAATCAGTATTTTGTGGAAGCAGGTATATCACACCCCTCAATTATTTTTTTTGTCACAACAGTTGTATCACACTAGCCTGTTTATCTGGGCCAACAGGTTACAGGTATATCGCAGCCATCAATCAGTATTTTGTGGAAGCAGGTATATTGCACCCCTCAATCTGTTTTTGAGGGGCAACAGGTATATCACACCCGTTGCAAATAGTTGTTCCAATAGTGCGTGTCCCTCTATATACCTGTGGTATCGCAGGAGAACCGCACACAACTGCTGCGCAATACAAATGCACTATATACTTTCTATGTTTAAAAGTATACTATAGGTATATCACACCCCTCAATCACTTTTTTGGGGGGCAACAGGTATATCACAACAGCTGCAATTAGTTATTCCAATAGCATTTTTCCCTCTATATGTCCCTCCTTAAAAGGACTTTTGTGGCCCTATTAGCTAGAGTTTGGTGTCCCTAACAGTCCGTCCCATCTCCACAAAGCAACCTCTCCTTACATTGGCAAAAATGGTGTGTCCATTTGCTGAAACATCTCAATTGGCTGTCCTGTCCCACGTGATGGAAATGTCATGGGTGAAAGTTCGGCGCAATGCAAAAGAACATGGCGCATGCGAATATCGCCATATTTTCGCATGTTTGGCGAATCGTGAACGCGCAAAGTTTGCCGCAAAACAACGACCAGGTGAACCGCAAGACCATCTATACTGCCCACCACACCCAGGGACTGAGCACACCAAAGCCAGCTCCAAGGAGTTCCCTGGCTTGGCAGTTCTTCAGACAATGTGCTGACAACAAGACACGAGTGAGGCATAAATGTTCTAAACCTGAGCACCACCTGCATGACCAGGCATTTAAATGCAAAGCACGAGCTGCAGTGGAATACACACCTGAAAAACCATCTTGCTCCCTCTTCTACTACGGTCTCGGCCTCTTCCTCCACCTCTAGAGTGACAGTGGAACCTGTCACCCCCAAGCAGAGCATGTGGCAGCAACACCACCACCTCCACCACCGTCACCCAGCATGTCCACACTGTCCTATTGAAGCGTTCAGCTGTCCATCCCCCAAACACCGGAGATAAAGAGGAAGTACCACGTCAGTAGGATGCTTTGAAACTCATCTGTTTGGGGGGAAAAACCCACACTGCGCAGGAGCTATGGACGGGCATGGAACAACAGACCAATGAGTGGTTGATGCAGCAAAGACTCAAGCCGTGTGCGATAACGGGCAAAATCTCGTAGCAGTTCTGGGGCTAGCCGTTTTGACACACATCCTTAACTGGCGCATGTGCTGAATTTGGTGGTGCAGAGGTTCCTGAAAAATTTCCCCGATATGTCAAAGCTGCTGCAGAAAGTTTGAGCCGTCTGTGCGCGCTTTCGACGTTCTCACCTTGTTGCTGCTCACCTATATGCGTTGCAGCGTAACTTCGCCTTCCCGCTAACCGCCTCATATGCGACGTACCCACAAAGTGGAACTCCACCTTGCACATTCTGGAGAGACTGTGCGAGCAGCAGCAGGCATGGAGTTTCAGCTGCAGCATGCATGGGTGAGTCACTCTGCGGAACAGCACCACTATGGGGATGTGCGTGCCATGTTGCCCTGTTTCGAGTACTCCACCAACATGGCCAGTGCCGAAGATGCGGTCCTCAGCATTACTATCCCACTTCCTTGAAAAAACACTTTGGGCGATGATGGAAGAGGATTTGGCACAGCAGGAAAAGGAGGAGGAAGAGGGATCATTTCCACGGTTATCAGGCCAGTCTTTCACAAGTGGCTCGGAGGGTGGGTTCCTGCACCAACATAGGCCGGGTACACAACTGTCCAGCCAGGGCACAGTTCTGCAGGATGATGATGAGGATGCTGAAGAGGAGGAACTGTGTTCACAGCAGGATGGCACCCAAAGCAGCTTATGGGCATCAATGGCGCGTGGCTGGGGGGATACAGAGGACACACACAATATATCTCCCACAGAGGACAGGATGTAGTTGCCTCTGGGCAGTCTGGCACACATGAGCGATGACATGCTGCAGTGCCTGTGCACAGACCACTGAAAAGCTTATTTGGCCATCTACTTTTTCCGCTAACTCTGCCATAATCATGCCCACTTGACTTGGCTGAGCATACATGTTTACTTTTATGGGAATAGGGAATGAGCTACTGCTAGAAGGAACAAAGTATGGGTATTGTAGTTAGGTGCAGGGTGCCATCATGGACGGCAGGTACGTGTCACCGAGGTTCATAGCCTCGGTGAGGTAAGAGTCATTTTTGTTGATGTCAGCAGCAGGTAGTGCTACTGACATAGTTGCTAAATAGCATGGCTGCAAAGCCGATCCGGGCCGGCTCTTACCGGGAGCAGCTAAAGTGTAGGGTGGGTGGCTGCTCCCCACGACCCAGTCCTGGTTTTGGGCTGGGTTTAAAAACACAGCCAGCACCAGCAGCTGGGTGTGATTGTCCTGGAGCTGCTGTTGGGCTGTGGAATCGTTTGAGTTTGGGAGTTCTGATCCATTCTGTGCTATGTTGAGTTCTCTGGGCTGGAAGCAAGAGCCCGGCAAGGAGGAGTGCAGACGGCCTGGAAGCCTGAGGTCGGTTGTCTTGCGCCTGGACTGACAGCCAGGTGCGAACCTGCACCTAAAACCTCCCAGGTGACTGAAACCTGTATTCGACTGTTTTGTTTTGCCTCATGATTTTTGACGTGTGTGAACTAACACCAAGAGACTGTTTACCGTTTATTTTGTGCAAGTGTGAATAAAACACTGTTTATTGCACTTTCTGAACTCCCTGTTTTGCCTCTGTACTGCACCCGCACCGCTATCTACCAGAGCGACTCCCCACATTTGGTGGAGGATGCGGGCATGCGCAGTGAGGCTGGCGTGAACGCCGAACTTTGTTTGTTTTGCTGAGCACAAGTGAATGTCATATGTCAAGCCGGCAAAGTTTCAACACGTGAACCCTGACAAGATGGAGGCAGTTGTAAAGGCTCTCGTGGAGGCCAATTTACAGCAGCGGGACGCCAACAAGCAGCAGCAGGAGACAAACCAGCTGCTGTTGCAACATGTAATGGCTTTGCAAGCGTCTGGAGCCTCTCACCGTGCCCATGATGCCCGGAAAGCGGTCCGTGCAGCGATTCCCAAGATGACCCCCGAGGATGATGCTGAGACCTACCTGGCAGTCTTCGAAAAAGTGGCCGTGAGGGAGAAGCTGCCCCGTGACCAGTGGGCTGAGGTGGTCGCTCCGTTCCTGGCTTCCGGACCCCAGCAGGTGTTTTTCGACTTGGCGGACGACCAAGCGGTCGATTATGACACCGTGAAAGGAGAGATCCTGGCCAGACTGGGGGTGAACGTGCTGGTCCGCACTCAAAGAGTCCACCAGTGGGACTTTAAAACGACTGAACCCGCTAGGCCGCAGTACTACGATCTGCTGCACAGGCTGCAAAAGTGGCTGCAGCCTGATGTTCTAAGTCCGGCTGCTATGCTGGACCGTCTGCTGGCCGACATCTTTTGGCGTCTCCGGTATGCGCCCTGGAGATGGTCGACCTGGTGGAGCGTTACGAGGCCACCAGAAACCTGCAGGGGAGTCTTGCTGGGAAGGGGTCAGTCAAACCCCGGAGGCCTCCACCCCAGTTCCGACGTCCGGCGACAGAGAGGCCTGCACGGAATGTACCCCCTGCGGATCCGCCTCCCGTGGTATGCTGGAGGTGTCAGGAGCCAGGCCACATCAGGGCCGACTGTCCGCATCGGGGTGAGCCGATGGATGTGAACTACCGCGGTCGCCACTCCCTGTATGCACGGAAGCTGTGCGCAACTGGCACCCGTGAGGTGCAGGATAATAACCACCTGTGTCAGGTAGAGGTGGGAGATTCTCTGGCGGTGGCCCTGCTGGACTCCGGCAGTCTAGTCTCCCTGGTAAGAGCTACCCTAGTACGGCCTGCGGAGTATACCGGCCGTAAAATTGGGGTCCTGTGCATCCACGGAGACTTAAAAGACTACCCCACTGCACTAGTGACTTTGTCCACAGCGGCTGGTAAGTGGACCCACGAGGTGGCTGTTGCTACCAAACTCCCACATGAACTGATACTTGGGAGGGACTTCCCAGGTTTCCCGGCGCTGTGGCCGGCAATAAAAGTGTCTGATGGACCCGAGACAGGGGTAACCCTAGTAGAGTGGCCTGATACCACTGGAAGGCCAGAACCCTGGGAGCCCGAATCTGAAGGCCCAGCGGTAGTGGTGACCACTGCTCCAGCGGTAGAGGGGGAGACAACCCCACTGAGGGTAATGGTGGGAGACACGGAGGACTTGCCACCGGGACCTGAGTTGGCAGACTTCAATGTCTCTGGGGAAAATTTTGGGACTGCACAACACCGGGACCAAACCCTAACCAGGGCCTGGGAAAGTGTTGTAATGATTGATGGTAAACCCCAGAAACCTGGGGCTGAATTAATGTTTCTGCGATTTATTGTTCTTCAGGATATGTTGTATGGGGTGAACCAACTCCGAGGTGAGCCAGTTGAACAGTTGGTGGTGCCCACCGCATATCGCAAGCTTGTTATGGAGCTTGCCCACCAACATGTTCTTGGGGGACACTTGGCGTGGCAGAAAACCCAGGACCGCATACTGCAGCGGTTTTATTGGCCTGGTGTGTTTAAGGAGGTAGAAGAATATTGTAAATCTTGTCCGACCTGTCAGGTAAATAGCCCCCAGCCGCATTACAGAAGTCCCCTGGTCCCTCTCCCAATAATTGAGGTCCCATTCGAGCGTATTGCCATGGATCTGGTCAGACCCGTACCGAAGTCTGCTAGGGGTCACCAACATATCCTGGTGATTCTGGACTATGCTACTCGATATCCAGAGGCGGTGCCTCTGCGACATACCTCGGGTAAGCTCATTGCCAAAGAGTTAATGGAAATGTTTTCCCGTGTGGGCCTGCCAAAAGAGATTCTGACCGACCAAGGGACCCCTTTTATGTCCAAAGTTATGAGGGAACTGTGTAAATTGTTGCGTATAAAGCAGTTACGGACGTCCGTGTACCATCCGCAAACAGACGGTCTTGTCGAGAGGTTTAACCAAACTCTAAAAAATATGTTAAAAAGGGTGGTGTCTAGAGATGGGAAGGACTGGGATCTGCTTCTGCCCTATCTCATGTTCGCAGTGCGAGAGGTGCCCCAGGCCTCTACTGGGTTCTCGCCCTTCAAACTGCTATATGGCAGACACCCTCGGGGCCTGTTGGATATCGCCAAGGAAGCGTGGGAACAACAGCCTGTCCCCCACAAAAGTGTCATTGAGTATGTCACCCAGATGCAGGAACGGATGGAAAGGGTGTTGCCGCTGGTCCGGGAGCATATGGAGGCAGCGCAACAAGCCCAGAGTAGGGTGTATAATCGTCAGGCTCGGGTACGGGACTTCAACCCGGGAGATCGGGTTTTGGTTCTGGTGCCCACCCTTGACAGCAAGTTCCTAGCTAGGTGGCAGGGCCCCTATGAGGTAATCGAGAAGGTAGGGGAAGTAAATTACAAAGTACACCAGCCAGGGCGGCGCAAGCCGGAGCAGGTGTACCACGTGAATTTACTGAAGCCGTGGAAAGACAGGGACACGGCCGACGACAACAGCCCCCGGCCAGGGCTTCTAGGTGACAAGGGTCCAGCCCCACAGTTCGAGGCCTGCGAAGCGGTAGCCACGGTAAAAATTGCAGACAGCCTGTCTTCCAAACAAGTTCAGGAAGTCAGGGAGTTCATCAGTCGGAACACGGATGTGTTCTCGGACCTCCCTGGCCGCACATCTCTCATCCAACATGACATCGTCACTGAGCCTCAGGCCAAAATCCGGTTAAAACCATACCGGGTACCCGAGGCTCGGCGACGGGCCATCATGGACGAAGTGCAATTAATGTTGAAGCTCGATGTCATTGAGGAGTCGAAAAGTGAGGGGGCCAGTCCCATAGTCCTAATACTCAAGCCGGATGGGACGTTGCGGTTCTGCAACGATTTTCGCAAGTTAAATGAAGTGTCCAAGTTTGATGCGTATCCCATGCCCAAGGGTAGACGAGCTTGTTGAGAATTAAGGGTAAGCCCGTTATTTTTCTGTGCTTGACCTCACTAAAGGGTACTGGCAGGTACCCTTAACGGAGTCGGCCAAGGAAAAAACTGCTTTTGTTACCCCGCAGGGCCTGTATCATTACAAGGTATTACCCTTTGGCCTGCATGGCGCCCCCGCCACCTTCCAAAGGTTAATGGATATTGTGCTGCGACCTCATCGTTGGTACGCCTCGGCCTACTTAGATGATGTAATCATCCACAGCACCGACTGGGAAAGCCATTTGCCCAAAGTGCAGGCGGTAGTGGATGCCCTGAGGAAAGCTGGACTAACCGCCAATCCAAAAAAGTGTGCGATTGGGTTGGAAGAGACCAAATATCTGGGATATGTCATTGGGCGGGGAGTCATCAAGCCTCAGGTAAATAAGGTAGAGGCAATACGGAGTTGGCCCCGACCGGTCACCACCAGGCAGGTAAAGTCATTCCTGGGAATTGTGGGGTATTACATGAGGTTTGTGCCCCACTTTGCCACTATCGCTTCGCCATTGACAGAATTATTAAAGGGGCGTAAGACAGGGACGGTCCGCTGGAATGAGCAGCCCTGTTTGGGTTTTGGTGACACCCGATTTCAGGAAAGAGTTCGTAGTCCAGACCGACGCCTCTGAGGTTGGCCTTGGTGCAGTACTATCGCAGGAAGTCAACGGGGAGGAGCATCCCGTTGTCTTCCTCAGCCGCAAGCTCACGCCAGCCGAGACCAGGTACAGTATAGTGGAGAGAGAGTGCCTGGCCATCAAGTGGGCACTCGAGGCCCTCCGTTATTACCTCTTGGGCAGAAGCTTCCGCCTGGTGACCGACCACTCCCCACTCAAGTGGATGAGCCAGGCCAAAGAGAGGAATGCCCGGGTCATGAGGTGGTTTCTGTCGCTACAGAATTATAAATTCACGGGGGAGCACAGAGCGGGCCGGTTGTTGAGAAATGCAGACGCCCTCTCCCGGGTACACTGTTTTTCGTGTGTCCACCCCCTCAGGGTTGAACAAAGGGGGGGGGGTATGTGGTAAGGTGCAGGGTGCCGTCGTGGACGGCAGGTACGTGTCACCGAGGTTCATAGCCTCGGTGAGGTAAGAGTCATTTTTGTTGATGTCAGCAGCGGGTAGTGCTACTGACATAGTTGCTAAATAGCATGGCTGCAAAGCCGATCCGGGCCGGCTCTTACCGGGAGCAGCTAAAGTGTAGGGTGGGTGGCTGCTCCCCACGACCCAGTCCTGGTTTTGGGCTGGGTTTAAAAACACAGCCAGCACCAGCAGCTGGGTGTGATTGTCCTGGAGCTGCTGTTGGGCTGTGGAATCGTTTGAGTTTGGGAGTTCTGATCCATTCTGTGCTATGTGGAGTTCTCTGGGCTGGAAGCAAGAGCCCGGCAAGGAGGAGTGCAGACGGCCTGGAAGCCTGAGGTCGGTTGTCTTGCGCCTGGACTGACAGCCAGGTGCGAACCTGCACCTAAAACCTCCCAGGTGACTGAAACCTGTATTCAACTGTTTTGTTTTGCCTCATGATTTTTGACGTGTGTGAACTAACACCAAGAGACTGTTTACCGTTTATTTTGTGCAAGTGTGAATAAAACACTGTTTATTGCACTTTCTGGACTCCCTGTTTTGCCTCTGTACTGCACCCGCACCACTATCTACCAGAGCGACTCCCCACAGTATGTTGATATCCAACATCCCTCTTTCCACTATCTGCTGCCATCAAGAGATAGTTGACAGATTTCCATACACATGAGCTTGTTGGCTAATCTCATAGATCACGAGTCAGCAACCTCCAGTACTCAAGCTGTTGTGAAACTACAACTCATGTTCCATTTATTTCTATGGGACTTCTGAGAACAGCAAAGCAAGTGTGCATGCTGAAAGTCTCTTTTTACCATGTGTGTTGCCATATTAGCAATAAAAATGGTTATTCAGTATGCATACTAAGAAATTATCTTATTAATTACAGTTCTAGAATCTAGGCCCTCATTGAGTTTACAGTTACATCTGCAGAATGTTGATCGGAGCGATACTTACAAAAGTGGTTACGCATGTCATCATTCTTAAATACTGAAAAAAGCATTTTACCAAACTGTATCCCAAATTCTAGTTCTGTGGATTTCGTCCAAGAAGTGGAAAAGTACCATACACATAAAACATTAGTGACTATTGGATCCCTTTGAAATTGGATGAATCTGCTAACGTAACAAAAATATGTTGTCAGTCCCGTTTTTATTGTCTAAAATAATCAAATGATATTCATCTAAAAGTTCTGATCATTTTTATTTCCCTGGAACAAAACTGCACATAATAAAGATTCTTTCAAAGTACCCAGTGAAATCTATGGACTATCTGTATGGATGAGCCAGGTCTTTCAGATGGCTAGATGTTATTTATACCTCAAGGGGTACCCCTTTTTTTTGTGATGATATTTGATGGTATAAATACCAAGTCTCTTTATAGCATGTATTCTTTTGTCTGAGTTTTGCAGAGACAACCTACTAGTGACAGCAGCCAGCCAATACATATAACAATTTCATTTTAGGTTTCACAGTAACCTATTTTATCTTTCATTTATCTACCAAACATATTAATGACCATTTCTTCTTGCTTCTATTCATTGGCTAAATCACCAGGTGTCTCCAGGGAGAATGCCTTGCCATTTTAATGTGCTATATTTTAAAATGCAGTCAGTAGTGTATCCAACTTGGTTTTCTTTACCCCATAGGTCCCCTTAAATAAATCTCAAGAGTGGCCTTTTCCTCTTCATTACAAAGTGACCTTTTGCTCTTTATTATAGTAAACCATCTACACATTCACTTATGCTTCCTACTGAAAGCTTATTCTGACCAACATACAGTTGGAGATTCTTGTATTCAGTAAGTCAGGGAAGAATCAAAGGATGGCAATGCCTAGGCAAACTGCTATGTTACTGTGAAAATAGTCTCTTAAAAAAGGAAATGTCACACAAGAGTGTGAGGTAAACAGAGGTATATCGTTAGAGCAGCATGCTGGGACTGTGGAAACACTGTCTGCAAATGACTTTGATTCCCTGGTGTGATGAATCATGGAGTCGCAAATCCTTTTTAGCTAATTGCTATCAGCTTGTGAGTTTTTCCTTCCATGTTCAATATCAATTTTCAGGGCCATAGGAGATAGCACTTTTCCCCTGAGCATGCTGGCGACTTGCTGATAAAGCCTGCAGTTGCACCACTTAAAGGTTTAAAAAAGAGATCTATCTTTTATGCAGGTCCTAGCAGTAAATGAGGGAAATGATGAGGCAACTACTACATCATGACTGAATCTGGCTCTGGCCCATTGTGGTCCCTTAGCACAAATATATTAGATGTCTCATAAGCTTCTAACCAGTTGTTGATCTAGCAGGCACATATATAACAGATTAAGTAAAAAAAAAAATGTTACATGCTGTTGAACACACCTTGGTCTATAAGAGTGTTTTATTTAAGACGTAGACATATTGATTTGTCAACCCAAAATGATCGAAATATCATATTGTCATTTATGGATCAAATATAATGTGAATTTATACAGCATTTCTTATATTTTTTAAAAATTTATATATGTATAGCCTTTTAATTTACAGATACATACAATGTAACCAAAACAATAAAATATTAAAATATTGTGTGGGACTCCCTTGTGCTGCAAAAACAGCTCTGACATGGACTCGACAAGATTCTAAAGGTGTCTGTGGTATCAGGCACCAAGATAATAGCATTAGTTTGCATATTTTTCCATCACTTTTGTAGACATTGAATTGAGGAGATTCATGTGGACTGTTTTAAGGATCTGTGCAGGTCTCAGCAGTGGGGCTTCCAACAATCATGTATTTATCACCGATCGTGTGGACAGGTGATAAATGTTTTTCACGGGTTATCTGTGTTCTCTGGTATCTGTCACCAAGATGTTTGCAACGGATCCATAAAAATTAATTTTCCCACTTTTATCAATAGTAATGTGCAAAGTTTTGAGAAATTCGATTTGGCTGCTTCGCCAAATTTCACAACGTCACAAAGCGCATTGATTTGTTACCAATGAAGCACAAGGAAATTCAGCTTTGTTGCAAATCAAATTTTCCCTGAAATTCGAATTTAAGTCCACTTCAGATATGTTGATTTGCTCAACCATGTTCATCGCTATGGGAGTTATGGAAACGGTGGAGCACCCGCTGCTCAGATTTTTCCGTAACTCTGGCCACCTCCATCTGGCGCTTACTGTTGGTAAATCCCATCTTAGCCATGAAACACTAATATTAGAAAAAAACCTTAAGTTGTGAGGTGGGGCCTCCATGAGACTTGTTCAAGATGGTTAAGTTTACAGCATCTAACGGATTCATAAATCTGGGCCAATGTCTATAGGTGGGTTTACACGGGCGAGCTAACGCTTCCTTCACAACAGTTGTGTGCTCTTTCAATGAAAGAGACTGCTGCATTTACATCCAGTGATCTCCTTCACAGTATGAGGACAAGGGATCGCAACTGCGATCTCTCTTTATCATACACCTGCACTGTTTCTGGGCAGCGGATTGCTGTTTAGACCACACAAGCTGCTGTCCAGAAATAATAATTTATATCTATATGCCTGTATAAATGGAAGGAACACCTGATGAGCATGCATTTTGTTCGTTCATCAGGTGATCGGCAAATTTAGACATGCAGATTTTCAGGAATGAGTGTTTGCAGGAACAGTCATTCCTGATGATCTGCCTGAATATAGGGCCATGTAAATCCACTTTATTGGTCTCACAGAGACAACGAAGCACATTCTTTGTTGTTTCCATCAGTCCCATATTGAGTCGAACAGCAATAAACATAACCACTGTTCTAATGATGGCTAGAGGCCCCCAACAATGAAGTTTTGACATATCCTCTTGACAGAAGACAAATATTTTTGTGGGTTTATCCCTTTCATGAGATTCTACCATTATAAACATTGATGAGTTCAATAAGACAGCAATAACTTATCTTTGGGAGACTACCTACTGTGAACCCTAAAAAATCTTAAAACAAGGGGCCATAGTTATTTTTCACTTTCTAAAACAGTGCTATTTGTGTTGCATGTTTTCTAACAATTTCATTCAAGGAATTGATCCTGATTAGAATTCCAATACATTATTGGGTTGATGGTAGTTGTGTTCAAAGGTCCCAATACACATAAGACTATTGTCAGCAGACCCAATCTTTTCAGTGGGATTAGCAGTCAATCTAATGTGTTTGGGGCCTCCTGAGTCTCTTAAGACAGATGCTAATGATACATTTTAACAAACAATCCTTTTGATATCTGGGAGACAAGTCACTACTACAGGTGTCTGGCAGTGATTTTCTTTCTTCTTTAAAAACATAAACATGCTGAGACAAGTCAAGTGTGTTTCGATGTGGCACATGGAAAAGATAACTGGCGGCTCAATGAGCATTTGACCGACAGGTATTGAAGGTGTTTGGGCACCTTAACTCTGTTTTCACTTTATTCAGTACTATAAATATGGTTTCCACCAAGGCCAGATTGAGATTGGGGAAGTTACTGACACAACAAAAAAAAAAAAAAAAAAAAAAAAAAAAACGGTAGCCATGCTTTTACATGTATAAGCAAGTAATAACATGAACCTGAAATAACATGCACCTCTCCACTTGAAGACAACTGATTGTGCAATTTTTTCAGATTTCAGTTAAACATATGCAGAGCCACCTATTCTTGTCTGGATAAAATAATAAAATAGCCATCATATAGTATTGGTGTTTGAGGTCCCCTAGGTCCCTAAACTAGTGGAATCCCCAGGGCATTTGCTGCATATGCTTTTCCTCTAACCTGACCTGGTTTTCATAGTGTAGCAGATAGTCGCTGTTATCTCCATGAAACTTTTCTAGCTATACCAGGAATGTGTCAACCAGGGGCGTAGCTATAGGGGATGCAGAGGTAGAAGTCGCTACCGGGCCCAGGAGCCTGAGGGGGCCCAAAGAGCCTTGTGCCGCATAAGAAGACACAAAGCACTGAGGGAAGAAGGGGCCCAAGCTGCACTTTTGCACCAGGGCCCATGAGCCTTTAGCTACACCCCTGGTGTCAACCATATGTGAAAGGGAATGATCTCCGGTACATTGCCTATAGTGTTGGCGCTGCAGGATCCAAGTGTGAAGTGGTTAAAATTCACAGTCAATGTATTTTTGAAGGACCGTGCTGCCTCAGTTACTCAGGAAGAAATCTTTCAAATTCAAGGCCATCCACATGTATGGGTATAGGAAAACATTGATCACCAAATGATATCCTCTTTTTCTTTATCGGACACCTTGGTGGAACATCAAAAATTTGCACCAATCGTGAAGCACTATTATCAAGGGTCAGATATAAAAAGGTGTTTAATATACTCACAAACGCATTAAAATAACATGCATTTCACATAACAGGTAAGACACTTCTCGTGCTGCTGCCCGACCCTGGTTTCGCTTTGCATAGCATAGCCGCTGAGTTATTCAATAAAATGTACCTGTATAGCGCCACCTGCTGTTTGTTTTTTTATTATTTATTTGACCTGCTCACTGAGAAAACCACACATGCTCAGTTTCATCCTTCAACTGCCTCCTGAGCTGTGATTGGAAGAGCATGGACACACACCCTGAGCTGCAGCAGAAAAGAGACTCCTCCTGAGCTGTCAACTTGATATAAATCAAGTAAAGCAATGAATGGGAAGATCTCTGGATCCATGTGAGGTACCAAGCTGGTTCTAGCTTCATTAAAAAGAGTGTCGCATTTACTAGACGATGTCTGATTTTCATACTTTTAATTAATTATGGGATAACCCCTTTAAATAATTTTATCTTTTCATTACCTTTTCTTATACAGGTGTCAGTTGGCAGGTGCACATAGCCAAAGGACAACAGTAATGTCTCATTCACACATTCAGTGTTTTGGTCAGTGATTTCCATCAGTGATTGTGAGCTAAAACCAGGTGTGGCTCTAAACAGAGAACAGGTGCAGATCTTTCCCTTATACCTTAGGTCTGTGGAGGCTCCAATTCTGATGAAAATCACTGACCAAAACACTGACGTGTGAATGAGGTTTAAGAAGGTTTTAAAATGGCAGATGAATATGTTTCATATCATATGACCTAAATAAAATTAAAAATATGATGTTTAGAAGTCTTCATACTACACCTATAAAGTATAATGTTATATTGGGTTTTATGAATGTATTGTATTTTGTGGAGCTTTATTTGGAGAAAGTCCATTACAATATGGAACCTACAAAGTGTACAGTCTGTCTCTATACCTTATTAGTATTGACTTATGGTGATTTTTAATTTACCCATGACCCCTAACCCTTGTCTGGTAACTCTCCTTATTGATTCGCAATGACCTTTAAGTCAAGCTATATCTAGAACCATTCCCTGTATTGTGAACGCTGTCATTTTATTTAACAACTTGATCAACTTATTCACTCCAATAGAAATAAATCCCAATTTGGTGCTTATAGTGAAAACCACCTTCTTCCAGTTACTATTATTTCTGAATGTTAACCTCGGAGCCCTTAATCTCCCATAAAACCTTTAGTTCAAAGATTTCTATTTTATTATTTACTACCAGAATTACCAGGTTTCATATGGGTCTTTTTTGTTTGTGTGTGATTAAAATATATTCACAGTAAGAATGAGAAAGTTGATTGTACTGATTTGGAATTGATACTGCATTTGCAAAAAACTTTTTAATCTTACAAAGAGACAGAAAGAGACTCTTTCTCATTACAGATAGATTATAGTATGCATAGTACATGTATGGAGTAGTGTTGAGTGAACCCGAACTCCAAAGTTCGGGTTCGTACCGGACTTTAGGGTTTTTTGTACCCGTATCCGAACCTGAACTTTTTCATAAAAGTTTGGCCGTTTAATAAAGCTCGTTGAAAGGCTGCAGGGCAAGGAAACTTTCTTTGTTAAGCCCTATTAAAGGATAGTTATCCATAATGACCTGGATTTCTGTTATAAGGCACTCGGTGTTCCTTTATTTGTGGAGAGAAACCTAGCTTGTGTGCCTTTTTTTTTTTCTGAAAAGCATTAGATGGAGATACAAGCACAGTAATAAATAATAAAAAAAAAAAAATATGAAATGACACTAACTGAACAGTTTCAGGCTAGCACCAAAAAGTTAGTGTAAAAAATGAGAAAACATTGATTTTTTTAAGTACAAGGAGGTATGTTTAAATATAGATACTAGAGATAAGCAAATCAAGTCTATCAATTTAGAAGTCATCATGAATTTTCAGAAAAAAATTTGATTTCTGAGAATCCCAAACATTTTGAAATTCATTTAAGGAGAAAAATCTACTTTTGAAATTCCTCTCTCTTTAGTAAATAATAATAAGCTGAGTACTTCATAACTAGTGATGAGCGAATCGAAGCTGACAAAAAGGAATTTGTTATGATTTTCAGGAAAAATTTGATTCGCAACCAGTGCGAATTTCCTTGAGCTTCGTTGTGACTAATCAAAATTTTTCCTAAAATGGTGGCTACACATGTGAGGATATGGGGCAAGGAACGCTGGGAAGGCGGGATGACCCATAATGCCATGCATGCCGCCAATTAACAGCCAGCCAGCCCTGTGATGTCACTACAGCCCTATAAATACGGCAGCCATCTTGGATTCAGACATTTTTCCAGCATTCTGAGTACAGGGACATACGTGAGAAGGCGCTGGGGACAGCAATAGGAAAATCCTTATTGTGGGAAAAAAAACGATTAATAAGTGCAGGGAAAGGATAGGGTGGAATCTTTTCACAGCATCTTAGTGCAGGGAGATACGTCAGAAGGTGCTTGGGAAAGTGATAGGGAAACCTCATAATGAAAAAAAATCGATTTACAGGGAAAAATTTAAGTGCAGGGAAAGATTATTTGTGGATTCAAATAGCCATTAGACAGCTTTGTAATTCCAGCAAATTGATCTTGCAATTGCTATGCCTTTAGTGTCTTATATATGTGGAAAAAGAAAAATATATCCGCAGTTCACTTCTGAAGTTATTTGTGACATAAGTGTTCAGTGAGGTAATTCAGTTCAAAAAGAAACATATATACACAGTTCACTGTTTCAGTTATTTGTGGTGAAAGCATTTAGTGGCGTATTTAAGTATAAAAAGAAAAATATATACGCAGTTGCCTTCTGCAGTTATATATGGTGAAAGCGTTTAGTGGCCTATTTAAGTACAAAAAGAAAAATATACGCAGTTCCCTTTTGCAGTTATATATGGTGGAAGCGTTTAGTGGCATATTTTAGTACAAAAAGAAAAATATATATGCAGTTCACTGTTGCAGTTATTTGTTGTAAAAGCGTTTAGTGACGTATTTCAGTACAAAAAGAAAAATATATACGCAGTTCACTTTGGCAGTTATTTGTGGTAAAAGCGTTTAGTGATGTATTTCAGTACAAAAAGAAAAATATAAACGCAGTTCACTGTTGCAGTTATTTGTGATAAAAGTGTTTAGTGACGTATTTCAGTACAAAAAGAAATATATATACACAGTTCAATGATGCAGTTATTTGCGTTAAAAGCGTTTAGTGACATATTTCAGTACAAAAAGAAAAATATATATGCACTGTTGCAGTTATTTGTGGTTAAAGCATTTAGTAATGAATTTTAGTACAAAAAGAGCATCGGAAGTCAATGGGAGAACCCGAGCATTAAACCAGGCACCCTCTGCTCTGAAGAGGTGAGGGGGGCCTGGTTTATAGAAAAAGCTCAGAAATTGATGGAAACACCACAGAAATGGTTTGGGAACAGCATGGGGAGGATGTCTGGATGCATCTTGGACTCCCAGGTCGCTTTTGGGAACGATGTTGTCCGAGTAGTACGCCACTTTTATAGACTGACAATAATATGCACAAAACCAAAGATAAAATCGATTTTAGAGGAAAAGTGTTAGGAAATATTCTTTCCTGTATATTTACTTGTATATAAAGTGCAAGTCCTGCCAAAAATTACAAGCAAGAGGCACTCCGATGCAACCTGTATATCACATAAAGGAGGGCACCATTCACATTGTGGTACAATTGTTCATGTAGTGTGACTCCTACTCTCATAAAGCCTGTGCACTAAGTGAAAGTGCTGCCAAAAATTACAAGGAACCAGCACTCCAATACACCCTTTGTTACAGATAAAGGAGGGTGTAATACTCACACTTGAACAATTATGATTAATGGCCTGCTGGTGACCCTCAAAAACATTTGGAGCAAGGGCCTGCTGATCTGACCATCTAAAACATTAAGGGTGAGGGTCTGCTGGTGAGCTGACCCTGTAAAAGATTTTAGGTGAAGGCCTGCTGGTGAGCTGACTCTGTAATACATTATATGCGAAGGCCTGCAGGTGAGCTGACCCTGAAAAACATTATCTGTGAGGGCCTGTATGTGAGCTGACCCTGTAAAACATTATATGCGAGGGCCTGCAGGTGAGCTGACCCTGTAAAAGTTGTAGGTGAGGACCTGCTGGTGAGCTGACCCTCTAAAAGGTTGTAGGTGAGGGCCTGCTGGTGAGCTGACCCTTGAAAAAATTATATGTGAGGGCCTGCAACTGAGCTGACCCTGTAAAAGATTGTAGGTGAGGGCCTGCTGGTGAGCTGACCCTCTAAAAAATTATATGTGAGGGCCTGCAGGTGAGCTGACCCTGTAAAACATTATATGTGAGGGCCTGCAGGTGAGCAGACCCTGTAAAACATTATATGTGAGGGCCTTGGCTACTGAGACTAGACTAGGTGCAAGACTGGGTGGTGTTTAACTGACTGGAAGAATTATCTGCTGCAATCTAACCAACCACCTGGTCGCACTGGTCTGACTTTAAGAGTGGTGTCTGGCGCCGCCCTGCAAACTGGGACTTGAAGCTAGGTATCGTGGATATTTGTTTTTCTTGTCCTCTGGCAGCAGGCACAGTTTCAATGCAGCTAGGCCCATGGCCTCTGCGTGCACCATCAGCATCACAGCCACTTTCCCATCCTTTACTGCTCACCTTTTTCATTTTAAATGTTATATATGCTAGAAAGTATGTCACACGTACAGTAGCGTTGGATTTGAAAGTGTATGTGCAAAAAAATGTAAAAAGGTATTTGGGATGTGGAAACGTCACACAGGAGATATTCCGCAGATAATGTTAATGTTTTCAACAGTGGCTAAAAAAAATTACAGGGAATGTCAAAGGTATTTGGGATGAGGAAACATTATACAGGAGAGTTCCCACAGATAATGTCACTGTCTGCAATGTCTACGGAAAAAGTACACTTTCTGTCACAGATAAAAAATTTATGCGGACACGTTACACTGCAGATGTTGCACTGGTAGTGTCACTGTCAGAAGCGGACACCTTCTATTGACAAAGTAGACTGTATGTCACAGATACATTTTTTAAACGCACATGTTACACTTTAGATGTGGCACTGGTAATGTCACTGTCAGAAGCGGACACGATCTATTGAAAAAGTACACTGTATGTCACAGATAAATTTTACTGCAGATAATGCGCAGCTAATGTCACTGTCCACAGCGGACACCATCTACGGAGAAAGTACACTGGATGTCACAGATATTTTTGGGATGCACACACTTTACACAGGAGATGTGGCACAGATAATTTGACTGTCCACAGCAGCCCATTAGATGATATTTAGCGCAGGATGCGCTAAAAAAATATATTGCTGCTGTCACACATAATAGGCTTTAAAAGGACTTTTGGGTCTGCAAAGTTTTAGCAATTTAACGCAGGTTGCACTAAAAATATATATTGCTGCTGCCATACACAATAGTCCTGAAAAGTACTTTTGTGTCTGTAAAGTTTTAGCAATTTAGTTTGCGCTACAAATAAATATTGCTGCTTCATACTCAATAATACTTAAAAGGACTTTTGGGTCTCTGAAAAGTTTTTCTAATCAAAATAGTCCAATATCACTCCATACACTGTCTGTCCCTTCCTATGCACAGCTCTCCCTGACTAAGACTGGGCTGAACATGCGCCAACCAGTGCTATATTGCACCCGATGACACGTTCCGGCCAGCCAATCACTGTAATGCCAGTAACCAACATGCCTACGGCATTACAGTGAGGGCAGTACTTACCTGTATGTTTATTGGCTGTGTAGCAGCCAAGACACATGCAGGGAGAAGACTCGAGCACATGCACTATTCGGCCGAATACCGCCATGTGCCTAGCATAGCGATGCTCGAGCTGAACTGGCGTTCAGCCAAGCATGCTCTCTCAACACTAATACGAAGTTCACTTCTGAAGTTATTTGTGGTGAAAGCGTTTAGTGGCCTATTTCAGTACAGAAAGAAAAATATATACGCACTTCGCTGTTGCAGTTATTTGCGGTAAAAGCGTTAAATGGCCTATTTTATTCCAAACAAAATATATATTCTCAGTTCACTTCTGCAGTTATTATGTGGTGAAAGCGTTTAGTGGCCTATTTCAGTACAAAAAGAAAAATATATATGCATTTTACTGTTGCAGTTATTTGTGGTGAAAGCATTTAGTGGCCTATTTTAGTGCAGAAAGAAATATATATACGCATTTCACTTCTGTATTTATATGTGGTGAAAGTATTTAGTGGCCTATTTCAGTCTAGAAAGAAAAATATATATGCATTTCACTTCTGTAGTTATATGTGGTGAAAATGTTTAGTGGTCTATTTCAGTACAGAAAGAAAAATATATATGCTTTTCACTGTTGCATAGAGTTGAGCAAACACCTGGAAGTTCGGGTTCACCGGGTTCGGCAGAACTTCGCCGCAAAGTTCGATTTCGGGACCCGAGCTTGACCCCAAACCCAGACCCCATTGAAGTCAATGGGGACCCGGACTTTGGGGCACTAAAATGGCTCTAAAAAAGTCCTGGAAAGGGCAAGAGGGCTGGATGTCAAAATGGGGGTAAGAGTAGGACAAGTGCCCTGCAAACAAATTTGGATAGAAAAATGACTTAAAATAACATAAAATACATAAAAATAAACATTCTAAACCTGAGCACAAGTGAGTGACAGTGGTACTTGTCACCCCAAAACAGAGGATGTGGCAGCAACACCACCACATCTTTCACTGTCATCAAGTATCTCCACACTATCCCATGGAAGCATTCACCTGGTCATCTCCCAAACACTGGAGAGAAAGAGAAATAGAAAGAGGAAGTAACCCCCTACCCACTGGCGATTCCTGGCCCTAAATGCCAGGATTTCAAAATTCCTGGTCCTTTGAAATGCTATCATTCTGTCTGGTGGAGATGGATGGAGAATTTTAAAAAAATTTATGGCGGTAGCTGTCCCACAGTACTTGGTTCCCAGCCGCCACTACTTTTCCAGGCAAGCCATCCCTTCCCTGCACAACCAAGTGCCGGACAAAATTAGGTGTGCACTGCGCAATGCCATCTGTAGCAAGGTCTACATGGACCGTTAAGCACAGGCAGGGAAGTTATATCTCCCTAACAGCACACTGGGTAAATGTAGTGGCGGCTGAGCCAGAGGCGGATAGCAGTTTGGCGCATGTCCTTCCGCCCCCAAGGATTGCAGGGCATTTCTCTTTGCCTCCTGTTGCCTCCTCCTCCTCCTATTCCGCTTCCTCGGCCTCTACCACCTCCTCATCTGCTCAGCCTAACACCTTTACCACCAACATCAGCACAGCCAGGGGGAAACAACAGCAGGCTGTTCTGAAACTCTTCTGGAACAACAGACCGATGAGTGTTTGGTGTCACAGAGCCTCAAGCATGGCCTGGTGGTGTGCGATGATAGGCAAAATATCATAGGAGCTCTGGGCCTAGCCGGTTTGACGCACATCCCTTGCCTGGCGCATGTGCTGAATTTGATGGTGCAGAAATTCCTGAACACCTGACAGTGAAAATCAATTCAGTTAATCCAGCTCTTAGATTCTGGTGGGACAAATTCACTTTTATTGGTGCTCAAGGACTCTTGCGGCCTAAGTCGCAGATGTGACAGGCAAATATTTTTTCTTAATTTGTTGGTTAGATTGTTGGGTAACATTTCCACGGTTATCAGAACTTTTTATTATAAATCATAACAAAAACTATACAAGGAACAGTTTAAAAAGAGAAAATTAACCCGACCAGCCTCCCACCCTACATCCCCCCTCCCCTTTCACTCAAACCACTCATTAATGCCCATTCACAAACTATTTACAGATTTACATATAAACATATTTAAATAACTATAAGTCAGATAAACTAAATAAACAAGCAAAATTATATACATGTCTTACCCTTAACTTATAAGGCCAGTCATATACAAGTGGCTCGGAGGGTGGGTTCCTGCACCAACATAGGCCAGGTACACAATTGTCCATCCAGGGCACAGTTCTGGAGGATGAGGAGGAGAAGGAGAAGAAACCGTGTTCACAGCAGGGTGGCACCCACAGCAGCTCATGGCCATCACTTGAGCGTGGCTGGGGGGATACGGAGGACATAGATAATACACCTCCTAAAGAGGACAGCTTGTCGTTGCCTGCGCAACGACTGCAGAGTTGCCCACATACTAACTTGTGCAGATTACTGGGTGGTCACCCTGTTGGATCCCCATTACAAAGACAACGTGCTGTCCTTAATTCCGTCACTGAAGCGTGATCGGAAGAAGCTAACACTGGTAGATGCGCTGCTGATGGCATTCACACCTGACACCGGGGGCTCAGTGGAAGCACAAGGCTAAAGCAGAGGAGGAGGAAGTCACCAATGCAGCTGGGTCACCGCCCGCACCACAGAAGGCAGGGTTAGCATGGCCGAAATGTGGAAAAGCTTTGTCACCACACCACAACAAGCAGCACCACCATCAGACATGGAACATCTTAGCAAGAGGCAGCATTTCAGCAAAATGGTGGAATAGTATCTGTGCACACGCCTACACGTACTGACTGATGGGTCTGCCAAGAGACGTAGCTACAGGCGAAGCAGGTAAAGCGGCTGCTTTGGGGCCCTGACCCAGAAGGGGCCCATCCAGGAGGAGGAGGACTAAAAGACTTTGTCAGGGCCCCCTCAACAGTATTATACATTGAAATTATATACAGTGGCAGTATAGACAGTGTAGAAAACAGATAGAACAGCTTCTGGGCCTTGTCTGAAAGAGCCATCTTTAGTAGCCACAAGAATGGGGGCGGCATGAAAGGAAAAAATTCCTGGGGGAGGGGGGCCAAATCAAAAATTTGCTGTTGGGCCCAGTCATTTCTAGCTATGTCACTGGGTCTGCCGCATTTAACTTCTGGGTCTCCAAATTGGGGACATGGGCTTGACCTTTATGCATTGGAGGTGCTGGCCTGCCCTGCAGCCAGTGTATTGTCTGAATGTGTGTTTAGCAATGTTTGGGGGGGGGGGGGATTCGCTCATCTATATTCATAACTACAGAACAGTCTTCCAATCATTGCTCAGTCTTTTAAACAGGTTTGATAGCATAACCAGGATAACAGCTCTTCCAGGACAAATGCCCTTTTTTCAAAACGGAGCATATAGAATGTGCTTTTTGAGTTGAGGCCTTGGAAAAACCTCTGTCTCTGTTATGGAAACCATTTAGTAAATGTGATGGTTATTCTAGGTAAGAAAATGCTCCACCTGGTTTCTGGCAAAAATAAATAATAATTTTTAAAAAATATGCCTGGCTAGACACTCACTATACAGAGGTTTTCTCTAATTCACCTCTAGTTCAGTGTTCACACTGGTATTCGGCTTCACTCAGCCATGTGATCCAACAGCTTCCTAGCTGTGACTAATGCAACCCTTTGGGGTCTCAGTCCACCAGTCCTCCTGAAGGTGACCATGCAATTCCTTGGGGGATATGGTCCAGCAGTGCTCCCGACTCTGACCTTGTGACACCTCTTTTCCTCCGGCGTCGCTGGGCCCCTCAAAAGTCAGGCTTCCTTAGCCTTGTGAACCCCCAGCCCTCCTGGTTGAGACCACCACCTCACACACTGAGGATTGATTATTCCCCAGTGATGAATCACAGATGGCCTCACCTGGGCCAGGGGAACCTGTAGTGGATTAGGGTTGCGGATTAAGATATACACCCCCAGCACACCTCTACCATGTACTTCACCTCTCTCTCTCTCTCTCTCTCTCTCTCTCTCTCTCTATATATATATATATATATATATATATATATATAATTAGTATGTCTAACATTAGTTGGCATCAGAAAGAATTCCTTTATTTTTTTGTGAGAACGCTAATTTGCATAGCTTTGTATTTTTGAAGTAAATATCCAGAGTTTAGTCCTCTCCTTTGCACTTTCTCTAACACCAGGGCATTCTTTTTATGGACTGGTGCCCAGAACTGAACAGCGTATTTTAGGTAAGACCATCTAAGAGGGGACATGATTAACCTGTACAAATATATAACCTGACCATACAAAAAATATCAAGGGAAGCTTTTCTGTGTTAAACCCACTCCCACAGTCACTCCGCCTGGAAAAAAAAAGATTCAGTCATAAGAGGCGACAAGTATTTTTTACAGTAAGGTTTATGAATCTTTGGAATAGCCTGCCACAGGAGCTGGTCACAGCAAATACAGTAGATGGCTTCAAAAAAAGTTTAGATGACTTTTTAATTCAAAATAACATTGTAGCTTATGAAAATGTGCAGAATTCATGTTCTACCCACCCTTTCCCTTTTTAAAAGGAAGATGGACATTGATCAAGAGATTTGTCCCATGGATCAATAAAGCCGGATTACAGGTTGGACTTAAAGGACTTTTGTCTTTTTCCAACCTTAACAACTATATAGTTGGGAGCTGGAAAAAAAAAAACAAATTGAGTGAAATTAGAAACAAAATAGAATTCTGCACAGTTTTATTGGTTTTGTTTTTAAGGCATTCCTTATATGGTAAAAATTTCATTCTTCAGGTCAGTATGATTATGGCAGTACCACATATATATAGTTTTTCTTGCATTTTTATACTGAAAAAAAAACTTGAAAAAGTATTTTTTTTTCTTTTCGTTGCCATATTCTGACCCATATAACTTTTTTGTAGTTATGTGTACGAAGCTGTGTGAGGGCTCATTTTTGAGGGGCGAACTGTATTCTCCTTGATAGCATTTTGGGGTGTGTACAACTTGTTCACTTTTTATTTCATTTTTTGTGGGAGAAGAAGCTGCCAAAAAAACTGTGAAACACTTTGACCATTTGATACTTTCACCATTCTCCTTATGGGATAAATGTTTTTATATTTTAATAGTACAGGGCGATTTTTCATTCAGCAATGAAGCATGATTTTGTGTGTGTGAGTATCTCAAAAACGGTAGGTCCTAGGGAGCTAAAACCCGGTCTAAAAGCTCCAGAAACAACTTATTTACCTGTATGCCAAATTAGGTGCAGATTGGGCTTCATTTGGCCATAAATAAAGAACAGTCAAAAGACAATAAATACATTTTGATATAGTTATGTAAATATATATTATCAACATTTGTTTCATCCCTCTAATGCCTTTATGTGTCACAATCATATCTTAAACACATCATCTGCTGAAGGTCATTCAACACCATTGACTGGTAGAAGAATAGAATATACTTTCTTTTAAGCATAGTCAAGCATAAATATGAAGTGCACAAATACAGATGGATCTTCGGAGTACAATAACATTTACCAATAACTATGTAGACGAAAAATGAAGATTAGAACTTTTTATCTTATACCTCTATGTTACACAATTCTTTTGACAATTAATATATTATTATATCTGCTCTAGCAGAGTACATATTCTTTATTTAATTTGCAGTTATGACTTCATGTTATTACCTAAAGTGACTCTCCAGTTTAAAAAAAAAAATTCCAATAACTGGGGAAAGAGCAGAACACTTACATGGTGACCTACTTTTCATATTTTTAGCTGCAGATCCGCTAATTCTCAGGCTCCTCTTCTGCTATTCAAGATGGCATACTGATGCACACTGTGCATTTGAAGCCCAAGATACTTCCTATTTGTCCAGCCTACATGTGTAGGGCTCGCCAATGGGCAGCAGCAAGCATCTTCTGCTTTTAAATGCACAGTATGCATCAGGTAGTTTGAGAAGTGGTGTAGAATTGATGCATGTCCAGCCATAAAGATTAAAATGAGGGAAAGTCTTTTCCTGTCTAAAATAACAGATCTCAGATGGAAATGACTTAACCAGATGCAAAATGAGCATAACTGAGCATAACGGACGTTTAAAAGAAAAGATCAGCTTTATTTTTTGTTATTTTGATGGATCAGAAGAATGGAAAACAAAATGGTGGCATAGTCTAGCCAAAATTTAATTCTGATGTTCTGTATTTTTCTAAATTATATATCTGACTCACAAAATATGCAACCTCCAAATAATACATTTTTATAGGAATCAATATCAAATAGTGTTTACAGTATTATGACTTAGCATTTCAGTACTATTAAAGCATATTTTGAAATATGTTTTCATTATTTGCACAATAATTCTAACAGATTATAATATGGCTAGCATGATGCAGGTACACGTGGCATGAACTTGCGCTCTATCTGACTCACAAAATATGCAACCTCCAAATAATAAAATTTTTTACGAATCAATATCAAATAGTGTTAGCATTTCAGTACTATTAAAGAATATTTTGAAATATGTTTTCATTATTTGTACAATAATTCTAACAGATTATAATATGGCCAGCATGGTATAGATACATTTTATTTCTATAATTATGCATTAAACTTTCTTAGTTCTATCAAAAAAAAAGAAAGAAAAAAAAAAAGAAAATTCCTTCCGGAAGAAGTTAGAACAGATGAATATCCTCTGGCCAACAGTGAAAACAATGTTGTGATTTATCACAGAAATTCTGTAATGAGCATGTGGAAGACAAAAATGGAATTACAATAACCTAATGACCTTTACAACCAGAAATAATTTCTCATATTAACCAATTGTTATACAAATGGGTTATCCAAATGTGACAATAATCTTTTTTTTTTAAATATAGAAACATAGAAACATAGAATGTGTCGGTAGATAAGAGCCATTTGGCCCATCTAGTCTGCCCAATATGCTGAATACTATGAATAGCCCCCGGCCCTATCTTATATGAAGGATGGCCTTATGCCTATCCCATGCATGCTTAAACTCCTTCACTGTATTTGCAGCTACCACTTCTGCAGGAAGGCTATTCTATGCGTCCACTACTGTCTCAGTAAAGTAATACTTCCTGATATTACTTTTAAACCTTTGCCCCTCTAATTTAAAACTATGTTCTCTTGTAGCAGTTTTTCTTCTTTTAAATATTCTCTCCTCTTTTACCATGTTGATTCCCTTTATGTATTTAAAAGTTTCTATAATATCCCCTCTGTCTCGTCCTACTTCCAAGCTATACATGTTTGTATAGATCTATATGTAGATCTATAAAGATCTGCCCCTGCTTTATTTTGTTCCCGTATTTCACACCTGCCTGCCTCCAAGCATGCAAAGCAAAATAAACTCACTGAATGTAGAAAAAAAAACTGCTAGAGCTTCATTCTTTTATCTATTTGAAGATGGATCACATGATTATTCTGTAAAAGTATCAATTTTATTGTGAGTTGCCAATGGAGCTTTACTTAAGTACCTTAGAACTGCCATAATGCTGCCACGTGGACACAAATAAAATCCTGCACTTCAGTTGAAACATCATTTCAATGAGGCAGTGTTAAACAAATAACCATAAAAACTAGGAATGCGTAAAGCTTTAGTGGATTCAGCACAGTTTGATCTCCCTGACTTAAATAAGAGTCAAGATGCAATTCCTATGCATCAAGAAATAGGGCCGGCATTTATCAACTCTAACAGGAAAACTGTCTCATTTGCCCATAGAAACCAATCAGAGCTTGCTTTCATTTTTTCAGAACACTTTAAGAAATGAATGGTGAACTCTGATTGGTTGCTATGAGCAACTAAGACAGTTTTCTTTTTAGAAAGTTTTGATAAATGAGGCTCATAGTCCCTTTAAATATGACCTGTTACCTCTCCTAACATGTCTCTTTTAGTAACTACTTTCATTCCCCCTGTAATATGCCCTGTAATAACAACTGGATCTTATATTCTTATGATTCTATGTTGTGCTATTCTCATATTATTACTATTAGAATTTTACAAATAAATTGCCAGCAGTCGGCATTAAAGGTACTAATGGGTGTTACCAGTAGCTGGTGTTATTTCTATTTCCAATCCATGATGGTGGTGTCAGACTGTGCAGGGACACCCCCCAAGTGGTAAAACCCATGTGTATCTTTACTGCAAAGTCATAATAATAGAAGCTCCAGAATTGTTATTACATGAGCGATGCAACTAGTTAGTACTATAGACATGTCTGGAGAGGAGACACTTCGTCTTTAACAGGCTTAACCTTGCTATTCCGTCCTACTGTATGCATACTAAACAATGCCTGCTGTATATCTATGCTGCTTGCATGAGAACAAAAGCCAGAAGTAAAATAGAATTTGGACCTCTTTACATTTTACCGTATATACTTTGAAATGTGTAGATCTGTAATTTGTCAGCTAGTTCAGTATGCAATGCTCTTTGTATCACATTTGGAAGCTCATTTCAATAGTGGAATAATAAAGACTATACTTATTTTCACATGTGAACTATGGGTTCACCTACTGCCAGTTAATTTGGTTAAACGCTCATGCACAGTCTGCAAAACACGGATACCGGCAGTGTGCATTCCTCATTTTGCAGAACGGAATGGCCGGCCCATAATCAAAGTGTCCTATCCTTGTCTGTGATGTGGACAATAATAGGACAAACCTTAACATTTATTTATCTATTTTCAAAATAATTATTGGGGGAATTTTATAATCAACAGTACAAAATAATACTGCTACAAGTCAACTCTCAATATTTTTACAGTGGCATATTTACCACATCCTTATGTAGTTTATACTGGGTACTGAAATGTCATAAACACAGATGTAAACTGTTGTTTGGGTTCGGGGTTCAGAAGGGAAAGACTAGCTTTTGGCTTTTGCAGTATACATTTTGATGGATTGGTTTACAGGACCTATGTTGTATTTGAACAGCCTCTGGGGTAGTAGTACAGCCATTTTCTGAGAACCATACTTTTTGAAAATTTTCTCTTGTGAGTTTTTTTTTAACAACGCCTCATGTTAAAAAAAACTCACAAGAGAAAATTATCATTGCTATTTTAGAGTGCATACAATGTTTTGATCACTCTTTATTTAGCTTGTTGGGAAGCAGGATAAAGAAATGTGGTAATTCTGACATTGTTTTTTTTTTTGCCTTTTCTTATTGTGGCACAATAAGCAAAGCATTTAAAAAACAAACATGTTTTACATCCCTGTTTTCTGGAAGCCATCTTTTTTTTTTTTCTGTCAATGATCTTGTTTGAGAGCTCTATTTTTTTTGCGGGATGAGGCGATATTGTCATTGGAACCTTTTTTTGGGGTATATATATATATATATATATATATATATATATATATATATATCCCAGAGAAGAGGCAGCACTCCTGAGTTAAATGGTGGTGAGACCCAATTTATTCCAAGGCTATAAATTGGGTCACCACCATTTAACTCAGGAGTGCTGCCTATTTTCTGGGATCTATATATGTGTGGAGGATTGTCCATCCTCCTGAGGATCTTGCACGCACCAAGCCCATTGGACGTGCTGCTGCCTATATAGCTTGATATGAGTTTTTGGGAGGCAAGGTTGGTGGCAAGGCTGTCCTGGCATAATTCTTATTTACTTATTTATTTACAGCGTTTACCTGACGGGTTAGGTGGTCATTGTAATATTTTTATAAAGCTGTTTTTACAGATGCTGCAATATCAAGTATGTTTGTTTTTTAGGGGGTTAAAAAAATGTAAAATAAAAAATTTCTGGCGATGGTCTTATGTGAGGACTTGTTTTTTTGTGGGATGAGGTGGTGGTTTTCATTGTCCCCATGTTAGGGTACAGGCAGGGGCGGACACAGACAGCAGAGAGCCCCTGTGTAAAGAGTTTGACTGGAAACCCCCCCATCTCCATGCCAAATTCTCAAACTAACCTATTATTTCCTAACATTACATACAGCAATACAAAACATACAGGGTAAGGCTATTTTCACACAGTTTGTGTCCCACTGATTCTAGGCATTTTTGCCAGATTGTGGCCGGATCTCTGCTGGACCCCATTATAGTTAATGGTGTAGGCTGGTATTCTGTCTGCATCCAGCAGTGATCCAGGGAATAACTAAAGCAGATGTGAAGGTACCTAATACAGCACCACATACCTCTTACATCCAATAACGTCTTCTTTGGTGTAGGTGTTCTCATTCCTCATCTTCTCCATTCAGACCACCATGATGATTTCTTTCAGCCATCTCTCAGAGTTTGACAAACAGATATCTTAGTTTCTAACTTTTCCATCATCCTCCCTACCTTCTTAACATCCCATCATGCACCCCAAATACTGTGCCCACTGTGCTCCCCAATACTATACTGCAGAAACAGATAAAAGCCCTGAAAATACTAGTTCCTCACAGATAATGCCTCTTCAATAATTATTGGCACACAGTGCCCTAAAAAATAACTGCACCCAGAAAATAGTTTTCCTGACACAAAAAGAATTGTGCTAAGTTGATACTGTACCAGGATATGCCCCACATTAATACTACTCCAAAGTCCCAATAATAGTAATAATTCTCTGACAGAGTGCACATAGAAGTAATAGTGTTCCCACAGTGCACCCAACAGTAATAATGTCCCCAATGTGTCCTAGAAATAATGATGCAACCATAGTGCCCATACTAGTATTCGTGTTCCCCACAGTCCCCCCAGTTGTAATAAAACTCACCATAATGCCCCTGGTTGTAACAATTCTCTTTATAATGGATAATAGTAGAATAATGCCCCATTTATAATGTGTTTCAGTACAAAAGATCCCCCCTTATAATGTGTGCCAGTACAAAAAATACTCAGTTGTGTGGCAGTAAAAAAAAATACCTTCTCTTAGTGCCCCCAGTAGAGCCAATGTCCCCATAGTGCCCTCATGTGTGCCAAAGCCCCCTACTGTGTGCCAGTAGAAAAAAACTTTTATTAGTGCCCCTGGTTGAGCTTAGTGCCCATAGTGCCCCTGTAATTTGTGCCAGTATAAAATACTCCTATATAGTGCCCCCAGAAGATGCCCCATAGTGCTCCCCATCCCCATAGTGCCTTCCATAATGTGCCAGTATAAAATGCCCCTATACAGTGCCCCAAATAGATGCCCCCAAAGTGTTCCTTCTCCCCAACTTCTCTATAATGCCCCTCATAATGTGTGCCGGTACATAATGCCCCACAGTAGATGCCCCAAAAATGCTCCTTCCTCCCAATTCTCCAAAGTGCCCCCCATAAAGTGTGCCAGTATATAGGACCCCCAAAAAATGCACCCATAGTGCTCCTCTCCCTCCTTCCACATACTGGGCAACAGCATAGTGCAAAAATAATTAAAATAATAAACTGCAGGCCTGGAGATTTTTCTAAGGTTTCTTGTGCTAGAGAAACCATTGGCACCCTGTGATTGCATCACAAGGAGATGACATAGTTAGAGAGGGAGCTCCCTTTCTCTGTATACCATTAACATTCAGTCAGCGTTTTCAGAGATGCCAGCAGATACAGAAGAGGTCTGTCTGTCAGTAACAGCCAGACCCCTGTACTAATCGAGTGAGCACAGCTTCTGTGTCTGCTCTATCAGTGCACTGCACATGTATGGTAAGTCACTTCCTGCTGCAATATACATGTATGCCGCATGTTGGGAAGGGTTTACTTAACCCTTGTCAATTTTTCACTGCAAAACTTCCCCTTTTTGAGTGTAGCAATCT
Organism: Bufotes viridis; assembly: GCA_033119425.1. Classification (NCBI taxonomy): domain Eukaryota; kingdom Metazoa; phylum Chordata; class Amphibia; order Anura; family Bufonidae; genus Bufotes; species Bufotes viridis. The sequence goes on along the minus strand of CM065593.1, from coordinate 218,172,628 downwards.
ATTGAAAGTGGTACCTAAGTTCAGTTAAAACATAGTTTATTCCAAATGTTGGCACAATGGATGGTATATTGGTAAAAGTGTCTGTGATAAATTAAATGCATCTTTAGATGGGTCAGTAAATAGAACAGAAAAGAGGGTGTATCTATCTTAACACATATCCAAAATCATGCAAAAAGAAAACTGCTTGCCTCCAGAAAAGAAACTGTCTTAACATAAAAATACCACAACAAGCCCTGGCAAATCTGTGAAAGTTTCTTGCTAAAAACTGAGCATAAATTCAGTGGGAGATGACAGATTACTTCATATACCATGCAAGCAAGCTCAGACAATAGCTTTAGCCATGACTGATTGCCTTGCTGTAACCCACTTTATGTTAAATGCATTCTTGCTGTTCAATTCCACAACTGTAATTTTGTTCTTCTGCATCATTCGGCCCTCTATGGACTAACTAGGTTCCTTCAGTAATGATTTCTTTTCTATTGTATTGTTTTCTGCATAATCAAGTTGGTAGGCAGGGGTTTAGGTGACACGGCCATCTGTCAAGTTCATTTGCTCTGAAAATACAAGAAATAATGGCATCTACAACTCGGGGCTATCGGTTATGAAAGGAGAATATCAGTTTTAACCTTGCTCCATATTCTCATCTTTTTAAATTACTATTTGACCAGCACACTGCTGTATTGGGCATATGGATCCCTTGATGCGGACATGTTAAAATAAACAGGATCAACATCTATCAAATGTCCACAAGCTCCACAATTTATGCAAGTAATCCAATTAAGGTGAAACGTTTAACGCTGTTACAAACATATGCCTGTCATGAAAAGAAAAGAGGCAGCGGGATCAAGCTTCATCGTTTTAAGACTTTCTTTTCCCATTCCCCTCTATAGCATTTGTCAATGCAATATTTTAGAGAAATGTAAATTTTGTGTATGTTAACAATAATCTATCACTCTTTGTGTAAACACCCCATCACATTCTGTATTTTCTGTGTATAGATTTATAATAAAGCATATTTAAAAATATTGAAGGAAGGTACACAGCTACAGAGAAAATTTCAATGATAAATCTATTGTAAGAAATGAAACAGATATGGTCTCATGCATACAACTGCATTTTTCTACAGTGTGCTATTCACATGAATTGAAGATAGCACACTTACCCATTTATTTCTATGGGGCCATGCATATATCCATATTATAAATCCGTTTTATATATAGTGTTGAGCGCGAATATTCGAATCGCAATTTTTAATTACGAATATCGCCACTTTGAGAATTTGCCAATATTTAGCATATAGTGCTATATTGGCACTTAGCAACATTCCTAGCAACCAATAGGAAATTTGCATACCCCTTAGTGTTGATCACAAATATTGTAATCACTAATTTTTATCGCAAAAAATATTACATTGCCGATTTTCGCAATCAGGTAAATAATGACTGGAGATCACGAATTCTCAAATTTTCAAATTTATGGTGAATATTTGGTCAAAAATTCGTGAAATATTGTAAATTCGAATATTGCCTATGCCTCTCATCACTAATTATATATCCATATTTTTGGTGAATTAATGTGGCCTTTACGCACATTATATAACATATCTAACATTCTTGCTTGTATTTGTGGACAAGAATACCCCTTTCTATTGAAGGCTATGCACATTATGAGCAACAAAATATGGACGCAGCCTTGTGCATAAGGGCTCATAGAAAACGGATATCGGCTGTGTTCTGCATTTTGCGGAATTAAACGTCCAGCCCTCTATAGAACTGTCCAATCTTTGACCGTAGAATGAACAAGAATAGGACATGTTTTATTTTTTCTCTCTGACTGCCATTTATAAGATGCCAAGGAGAAAACATGGCCCAGCAGGCGTGTAACTTTTATCTGCTTCTTTTATTTCACATTCAGTAATTTATCCCGAATTTATCTATTATCTAATTTTACAAGATGCCGGCACTTTTTAGCAATATTTTTTCTTGATAAAAAAGTGTGTCTTATAACAGACAAAATACGGTATATAACTTTATGGAACAAGATTAATAATAGTAATTTATTCATTTAAACCTCTTCTTTTTCTGAACTCAGTGGGCAACTGGGTGGTCCTGCTCAGTGACTGACAGATATGTCTGTATACAAGGTGCCAATAAATTATAACTTGAGTTGAGCGAACACCTGGAAGTTGGGGTTCACCGGGTTCGGCCAAACTTTGTCGCAAATTTCGAGTTCGGGACCCGAACTTGACCACGAACCCCATTGAAATCAATAAGGACCCAAACTTTGGGGCACTAAAATGGCTCTAAAAAAAGTAATGGAAAGGGCTAGAGAGCTGCAAAAGGAAGCAAAATGGGGTAAGAGCTGGACAATTAACACGCAAACAAATGTGGATAGGGAAATAACTTAAAATAACATAGAATACATAAAAATAAAAAATGAACTAGGAGGAGGAGGTCCATATAAAGTAGGAGGTTGAGGAGGCGGTGGATGTGGTGGTGTAGGTGGAAGTGGTGGTGGAGGAGGTAGTCGCCAACAACACTGTTTTTTTGTTGTTTTTTTTTAATTTGGGTAGACCCCAAAACATTGGGAAATATAGAAAAGAAAACAAAGAGAAAGTGCACTGGAGTATAAAAAAGTCTGGGTGAGGCCGGTATACATGTCTATTCTGTACAAGTTACTGACAAGTCCTGTGGGATCCATGCCTGGTTCATTTTAATGAACGAGAGCTTGTCCACATTGGCTGTGATCAGGTGGCTGCGCTTGTCTGTGCTAAACACATGTTCAGACAATACACTGGCTGTAGGGCAGGCCAGCACCTCCAAGGCGTTAAGGGAAAGCTCAGGCCATGTGCCCAATTTGGAGACCAAGAAGTTGAAGGGGGCAGACCCATCAGTCAGTAAGTGTATGTGTGTGCACACGTACTGTTCCACTATATTGCTGAAATACTGCCTCCTGTTAAGACCATATCAGCTGGTGGAGCTGGTTGTTGTAGCGTGCTGACAAAGATTTTCCACATTTCGGCCATGCTAACCCTGCCTTCTGAGGTGCTGGTGGTGCCCAAGCTGCGTTGGCGACTTCTTCTTCCTCCTCTGCCTTCGCCTTGTGCTTCCACTGATGCCCCGGTGTCAGGTGGGAATGCCATCAGCAGCGTGTCTACCAGCGTGCAGAATATATTTTCCAGTCAGGTATGCAGTGCAGGGGAAGTTTGAAAGAAAAAATGGGTCATCATGGAGCGTCCTGGTCATCCGGCATCTAATTTCTAAAAACTTTATTCAAGGTCAACCAAACAGTCTAAAACACACATTATTTTACAATGCTGCTGTGAAATACAGCATAAGTGTATTTTTTTGACAAAAGAGTGATAATCCTGATCCACAGAGCATCTTGAAATACATCGCTTAAATACCAATTTACATTACAGCTGAGAAATAGTGCATTATTTTTTTTTGTGTGAAAAAAGCAATATTCTTGCTTCACAAAGCAGTTGTACATACACAGTATACATATCTAATTTAAATTTACATCAGTAAAAAACAGCATTTTTGGGTTTTATTGAAAAAAGCTTAGTTTTAGGCTGATTAAATAATTATTTCCAATTTATAACAGTCTAATACTGCATTTGTGAATTTTGGTGACCAAATCCGTGTTCTGGGTCCCCAAATCTGGAGTCCATACATAGTATAAATATCTACTTTTAATGTACAGCAATTAAAAACTGCTTTTGGGGTTTTATTGAAAAAAGCTGTGCTTTAGGCCAAAAAACAGTTGTGCATCCGGCGTATAAATAATTAATTTCAATTTACAGCAGTGAAATACTTATTTTCTGTATTTTATTACTAAAATACTTGTTCTTGTTCCACAAACCATTTGTGCATACAGCGTACCCCAATTGTTTTTTTCATTTCCTCATAGAAATTGAGAATCAGTGTATTTTTGGCACAAAAAACATTATTCTGGGTCCACAGAGCATTTTTATGACACGGCACTGCCTTAGCGAACGTAATTGTCGACTAGTGGCAGGTAAATTGACACCGAAGAGAGACCAATCTTTCAGTTTGGTGGGTGAACGTAAATAATTAGGAGAACATCAAATAAGGGACGTGGTGCTGTTGGTGGAGCTCCTATTGCTGGGAGAGGACGTGGCCATTCAGTGTCAACTACCGCTCCAAGTCAAACACCTTCCTCTTGTGCGAGTAAGCGACAGAATCTGCAGCGTTATTTGATAGGCCCAAATGCCGCTCTACGGATGGTGAAGCCAGAAAATGTACAGGCGATAGTAGATTGGGTGGCTGACAGTGCCTCCAGTTCCTTCACATTATCTAACACCCAGTACTCTGCAGAAAGCTCAGAGTTGGCACCCGCAGCCCATGCCGTTCAGTCTTCCACCTCACCCCCTCAAAACATGCAGGAAAGACTCATGCTTTTTGATGACTCTGTTGGCAGGGTTTCCCTGGCCCATCCACCTAGCCCTGCCCCAGTAGAGTAAGACCTTGAATGCACTGATGCTCAACCACTTTTGTTGCAGGATGAGGACATGGGAATACCGCCACAAAACGTCTCTGATAATCATGAAACACAGGTGCCAACTGCTGTGGCTTTCTGCAATGTGCAGACCGACGAGGAAGGCAGGGGTCATGAATGGGTGGAAGATGATGTGGAGGATGATGAAGTCCCAGACCCAGACTGGACTGAAGGTCGTGCTAGTGAGGCGTGCAATTCTGAGGAAGAGATCAAATGACCTCTACATTATCTGGTTGTCACGGGCCTATATTTTGTTTCTTTACCTGCTGTATTGGTGGGAGACATTAACCTCTTTTTACTGTCAAATGACCTCTACATTGTCTAGTTGTCAGGGGCCTATATTTTGTTTCATCGCTTGCTGCATTGGTGGGAGATATTAAACTCTTTAGACTGTTAAATGACCACCCCATTGTCTGGTTGTCAGGGGCCTATATTTTGTTTCATCGCTTGCTGCATTAGTCGGAGACATTAAACTCTTTAGACTGTCAAATGACCTCTAAATTGTCTGGTTGTCAGGGGCGTATATTTTTTTTCATTGCTTGCTGCACTGGTGGGAGACATTTAACTCTTTAGACTGTCAAATGACCGCCCCATTGTCGGGTTGTCAGGGGCCTATATTTTGTTTCATCGCTTGCTGCATTGGTGGGAGACATTAAACTCTTTAGACTGTCAAATGACCTATACATTGTCTGGTTGTCAGGGGCCTATATTTTGTTTCATCGCTTGCTGCATTGGTGGGAGACATTAAACTCTTTAGACTGTCAAATGACCGCCCTATTGTCTGGTTGTCAAGGGCCTATATTTTGTTTCATCGCTTGCTGCATTGGTGGGAGACATTAAACTCTTTAGACTGTCAAATGACCGCCCCATTGTCGGGTTGTCAGGGGCCTATATTTTATTTCATCGCTTGCTGCATTGGTGGGAGACATTAAACTCTTTAGACTGTCAAATAACCTCTACATTGTCTGGTTGTCAGGGGCCTATATTTTGTTTGATCGCCTGCTGTATTGGTGGGAGACATTAAACTCTTTTTACTGTCAAATGACCGCCCCATTGTCTGGTTGTCAGGGGCCTATATTTTGTTTTATCGCTTGCTGCATTGGTGGGAGATATTAAACTCTTTAGACTGTCAAATGATCACCCCATTGTCTGGTTGTCAGGGCCCTATATTTTGTTTCATCGCCTGCTGCATTGGTGGGAGACATTAAACTCTTTAGACTGTCAAATGACCGCCCCATTGTCTGGTTGTCAGGCGTCTATATTTTGTTTCATCGCTTGCTGCATTGGTGGGAGACATTAAACTCTTTATACTGTCAAATGACCGCCCCATTGTCTGGTTGTCTGGCGCCTATATTTTGTTTCATCGCTTGCTGCATTGGTGGGAGACATTAAACTCTTTAGACCAGGGGTGCACAACCTTTTCTGGTTGGGGGCCACATTGTCAGCCTGAACAAATTCCAAGGGCCGAAAATAAAACTTAAAGGAGGTATTACCAACTGAAATACGGTATTTATGGCGTATTGAACATACTGTATATAACATTAATGTCTGGTTACACTTCTAGTACTCCCATCTAATGGGAAAATACATGAAAGATACATGTGAGCAAACACAAGACATAGACATACATGTCTGTTACCATATGGTTGGGGGCCGCAAAGAATGGTATCGAGGGCCGCATGTGGCCCCCGGGCCGCAGGTTGTGCACCCCTGCTTTAGACTGTCAAATCACCTCTACATTGTCTGGTTGTCAGGAGCCTATATTTTGTTTCATCGCTTGCTGCATTGATGGGAGACATTAAATTCTTTAGACTGTCAAATGACTGCCCCATTGTCTGGTTGTCAGGGGCTTATGTTTTGTTTCAACAAGCTTTATAAAATGGCCGAACAATGAACGTGAACCCGAACTTTTACGGAAAAGTTAGGGTCCGAGTACAAAAACCCCTAGTGTCCAGTACGAACCCGAACTGTAAAGTTCAGGTTCGCTCAACAATACTTATAACACCTCCCACATGACTCCTAAACAAATAATGCACAGAGGTTTAAATTAATAAATTGCTAATTAATTTGAGTCATATCGCATACAACTATATATCAATCTGCCCAGCTTCTCTTGCTCTATCACCGGGGTAGGCAACCTCCAGCACTCCAACTGTTGTTGAAACTACAACTCCTAGCATACACACTTGCTCTGCACTTCTCAGAATTCCATAGAAATAAATGGAGCACACTGGGAATTGAAGCTTGCAGACCTGTGCTCTATCACATGCTCCCTGTAGATTACACTGCATTTTCATGATGACGGGCTCCCTTTAAATGCAAGAAAAATGTATACCTTATGTACAATTTTTCCTGATTAAAGTCAAAAGTATTGGCATACAATTGGTTGCATTCGGTGGTCTGCTTCCATCTAACATAAATGTAGTTAAATGTGAAATGTAGTATTGTAAGTAATGTAAGTTTTAACTTTAGCAGCTGTGTAGATTTAAATGATTCAGCAAATATTCTGCTGCATGAATAAAAACATACATTTCAAAGTAGACATAATTATGCATGGGGCAAACAACATATTAGATGGTTGGTAGATAATTAATAATTGTTTGATTTGGCCATATATTTCTTTCTAGGCTTTCTTTATCTTCCCTTTCTTTAGGCTTGTAAAAAATGCCATGGTGTTTATTTTTCACTCACATTTTTTCAGGTGTTTTATCCTCTGCAGAAAAGTGTATGGGAAAATGGCATAAAAAATAAATAAAAATAAAAACATACCTAGAGGATGCTGTGTTTTGAAAAAAATGCCATGAATCCAGAAAAACTCAACACAAGTGAGGAACAAATCCCACAAAAATCCTGCACTGCATTTGGTCATTGCTTTTATTGCTGCTAAAATGCCCACAAAAATATACATCATTTCTTCAAGAAAGTATATGCAAAACCTGTTTTAACTTAGTATTAATTCCCTAGATATTTGCTATTGCACTCATTACAAAAGCGTATATTTACCGCACCCGGCATATGGTAGTACCAATGGCATTAACAGCAGTAATCAAAACTAGTCTTTTTCCTGTTGAATGAATATGTTCAAGAGCAAGGTGAAGGGATTAGGGTAGAAAGCAGGACTGTGTCTTAAATGGGATACTATGCTTGCCTGCATTCAGTTCACTAAAAATGGAGTGATGTTGTGAATGGTATTAAGGAAGCATCTGTCACTTCCATATTATTTTCTAACTTCTATAGTTGTAAAGGATTAGAAGGCTAAATATTTACGCAGCAGAGGGGACTTGACTAATTTAGTGCCTACTAGCAATATCAGTCTAAATAGAGTTTATACACGTAGTGTACATGTGTACATTGTCCAACCGCAACCTCAGATGTTGAGTGACAGAATAAATGTTCAGTTTAGCAGCATACTTCAACAGCGTTCATAAGACAAGATCCGGCCATATAACTGCTTTGATTAGAGTAGATCAGTGCAAACTTTTCTGCATCTTTTCATATGAAATAAATGGCCCCATAACATAAGCACTGTACACTTACCTTCAAATGCCCAACTCATAGAAACTCTAAATTTCGCCGATTCGCCAAAGTTCGCCAATAAATTTTATTCGTTCTAAATTAATTTATCATGAATTGCTATACATCAAGTATACCCAGGCCATTCTGCCTAATCATATTCTTCCCACTTGATGGCCTAATCTCAGTGTGAAGGCTAGGAAGTTAACCCTTTCCCGACCGCCGACAGTAAATTTACATCGGCAGTCTGGCATTTAAAAATAGCACCTGCTGGCACATGCAGCAGGCATCATGGCCACCAGGTGTCTGCTGTTTTAAAGAGCGGTAATGCCGCCCATGGACTTTTAAACCTTCCCCAGTGGGGATCGGTGGAGCTGGAGCATGTATGCAGCAGCCCCTGTCCTCCTGTGTGATGGTACCAGAGATGGTACACAGCACTGAGGCGGGAAAACCTTCCTCAAAGCAAAACAAATTGAGGGATTCACAACAGGGATTACCAGGTTGTTCAGTGGTGCAGCGCTGGGGTCCTAGGTTCAAATCAGAACACAGACAATATCTGCATGGAGTTTCTATGATCTCACTGTGTTTGTGTGAGTTTCCTCTGGGCACTATGGTTTCCTCCCACATGTCTAAGACATACTGATAGGGACCTTAGATTGTGAGCCCCATTGGGGACAGTATAATGCAAATGTCTGTAAAGTGCTGTGGAATATAGCAAAAAAATAAATAAATAAGATCCAGGATTCCTCCCTACTATGAACCTAGTGGTATTTAGCTTTTAAAATTATTAGGTTTAAGACCAGGTGGCCGAACATGGTGGATGCATCAAACATGGCTGCAGGATTATTGCAGCAACACTGTCCCTAGTGCATGAGTGCTTGCCACATCTCTCCCTATGCTCAGCTAACAGGGCAATGCTGAAGACTGCGCAGGATTAGGGTTTAATAGGGCTGTTACATCAGAGTGCATGGCTACTAGCGGATTGTCTGGCTGCATGGAATTATGGGTCATATTGTGTTCCCTAGCTTCTTACTTTCACTTTGTATCACATGCAGCCGCCATTTTAGGAAAAACTGTTTCATTACCACAACGGAGTGACAGACTGCTAAAATTAGCAGGTCAGTCTGCCCTCATTATGGGCAGCACAGGGATGAAGCTGAGCATTGTGGGCAGGCCTCAAGTGGGAAGCATAAGGAGAAGTAGAAGTTGCACAGAGGGGCTTAAAGGGGTTGTACCATAAACTACTTTTCACTCTAAAGTTTATTTTCATCAATGCTCCCTTTCCTCCTTCAATTGTTAACCCCCACCCCTCCCTTTGCCTCATTTGAATTTTTTTATTATTCCCAATGCTTGAATTCTCTTTCTTAGTTTGTCATGTGTCTGTCATGTTTGCCACATGGGCAGTGACATATGTTCTGACATTAGCAGATCATATGACACTAACTACACCCCTTTTTCTTACCAATGAGGCTTCTTTTGTCCTGCATTAAGGTCTGATGCAGGACATAACCAACAGTTGCTGAAAATAGAAACCGATTTGCCACAGGGTGGTATTGTAAACTAATAACTTTTGAATACGGCTGTTTTTATAAATTTTGGCATCTTGGGAAAGTGATAAAACAGTGATAGAACAGTTATTACTTTGCGAAAGTCTTGCAAGACTTCTGGTAATAACTTTATGAATTCATTTCTACAGTAAAAAAAAATATTTCCAGAACTCTGGTTGGGTTCCAAGTGGTACCACTCATTCGTAGTGATAACCGTTAGGCCGGATACATTTACATTAGTGGCATAAACTCCCTTAAATTGAATGTATAAGATCAATAAAACTGATCTGTGCAATATAGAAATATAGATATACATACACACACATACACATGGCTGGGAGTGACTCAATAAGGTCCAACTCCTGGTCCTTATGGTGATGACCTGCTCTACTTTAGCGTGTCGATCCATCCTCGCACACCTTCATAGTCATCATTTACTTCTCACATGAATGGCACATGCTGTTCTGCAGTTTCCACTTTGCTTATTCACAATGGTGACATTTGTCCATACATGATATAGAAACACACAACGAGTTCATAAACTGCACAGCTTAAAAAAATGTACACCCTTGGCACAAAATCCAGTAATCATCCCTTTTTTGCAACTCTGGTAAATCACCCCTTTTACCTATGACAGCAATTAGGGATATGTGTACAAATAGCCTATGAAACAGCTTTACACTACCCACAAAAAGTTAGGGATATTTGGCTTGTGGGTGAAAACAGGATTAACCTAAAATGCACTCTAACCATTACAGGTTAACTTAAAGTGACCTCCTCCAAACTTTTGAATGCATATGTCCAACTGTTCAATGTTTCAGTACTTTTTGCACAACTTGCCATTCTCTAACAAGGACCTTAATGGCAAAATTCACAACAGGTGTTTTGAACCATGAATCGCCCAATAAATTTCCTGGTTAAATTAGAATTGGTAATTAAACAGTCCTCCTCATCATGCTGTTCACATTTTGACGCCATGCGACTAAGACGACACCTAACAATTGATAAACAGTTCATCGCCTTTGCAAGGGGATGTTCTCAGAAGTGGCCAATGAAGTGGCCAATGAGCTTAGATTGTCACAGAATGTTATCAGCAGGTTGCAAAAGAGACACACGGAGACTAGAAGAGTCCCAGAAAGGCATAGAAATTGATGTCCTTTGGCCACATTCCACTCTGATGCTTCATTGTGAACAATGCCCTACAGAATTGGATCATGAATGATACACAACTCCAAGCACATTTAAGGGAGGTGAGAGGCACTTAATGCATTATGGTACAAAGGCAAAACATTAATATGTGTTAACAAGGTGGTTTCAAAGTCACTTTTCGAGTCCAGCTAAAGTTCATGTTTCTTTGCAATGGGGCCAGATAATAACAGGGTTCTAACAGGTTAATTGATGTAGTGTTCCTACTGTCACTATTAGTTGTCTAATATGACTTGTTTACATAAGTTATTTCGTGTAAACGCTGCCAGAAAATTTGACAGAGTTCGGCTGATATCTATACAAGCTGTACCATACATATCATACATAGAGAAAGCCATGTGCCAACACTATGCAAAAGTGCTAACATCTTCTTTAGACCTAAGCTAATTTAACATGGACTGATGCAAACTGTGATCAGACGAATTAAAATTTGAAATTCTTTTGGGAAATCAAAGACGCTATATACTGTGGACTTTAAAGGAGAGGAACCATCCAGCTTGTTATCAGCGCACAGTTTAAAAGCCTGCATCTCTGATGGTAGGGGGTTACATTAGTGCCTATGATTTTAGAACTACATAGCAACATATGCTACTATCCAGATGTCACTTTCAGGGGACACCTTGAATATTTCAGCAAAAAAAATAAAAAATGCTTAACCACACACTGCATCCATCACAACAGCATCGTTTTGCAAAAGAGGAGTCCAAGTGCTGAACTGGCTGCCTGCAGTCCAGATCTTTCACCAAAAGAAAACATTAACCTTTTTTTTTTTTCATGAAATGATAAAATGTCTCACTTTCAACATCTGATATGGGTCTATGGTCCATTGTGAATAAATTATGGGTCCATGAGATTTGCGAAATATCGCATTCTGCTATTAACAATCAAGCTTATTTTGGAAGAAAATTTGAAAGTTGCAACAAGTTGCATAGTTTCAGGAGCTGTGAACCCAGCCTAAGTTATCTCTATAACACAATGAGATCCATTATCTCCAAAGAGAAAAAATGTGGCACAGCTAACTAAACAAAAAAACTATTTGTTCCACTTTGTGGTCTAAAAAATATGCAGAATTCTAGTGAGAACAGGGTGATAGAGTAGTAATAGTATGATGATGTGCTGATGCATAGATCAGTTTGCCATTATTGAAGTAATAATAAAAAAAAAAACATTCACTGTACTAGATTTTTTTTATAAAGAAAACAGCCAGTCCATCTGTAGTTTAGACCATTTAAGACCTTGTGACCCTGTGATTTTTTCGTTTTCATATTTTACTCCCTGCCTTTGTGGAGACATGGCTTTTTTATTTTTCCACTAACTTAGACATACTGGGCTTGTTTGTTGCAATACAAGTTGCACTTTCTAATTGTGCCACTTCATATTGCGTACGATGTGAAAACCAAAACCAGTGATATTGGGAAAAAAATTCAATTCTGCCATAGTGTATTGTGTTTCACGTTAACGTTGTACAGCCTATGCGGTAAAAGTAACCTGATTTTTCCATTCCCTAGGTTAGTATGATTACAACAATGCCATATTTATTTTAAATTAAAAATATAATAAAAACTATGGCAATAATACATTTTTTATTTGCAGGTCTCCGAGCATTCAGAAGGCTAGAACAAGTGAACGGTTCCCTTGATCTCAGATCGGAAGAACCGTCCGGGCCCCAGGAACATAGCCCTCATCGGGAAAAGCCCTCTCAGATGCTATAGTCGCAATTGACCATGACATCTGAGGGTTTAAATTTTCCTTATCGCCATTTTTTACTCACAACAGACATAGCCTATAGGTGTCTGATATGTAAAACAGAAGGCATCTGGTGGCTATGGCGCCCGCTGAGCTTATGAGAGGCAGCCATGTATAATGACCTGGTGGAGGATGGGAAGAGGTTTAGGTTGAAGAGTAAATGGGTTATAAAGTATGACAATAATCTTAGCATGCAGAAGCAAGTCTACATCTAAATAAAATAGTATGGAAAAGACATGTTTGCAACTATACATCAGTACAAAGCATGTATTGGCCAATGACTTTCCATGTAGAGAAACAAATAACTGAATATATAGTTTTTGCGGTATATTGTAGATTTTACTTAATGTGGTACTTTTCAATACTGTTAGAAAAAGCATCCAGTCTAGTGTTGATCGAGCACCAAAGTGCTTGTGTGCTCAGGTGTTCGAGTAGAACACTTCAGGATGCTTGGGTGCTCTACTGAGCACTCAAACACAATGGAAGTCAATGCGAAAACCCGGGCACCCCCTGGTCTGAAGAGGGGAGGGTGTTGGGACTCTAGTTTGGCTTAGGAATCCCTGCTCTTACTCCAATTATAGCTATGTCCATATATGGAGTCAGTGCTTGGGAGCACCCAGTGTATTTAATCAAATATAGTAATTACTAAATATTTATATATATATATATATATATATATATATATATATATATATATATATAATACTTCTGATATATATGAATGCATAATATGTGGGAAACTACTACTGATGTTTTAGCCATAATATATTTACATATATTATAATATATTATATATTCTAAATATATAATAATATGTGTAAATATATTATGGCTAAAAACATATATATATGATATATTAGGCAAAAGGTTGTGAACCGCACTGCTGCAAGTGTAAAGAGACCGGGTGCTGTTGGAGCGATCCCGTGCTCCAAAGTCAATATCCACAAAAGGTCCATGGCACTTCCTTCAATAAAAAAGTGTCTTTATTTCACCAGGTGCAACGTTACACCACAGTGTATTTAAATCTAATTTAGCCTCTGTTTCTATGCAGAAGATAACTGTACAGTGGGGGACTCGCTCAGTGTGAGTCCACAGCTTAGTAGTCCCTGCTCTGACTCCGTATATAGCTAGGCCCATATATGGAGTCAGTTCTTGGGGACACCCAGTGTATTTAAATCAAATTTTCCTGTATTTCAGAAAAGTTTCTGCTGGGATTCACACTCATGACCTTCTGCATTAGAGGTAAGGCACTTAACCACTCAACTATAACAGCTGCATAGCCAGTTACTTTAAAAAAAAAAAAGAGACTTTTACTGTAGAGAAATACTTACTACTAGTAAGTATTCCTATATAGTAGAAGTCTCATATTTATTTTTATTTTTTTAGTGACTGACTATGAAGCTATATAGTGTAGTGGTTAAAGTTCTGGGCTGTGATGCAGAAGCTGTGAGTTCAAATCCCATCACAATTTTTTTCAGGAATAGAGGCTAAACTTAATTTAAACATATATATATATATATATATATATATATATATATATATCCACAAAAGGTCCACGGCACTTCCTTCACTAAAAATGTGTCTTTATTTCACCAGGTGCCAAGTTTCGGTTTACATACCAAAACCATTCTCAAGCAAGAATAGTTTCAGTATGTAAACCGAAACGTGGCACCTGGTGAAATAAAGAAATTTTTTTATTGAAGGAAGTGCCATGGACCTTTTGTGGATATTGACTTTGGAGCACGGGATCGCTCCAACAGCCGCTGGCACCCGTTCTCTTTACACTTGCAGCATATATTATGGCTAAAACATCAGTAGTAGTTTCTCACATATTATGCATTCATATATATCAGAAGTATTATATATATATATATATATATATATATATATATATATTTAGTAATTACTATATTTGATTAAATACACTGGGTGTTCCCAAGCACTGACTCCATATATGGACATAGCTATATATGGAGTCAGAGCAGGGACTCCTAAGCTGTGGACTCACACTGAGGTATTCATTCACTGTACAGTGATATTCTGCATAGAAATAGAGGCTAAATTAGATTTAAATACACTGACTCAAGCATCGCGCTCAAGCACACGCGGTGTTCGGCCGAACTCCGGAATGTGCTGAGGATATCGATGCTCGAGCCGAACTGGTGTTCGGCCAAGCATGCTCGCTCAACACTAATCCAGATGTTAACTTGGCAAATGTTTGTTCTATAGGAACTTTGTGTACATCAATAGACACATTTAGATTACATCAGATGAAGCAGATACACATGGTGTGAACAGAGTCTAACATCTAGTATAGAGTATAGGTATGCTGTTGTGATAATGCACCTTTACACCTCTTCAATTTGATTTATTTAATACAATAATAAAATAATGTTAAAAATAAGTCTCTAGACTCCTAACCCTGAGAATAATTGATATTTCTTTTTCATAAAGAACAATTCAGGATTCATTAGTTACAGTCCATTAGAAAAATGAATCTCTCTCTTTTCAGCCAAATAACATATTTCTGCACTACATCGATGCGTAGATTTTCATCAGACACACCGGTAACATCCAGGTGAGTAAGCTGTTCCACGCCTATGATTTAAGAAAAGAAAAGAAGGCAGGTTTTGCATGATAAAGCTGGGAAGGTCACACAGTTGACAGTAGGAGATGCAATTGATTCTCATGTTAAAGCAAAAGAGAGAGGAAAATGATGACTGTATTGTATTCAGCGTCTACTCCTCCCATGTCACCTATTCATTCTACAATGGAATTCTTTACACAAGCCTTGTGTCTTATACCAGGATATCACACGCCTGTCATGAGCCAACCTGCAAACAATGCAGACAGGCAATTTCTGGAGAGGATGAGTCTATGGCAGAGAGATGTGATCCCCACATTAAAAGGCCTTTAGATGTAAGGAAAAGCAATAGATGTGATATAGAAATATAAATCCCTATTTCACTAACTTTTATGGATGTCAGAAAGTTGTTTGGAAATGCTACACAAAGCAAAGCTGCACATTACTCTGACATACTTCTAGCAGTTGAGAAACACAGTATATGTTATAAACAGTTCTATGATCAAGCCAGTAGCTATGTAGTACACATGCACATAGAGAACATCATATTCAATTATATGTATATGACACTGCACAAGCTGTGTAAGATGTGTTCACAAATATGTGCATAATGCATTGTAATAAATAATGTAAGCACTTATCAGCACTCTAACATTTTATATATCTTCAAATCACTGGAATTATAAATAATTGCTTAATTAACAGATATTTAAATTGTACTTCACCTAAGCAGTAATAGTAACCTGAAGCTGATCACTACATGTCACGCCACAGAGGTGCTACACAAAAAAGGTAAATATTATAACTAGTGTTGAGCAAATCGAAGTTAATGAAGTGAAATTCAATCTGAGATTCAGAAAAAATTTGATTAGTCACAATCCAAATTTCTTGGAGCTTCGTGGTACTGAATAAATTTTTCCTGAAATGGCAGCAAATAAAAATACATAATTACCTCATCACTAATGATATCACTGCGCCTGCACAGTGTGATGATTTGGTGACATCACACATCAGGATGCGCGAGAATTGGTGAGTTTTCTTCAATCAAGCTGGCCGCAATGGCCTCTCCGCGATCAAATGAAGTATTTATTTGTTTTAACCCCTGATTAAACGCCTGCTAGGCTGAATGTGACTCTCAGATGACACGATCAGTGTTGAACGCAGCAACTGAGGAGTTAAATGACGGGAACTGGCGTGACCGCCATTCCTCGTCATTGATTTATTTGTAATGAATCTAATTTCTTGTTGAAGTTTGGCGAAGCAGCTGAATTAAGCTGAATCAAACTTATAACACATAGAAAATAATTTTTAAAAAATTGCTTTGAGTCTTGAGCAATGCTATATTTCATGGACTATATTTCATGGACAAATTGTACAAAGGAAAGAAATTCTGGCCTTAGAGTGCATCCACACTTTTTTGGGGGTGCTTTTTTTATTTATTTAATATTTCCACAAAAAAAAAGTGTGTCATATTTTAGTTAAATATTTTACTTCAGACTTTTCAGACTTTTTACCCCCCCCCCATAAAGAGGTCATAAAAAAAAATACAGAAAACCTCACTACTACCCAATATACATTACTTCCCAATGCACCACACATGTTATCCATTTTAGAATTTCTGACCATGGTTTTCTTTGCTCCAAAAAGAAGAAAAATGGAAAAACATAATTAAAAAAAAAACACCTATGTGTGCCACCACTCTAACAGTGGTGCACATAGTCCGTAAATTATTATATTATCTAGTGGCGGTTAAGGGAGCGTCCCACTGTGGAAGTCCTGTTAAGATTGCAGGTTACTGTGGAGGTCACTATTAAGGGGGTGGATATCTTTTAACCACACAAAAATTACATCAAATAAGTCAAAATATATCTGTGCAAAGCTGGGCCATTCTGCTAATATATATATATAAAAAAGATAGAGCAGCACTCCATAAATTGTGCAAAAAATATATATAGGTTTTATTATTATTTATTATACGTTTCGGCTCTCAAACATGAGCCTTTTTTTGTACAATTTATGGAGTTCTGCTCTATATTTTTTATTATATAATTACGGACTGCTTATCCAAATTTTGAGCGTGCACCCGACATTGTTGGTCAGTGCTGCCGCATCCCCCCCTTTTTATATATATATATATATATATATATATATATATATATATATATATAAATTCTATGTTTTATTTAGGATGTACTTGGCTGATTCAGTACATGGCAAGACATACGGACCTGGAACCTATCTGGAAAACTACGCCTCCATAAACAGTGAATAATTAGCATAGATGATTTTGGTGAACAGTTATTTTTTCCAATGGAAATCAATCTAATTTATCTCAAACTATATGGTATATGTAATAGTTGTTATATGTGCTATGATTAGAATGGTGTTATTAAACAGTGAGTAAAAATTATTTAGAAAATTATAATGCCAATTTGATTATTATACATTATGTAAAGTATATAATTGGTTTGGTGTACTAATGTAAATTAGGGAACGTCCAAATTATTTCTGATTAATTACACAGCTCATACATTATAATTATAGTGTCTAAAGAAAACATATAATAGGTTGCCACACAGGTTGTTCATAAACCTGCAATTAATTATACATATATATAATACAATTATAATATATAATACATTACCTCGTCTACATTTTGCAGTATGCTAAGCTTCTGTTTTTAAAGAAGCAACATTCATAAAGAGGAATTGCCATTATATTTAGAATAATTGATAATAAGGGTTCAGACATATGGTCAGGTTTTCTGATGCAGTTTTGGGAACCAAAACCAGGAGTCAATTCTAAGAAAGATGAGTTGTATCTGTCTTTCATACTTTCTTTTCTTTTCCACTAGTCCACTAGTGAATTTGGCTTCCAAAACGGGATCAGGTGTGTGGCCATACCCAAATAACTTTTTTAAATAAAAGACTGTGATTTTTCTAACAGTAACTACACTTCAAATAAGTTTTCCCATCTGGGGGTCCCTGAAGTGAAGTTAGTGCATGTATGACCACCCTACATTCACTACTGTGGGAGTTCCAAAAATAGGCCAGCTCTGGCTTGACTATTTTCAATAGCCCCTAGCGGTGAATGGAGAGGTGGCTGTACATGCTCCTCCTTGACTTCGGGGGCCCACAATTGCAGTCTATGAGAATTTCACTCTTTGTGGGGATTAAAGAGGACATAAACCTTTGATGAAACCACAATGGTGTACATGTGGTGTACAGATCCACAAGATGTGGAATTTGTACTCCGCATGCTCAAAAAGTTAAGCAGAACAGATGCAACCTGATGTTACAGGATGCTCTGAGAAGAGCTGCTGCACAATCATGGTTTCACCAAAGGTATAGGTCCCCTTTAATAGGAGAATAGGAAATTAACTATGTCGGGCCCTCAGAAGTCCCCGGGCTGCCATAATAACCAAACTTCTCCTAAATCTCCTAACGAGGGGGGTGGGGGGGATTTGGTCACTAGTAGCAGTCCACACAGATGCCATGGTCACAATTGACAACAGCATCTCAGAAGTCAAAAGTCTGTGACTGGAGTTGTCTCAAATCATGGACTCTGCTGGCAGGTTTCTGCTTTGTAAAACAGCAGGCACTCACCAGCTATGGTGCCTGCCTAACTTCTGAGCTGGCACCATCTTCAAAAACACTGGGGATCATTTACGTACAGATATATGCCACTTTTGTGGTGTATATCTGGCACAGATTCTGTCGCACACCATGTTGCATCAAAATCTGCAACTTCTTCCCCACTCATGCCAGGTATAAAAAAAGAGGTGTGTCATGGGTGGAGAAGGGGTCAGGTTGGCAGGCCCATCTCATTCATCATTTTCTACGCCTGGTTTAGGCATAGAAAATGTTCTAAATGTAATACAGCTAGGAAGATGTTTTACATTTAGAAGTAGCTGTGGATACACCGAAGTTATGTAGGGGCGGTCCACCACCAGCGTAAGGGCTTACTAAGACCGATGTCTAAAACGCCGGCCTTAATAAATGTGCCCCGCCGACATCCACTGTACATAGATGGCAGATGTCAGGAACAGGTTAAAAGCCTGAGCTACAGCATGCTGTGATTACAGAAGAACAAAACTACTCTTTGAAATATGTCAAAGAGTTAGGTCCTTTCACATGAGTTTTCCGTGTGGGTGCAATGCGTGACGTGAACGCCTAGCACCCGCACTGAATACTGACCCATTCATTTCAATGGGTCTGTGTACATGAGAATTATTTTTCACGCATCAGTTCTACAATGTGTGAAAAACGCAGCATGTTCTATATTCTATGTTTCACTGATGGTTGCTAAGAGATGTTTGTAAACCTTCTGTTTTTTATCACGCGCGTGAAAAACGCATCAAAACGCATTGCACCACGTGAGCGTTTGGCTCCGGATGCATTCAGGGTGCGTTCAGTGAAACTCGCAACATTTTGCAAGCAAGTTCAGTCAGTTTTGTCTGCAATTGCATTCAGTTGTTTAGCTTTTTCTGCGTGGGTGCAATGCGTTTTGATGCTTTTTTTGCGCGCTTGATAAAAAACTGAAGGTTTACAAACAACATCTCTTAGTAACCATCAGTGAACAATGCATTGCATCCACACTTGCTTCCGGATGCAATGCGTGAAAAATGCAGAATATAGAACATGCTGCGTTTTTCAAGCAACACAGAACTGATGCGTGAAAAAGAAAAAGCTCATGTACACAGACCCATTGAAATGAATGGGTCAGGATTCAGTGCGGGTGCTATGCGTTTACATCACGTGTTGCACCCGCACAGAAAACTCGCTCATGTAAAAGGGGCCTTATGCTGTTAGATCAAATAAATAAAAAAAAAAATTAATACACCCCAAAAAAGGCTGTAATTTTCTCACTTCACCATACAATGGCTAATAAGCCCCTCCCCCCACTAATACACAACAAAAAAGGTTTTAGAACATATAACTGCACCGCTGAAGGGCAAATAATACTTTTTGTTTTCCCCTAATACACGCCAAAAAAGGCTGTAATTTTGTCACTTCACTACACAACGGCTAATAAGCCCTTTTTTTCCAGTAATACACTCCAAAAAAGGCTTTAGAACATATAACTGCACTGCTGAACAGCAAATAAGCACTTATTTTTTTCCACTTATACACGCCAAAAAGGCTTTAGAACATATAACTGCACCCCTGAACGGTAAATAAGCCCTTATTATTTACCACTAATACACACCAAAAAAGGCTATCATTTTCTCACTTTACCCCACAATGGCTAATAGACTTTAGAACATATAACTGCACCGCACAAGGGCTAATAAGACATAGAAATATTTCCTAGTAATACACCCTGTTATTGGCTGTATCACTGTATCACACAGCACTTGTACCCCAATAACAAGCAAGGTTTGCTGGAATTACAGAGGTATCATCTATTGCAAACCTAAAAGCAGCAGTATAATGGCAATTTGGATCCCCAGTGAGTGCAGCAAGCTGTAATAGGATTGTTCCTATTACCCAGGCTGTACACTCCCTTATTGGACCCTGTTCTCCTTTTATACTGTGGAATAATTCCTCCCTATCTTTTCCCTACACTTCTAATGATCTTTCTCTTAACTTCTTTTCAGCAAAAGAAAAGTTTTCAAGTCTTTCCTAGCACTTTCCCTAGCGCCTGCTAATGTTTCTCCCTGCACTAAGTACACTGGAAAATGGCTGAATCCAAGATGGCTGAGTATATTTGTTGGGCTGTGACATCACATGGCTGGCTGGCTGCTGATTGGCTGCATGCATGGCATTGTGGGTGATCCCTAGTGTTGATCACAAATATTCAAATTGCGAATTTTAATCGCGAATATCGGCACTTCGAGAATTCGCAAATATTTTGCAATTTACGAATTTTCGCAATCAAGAAAATAATGCCTGAAGATCAGGAATTTGCGAATTCGCAAATATATGGCAAATATTCGGCCAAATATTCGCGAAATATTGCAAATTCGAATATTGCCCCTGCCGCTAATCGATCCCTCATCCCCAGAGTTCTTTGCTCCAAGTCCTAACATGTGCAGCAGCCACTTTAGGAAAAAATGCAATTCGTTACCATGAAGCGTCAGGAAATTCAGATTCAGTGCAAATCAAATTTTTCCTGAAATTCGGTTCAAAGTCCACTTATTGAACTTCGATTCGTTCATCTCTAATGAGTACTTCTATTATGGAATCACTTATTAGTACACATTAAGACTTGGGAACAGTGAATAAAACATTCCTAGTGCTGGATTTACTCACTGCTCTCTGGTCTTTTGCTGACTCCATGCTCTGTACTGACAGCATACTTTGTCAGGACGTAGTGCACTATGACCTGACGCTGTGTAACGAGGACAGGAAGGAAGAGGACACTGGATTTCCCCAGTGGCAGCGCCATCCAGAGTAGGAGAGGTAAGTTATTTTATTTATGTTATGTCTGATCTGAGGTCTGATGAAGTTTGGAAGTGTGATCTGAGGTCTGATGAGGATTGTGGGTCTGATTTGTGGTCTGAAATGAGGTCTCATGAGTATTGGGGGTTTTATGAAGATTGTGGGTCTGATCTGAGGTCTGATGAACACCGGGGGTCTGATTTGGGGATATGATGAAGATTGGGGGTCTGATGAAATTTTTTTTTCTTATTTTCCTCCTCTAAAACCTAGGTTCACCTAGGGTTGTCTTATTTAGGGAACTCATATTCAAATACCCTTTTAGAGAACTTTAAGCTAATAGAGGGGATAAAATTATATAGGTGGACGGCTCTCTGATTATTGAACTGGGTGGTGGTCAGATGAAGGATGTTTCACCCAAACACCAAAAGAAAATTGTAAATCGCCAAAGTATGATCGGCACTTATCTGTCCGTATTTATTATTAAAATTTCATAAAACACTATAAAAACAATCAAATTTGTGTAGTTCTATACAGTAATCAAATTCACATAGCTATATATACTCAGTGCGCAAATATATCTATATGCATAAAAAAGCCGCCTTCTTTAGGTAATGGATCTCCTTAAAAAATATCCTAAAATGTCCAAATCAACAAAAATCCATATCATATCCTGCTGTGCAAATCAGTATAAGTTCATTTAAGTGTCTGTGTATCATCAAAGCCACATCATATCTTGCGTTCCATTATAATAAGGGGTTAATATTGTATTCATGTCCCATAAAAATAATCCGGTCCAAGAGGTGTAAATAATTGCGGCAAAGAGATAATAAAGATGAGGGCATTAATGTCCACTAGATAATCAAATTGTGATCCTTCTCATGCACACAAACAGGCGGGTTACCTTACTTTTGTTGAGGGATCGACCTCTGGTGCTGGCCGCGGCGTCCCATGTGCCAGATGCGGTACAGAGGGATCTTACCCCAGTCGGCGTTCCTGTTTGATCGCATGCACTGGGATGCTTTCAGTCTGTAGTAGTGGAGATGGTTGGTCCCTCTCCTCTGCCGCGCGATGCCTCCAGCATGTCAATTCCTTCCTGGTGACCGCAGGATGGAGCGGTCCATGCATTATATACTATCTTGCGTTAATCCAGGGGTTTCCTCAGAACCATACGCGTTTTGGGACTACAGCAATGTCCCTTCATCAGTGGTGAGGATGCCGGGGGTAATTCATCCTATATAAAGCCTCTGGTCAATCCTATACTGGCTAAATCTAAATGTGGACTGGATCATTACTCTTAAGGCAATATTGGACATAACAAACATCTATACAGATTACCATCCTAAATACAAGGATAAAAGATGACCATAGAAATTGCATATATATATAAATCCATAAATATATGGAAATACTGTGTATTGTTATTCATCGGTGAATTGGATGTATATGCCGAGTTTTTCCAGCGGGAATAATAGTGGAACATATGTATATGAATGAGTCTGCAAAAAGTCTCTCTTTATGGTAAAAACTGATTAGTATGGCATGTATGAACCCCAACTGTACATGGTATTATGTTTAGGGGGAGTATCGATCTATACTTCAGCATTTATAGATGAAAATCATAATAAGTATGATTCAAACATTATAAATCAGAATGTTATCCAAAGAAAACTTCAAAAAATGTCAAATTACATCAAATACATATATAAATAAAGAAATATATGTTGTATAAATGAGATGGATGAGTGAAATATATAGAGATGCCAATCTCTTCTCTTCCAGTGGGAGTAATAGAGGAAATAGAAAAGTTCTTTATACATCAAGAAGGAAGTAGTGTTCATATGAAGATCATCCTATGTAAGTATGTGGGAACGTGCCATCCGCCGGCTGAGGACCAGGGGAACATACAAAACCACTGGTTCACAGTTAATGGAATGGCCAGACCCCATTATCATAAAAAAAACAAATAATTCAAAATCTGCATTCAGGCCTTTTGGAACTAGGGAGTAGAAATCTAAAATTCGACAGGACTCTAATCTTGACATGCGGCTGATGTGATCACCGCCCCTCCAATGTTTCGGAACTTTCTCAATGGCCGCATATTTCAGCCCAGTGGGGTCTTTATGCATTTCTTTGAAATTATTTGACAGTGTGTTTGACGTAACCATTTCTGATGTTGAAGATGTGTTCTGATATGCGTTTTTTCAAAGTCCTTTTTATACGTCTGATGTACTGTCTATCACATGGACACTATACTATATAGATGACGTCAGAAGCATTACACGTCAGACAGTCTTTTATACGGTGAACATATGTATTGGTTGTTGAATTAATTACGGTAGTCTTCTTTTGAAATGATGTGATGCGACAATTGGTACACCTCCCGCATCTGAAGAAGCCTGTGAGTTTAGTCGATTCCTGTAAGGGGTTTTTAACCTTATGTTTATGTTTAATTGTGGGTGCTATTTGTAAACCCAAATTTGGAGCTTTGGTGAACGTAATATATGGTGTCTCGGGTAATTTGTTACCTATAAATTTATCGTTCCTGATGGGGTGCCAATGTTTATTTATTATCTTACGGATTTCTTTATGTTTGGTACTAAATGGTAAAATCATGTGTACAATATCGTCTTTTTGAGTTGTTTTCTAGTTATTTTCACTGAAAAAGGTTTGTCTATCAAGATCACGTACTCTATCTAAAGCGTTATCAATTATTTCAAGGGGGTATTGCTTATCCTGAAATTGCTGTTTCATATTCTGGGCTTCTTCCTCAAAATCGCTCGTTCTCGTACAATTCCTCTTAATCCGTCTGAATTGGCCATATGGTATATTTAAAAGCCAATTCGGTAAATGGCAGCTATTATAGTTTTACAGATGAGGTATCCATCTTCTACTAACACTTGAAGGTCTAAGAGTTCTACAGATGATCTTGGAATATGGATATTGGAAGTAAAACACAAATTCCTGGAATTATCATTGATTTCTTGTAAGAATTGAGCCAAATCTGTTTCATCTTTTTTCCAAATGAAGAAAATGTCATCTATATACCTCTGCCAGAGCACCAGATCCGCCCCCAGGCACTTCGTAATATATTCCGCTTCCCAGTCTGCCATAAAAGCATTTGCATAGCTGGGCGCGAATCTGGTGCCCATGGCAGTGCTCCATATCTGGAGGTAACAGTCATTATCAAAATAGAAGTAGTTATGGGTTAAAATGAACCGTACTGCCTCTTTCAGGAACTCAATTTGTTCAGTTGGTTATGTACTAATATCTATCAACTGTTTTCCCATTGCTTCTATTCCCTGCTCATGGTTGATGATGGTATATAGCAATTGTACGTCAAGAGTCCCAATAGTTCAATTGGGTTATATTTTAAGACCCTCCACTGTCTTAATTATTTGATTCGTATCCTTGATGTAAGAACTAGTTTTTTTAACCGTCGGTTGTAAGTATTTATCGATATATTCTTCATTGTATTTTACAGTGTCCAGAATTACCGTAGTGCCGCCTTTATCTGCGGGGCGAATTGTGATACCATCTTCTGATTGTAATTGTTTAATTGCTTCCCTCTCTACCCTAGTAAGATTGTAGGCTTTATGGTGTATAGACTCTTTCATTTTTCTAATGTCTGCCTCAACACACTGTTTGAATGTAGCTATCTCCTGACAGATCTCATTTCTTGGAAAAAAATTTGATTTACATCTTAAATCAGTATGGTGGTATATGGTTGGATTATTCGGAGTTGTATTTTCAATAATTGGGTTTTAAAGGAAATATTTCTTCAAGCAAACCTTTCTTATGAATTTTTCTACCCCGATATAGGTGTCAAATTTATTAAATTTTTGTGTTGGGGCAAATTTCAGGCCTTTATAAATCAGATTACATTGTCCATATGTGAGACTGGTGGTGCCTTGTCTTGTCTAAAAAATGCTCATTATTAATGCTTATTATCTCTTTGCCGCAATTATTTACACCTCCTGTACCGAATTATTTTTATGGGACATAAATACAATATTAACCCCTTATCATAGTGGAACACAAGATATGATGTGGCTTCGATGATACACAGACACTCACATGAACTTATGCTGATTTGCACAACAGGATATAATATTTATAGATTTTGTGGATTTGGACATTTTAGGATATTTTTTAAGGAGATTCATTGCCTAAAGAAGGTGGCGTTTTTATGCATATAGATATATTTGCGCACTGAGTATATATAGCTACGTTAATTTGATTACTGTATAGAGCTACACAAATTTGAATGTTTTTATAGTGTTTTATGAATTTTTTATAATAAATATGAACATTCAAATATATATATACCGTATTTTTCGCCATATAAGACGCACTTTTTTCCCCCCAAAAGTGGGGGGAAAATGGCAGTGCGTCTTATATGGCGAATACTACCATTTTCCTATAGCTGAAGCCGATACATCGCACAGCCTCTGGTCAATCCTATACTGGCTAGTTTTTTTAACCGTCGGTTGTAAGTATTTATCGATATATTCTTCATTGTATTTTACAGTGTCCAGAATTACCGTAGTGCCGCCTTTATCTGCGGGGCGAATTGTGATACCATCTTCTGATTGTAATTGTTTAATTGCTTCCCTCTCTACCCTAGTAAGATTGTAGGCTTTATGGTGTATAGACTCTTTCATTTTTCTAATGTCTGCCTCAACACACTGTTTGAATGTAGCTATCTCCTGACAGATCTCATTTCTTGGAAAAAAATTTGATTTACATCTTAAATCAGTATGGTGGTATATGGTTGGATTATTCGGAGTTGTATTTTCAATAATTGGGTTTTAAAGGAAATATTTCTTCAAGCAAACCTTTCTTATGAATTTTTCTACCCCGATATAGGTGTCAAATTTATTAAATTTTTGTGTTGGGGCAAATTTCAGGCCTTTATAAATCAGATTACATTGTCCATATGTGAGACTGGTGGTGCCTTGTCTTGTCTAAAAAATGCTCATTATTAATGCTTATTATCTCTTTGCCGCAATTATTTACACCTCCTGTACCGAATTATTTTTATGGGACATAAATACAATATTAACCCCTTATCATAGTGGAACACAAGATATGATGTGGCTTCGATGATACACAGACACTCACATGAACTTATGCTGATTTGCACAACAGGATATAATATTTATAGATTTTGTGGATTTGGACATTTTAGGATATTTTTTAAGGAGATTCATTGCCTAAAGAAGGTGGCGTTTTTATGCATATAGATATATTTGCGCACTGAGTATATATAGCTACGTTAATTTGATTACTGTATAGAGCTACACAAATTTGAATGTTTTTATAGTGTTTTATGAATTTTTTATAATAAATATGAACATTCAAATATATATATACCGTATTTTTCGCCATATAAGACGCACTTTTTTCCCCCCAAAAGTGGGGGGAAAATGGCAGTGCGTCTTATATGGCGAATACTACCATTTTCCTATAGCTGAAGCCGATACATCGCACAGCCTGCGATGTATCAGCATGGAAGGAGGAGGGGGCGGAGCCTGGCAACGCGCGGCGGGCGGCCCGCCGCTCACAGCGTGACTGCTTGTATAACATTTAAAATCTTTAATTATGTCCCCTTATTTCCTAAAAGCCTAGGACAGTAGCGCTCTGCTAACCTGCTATAACGATCCTCTAGCAGGCAGAGCGGTGCGGCGGCAGGCTGGTGTGTAACGTCCTCACTGGCGTCATCTGCCTGCTCCTCCTGCTTCATTCATAAAGTGAAAGGAGCAGGCAGATGGCGTCAGTGAGGACGTTACACACCAGCCTGCCGCCGCACTGCCTCTGCCTGCTAGAGGATCGTTATAGCAGGTTAGCAGAGCGCTACTGTCCTAGGCTTTTAGGAAATAAGGGGACATAATTAAAGATTTTAAATGTTATACAAGCAGTCACGCTGTTAGCGGCGAGCCGCCCGCCATGTTGCCAGGCTCCGCCCTAAGCAACCATGGGCCAGATGTTTTTAGAAAGGGGGCACCTGTGGATGACACTGTAATTGGGGTGATCTGTGGATGACACATATAGCATAAGATGCTATATATGTGTCATCCACAGATCAATCCATTACAGTGTCATTCCTCATCTCCCCCATCACAGTGCTATCCACAGATCCCCCCATCACAGTGCTATCCACAGATCCCCCATCACAGTGCTATCCACAGATCCCCCATCACAGTGCTATCCACAGATCCCCCATCACAGTGCTATCCACAGATCCCCCCATCACAGTGCTATCCACAGATCCACCCATCACAGTGCTATCCACATCTCCCCACATAACAGTGCCATCCACAGATCCCCCCCATAATACTGTCATGCACAGACCACCATTACTTCAAAAGCACACCTTTTGGTTAAAAATATTTTTTTTCTTATTTTTCTCCTCAAAAACCCGTCTTATAGGCCGGTGTGTCTTATAGGGCGAAAAATACGGTATATATATATATATATATATATATATATATATATATATATATATATATCCATCTTCTCTCTATATATATATCCAGATAAGAGTGCCGATCATACTTTGGCGTAATAGAGGGGATACCCTATTAATATCATCTATAAGCTGTACCGGAATAAAGAGGGTCTCTCACTCTGGAGCAAGCAGTGCTCAATAAATTACACAGACAACACAATGATTTCAATAGGAACCTATTCTCCTTTGATGCTTAGGAACCAAGCAGTAGGACATCCTGTAATGAGCTTCTCGTTAAGTTAAGTGTCAATGCCTTTAATAAATAAAGGCATCTAAAGACTCTAACTGCCCCTTTACACTGGGCAATGATTGGAGCAATTATTGGGAAGGAGCATTCCTCAGTACACCAGTTCCTGATAATTGCCCTGTATAAATGTACCCCTGATCACCCAATGAATGAAAAAATGGTGAAAGGATCATTGATGTTGTCACCTAAACCATTGTTTCTGGGCAGCAGAATCTATGGGCCTGAGTCATCACAGTAATAATTGATGTCTCTCTACAACAGAGGCGATTTCTACACGGAAATGCAACTCTCATCTCCAATAATGATCCGGTAATTCATTCACGATAATTGCCTGCACAGTTGCCAACTAAAAGTGTCTGAAAGCTGGTCATACACATCCATATGCATTTTTTGCTACAAGTTTACTCCACTTCATTATAGAGTGCAGGGCTTTCCCTTATAATCTCATAGGAAAGATGGTTGCCCTTAACATTTACTGGAGTACAAACCTTGTACCTTATGTACTGTACATAGTCTGCTCAGGCACAACATTAACCCCTTCAGAATTTCCCATTTTTGTTTTTTAGTCCCTGACTTCCCAGAGCCATAACTTTTTAAATAATTTGTTGACATGGCAGTATGTGGGTTTGTTGTGCGAAAAGTAGTACTTTCTAATGGCATAATTTAACATTGCATATGATGTAGTGGGAAGCTGCATAAGAAATCCAAATGGGGTTTATGAGCTTTGTTTTTATGATGTCCCCTTTGCAGTAAAACTGATATATCTTCATTCTTTGGTGTAGTACGATTATAGCAATACCACATTTATATAGTTGTTCTTGTGTTTTAATACTGAAAAAAAACTTTGGAAATAATATTTTTTTCTTTGCATTGCTATACTCTGGTCCTCATAACTTTTTTATAGTTATGTTTATATAGTTGTGTGAGGACTCACTTTTTGCAATGTTGTTAATAACATTTTGGAATGTGTATTACTTTTTGATCACATTTTCCAATCTTTTGGTGAAGTGTCGAAAAAACATCAAAGCAGCCATTTTTTTTCCTGTTATGGTGTTCACCATATGGGCTAAATAAAGTTATATTTTAATGGTATGGGCATTTTAAGACATGACAATGCCTATGATCTTTATCTTTTATATATTTTTATTATGGGGAAAGGGGTGATTTGATTTTTTTTAGATTTCTAAACTTTTTTTTACTTTTAATTACATTAACTCCCTTTAAGGTTGTCTTCCAAGCAAGGGTTCCACAGAATCATTGTTGCAGTAGAAATGGTAGTATCTAGCAGGCCCAAGGCTACCATAGTTAGTGAACAACAACTCCAATCTCTACATGGCAGCCGTCCGAGCCCCAGGAGCACAGCGATCCCAATGAAATGCCTATCACATGCTGTGCTTACAACTAACCATGGCATCTAAGCGGTTATATTTCTGTGTTCAGCATCATCCTTTTTTTCTCTATTCATCCCACAGATACACCATCTGTTTTGGATCTGAGGAACTTTGAATAAATTCAACACCATGTACTCTTCATCATTTTTCCAACTATTCCTGAACAATATTGACAGTGTGGCAAGAAAAATTATCCTGCTTAAATATCACTGCCATTAGTGAATACCCTTGCTGTAAATTATATTGATTGCAACAATGTTTAGGTACATTGCATATCTCAAAGTAACACCAAAGCTTTCCTAGCTGAATATTGTCCAAAGCATCACACCCCCTCCATTGGTTTGCCTTCTTTGCATAGTGCATTCTGGTACCAATTCTTCCTCATGTAAGTGAGATACATGCACTGAGTTGTCCACATGATGTAAACTAAAACAGTTATCAGACCAGGAGACCTTTTCCATTGCTCCATGGTGTAGTTCTGATGCTCAAGCGGAAATATATGCTTTTCAGTCCTCAGCAGGACAAAACATTGGCTCAGAGATATTCACAGGGCTGCTGAGTTCCAGTTCAGCCAATTTGTATGTTTCTTTTTCCTCAATTTATTCTCATACTTTAAAAACATACTGGTAAGACAATTGTCTTCCTAAAAACTGACCCTTTCACATATACAGGGTGGGCCATTTATATGGATACACCTTAATAATATGGGAATGGTTGGTGATATTAACTTCCTGTTTGTGGCACATTAGTATATGTGAGGGGGGAAACTTTTCAAGATGGGTGGTGACCATGGCGGCCATTTTGAAGTCGGCCATTATGAATCCAACTATTGTTCTTTCAATAGGAAGAGGGTCATGTGACACATCAAACTTATTGGGAATTTCACAAGAAAAACAACGGGGTGCTTGGTTTCAACGTAACTTTATTCTTTCATGAGTTATTTACAAGTTTCTGACCACTTATAAAATGTGTTCAATGTGCTGCACAGACTTCCAGTATCCGCAGTTTCAGGTGCTGCACATCTCGTATCTTCACAGCATAAAAAATTGCCTTCAGATGACCCCAAAGATAAAAGTCTAAGGGGGTCAGATCGGGAGACATTGGGGGCCATTCAACTGGCCCACGATGACCAATCCAGTTTCCACGAAACTGTTCATCTAGGAATGCTCGGACCTGACACCCATAATGTGGTGGTGCACCATCTTGCTGGAAAAACTCAGGGAACGTGCCAGCTTCAGTGCATAAAGTGGGAAACATATCATCAGGTAGCAATTTTGCATATCCAGTGGCCTTGAGGTTTCCATTGATGAAGAATGGCCCCACTATCTTTGTACCCCATATACCACACCATACCATCAATTTTTTTGTTCGAACAGTCTTGGAGGGATCTTTCCAATGTGGGTCAGTGTCAGACCAATAGCGGTTGTTTTGTTTGTTAACTTCACCATTCACATAAAAGTTTGCCTCATCACTGAACAAAATCTTCTGCGTAAACTGAGGGTCCTGTTCCAATTTTTGTTTTGCCCATTCTGCAAATTCAGTGCGCCGATCTGAGTCATCCTCGTTGAGATGCTGCAGTAGCTGAAGTTTGTAAGGGTGCCATTTGTGAGTAGCTAATATTCGCCAAAGGGATGTTCGACTAATGCCACTCTCCAGTGACATGCGGCGAGTTCTACGCTTGCTGAATGAAGCTAGGACAGCCACTGATGTTTCTTCATTAGTGACAGATTTCATGCGTCCACATTTTGGCAAATCCAACACTGAACCAGTTTCACAAAACTTAGCAAGCAGTTTGCTAACTGTAGTATGGGAGATGGGTGGTCTCGTAGGGTGTCTTGCATTTAAATCTGCTACAATGACCCGGTTACTGCATTCACCAGACATCAACACAATTTCTATCCGCTCCTCATGTGTTAACCTCGGCGACATGTCAATGGCTGTAAACAAAGAGAAACTTGTAAATAACTCATGAAAGAATAAAGTTACGTTAAAACCAAGCACACCATTGTTTTTCTTGTGAAATTCCCAATAAGTTTGATGTGTCACACGACCCTCTTCCTATTGAAAAAACAAAAGTTGGATTCAAAATGGCCGAATTCAAAATGGCCACCATGGTCACCACCCATCTTGAAAAGTTTCCCCCCTCACATATACTAATGTGCCACAAACAGGAAGTTAATATCACCAACCATTCCCATTTTATTAAGGTGTATCCATATAAATGCCCCCCCCCCCCTGTACAATAGGTGTATCTGTCTTAGGTAAAGAGATTAAACTGATTGCCTATAGAAGATCATATAAGTAACTATAGACTTTGTACAATGCTTTAGCATATGAGAAAGAGAGAGAGAGAGAGAGAATAGTGTGCATAATACATGTGTGGTGTATTGTAAGACAGGCAATGTACCACTGGGTTTCTGAGAAATATATTCAAATTAGCTTTCCTAAACCAATCTGATACCAGCAAATGTAATATGTGTTAATTTTCATATATTTGTTCCCCCAAAACCTAGAGAATCTTTGAATGACTTACAGTACTCCTCATGCATACTCAGCACCCTCAATAAGGAAAAATAATACCCCAACTAAGGCTTCTCATGCAGCCAAGCAAAGCTTCTTTGCTCGGTTTTGTTAAAGAGAAGTTACCCAGAAAGAGCTGTCTTCCTGTTATGAGATAGTTTAACATTCCTTTTAGAAAGATGATTAGATTGTATGTCTCTTTTCCAGAAAGAATTATGTGGGATGAAAAAGTTAAAAATCTTATTATAAAAAGAACATTGATTGGACAGTTTAAGGCTCCCACCATGGGGGACCCCGTTATGAAAAAGCACAGATTGAACAGTTTGAGGATACCACAAAAAATGTTGTAGATAAAAAATAGAGGGGGGGGGGATTTATCTATGAAATACAAGCACAGCAATAGATTAAAAAAAAGCTTGTTATGAAAAAGTATTGATTAAAAAGTTTGAGGCTATCACTAGGGGGACATCTTATTAAAAAGCACAGAAGAGTTTGAGGCTACCACCAAAAACATATTGAAAAAAAGGGAAATTGATCTATAAAGCACATGGAGGTACATACATATCTATACATACTATAGATGTGCAAATCAATTTGATCAATTTGGAATTTATCCTGAATTTTCCCCAAAAAAATTGATTCTAATAAACCAGATATTTTGTGATTATTTTCATGCAAATCAAGAAAGAGATCGGTGAAAAACATGTGCAATTCGGTTTCTGGAAAAAAAAATATATGAAAATTACATCTGCTTGCATCACATAGGCTTAGCAAAGCTAATTTGAATTCTAGAGAAGCACTGTCTCCACACTGTACTAGGCATACTAGGTGCCCTTCATAATGACGTAATTCAAAATAAATGCATATATATTGCCATGAAACACAGAGTATCCCCCTCCCTCTCCCACTCTCACTCTCTCACCCCCTTTTTCTCTCAACCTCCCCATGAATCACAAAAATTCTGGTTTGTTACAATCTGAACTTTTTGGGAAATTCAGAACAAGTTCCAAAATGGTTGAATCAATTCACTTATCCATAGACTATAAACCCAATACCCTGCAATGTTTTAAGTATCGTGAGATATATTCTTTGGAGATGTTATGAACTTTGATTTGTAATTTATTCTTCATGAAATACAAGACATTTTCACAAATAATTTTAAAGTCCAATGTTTACTTAAAAATACAAGACATTTTCACAAATAATTTTAAAGTCCAATGTTTACTTAAAAATACAAGACATTTTCACAAATAATTTTAAAGTCCAATGTTTATTTAATCATCAGTTATTCTTAACTAATTTTCCATTTTCTAACAAGACCCCCCCCCCATGAGTTTAGTGACTGTTTGTAAGAGCCTTATAGAAGAAATTAAATATGAACAATGTTAAAATGAAACTAAGCTAAAAATAAATATACATTAAAAAAAGTTAAATAAAATCAGAATTCCTCAAATGGAGAAATTGAAAAAAAAAATCATTATTTTTCACCAGTGTATTTTGAAATGTCTTATAAAGCTCTTCTCTTTCTGCATTGTCTGGATTTCATTTGAGCCACAAAGCACCTTGCTATGCAACACTGAGTTAAGACAGTATCAATCTTTATAAATGCTTTTATTGCAACTTAGATGCAATTTCATCATGCCCTGTAATTAGATGTCATGCCCTAAAGCTGAGCTGACTAAGACTTTATAGAAAGGTAAAACACTTCACTGTTTCTAAGTAAAACCAATTTCTTATGGATAATGTTCCTAAAATACTATTTTGCCACCAAATTTGATAAAAATGAGGACAAAAAATACCCCATTCATTTTAAGTCA
Organism: Bufotes viridis; assembly: GCA_033119425.1. Taxonomy (NCBI): domain Eukaryota; kingdom Metazoa; phylum Chordata; class Amphibia; order Anura; family Bufonidae; genus Bufotes; species Bufotes viridis. The sequence goes on along the minus strand of CM065593.1, from coordinate 218,138,645 downwards.
TGTTTCACAAACAAAATATATTTTTCTCAAAATATCCACAAATTCTAGTTTAGTAAATTCTCTTGCATATTTCAGCATCACAAAATGAAAATTATAGGTACCTATTTTTAAAAAAAGGCTTATGAGCAATAGTATCATGTTCAGTTTTCATATAAACCATCATTTCATAAAGAAATAAAAATTGAATATCTGAATATTCCTTAAAGCATACTTTGTGATCCACTTAACAATCACTTAGAATAGACATTTTTGTGAAAATTCATGCTCCATGTTGTTTATTTGCTTCATTCATTTGAAGCTTTACACGTCATTTCAATGTGTAGCAGAATACTTGGGGAATAAAGTCACTTAACCTCTTTACTTTCCACACACTGACATCACAAGTGGGACCAGATAGATAGATTAAAAAAATGAAATGGTGCTCTGCCTTGATGAAATGTTGTAGACAATGTTTTAGTGCAAACAGGAACAACTACATTTCTCATCCAGAGGCACAATACTTTAGGCAGTTATTGTTACTTTAAGTGGTGCAAAAGTGTAGTGGTTATAATTTCTAGAATAGGCATGCTGCATTGCTTAGGGCAGGTTCATATCAGCGTTATGAATTCCGTTAGGGCTTTCAGTTATAATGATTATAATGGAAAATAATGGAAAATAACGGAATTCGTAAGACGGAATTCTGTTTTGATCCATCATAATAGAGTTCTATGGGCAAGCATGACGGATCTGTCTGGTTTCCTTTATGCAGGATGGAAAAAAAAGTATTGTTGACCACAATAATGCTCTTAGGGTTATCCTAAAGCCAAACCAGTTAGTTGACACAGTGGGTCTAAACTTGATGATGCATAACACTTCGCTATTTACATAACTTATGTCTTAGATCTTATTCACACATCAGTTAATCATGGAGGTGTGCTTTCAATGGTCACCACAGACAGGGCATGCATCCGTTGAACTCAATGGATATAGTCAGGAATCCGACGGAGGCATGTACTACCTTGGACTGTTTTGTGGAGCAAACATGTCCATTTAAGTCTATAGTTCTGTAGAAACCTTGAACTGCACACAAATGCCTTCTGTGCTCAGTCTACTGTTCACAGATCATTGCTAGGAGATTCAACTGGGCCACTTTTTTTTTTCTATGCACATGAAAAAGAAATGACACATGAAGACTAAAAATTGATATACAGAACAACATGAAAAGGAGAGCAATTTTTCATGAGTTGGGGAGAGAGTGCTTTGGTTGGCGTGAGGAGACTTATAGGCCATACATGCTCCTCTGGAATTCTGGGAAGAAATGGATGCAAATGAGCTCTTAACATGCTCTGCCTCTAATGACACCAGATGTAAGGCCGCTATCCTATAAGTCAATGTTCGACTCTTTAAATAGGCCAGAATTCCAGAGGAGTATGTATGGCCTATAAGTTTTTACACTCTGACTAAGGCGCTCTCTCCCCAAGGAGAGATAATACCCCTAAAATCCTGACTTGGATTCTCACACAATTAAGCCAGAACTCTCTGCTCTGCACAGATGAAGGGCAATCACCCTAACCCTGGGTTCACACCTGAGCATTTCTGAGACGCGCGTATTACAGCGTGTTTTTGCAAATAGGAAATGCGTGTTCGTGACTCTGGAGACCAATTGAAAAAGACATATCTACACTTTAACGCGTGTTAAATGCGCGTTTTACGCGCGTTCCCATTGAAGTCTATGGGTGCAAATGCGCGACAAAACGCCCCAAAGAAGCTCAAGAACTTCTTTGAGCGTAGGGCGTTTTACAGCGCGTTCAAACGCGCTGTAAAACGCTCAAGTGAGAACCATGCCCATAGGGAAACATGAGTTTTCTCCTGTTGAGCGTTTTACAGCGCGTTCGAACGCGCTGTAAAACACGCAAGTGTGAACTGAGGGTAAAACAGCTGTCTGCAGATGAGGTGCTGTCTTAATAGCCAAGTCATGTCTCAAGGTACATTTGAAGGGTTTGACATTGACAATCTTTGTATAAAGTCTGTTGGTGCAGCATACATGAAGTTTATTGAGGCACAGGCCTGTTAATAAATTTTGTGCATTTCCATGAGTCCATGCGACAGACCTTCAAATCTATGCCAGCTATGAGCTAGCATATGTTTGAATTATTATTTATGCCAGTTTCTGTTAAAGTAAATCCAGCGGGCTGTGGAAGGCCATACCCCCTCCTTCTAACCCCTGTCTACTTTTTTGTCACTTTTAAAAAGTGATAAGACATCTAAAAATTGCAAATTATTGCTTAATTATTGTGTGCCCCATTATTTGCACTCATAATGTTTTTTACATCACAATAGTGGTGTAAAGACTTTCGGAAATGTTCCTCAGTGACAGAATGGACAAACTGAATTCAGTCACAGAAAAAATCAACTTGTCGGCTAGACAGGAGTCAGACAGTGAGTGAGCATGATTCTCAGTTCTGGACACTGTTCGTCTTGCAGAAGCACACAGCAGTATACTGATTTACAATGCTATGTGCCTCTGCATGACCCTATTTCTACTTGGTCATAGTGATAAAAAGCTGTCACTATGATTCGGAAGCAAAAGGGACATGCAGAGACACACAGCATTATAAATCAGTTTACTGCTGTGCGCTCCTGCAAGATGAGCAGTAGAGATGAGCGAATATTAAAAAAATTCGATTCAGCTGATTTTCTGGATTTTCCATAAAAATTTGCTTCGATCCGAATTTATTTGCGGCAAATCTCATTTAAAAAAACGGCTATTTCCAGGCTGCAGAGAGCTTTTATAGTGGTGTAGAATACTGTGCCTTGCAGTAACACGCATAGGGAGTCTGCTGTGGTAGCAAAATAATACTGTGAGTCAGTATGACATGCAGATGACAGGAGTCGCTCTTAGAATTACTGCACACTTAAGTTTTTTGGACAGTCACGGGACCAAAACTGACCAAATAACTCAAGTATAAACTCATCCTTACAAGTCGATGTTAGCGCCAAGAAGATGCACACTCCTTTTACACCGTCGTCAGATGATTCCACATATGTCTACAGAACCTGTTCTATTAAATGCTTATACAAGTATAAGCCCCCCTGACAGAGTGGAGAGGGTGTCAGCAGTAATTTTGTGTTGACATCACTGATTAATATGCCCTTCCTCTGATCCGTCAGAAGAATATGCCCACAAAAAAGGATCCTGTCTGTTGAGCATCCGCTTTCACTCGGTCAGCATTTGCTCAATAACCCATCAATATTGCTAATGCCAAATAAAACAGGAGTGGATCTAAAACAGAGATGAATGGAATATTTGCATGTCTTCTGTGTTTTCTACCGACTCCTGCTTTTGGCTACCAAATCATAAGCCAATTCTGATGGGCCAATACAGTCCTAATAGCTGCTACACAGACAGAATCTGCTGTGTGTCTCATTTTTCCTTCCTTCTCACAGATCAGAAGAAACATCAAATAAATGATGATGTTAGCCAGGCCAAAAGGCAAAATAGTGGCCCAGTCATGAAGAGGGGCTGGTGGGAACAGCATGAGAAGTACACAGAGTGGCCATATGACATAGTGGTGAGGTGGAAGCAGCATGAGGAGGCAATAGAGCAGCACAATGACAAAAGGTGAAGGTGGTGGCAGCAGCAGTAGCAGCATCAGGAGAATGCCACCGAGTGGCACAATGCCAGAGTCTGGAGTTGACAGCAGTATGAGGAGGTCACTGAGTGGCACAGTGACAGAGTCTGGATTTGGCAGCAGTATGAGGAGGCCACCGAGTGGCACAATGAGGTGGCAGCATCAGGAGAAGGCCACTGAGTGGCACAATGGGAGAGTCTGGAGTCAGCAGCAGTATGAAGAGAGTGTGGAGGTGGCATCAGTATGTGGAGGCCACAAAGTGGTACAATGACAGAGTCTAGAGGTGGCGGCAGCAGCAGTAGCAGCATCAAGAGAAGGCCACTGAGTGGCACATGGACAGAGTCTGGAGGTGGCGGAAGCATCAATAGTAGCATCAGGAGAAGGCCACCGAGTGGCACAATGACAGAGTCTGGAGGTGGCAGCAGTATGAGGAGGCCACCGAGGTGCACCATGACAGAGTCTAAATGTGGCAGCATCAGCAGTAGCAGCATCATGAGAAGGCCACCGAGTGGCACAATGACAGAGTCTGGAGGTAGCGGCAGCATCAGGATGAGACCACAGAGTGAAAAGGTGACATAGTGTGGAGATGGCAGCAGCAGCATCAGGAGACCATAAAGTGACTCTGTGACAGAGTGGGGAGGTGGGTAGTAATGCCAGTACCTGCTGATGAAGGTGGATGAAAGATGGAGCACTTGGCATTAAATGTGTGGCATCAGGTGGGAGACAGCATCAGAGTAGTAGCTGAGGCAGGTAGCAAGAAGAAACCGGTCTTTTTTGTCAAGATTTGGGTGTGGAGGCATGGATGCTCTAATCAGATATATCAGGCATTGGTGGGTGGAAATCCTGGCTGATCCAGGCCGGATTCATCTTGACAAAGGTCACTCTCTCCACATTTTGGGTGGACAGGCTGCACTAAAAACCCTCTCTGATGCCACAATACTGGCCGGGCAGGACAACTTTTCCAGGGCTAACTCAGTTGCCAGTTGCAGCCACAAATCCAGTTTGTCTGCCCAGTAGTCCAGCGGATCTATAAAGACAGCTGGCAGGATGCCGTCTAAGTATGCCATCACCTGCTGGTTCATGTCCTGCTCCAGGTCTAACTGCTGCTGCTGGTGAGTAGTTTCTTCACTGTTAGGGTGAAGAAAGCTGCTCATCAGCGACTCTAGACTCAGGCTGCTGATGATGGAGCTGGTACTACTCCTGCTACCCCACCTCTCCCCAGCAGCCATGGCAGTGGAACGTGAGCGCAGAGAGCCCTCCTGGTCAGACCAGCGAGAGGATGGACGATGTCACAGATAGGCAGCGGCCAACTGAATACATAGGATGTCTCTGTAGTAATTTGGTTTGTAATCCCTCTCAGTGGTTGTAATAAAAGATCCCTATTTAGGACCAAATAGGTGGAGAGCCAGAAGTCATCCCTCTGGTGACAATTTGGCTGTCACTACGCAAACAAGTGAGCATGCATCGGGTCATTTGTGCAAGTGACTCGGAGGGACTCCCTGCCTCCATCTGCACTGCATACTGCCACAGTGAGTCTGGGTCCTCTGTCTCGTCTTCCTCATCGCCCTGTAGCTCAACTGGCTGCTCCTGCTCCTCCTCTCCTTTCAAATGAGTGGAAAAACCAGCCATTTCGCTACACATTGCCTGTGCTCCAATGTCCTCCTTCCCCTCCTCCTCCTCTTCCAGTTCAGCCTCCACAGGGCTCATATGGCTCTGAGATCTAGGCGCCTTGTCTCCTGTCCCCTGACCAGCCATTGGGCCTGAGCAAATGGCAGGTGTCACGCATGAGCTGCCACTGGCTGACATCGAAGTCACACAGCGGCATACTACTATCCACTTGGATCATCAAGAAATCGTTGATGGCCTTTCTTTGTTCGTATAGTCGGTCCAACATATGGAGGGTGGAATTCCAATGGGTCGAAAAGTCGCATATCAGCCTATGTTGGGGGATGCCGTTCTGCCGCTGCAGCTCAAGGAGGGTGTGCTTTGCGGCGTACGAGGGGCTGAAGTGCATGCAAAGTTTCCTGGCCATTTTTAGGATATCTTGCAGATGGGTGGAGGACTTCAGGAACCTCTTGACAACCAGATTGAACACATGTGCCATGCAGGGTGCATAGCTCAGCCTTTCTTGATGCAGCGCCGACACCATGTTCTTCCCGTTGTCGGTCACCATGTTTCTGATTTTCAGTTGTCGCGGACAAAGCCAGGATTCAATTTCTTGATGAATCACACGGAGCAGTTCCTCCTGTGTGACTTCGTTCGCCAAGGCAAATCAGGTGCATTTAAAAAATGTTAAAAAAAAAACTAAAAAAATAAAATAGACATAATCGGTATCACCGTGTCTGCAAAGACCGGCTCTATAAAAAGATCACATGATTTACCCCATTAGATGACAGCCGTAAAAAAAATAATAAACATTACGCCAAAACCTATTTTTTTAGTTACCTCACCTCCCAGAAAACATGTTAACCGATCGAAAAGTCATATGTACCCAAAATGGTAGCAATAAAAATGGCATAAAAAACCCTAAAATTATGCGAAAACAGCTTTTTTTAGTTACCTCACCTCCCAAAAATCACATCAATCAATCGATCAAAAAGTTGTATGCACTCCAAAATGGTAGCAAGAAAAAGGAAGGTCAACTCATCCCACAAAAAACAAGCCCTCACACGCGACCACAGCCAGAATTGTTTTAAAAAAATATGGCTATAAGAAAATTGCAACACAAAAACATGCTTTTTTTACTAAAAATTTTCTTATTGTGTAAACCGTGGTACAGACATATTTGGTATTGTTGCATCCGTAATGACTGGAGCTATAAAAATATTAAATGATCTACCCCATCAAGTGAACGGTGCAAAACATTCCATGTTAGAAAATCTAGATGCCGCTCCTTTCCTTCTGAGCCCAGACGTATCCCTAATTAACCACTACCTGACTGTCTAACGCAGGGATGCGTCCTGCGGGCGTCCGGGTTATTCGCCATTGACACGCCGCTGCGTCATCTCGCGAGAGGCGAGATTTGATGTGAACGCGCGTGCGTTCACATGATCGCGTCCGGAGGAACTTTTACTACAGCCTGCCAGCGCTGAGCATGCGCTGGAAGGCTGTATATGTCAGAAAAAAATCGCATATCAGATGCTGCTTTTTAAGCAGCATCTGATATGCCTGCTGCCTGCTCTTCTGGTGGTCCCTTTTGCTTGGGACCAACAGAGGACACAGGCAGCTAAAGTAAGTGCACCAATCACCACATCACACCCCCCGTCACTGATTAACCCCTGATTAACCCCCGATTATCCCCTGATTAACCCCTGATCACCCCATGTCACCCCCCTGATCACCCCCTGTCACTAATCACCCCCCTGTTAGGCTCATTCAGACATCCATAACCATATGTGTTTTGCGGATCCACGGATCCATATTGCGGATCCGCACATTGCCAGAACTATATAGAAAATGCCTTTTCTTGTCCGCAATTGCGGACAACAATAGGATATGCTCTATCTTTTGCGGAGCTACGGCCTGATGCTGCGGCCAAAATTGCAGAATAGATGCGGACATTTTTGCAGACTTGTGAATGGGGCCTTACTTCGCAAGCACTCCTATGTCCTTTCCCCTCTCTTTTCTTTTTCCACGTTTTCATCCACATTGATTGATGCGAATGAAGAAATCTGTGCCATTAATTTATTTATTTTTTCAGCCCAGAGGCTGAACGAAAAAAAAAATATCTCATTACCTGTATACTTAATATAAGGAGAATAGCAGAAACTCCTAATGCTGGCCATACATGTAATGATTGCTGGGTATTTATACTGTCCTGGCATTTTAGGGGCTCCTAATGCGTGAAAAGAAGTCTGGAATCCAAATGCGTAAAATGCCCTGTGAAATCCTAAAGGTACTCGTTGGACTTTACGCCCCTTTACGCACCTAGGCTGCAAAAAAGTGGCACACATTTGGTATTGCCGTACTCAGAAGAAGTAGGGCAATGTGTTTTGGGGTGTATTTTTACATACACCCATGCTGAGTGAGAGAAATGGCTCTGTAAATTGTCAACTTTGTATAAAAAAAAGTTAAAAAGTTGTCATTTACAGAGATATTTCTCTCATCCAGCATGGGTATATGTAAAAATACACCCCAAAACACATTGCTCTACTTCTCCTGAGTACGGCGATACCACATGTGTGACACTTTTTTGCAGCCTGGGTGCGCAAAGGGGCCCAAATTCCAATGAATAACTTTAGGATTGCACAGGTCATTTTTACGAATTTGGATTCCAGACTTCTTCTCACGAATTAGGGGCCCCTAAAATGCCAGGGCAGTATAAATATCCCACAAGTGACCCCATTTTAGAAAGAAGACACCCCAAGGTATTCCGTGAGGGGTATGGTGAGTTCATGTAAAATTGTATTTTTTGTCACAAGTTAGTGGAATATGATACTTTGTATGAAAAAAAAATTCAATTTCCGCTAACTTGTGCCAAAAAAAAAAAAAATCTTCTATGAACGTGACATTCCCCTCACGGAATACCTTGGGGTGTCTTCTTTCCAAAATGGGGTCACATGTGGGGTATTTATGCTGCCCTGGCCTTTTTGGGGTCCTAAAGCGTGAGAAGAAGTCTGGAATCCAAATGCGTAAAAATGCCATCCTAAAAGGTACTCACTGGAATTTGGGCCCCAATGTGCACCCAGGCTGCAAAAAAGTGGCACACATATGGTATCGCCGTACTCAGGAGAAGTAGGGCAATGTGTTTTGGGGTGTATTTTTACATACACCCATGCTGAGTGAGAGAAATGGCTCTGTAAATGACAACTTTTTTAATTTTTTTATACAAAGTTGACAATTTACAGAGATATTTCTCTCACCCAGCATGGGTATATGTAAAAATACACCCCAAAACACATTGTCCTACTACTTCTGAGTACGGCGATACCACACATGTGCCACTTTTTTGCAGCCTAGGTGCGTAAAGGGGCATAAAGTCCAACGAGTACCTTTAGGTTTTACCGGGTTGATCACAATTTAGCCCTGCCCAAAATGCCAGAACAGTAAACACACCCCACAAATGACCCCATTTCGGAAAGTAGACACCCCAAGGTATTCACTGAGGGGCATAGTGAGTCCATGGGAGATTTTTTTTTTTTTGCCAGAAGTTAGCAGAAATGGAAACTTTATTATAATTTTTTTTTCCTGAGAAAGTGTCATTTTCTGCTAACTTGTGAAAAAAAATGAAATTATACATGAACTCACCATGCCCCTCCGAGAATACTTTGGGGTGTCTTATTTCTAAAATGGTGTCATTTGGGGGGTATTTATACTATCCTGGCATTCTAGCACCTGAAGAAACATGACAGGTGCTCAGAAAGTCAGAGCTGCTTCAAAATGCGGAAAGCCCCATAGTTTGTAAACGCTATAACTTTTACCCAAACCAATAAATATACACTTATTACATTTTTTTTATTAAAGACATGTAGAACAATAAATTTACAGAAAAATTTATATAGAAATGTAGTTTTTAAAAAAAAAAATTACAACAGAAAGTGAAAAATGTCATTTTTTAGCAAAAATTTGGGTAATTTTTTATTAATATCAAAAAATGTAAAAATGTCAGCAACAATGAAATACCACCAAATGAAAGCTCTATTAGTGAGAAGAAAAGGAGGTAAAATTCATTTGGGTGGTAAGTTGCATGACCGAGCAATAAACCGTGAAAGTAGTGTAGTGCAGAATTGTAAAAAGTGGTCTGGTCATTAAGGGTGTTTAAGCTAGGGGGGCTGAGGTGGTTAACAGTTTATGACCACAATTGGGGTGTTACTGTATTCAGGAGAAAATGGGTAGCAAATTGTGGGGCGTTATTCTCCTGTCATCTTTTCTTCTAAAAAAAATGTATTTTTCATTTTCACAGGCAAGTATTATAAATTCTATGAAACGCCTGTTGGGTCAAGTGCACACTGTACCTTTTAAATTTTTTTTTGGGTGGTGTTGTTTACAAAATGTGGTCATTTTTTGGGAGGTTTCACTGTGGGTGTAACTCCGGGTCTCTTCAAATGAAATATGATGCCCTAAGACCATTCCAGCAAAATCTGCCCTCCAAAAACCATATAGCGCTCCTTGTCTTCTGCACTCTGTTGTGTGCTTATACAGCGGTATACGAACTGCAGAATCAGGGTAATAAATAGTGAATTTTTTTTTGTTGTTAACCCTTTATGTGCTACAATAAAAAAATGATTAAAATAGAAAATTTGCAAAAAAAAGTTAAAATTTGAAATTTCACATCTTTTTTGCTTTAATCACAGTCTTTAAAGCAAAGAGTTTAAAAGAGATTAAAATTTTCATTATCTTTTGGATTATTTTATAAATAAAGGTAAAACATATTAAATTTACCATTAACATGATGTACAATGTGTCACAAGAAAACAATCTCTGAATGACCTGGATAAGTAAAAGCGTTCCAAAGTTATCACCACATAAAGGGACACATGTCAGATTTGCAAAAATTAGACCTAGTCATTAAGGGGGCAAATGGCGGGGTCTGGTAAAACCATTTAACGTGTAACTGCCGTTCTATTTTTATTTGTGTAATGTATAGGGGCAGTGATACTGACAATTTTTTTATATACTTTAATTACTGAAATCATACATTTCTATTTAAAAAATAACTCTAAAGTGGCCCATTTTGAGCCTTAGCAACGCTCATTTGTCTTTTGTTTACATAACACAGTCAGTGTTAGCTAGTCTCCACAGTTATGTAAACAGAAGACAGAGGAGCGTTTCTAAGACTCAAAATGACCTTAGAGCTATTTTAATATTAGGGGAGATTTATCAAACTGGTGTAAAGTAGAACTGGCTTAGTTGCCCATAGCAACCAATCAGCCAGTTCTAATTTACACCAGTTTTATGAATCTCCCCCATTATGTGTGGTACACGATATAATAAAAAATAAAAAATGGAAGATTTGCCATTTTGGTCACCTTAAAAAACAAAATGTAAAAAAAGTGATCAAAAAGCCATATTTATCCCAAAGTGAACCAATAAAAACTAGAGCTCAACTCACAAAAACAAATCCTCACACAGCACCGAAGAGTGAAATATAAAAAAAAGTTATAGGTGCCAGAAAAAGTCAAAGCAAAGAAAAAGGGTTTTTATTTTTAAAAAGTATTAAAACATTATAAAAACTATTGAAAATGTGATATTGCTGTAACCATACTTACCTGCAGAACAATGTCATTTAATTTTTAGAAACAGTGAACACTATAAAAATAAAACCCTAAAACAATGGCAGAATATTTCTTTTCCCATTTAACCCCCAAAAATGATTTTTTTTCCTGTTTTCTAATACAAGATTTGTTACATTAAATGATACCATGAAATAATATAACTTTATTCTGCTAACATAAAGTCTCCATACAGTATGTGAATGGAAAAGTTAAAAACTCATGGTTCTTGGAAGGCAGAGAGAAACAAAACCAACATCAAAAAATAAAAATAGGTTGTGTCGTGAAAAAGAGTTAAAAGGTTATTTTACACGTATAGATTAGATATCTTACAAATTTCTATCTGATTAGATCAATATCAATTAAATTGGTGTATGTAAATGGGTAATTTATTTAATTTCCAGAAGGTCAAATAGGTTTCAGTTAAAGGACCATTCAGCTCAACACTTAAAAATCAGCCATCACTTTACATTGACATGTGTTCCTACTTTTACATTGTTCAGCCTTTCTGTTTCGTTTTATATCCTGTTGCTACATTTTTCCACATTGCAGCATCAAATGGCTGCTATCTGCATGACTCCAAGGCCAGTAAATAAGTCAGCTGTATAGCAATTGCCACAGTCCGTACATGTCAGTAGGCAGGTACATACAATTAAGTAATGCCCATAGTGGTGAAAATGTAAAACTGGCAGTTAGAAATGATGATTCATGGAGCCTGAGAGACATTAACCTGAGGTACTTTTGCATCTTAATTTTATCTAAGACCTATCATCATTGTGCCCTGTTTGTATCGTGCAGGGGGATAGTCATCATTGTAACATTATACATACTTTACAACTTTGGAGTTGATTTTTGCCGAGCCCAGTGACGTCCGATGCTCGCTCTTCCCTCAGTCTCCAGCACATCGCACTGGCGCAACCCTCAGTGGGTACTGCGTCTGCGCGAGACTTCGCTCGGCCATCAGAGAGGGGGAGGAGAGGGATGAGACGCTGTGGGCGGTTAGGGATTCAGGAGGAAGGCGTGCTTTACTGAGTAAGGAGCCGGTTTTGGGCACTGCAGGGGGGGCGTTACTGGGCACACAAAGTGGAAGATAACGCCCCTCTGGGCACCTTCAGGATTAATTAGCATAATTATAAAAGTCGTTTTTCAGCAAAACTACTGGACGGATTACAGTATAGAAAAGCAAAGCCGATTCAAGGTAATCTGTGGAGCATGACTGGTTTAAAAGTTAAATTTGTGTTATCAGAGGTGACAGAATCCCTTTAAATAGTCTAGTAGGGTTAAGGCTTGTTCACAATCATAGTTAGGAAAGACCAGATGATGCTTATTTCAAAGCTTTATAAAAACCCAGACTTCTCTAACATTATCCCTAAAAAATAGCAGCCATAGGTTCTTCTAAGCAACTGTCTTACACTGTGAAAATGGTTGAGGCCCACAAAGCTGGAGAAGGCTATAAGAAGATAGCAAAGCGTTTTCAGGTTGCCATTTTCTCAGTTTGAAATGTAGACAGCTGCTAGTAGGAATCATGGATCAGCGGATGTGAACCCACTGTGCCACTGACTAGCAATAATCTGAAGGGGAGTAAGTAAGCAACTACCCGGATTTCACTAGAGCCTCAGAAGGTGAGGATAGGCTTGACCAACTGTGATTGCCAGGGGCTACTCCAGAGCGTAAACCAGTCAGTGGTAAAGGGCTGAGCCACTTAAATACCTGCAGGAGAGCCAGGGTAGGTTAACGAGATCATATGACATGACTCAGCCCCACCCAGGGAGTGATCCATACTGCCACATCAGCAGCCGAGTACAAGCAGTGTCCAGGTTAAATAGAAGTTGTGAAGCGGAATCCACATAGGTAATACCAACCACATAGATAGAGTCCACAGCTGCAACAGCGGCTGGAAGCAGACATCACAGATGAGCATGGCGCCCACGACCACGGTGATGAGTGGGGGAACAGCGCCGCACAGAGGTCGCTGTTACAGAGGAACAGTGCCACACAGAGGTCGCTGTTACAGAGGAAACGTGCCTCACAGAGGTCACTGTTACAGTAGGATTGCTAGAAAGGCTAATCAGAACACCCACTTGACTGCAAAAGATCTTCAGGAAGGTTTAGCAGACTCTGAAGTTGTGGTACAACGTTCTACAATTCAGCAATTCCTGCACAAATATAACCTTCATAGAAGTGTCATCAGAAGAAAACCTCTCCTGCATCCTCACCACAGTCCTGTGGACCAATGAGGTTAAAATAGAATTGAATGGCCACAATAAGCAAAGATTTGGAGAAAAAAAGGGCACAACATTTCATTAAAAAAGCATCTCTCCAAACATTCAGCAAGGATAGGGAGGATCAATAAGGCTTTGGGGTTGTGTTGCTGCCAATAGCATGCAGAACATTTAACAGGATTCAATGAAATTCCCGGAAATTCTAAAAGCAAACATAACACCAGATTTAAAAAAAGGCTGAAGTTGACTAGAGGATGGCTTTGCCAAATGGATAATGAACCTAAAACACACCTCAAAATCGACTACCTCAAAAGGTGCAATTTGAAGTTCTTTACCATGGCCCTTACAATACCCTGATCTGAACATTATTGAAAATCTGTGGATAAACCTCAAAAGAGCAGTGCATGCAAGACAGCCCGGGAATCACACAGAACTGGAAGACCTTTGCGAGGAAGAATGGATGAAAATCACCCAAACAAGTATTGAAAAACTCTTGGCTGGCTATAAAAAGCATTTACAAGCTGTGATACAGTACTTGCCAAAGGGGTGCTTCTAAGTACTAAACAATGCAGGGTTCTTTTTTCTTATTTTGAAAACGTAAAACATGAATAAAAATAAAAATTCTTAAAATACAAAGGGAATGTGTCATCTTTAATTTTATTCATTTTGGAGACCATTTTATCTCCAACTTGCTTAAATGTTCACAGTAACAGTAATTTTGTAATTTTAGCTAGTGGTGCCCAAACTATAGAATATATATATATATATATATATATATATATATATATATATATATATATATTAGCACTTCTGCTATACACTGGGTGTAATTCTCAGTATCTGCTCTTATTCAGTATGTATGGAAAAAGCACAGTACCTACCACCTTTTGAGTCCTGTATTTGCTGCAGTGTAAAATACAGCTGTTATTACCAGGTGACCTGTTTGGATTTCCTGCAGGCTGTGTTTCAACCAGCACTACATTCAAATGACTGTAAAGAAATCAGACAAAAAAATAAACAATGCTCATGAAACCTTTGCACTGGACCCAATAATGCATTAAAACATCCCTGACAGGAATTCTCATTTATGGCTAGAGCGATTGGCAGCCCCACTGATTTTCAGCTCAGGATAGACTGAATTTGCATGGAAAGCTTCTGAAAATTTGGGAAGTCCCAGAAAATGTAATGGTACCATTCAGCTACATTATTGCTTAGCTTTAGTGGTACCTTGGAACTGAAGAGGTAAAGAGGTAAACTATAGGTTTCTGATCCATGATACAGCACTGGCTAGGTGTATAGTTATCGTAAGAAGGCAATGCCAGCAGGCATGTCTGTTTTATCCTGAAAAATGTTATATACAGTACAGTTTTAACCCCATGAACAAGATAATAAAAAAACAAGACTAACTGACATTTTTCTTCATGTACCATGTGTCATCATATGGTTAACTAATTGATTTGAAGGCAGTGATTCGTTTTCCCTATAGCCACCCAGCTTGCACCAAATCCGGGTTTACAATTACAGCATTCAACATAAACAGTAGTCGAAGCTTAGGAATAAAAAAAAAAATAGTTTGAGATTCCCTCTGACAACCCTTCATCTCATTGCAAAGAAGAAAAAAATCAATGCAATAAAGATGTAAGCATGACTTTCTTTGTATTGATTTATGAAGAAATTGAGGAATGCCTTAATCTCTTGCAAAAGACCAGATAATATGTGGAAATTGACTCATTGGCCTGAATGTGAAATACTAGATGTTTGGCTGTCAAATTGCTTTTACATCTAATTTTTACACCAGTTACTTAAGAAATTTCAGGATCTTCTATTTATGCAGTATTAATATGTCAGGCCAAATAGCAGACAAGTAATGGTGGCAAGACACATATGACATTATATACATTTTTACAAGGTAAGCATCGGCCTGCGATAACGTAATATCATTTTTCTTTGATAATGTACTGGCTTGCCGTTTTCTTTCTTAAAATTAAAATATTGAATTATACACAGTCAGCCTCGTTACAGAACCTTTAAAGTTTATTAAAGTTTATTGACCATGTACACACCTCAAGATTTAGGTTCAATTGTCTCTCTCATGCTGGAATATTAAATTAAGATGTGATGCCTTGCTGTGTCTCTCATGGACTCCAGCTGAGCTACAGGTAGCAAAAGTCTCCTTCAATTAGACATAATCATCACTCACAGTCAATAATTGTGCTAAAGGCTGCTTTCAAATCTGTGAGGGATTCACATTTAATGTACTGATTCAGCTTGTCTGAGCCAAATTCACTGTGTACTGAAACCAAAGCAATTTAGTTCTTGCCTACGGCCCTTTTGGCAGTTCATCTAGTACTGAACGTTGTAAGGACTGTGAGATACAATTTAATCGGAGACATCTGTGCATAGACAGGACCCTTTCTGTAAGAGATATACACTAAACTGCACTTGTATTTGAAGAACCTGCCCTTATCTCTTCTGGTAAAAAAAAAAAAAAAGCATTTAACAGAGGAAAACTCTTGTCTATCCTTGTTGATATGGACAAATATGTTTCTACAGTGTATAAGGATCTCTATACCTCTGGATCCTCAACTCTCACTTACACCATGTTATTACTTACGTATCTGATATATTCTTTGTATGGTGCTGCAGATTATGTTGGTGCTATAGACGTTTATTTAGCTTAAAGGGAATGTGTCATCTAAAATGGTTTCTGCTAGTTAAAACTAGATAGTAACACATAGCATTTATTTCCAATCTGTTTTTATTTTCTGATTGTAAAGTTCAGCTGCTGTTAACAACATTTAGAGATGTGTTTTACAACAGCTACCATGGTCCATAGACACAATGGTCAGGAGGGGACCTAATTGACTTCTATAGGAGATTTTTCTAGGCATGTTCTGTTACCTGTACATAGGTCATTTTACAAGCAAGGAGTAAAGGAGTAGCTGAGCTATGACATCATCTATTGGGAATAGTGGATACTATGTTTGTTTATATTGTATATAATTAAGCTAAACAAAACTAATTATTGATTCTGTAAAAATATGTTTAACATAACAACTTGATTCTGACATGTTACTTGTTTAATATTCTGATAACACATTAAATAACTAAATAAATTAATGTACTACGATACCTTCCTTATTGGGCCTTTTGGTCAGTGATGCACTATTAGTGCCCCACAGCAAAATTAATGCATCCTTCAACAATAGAAAATAGAAGCAACCCTGCAAAGAAATAACCCCAACCCCGCCAACCCAGCCTGTAGGAATCGCCAAACCGCAATTTGCTTACATCAACCGTTTCATTGCAGTCCACAAAACATGGACCCGCAAAAAAGAGATACAGTCTATGTGCATTCTGCATTTTTATCATTTCTATAACTAAAAATAACTAATCTTATCTTCTGCAATAGGGCATGTTCTAGAATTTGTGGATTCATAGAAATAAATGGATCCAAGTGCCCATGTGCTATCTGCAAAAAATGTGGATTGGACATGGCCATTTGTAAGAGACCTAACCCTGTAATCAGCTCGATTGTACTTACTGTGTATTTGTGATAATTTAAACACCAGTTGGGTGCTGTTTCCCCGCTGGGAGATGGTCGAGACTGTTTCTCATCTTGCTTTAGTAAGTGTTGGTCATAAAAGGAGAAAAAATCAAGGACACATGTTACTTTTTAAAATCTACTTCTGGTTTTGGCTTAAAAAATAGCATCAAAAATCCAAAAGTGTGGCAGCACTTGGGACATGGTATCTGAATAGGCCCAAAGACCCCTTTGCTGAATAAGAAAACACCAGTATTATAAATGCAACAAGATTGGTATGGGGCCAAGTTACAGATGTTGCATTTAGGCCCAGGAGCTTCAAGTCATGCCTTTGGATACACTGTATAGACAGTGACCCACAACAAAATTAAAATGCTTCTAATGCCCCATATACTCATTAGGAGATGCCCTGCCATTCAACAAACCCCCACAATCTATTTTGAAGGCTCAACCCAACTGTGTGTATAAATATAGAGATGAGCGAATCAAAGATGACAAAGTGGAATTTGACCCGAATTTCAGGAAAAATTCGATTTGCATCGAAACAAAATTTCCTCGCGCTTCGTGGTAACGAATCATATTTTTTCCTAAAATGACTGCTGCATGTGTGAGGACATGGAAAAAGGAACTCTGGGAAGGCATGGTCACCCATTCTGACATGCATGTAGCCAATCAGAAGCCAGCCATCCCTGTGATGTCACAGCCTTATAAATAGCAGCAGCCATCTTAGATTCTGCCATTTACCAGCGTGCTTAGTGCAGGGAGAAACGTGTCTGCAGGTGCTAGGGACAGTCGTAGGAAAGACTTGATTGTGGTGAAAAAATTATTTGTAAGTGAAGGAAAAGGATAGGGAGGAATAGTTCCAGATCGTTTATGTAGAACTGGGTTCAGTAGGGAAGGTTACAAACTGGGAATTTGGAACAATCCTATTACACCTTGGTGCACTGACTGGAGATCCAAATTGTCATTATACAGTTCTGTCATTCCAGCAAACCGTTCTTATTATTGGGGTGCAAGTGCTGTTTCATACAGCCATTAACAGGATTTATTACAAGGAAATATTTTAACAGTATGTTTTATTTGACCTTGTGCGGTGCAGTTATAGGTTGTAAAGCCCTTTGTGCCGAGTATTAGTGGCAAAAGAAAAATATATTTTCCCTTGTGCGGTGCAGTGATATTTTCAAAAGCCCAGTTTGCCGTGTATTAGTGGTGAAATAAAAATATATTCGCCGTTCATCGTTGCACTTATCTGTTTTAAAGCCTTTTGTGTTGTGTAAATGTAGAAAATCATTAGGGCCTAATTGCCATTCTGCGGTGCAGTGATACATTCTAAAGCCCAGTTTGCCGTGTATTAGTGGCAAAATAAAAATATATTCACCGTTCATGTTTGCACTTATCTGTTGAAAAGCCTTTTGTGTTGTGTAGAAGGTGAAAAAAATTAGGGACTAAATTGCCGTTCTGCGGTGCATGATATATTCTGAAGCCCAGTTTGCTGTGTATTAGTAGCGATATAAAAATTTATTCGCCATTCATTATTGTACTTCTCTGTTGAAAAGCCTTTAGTGTTGTGTAAAAGTGGAAATAAATTAAGGCCTAAATGTCATTCTGTTGTGCAGCAATATATTCTAAAGCCCAGTTTTCCGTGTATTAGTGGCGAAATATAAATATATTCGCCATTCAATGTTGCACTTATCTGTTTAAAAGCCTTTTGTTTAGTGTAAAAATAGAAAAAAAATAGGGCCTAATTGCATGTCTATGGTGCAATTATATATTCTAAAAACCCAGTTTGCAGTGTATTAGTGGCAAAATAAAAATATATTTGCCTTTCATTGTTGCACTTATCTGTTTTAAAGCCTTTTGTGTTGTGTAAAAGTAGAAAAAAATGAGGGCCTAATTGCCGTTCTGCTGTACAGTGATACATTCTAAAGCCCAGTTTTCCATGTATTAGTGACAAAACTAAAATATATTCGCCGTTCATGTTTGCACTTATCTGTTGAAAAGCCTTTTGTGTTGTGTAGAAGGTGAAAAAAATTAGGGACTAAATTGCCGTTCTGCGGTGCATGATATATTCTGAAGCCCAGTTTGCTGTGTATTAGTAGCGATATAAAAATTTATTCGCCATTCATTATTGTACTTCTCTGTTGAAAAGCCTTTAGTGTTGTGTAAAAGTGGAAATAAATTAAGGCCTAAATGTCATTCTGTTGTGCAGCAATATATTCTAAAGCCCAGTTTTCCGTGTATTAGTGGCGAAATATAAATATATTCGCCATTCAATGTTGCACTTACCTGATGAAAAGCCTTTTGTGTTGTGTAAAAATAGAAGAGAATTAGGGCCTAATTGCCGTTCTGCGGTGCAGTGATATATTCTATAGCCCAGCTTGCCGTGTATTAGTAGCGAAAGAAAAAATATCTTATCTAACATTTGATTATTTGATCTAACAGTATGTGAGACAGAGAAGTGCCAGGCCCTGCACAGGGGAGTGGAAGATGCCTAAATGTTTCTGGCGTAGGCAGAGGTCACAGCAGAGTAAGGGGGCGTGGCAGCAGAGGTCGCAGCGAGAGGCCTGAGCTCCCGTTGTCATCTAGTGGTCTTGTCTTGACCAGCAAGCTAGCGCTTCTTGAATAGTTGACTCGGTCATCCACTTCGTCCCAAGTGACATCAGACATCTCCAGCCAAGAGTCGGTGGGTTCCTCTTATACGACGCTTAGTTGGCATGGCCAGGGAGCAGGCCCTGTGTCCCCACCTGTCCTGAACCTTTCTCTGTCATTTTCAGTTCCCTCAGCACGAGAAGTATTATATGCAGTAGGCTTGGCTCCACTTTTTAGCGAGGATGAGCTACTAGAGGACAGTAAGCGCTGTACAGCCAAGATCTGTGGGAGACATCTGCCGCTTTCTCCACTAGGTGGACAGGTAGTGATGAGGAGAGTGGCGTGGGAGCTGGTGTTGCGCGAGATCAGGCTCTTGACCCAGAGACGGTTGAGGAGGACATCAGTGACATGCAGACAATACTCGATAATGATGTAGCTGAACTGACTTGGGAGCAGGGTGACAAAGAGGCTTCATCATCATCGGGAGAAGAGGGTGGCGGCTTACCAGTAAACCAGCGGCGGAGCCAGCATGTTGCTACCGTAGCCGAGTGTTTGCAGGGTGGCAGCAGTGGGAGGTCGGAAGCCAAACATGCTTGGGGTAGACCACCCAGGAGCCTACCTGCCCGGAAAGTAGTGGTGTACGGGTTTACAGAGTCGTAGGGTTGGGGGTAAAACTTACCTCCTCGGTGGTGTGGTTTTTGCTAAGCTGCCGGAGGAGGTGAACATGGCCATATGTAGAATATGTGGGCAGAAGGTAAAGCGTCGCCAGGGTGCCAATGTTGGCACCACGGCCCTGCGTCAACATATGCAGCGTCACCATAAAGTGGCTTGGGACAACCATGGCTCCGATATGGTGGTCCAGCCAGCCGCAGCAACCGGGGCATCACCCAGTGGAACGCAGCTGATTTCTGGCACTCCAGGTTTCACCACCTCAGCTGAAGGGAGCTGGCTGTCCTTTCCATCATCTGCTAGTCCTGATGCTCCTGCTCCTCGCCCTCCTACTCCTCGTCAGTCATTCCATCAGCAATCGATCACCGAAGCGATTGTCAAGAGAAAACAGTATGCGTGCACTCATCCAATGGCGCAGAAGCTGAAGTGTTCCTATCCAAGTTGCTGGTGTTGCAGTCCCTCCCTTTCCAATTGGTGGACTCTGCACCTTTCAGAGATCTGAAGGCTTGTGCCTAGCCAAGGTGGAGAGTCCCAAGCCGTCATTTATTTGCCAAAATGTCAGTACCAGCCCTGCACACACATGTAGAACAGAAGTTGGGCCAGTACTTGAGCCTCTTGGTGTATGCCAAAGTGCACAGCAGTACCGACGTGTGGAGATGTAACTACTGTCAGGGACAATACATGTCCTTTATCGCCTACTGGGTGAATGTGGTTCCTGTACAGCCACACCAGCAACTTGGACAGGTGATGCCGCTTCCACCTCTACGTTGTCACACTGTTGGTCCTGCAACAATGTCCGCCGCTGCCTCCTTATCCTCCACCATGTCCTTACCTCCACTGCAGAGACAATTCACCGTGCCCCTCCAGGACACCACATGTGCAGGGCACGGTGTTGTCATGCTGTTCTCCACCTCGTTTGCCTGGGTGAACGAAGTCAAACAGGGGAGGAACTGCTCCATGTCCTTGATCAAGAAATTGAATCCTGGCATTCTCCGTGACAACTGAAAATCGTAACCATGGTGACCGACAACGGGAAGAACATGGTGTCGGCGCTTCATCAAGGACGTCAGAGCCATGCTCCCTGCATTGCACACGTGTTCAATCTGGTTGTCAAGTGGTTCCTGAAGTCTTCCACCCATCTGCAAGACATGCTAAAAATGGCCAGGAAACTTGGCCTGCACTTCAGCGACTCGTACACAGCAAAGCACACCCTCCTTGAGCTGCAGAAGCACAACCGCATCCCCCAACATAAGCTGATATGTGACGTTTCCACCTGTTGGAATTCCACCCTCCATATGTTGGACCGACTATACGAACAGAGAAAGGTCATGACTCATAACCGATTTCTTGATGATCCAAGCGGACAGGAGTACTCTACTCCCCTGTGTAACCTTTATGTCAGCCAGTGGTAGTTCATGTGTGACACCTGCCATTTGATCAGGCCCTTTGAGGGGGCCACGTTATTTGTTAGTCACCAGGACTATTGGGATAAACAACGTCATTCCACTGCTTCAAGTCCTGGAACAGATTCAGATAAATCTGGCTGGCCAGGGAACTGGAGACTTGGTGCCTAGATCTCATGGCCACATGAGCACTGTGGAGGTTGAACTGCAGGAGGAGGATATTGGAGCACAAGCAATGTGTAGCAAAATGGATGGTTTATCTACACAGGTGACAGGAGAGGAGGGGGGGGGGAAACCGTAGGAGCTACAGGGTGATGAGGAAGACACACCGTGGCAGTATGCAATGGAGATGGAGGCAGGGAGTCCCTCCGAGTCACATGCACAAATGCCCTGATGCATGCTCACTTGCTTGCGTAGTGACAGACGAATTGTCACCATTCGGAAGAAAGAGAACTTCTGTCTTTCCACCTTGTTGGACCCTCGCTACCTGTCAAAAATGGGGGCCTTTGTTTGCACCCGCCGAGAGGGAGGACAAACTATAGAGACATCCTATGCAGTTAGTTGGCCGCTGACTATCTGTGCCATCGTCCATCCTCCAGCAGGTCTGATCGGGGGGCCCTCTGCGCTCATGTTCCACTGCCATGGCTGCGGGGGAAGGGTGGGGTGGCAGGAGCACTACCAGCCCCATCAGCAGCAGTCTGAGTCTACAGTTGCTGATAAGTAGCTTTCTTCACCCGCCTAGTGAAGAAACTACTCACCAGCAGCAGCAGCTAGACCTGGAGAAGGACCTGAACCAGCAGGTGGTGGCGTACTTGGATAGTACCCTACCACCCCACATTGAAGATCTGGACTACTGGAATACTGTGCAGCCAAACTGGATTTGTGGCCGCAACTGGCAGAGTTTTCCCTGGAAAAGCTACTCTGCCCGGACAGTAGTGCGGCATCAGAGTGGGTGTTTAGTGTGGTGGGAGCCATAGTTACCCCAAGAAGAACTCGCCTGTCCGCCCAAAATGTGAAGATACTGACCTTTGTCAAGATGAATCAAGCGTAGATCAGCCAGGCTTTCCACCCACCAATGCCTGATGCTTTAGACTAGATCATCCATAGTGCCACACCAACACTTTGACAAAATATACTGGTTTCCTCTGGCTACCTGCCTCAGATACAATTCTGATGCTGCCACCCGCCTGATGCCACATATCTGATGCCAAGTGTTTCTTCTTGCTCCCTCCATCTTCAGCGGGTACTGTCATTGCCAACCACCTCCAAACTATGTCACCTTGCCACTCTGTCGCCTCCTGAGGCTGCTGCCACCTCCACACTATGTCAACTTGCCACTCTGTGGCCTCCTGATGCTGCTGCCTCCTCCACACTATGTCACCTTGCCACTCTGTGGCCTCCTTCTGATGCTGCTACCACCTCCACATTATGTCACCTTGCGACTCTTTGGTCTCTTCATGCTGCTGTCACATCCACGCTATGCCACCTTGCCACTCTATGGTCTCCTCATGCTGCTGCCACTACCACACTATCATTGTGACACTCTGCAGTCTCCTTATGCTGCTGTCATCTACACACTATGTCACCTTGCCACTCTTTGGTCTCCACATGCTGCTGCCACCTCCACACTGTCACCTTGCCACTCTGTAGTCTTCTGATGCTGCTGCCACCTCCACACTGTCACCTTGCCACTCTGTGGCCTCCTGATGCTGCCGCCACCTCCACACTGTCATTGTGCCAATCTTTGGTTTCCTCCTGATGCTGATACTGCCACCACCTCCACACTCCTCACTGTCATTGTGCCACTCTGTGTTCTCCTCCTGCTGCTGCCACCTCCACTCTGTTACTGGGTCACTTTGTGGTCTCCTCATGCTTCTGTCACCTCCACACTATGTTGCCTTGCCACTCTGTGGTTTCCTCATGCTGCTTCCACCTCCACACTATGTCACATTGCCACTTTGTGGTCTCCTCATGTTGCTGCCACCTCCACTCTATGTCACATTTATACTCTGTGGCCTCCTGATGCTGCCACCAACTTCACACTGTCAATGTGCAACTCTGTGGCCTCCTCATGCTGCTCTCGGCACTATGTCACCTTGCCACTCTGTGCCCTCCTCATGCTGCTTCCACCTCACTACTATGTCATAGGGCCACTATGTGGACTTCTCATGCTGATCCCACTCTCCCCACTGACTGGGCAACTATTTGGCCTGGCTGACATCATCATTTATTTGAACATTTTTCTGATCTGTCATAGTGATGAGCCGCATAGGCAATATTCGAATTCGCGATATTTAGCAAATTTTTGACCGAATATTCGCGAATTCGAGACTTCGTGATCTCCAGTCATTATTTACTTGATTGCAAAAATCGGCAATGTAATATATTTGCGATAAAAATTCGCAATTAGAATATTCGCGATCAACACTAAGGGGTAGGCAACTTTCCTATTGTTGCTAGGTATATTGCTAAGTGCCAATATTCTTGATAAATTCGCAATAAATTTGCGATAAATTCACGATTAGAATATCTGCGATCAACATTAATCGCAATTACGAATTTATAGCACTATATTCTAAATATTTGTGAATTCTCGAAGTGGCGATACTCGCGATTAAAATTTGCGATTCGAATATTCGCGCTCAACACTAATCTGTCAGAAGGAAGGAAAAATGAGACGCACAACGGATCATGTCTGTGTAGCAGCTGTAAGGCCTGTATGGTTTCATCAGAATTGGCTTATGATTTAGTAGCCAAAAGCAGGAGTGAGTACAAAACACAGTAGACATGCAAATATTCCATTTCATCTCTGTTTTGGATCCACTCCTGTTTTTTTTGCATTAGCAATACTGATGGATTACTGACTAAATGCTTACCGAGTGAAGGCGGATGATCAACAGACAGGATCCGTTTTTTGTGGGTTATTATTCTGACAGATCAGAAGAAGGGCAAAATAATCAGTGACATCAACACAAACTTACTGCTGACACCCTCTGCACTCTGTCAGGGGGCTCTTCTTGTATACACGTTTAATAGAATGGGTTCTGTAGACATCTATGTGGAATCAGCTGACAAGAGTGTAAAAGAAGTGCGCTTCTTCTTGACGCTAATATTGACCTGTAAGGCTGAGTTCACAATTGAGTTATTTGGTCAGTTTTGTCCTTGTGACTGCCTAAATAAGTGAAGTGTGCAGTGATTATAAAAGCAACGCCTGTCATCTGCATGTCATATGGACTCACAGTATTATTTTACTAACAGAGCAGACTCTATATGCTTGCTACTGCAACGCACAGTGTTATACACCACTATTAAGGCTCTCTGTAGCCAGGAAATAGCAGTTTTTAACGAGATTTGCCGCAAATTTATTAAGACCGCACCAAATTTTTCCCGGAAATTTTGGCGAATCGGCAAGTCGAGTTTTTGAAAAATTTGCTCATCTCTCTATATATATAAATATTTAAAGATGTTGTTTCATAGATGACGTTCTTAAAAGGGCTGTCTGACTTAACTGGAAAATTAAAGGGGTTTTCTGGGAGTTCAATATTAATGGTCTATACTCCGGATAGGTCATTAATATTGATGATTAAGCGCCAAAGTATTCGGGTGTTCGAATGTTCAGGCCAAACACATTGCTATGTTTGTGTGCTAGGCCGAGCACCCGAGTATAATGGAAGTCAATGGGAGACAACCAGGCACCCCCTGCTCTGAAGATAGCAGGGTGCCTGGTTCATAGGAAAAGGTCAGAAAGTGACATAAACACCACAGAAATTAATCGGGAACAGCATGGGGACCATGACTGGATGCATCTTAGACTCACATGTAGCTCGCATGTTGTCCTAGTTGTATGACACTTTTACAGACTGAAATACGCCCAAACCCCCACCCCCCACCCCCGCCCCCCAAAAAATCAATTTTACAGGAAAAATTGTTAGGAAACATTCTTTCCTGTATATTCAATTGTATATAAAGTGCAAGTGCAACCCCAAATTTTTTTCAGAACTGGGGCCATGATTAAGATGGACGGCTGGAGGTATCCATATTGCGCTGCTATAGGTAAAATTCTTTAACTGGTGCCATAAGAACCTCACTGAAAGCATTTGCCAAGAATGTTTTTATTAATCTAAGATTAAATTTGTAGCCTGGTTTGAAAACGTTCCAACACACGATAGGCAGCGTCATTCCCACACCAACAGGAGTGGAGCCTGTGGCTTAATTGACTCTGCATGGGAAACCTCACCCGGCATGGCCACTGAAAGGATTGACAGATTGATATTTCTTTCTCGATTCTGTGGGTGGTGGTGCATGGCCATTTTGAGTGGGTGCAGCGATTTGTCTGGTTCAGTCTGATAACCAACGAGATTTCTCCGTGCTATTGAGTTACATCAGTGTAAGGACATTGCAGAGATATTATCAAAAACACTGGCCACAATAAAATTTTATTGAATTTTAAAAATAATTTTTGCTTGCGGTAATGTTACATTGCAGAGTTAGCACAGGGAATGGCAGTCAGCACCAGCTACGAATTTTTTTTATAGGATTTAAAAAATATTTTTTGCTTGCGTTAATGTTACATCGCAGAGTTAGCACAGGGAATGGCGGTCAGCACAGGCTACAATTTTTTTTTATTGAAATTTAAGAATATTTTTTGATTGCCCTGTAAAAGATTGTAGGTGAGGGCCTGCAGGGGAGCTGACCCTCCCTGAAGAGGGACATGAGGAGATCTTGTGCACTGATCCCCAAACTCTTCAGCATCCAAAGTCAGAAGAAGAGGTGTGCAATGGCAATTAGTGTTTCACGAGGTGGATGATGCTGATGAGACACAGTTGTCAATAAGTGAGGGTCTTGTTAGGTCAACACAAGTCAGGAGGATGACCAGAGTGAGGAAGTGGAAGAGGAAATGAGGGACGATGACATCACTGACCTAACCTGGAAAAGTGGCAAGCCAAGCGAGGACAGCAGGACAGAGGGGGAGGGAGCCAAAGCACAACAACAGGCTGGAAGAGGCTGTGGGGTGGCAAAAGAGAGAAGGCGGGCCACACCAAACTGGCCCGGAACTGTTCCCCCCTGCAGAAATCTCCCTTGCCAAGGGGTAGATGTTCCGCAGTCACTTTTTTGAGGAAAGTGCGGACGATAAAAGAATTGTAATTTGCAAACTGCGCCATACCAAAATAAGAACTCATAAATAACCAAATAACCATAACATATTTTACATTCTATTCATAAACTCTAACTCAAACCATAACAATAAAAACTCAAACCCAGGAACATAATGGTGGAAGACAGTACACTGGAGGCAATATGTAGGGGTGTTAACACTAGCAAACTCACCACCACCAGCATGATCCGCCACATGGCATCAAAGCACCCTAATAGGTGGGCCGAACCCCTGGGTCCACAATCAGTGTCTGTTGGTCACACAACTGCCTCCTATTCCAACCCTGTGTTACATGCTGGCCAATCCTCTGTCCTAGACACAGGCCTGGATGACTCCTGCCCTGCAGCTGGCCTTCGCAAGCACCATGAGCTAGCACACCAATTTCTGCGTCCAAGCACAGCATACAGATGTCCTTTCACCAGGCCTTTGAACGTAAGCGCAAATACCCAGCCACCCACCCACAGGCCATAGCACTAAATGCGCACCTTTCAAAATTTCTGGCCCTGGAAATGTTGTCATTTAGGCCTTTGGACACTGAGGCTTTCCTCAACCTTATGGCAGCGGCCGTCCTTCGTTACTCAGTCCCCAGCAGCCACTATTTTTCTCGGTGTGCCATACATTTCCGTGACAGCACACTGGGTGAACCTTGTGGAGGCCTGCAGCGAGTCATACCCTGGGATGGCACAGGTGCAACTGACGCCAATGATTGCGGGCCCTACTTCCCTCAGGATTTCCGCCACCACCTACATTAGTTACATTATTGGCTGAAACCCCCCCCCCCCTTCTTCTACTCCGCCTCCACCTCCTCCTCCACTGCAAACTCTGAATTCTCATGTTGCAGCAGCAGTCAACCATCAGTCAGTAGCTGGAAGCAGGGTAGCATGACAGTGGAGAAGCGGCAACAGACCATGCTGAAACTCATTTGCTTGGGTGACAAACAGCACACCGCCACAGACCGGTGGCAGGGTATAAGGGACCAGGTTGGTTGTGTCTGATAATGGCCATAACTTGTTGGCAGCTTTGTAGCTTGGCAAGCTCACACACATGGCAAGCATACAGCATATATGTACCATGCACAACAAACATCCCAAACTTAAACATTAATATAAATAAAAACATAACACGCAATAATGAAGGTAAACTAATGACATGGCCTGCTTATGAACTAAATAACCATAACATATTTTACAGCATAGTCTCAAACTCAAACCATAACAATAAAAACTCAAACACTGGAACATAACAGGCCCAGCCCTCAACCAATCACGGCCCTCACCAGGTAGAATGGCAATTCTGCCCAGTGACCACAGCAAAACGTCGGGAAATTGTTCCTCAAAAACCTGTTCTAATAATAGAATCTTAATCAGTGGGCAGAAAAGAACCTCTGCCCAGGGAAGAAGGCAACATTGTACATGTGAGAAATACTGATATGGCCATGTGGATCCTTCTTTAATGTCCGGGATCCGGCGATACCATGCCTAGCCCTCGTGTTCTGAAATTTCTCAAAACCTACCCTAATTTGCCTGAGCTACTGTTGAAGGTGTGCTGTGTGTGTGCCCAGTGTCAGACTGGGGTGCCAAGGGCCCACCAGTAGAAGTAACTCTAGGGGCCCACGCTATAGTTTCATGCAAATATTGACACTTAAGGGGGTTTTCCGATTTGCATTAACATCCTTTCAAATAATCCTTTATATAGGAAGCTGTAGTGTAATAGCGCACATGACCTCTGCAGCTGATTAAGGGCCTTGGTGCTGTACACCACTAAGATCACTAATTAGTTACAGCAGTCAGTTGCGGTACCCAGGTATTTTACCGCGGCAGCCAAAACATAATGTCCCAGCTGCAGCCTGGCAGAGAGAGCAAAGTATTGGTGCTGGATCAAATAGTGATCAGGATGGTGAGATTAAAGGGGTTCTGCACTTTGTTTAAACTGATGATCTATCCTCATAGGTAAACAGTGAAAAGGCCGCGGCGCTCCTAAAGCGCCGCTACCTTCTCAAACAGCTGATTGGTGGAGGTCCCGGGTGTCGGACCCCTGCCTATCAGATGCTGATGATCTATCCAGATGATAGATCATCAGTTTAAACAAAGTGCAGAACCCCTTTAAGTGTTTTTTTTCTTTTGTCATTTTTATTTTAACAGCATCCCTGTAGTTTGGTCTCAAAAATTTTAACTTAGGCACCACCTTCAAGCTCAGTACTTAGATACCATAACAGAACCAAGCTCGGTGCATAGATAAAGCAACAGAACTGTTACACGCACACTTCTACACATGCCAGCATTCTTTACACACATAATTCTGCACATGCCAGCACTCTTTGCACACATACTTCTACACATGCCAGCACTCTTTACACACATACTTCTACACATGCCAGCACTCTTACATGCACACTTCTACACATGCCAGCACTCTTTTACACGCACACTTCTACACATGCCAGCACTCTTTACACACATAGTTCTACACATGCCAGCACTATTACATGCACACTTCTACACATGCCAGCACTCTGTTACACGTATACTTCTACACATGCCAGCACTCTTTTACATGCACACTTCTACACATGCCAGCACTCTGTTACACGTATACTTCTACACATGCCAGCACTCTTTTACATGCACACTTCTACACATGCCAGCACTGTAATACTTGCATACTTCTACAAAAGCCAGCACTCTTTTACATGCATACTTCTACACATGCCAGCACTCTTACATGCACACTTCTACACATGCCAGCACTCTTTTACACGCACACTTCTACACATGCCAGCACTCTTTACACACATACTTCTACACATGCCAGCACTATTACATGCACACTTCTACACATGCCAGCACTCTGTTACACGTATACTTCTACACATGCCAGCACTCTTTTACATACACACTTCTACACATGCCAGCACTCTTTTACATGCACACTTCTACACATGCCAGCATTCTTTACACACATACTTCTACACATGCTAGCACTCTTTTACATGCACACTTTTACACATGCCAGCACTCTTTTACATGCATACTTCTACACATGCCAGCACTCTTTTACATGCATACTTCTACACATGCCAGCACTCTTTTACATGCACACTTCTACACATGCCAGCACTCTTTTACGTGCATACTTTTACATGCACACTTCTACACATGCCAGCACTGTAATACTTGCATGCACTCTCTCATACACACACTGTCATACATACATGTACTTTTACATACACACACTGTCATACATGCACGCTTACATACACTGTCATAAATGCAGGAACTCTTTTAAACCAATTACAATACTTGTAGATTCCTTCCTTACCTCATGGTGCTCTATGTTGATAGTTGTGTCCCCAGGTCCTGAGCCAGGATCCTTCCCCTCCCAGCAGCAGGGCTCCAGACTGATCACACAGGCAGCAGTCCTTCTAGCAGAGCTGCCTCATTGGAGGAGAGGCTGTCAGTGCTATTGACTGACAGGTTTTAGACTAATCAGCACTCCTGGTCACAGTTAGGCTATTTCCACATGATCTAATTTACATAAAATCGCGGCAAAATGCCGTGTTTTTTTTGGCTGCGATTTTATGAAAATCAGATCATGTGGAAACAGCCTTACTGCCCAGGAGCGCTGATTACACAAAATGTGTCTGTTCCCATAAATCAGCGCTGGTGTGGAGCCCTCATTTAGATTGAACCACAGGCAGCATGCATCTTGCTGTGTACAGGGGCGGAGCTTATTGCAGACAGCTTCTAAGCAAGGAAGCTCACTTGCTGGTTCGGGGGCCCACCGAGGATTTCCCCGGCTCCCCCGTAGGCCAGTCCGAGCCTGTGTGTGCCCATTTCAGAAAGTCATCTACAGCTGCCGATGGTCTGGAAACGCTGCTGCAGCACTTGTATTTGCCAGCTAACTGACTGTTGTGCGACATGAGCACGTGCTGGAATTCCACATTACACATGTTGTCCAGGCTTTGTGAGCAGCAAAATGTTCTTGTATGTCTGAACTTTGAGGGATAAACACAGATGGTGAGTGGCGATGCCGCTATTATCAGCCTAACCATCTCACTTCTGTATCTACTGAAACGCTGGCTGCAAACAATGAAGGCGGACGCTTTACATGTGAAAGAGGTGGAACTAGGGGGAAGACATAACACAGGGTGATAGCCAGAGTATGAGCAAAATGGTGCAATACCAGAAGGTCTGTCTTGAAAAATTGCTCCATAAATTTCCATCTAACAACACTGGCGGCAGAGTATGTACTTCCTTGGGCAACCCAGGAGGGGAGATGAGGGGAACACACAGCAGTTCCAACAGAGGAAGGACAACACTCTCCAAGGCCTGGGACAGTTTCATGATACCCCGCCAGCACCCTCACCTTGATGCGCCTAGTGTCATAAGGATAGAAAAAATTTAGAAGATGGTGAAGGAGTACATAGTAGACCGTGTCAGCTTCCTCAGTGATCCCTCTGTGCCTTACAACTACTGGGTGTCCAAGCTGGACACGTGGCATGAACTGGCACTCTAGAGCTATAGCTAAATGATGAGGAACATAGAAGATATACTATATTGGACTGTAGTATTCAGGGTAAATTACCGTGTGGGAACTTTGCGATAAATAAGTGGGTTTTGGGTGGCAGTTTCGGCACTCAGTCTCTAAAAGGTTCGCCTTCGCCATCACTGTTTTAGAGGGTTAGCACACCTGGAGGCCCTCAGCTACATTCTTTTACTCAGTTTCATTGCGCCCAGGGCCACGGCCTCTGCGTGCACCATCAGCATCACAGCCACTTGCACATCCCTTACTGCCCGCTTTCTTAATAATAAATGTTATATATGCTTAAAAGTAGATCACACATACAGTAGCGTAGGATTTGTAAGTGTATGCTACAGGTATTTGGGATGCGCACACTTTACACAGGAGATGTAGCCAATGTCACAGACTAGCATACACCATATGCGGATAAAGTACAGTATATGTCAGTGTTATGTATGAAATGCACACACAGTAGATGTTGCACAAATAATTAACATTTTCCCAAAATACACTGTTTTCACATGTGGTACAGTATTTAACACAGAGAGCCACACACTATGGACACTAGATTAGGCCCATATTATTTTGATTTGAGCATCAGACACTGTTTTCAGATGTGGTACAATATTTGACACGGAAAGCCACACACTATAGAGACTAGATGTTGTACAAATTTGTTAAATTTCCCCCAAAAACATAGTTTGCGAATGGAGTACAGTATATGTCACGGATGTGAATTAAATGCACACACAGATGTGTCACAAATATAGCGGCCCGCATTCAGTGGGTCCACAATAAATGGGCACCATCATGGATGCAGACCCATTCACTTGAATGGTTCCACAATCCGGGAGATGCGGTGCAGAAGGGAGGAATGGAGATGTGGTGCGTACCTTCGCACCTCAAAAAAGTAGTGCATGTACTACTTTTTTGCAGTGCGGACCATCCAATGTGGATCAGGGACCCCATTCAAGTGAATGGGTACCCGATCCGCATGCAGCGACCCCACTCGTGCATTGCGGACCGGAATTTGCGATCCTCAGCATGGGCCTGGCCAGCACACGGTCGTGTGCATGAGCCCTAAATTTAGCTTCAGACCCTCTGCAGTTGTCAGCCAATGCTGTACAAACCAATCTAGACCTCAAATGCATATCGTGCACTTTCTCTTCTGAACCAGTTTACAACCACATTTGGGGTGTTGCTATATTCAGGAGAAAATGTGTAATACATTGTGGGGTCCTATTTCTGCTGTTACCCTTGTGAAAATAGAACATCTGGGGCTAAAACATTTTATTGGAAGAAATTAGATCTTTCATTTTCATATCCAAGTGTTCGTAAATTCCATGAAACAACTGTGAGGTCAAAGCACTCACTACATGCCTCAATAAATTCCTTGAGGCGTGTAGTTTTCGAAATATGGTAACTTTTTAGGGAATTTCATTGTAGGGATACCAAAGGACCTCCTTCCCTTTTGAGCCCTTATGGAGTGCCAATACAGTAGTTTAGGACCACATATTAGTTGTTGCTTTGTTCAGATGAAAATTGGTAACAAAATATTAGGTTGTTTCCTCTTGTTACCACTCGTGAAAATGAAAGAAACCATGCTTATGGAACATTTTAATGTTTTTTACATACAAATGATTTGAAATTCAAGGAAACTCCTATGGGGTCAAAGTAACATAGTAACAAAGTAACACAGTATATAAGACCGAAAAAAGACATTTGTCCATCCAGTTCGACCTGTTTCCTACAAGTTGATCCAGAGGAAGGCAAAAAACCCCTGTGAGACAGAAGCAAATTTTCCCCATTTAAGGGGAAAAAAAATTCCTTCCCGACTCCAATCAGGCAATCAGAATAACTCCCTGGATCAACGACCCCTCTCTAGTAGCTATAGCCTGTAATATTATTACACTCCAGAAATACATCCAGTCCCCTCTTGAATTCCTTTATTGTACTCCCCATCACCACCTCCTCAGGCAGAGAGTTCCATAGTCTCACTGCTCTTACAGTGAAGAATCCTTTTCTATGTTTGTGTACAAACCTTCTTTCCACTAGACGCAGAGGATGTCACCTCGTCACAGTCACAGTCCTGGGGATAAATAGATGATGGGAGAGATCTCTGTACTGACCCCTGATATATTTATACATAGTTATTAGATCTCCCCTCAGTCGTCTTTTTTCTAAAGTATATAACCCTACTTTTGATAACCTTTCAGGGTACTGTAGTTGCCCCATTCCAGTTATTGCTTTAGTTGCCCTCCTCTGAACCCTCTCCAACTCTGCTATGTCTGCCTTGTTCACAGGAGCCCAGAACTGTACACAGTACTCCATGTGTGGTCTGACTAGTGATTTGTAAAGTGGTAGGACTATGTTCTCATCACAGGCATCTATGCCCCTTTTGATGCAACCCATTATCTTATTGGCCTTGGCAGTAGCTGCCTGACACTGGTTTTTGCAGCTTAATTTGCTGTTTATTAAAATTCCTAGATCCTTTTCCATGTCAGTGTTACCGAGTGTTTTACCATTTATTATGTACGAGTGACTTGCATTATTCCTTCCCATGTGCATAACTTTACATTTGTCAGTGTTAAACCTCATCTTCCATTTCTCTGCCCAAGCCTCCAATCTATCCAGATCCCTCTGTAGCAGAAAACTGTCCTCTTCAGTGTTAATTACTTTACACAGTTTAGTGTCATCTGCAAAAATAGATATTTTACTGTGCAAGCCTTCTACAAGATCATTAATAAATATATTGAAGAGAATAGGGCCAAATACTGACCCCTGAGGTACCCCACTAGTGACAGTGACCCAATCTGAGCATCTACCGTTAATAACTACCCTCTGTTTTCAGTGCTCAGTACAACACTTGGTAAATTCCTTGAGTGTTTTTTTTTTTTCAAAAAGGAGGCAATTTTGGGGGGTTTCACTATAGGAGTAACTCAGGGTCTCTTCATATATGACATGAAACCCAAAAAATATTCCAGCAAAATCTGCCCTCCAAAAACTATGTAGGGCTCCTGCCATTTTGAGCCCTGCTGTGTGCCCATACAGCCATTTATGACCACATATGAGGTGATTCAGTAAACTTTATAATCAGGGTAATAAATATTAAGGTTTGTTTTGCTGTTAACCCTTGCTGTGCTACAGGAAAAAAGAGACATTTTGAAATGTCACCACCAATTTCCTTTATTTCTTGTGGCACACCTAAAGGGGTAAAAAAAGTTTGTAAAATAAGTTTTGAATAATTTGAAGAGTCTGTAATTTGGGGTTATTTATGGGTGGTTTATATTATGTAAGCCACTCAAAGTCATTTTATAACTGAATTTATACTTTTGTTTCTTTTTTTTATTAAATATTTTTATTTGAAACAAAATAACAATGACATAATTAATCAAAGACATTAATATAGTTTTCTCCCCATATCAACCCCAATCACCCAAACGCTAACTTCCCAATCCTGCGATGCTTCACATCCTGTTTATCAGATAATACAGTTAAAATAAATAAATGGAGAGCGAGGGGGAAAAGGGGGACAGATCAAAGAAAAGAACATACCACTTCCATTCTCCCCATATCTTGGACCATTTTTGTTCAGAATACCTCTGATTGTACAAGTTGTTCTCGTATCTCTTAACCTTCTTTACTAAGCTTAACCACTCATTAAATTTTGGAGTGTTTTGGGAAAAACATACTCGGGTAATTAAAAATTTGGCCAGGAACATACTTTTAGCCAAAAGGATCTTTCGATACTTATGACAGATTAGATTAGAAAGATCATTCAATATCCAACACTCAGGTATCGGCCGGATTACTATCTTTTGTTTGTGAGTAATAAAATTACAAATTGATTCCCAATATAATTTTAAATCTGGACACAACCAAATAAGATGAAGGAAGTCTGACCCCTGTGACCCACACCGAGGGCAATTCGAGGATTTTCATAGACCACATTTATTAAGCCAGGTCGGCGTGATATAAACTCTGTGAGTGATATTAAATTGGATCATTACATGATTAAAATTGTGTGAAACTAATTTTAGATAATTGATTATATGTCCCCACCCATGTGAAATAACCATCGGACAGTCGACCCTCTGGCCTGGTGAAACAAGCTTAGAAAAAAGTTAACTAATTAATAATTTATATAGTTGGGAAAACTTACCCTTATGGCCAAAAGTTCCCAGCATAACACTCAAAGGTGAAGAAGTGTCTATCTCCAAAAGTGAAACCTCTTTTACCCCTGAGAAAGCATAACATGAAAAACAACTTAAATTACCAAAATTTCGCAATAGTGCTAAGCTCGAGAGAGGAACTACCTCTCCATGCTTCACCACCTGTGAAAGATACATAATATTGTTTTTTTGCCAAAATCTATCACCAAGTAGTTTATTAATAGAGTTGAGCGGACACATGGATATTCAGGTTCGAGAAGTTCGGCTGAACTTCACGAAAATGTTCGGGATCCGAACTTGACCCGAACTTAACCCCAAACCCCATTGAAGTCAAAATGGCTGTAAAATAGCCCTGGAAAGGGCTAGAGGGCTGTAAAGGGCAGCAAAATGTAGGTAAATACCCTGCAAACAAACGTGGATAGGAAAATGACTTAAAATAAAATAAATAAAAATTAACCAATAGTAATTGGCAACTTGGAGGAGGAGGTGAAATATGAGATTGGGGTGGCGTCAGGTGGGAATGCTATGGGAGTTGAAGTTCTCCTCAAAGCCATAAAGGATTCATGTCTGCCTGCAGCGCCACAGGCATCATTCACAGCTTCAGGCCCATTGCAACCATACATGGGTGTTGGAGAAGTTCTCATCACAGCCAAAAAGGATTCATCTCTGCCAGCAGTGCCACAGGCCTCATGTACAGACTCAGGCCCCTGGCACCCACAAAGTGGAGAGTTTAAATCACGCCAAAACAGTATTGATTTCACCCAGCAGTGCCACAGGCAACAATCACTCTAAGGCCCATGGCTCCTGCAAAGTGGAGAGCGGTTCCGTAACAGCAACACAGGCCAACACAACCTGCAATGGAACAGGCAATTATCATTTATGTAGGCCCTAGCACCCAGACAGAAGTGAGCGGTCCCATAACAGAAAAAACAGGCATCATGTTACCCAGCAATGGAACAGGCTACTTTCAGCACTTTAGGCCCTAGCACCCAGACAGAGGAGAGAGGTCCCATAACAGCAAAACAGGCAACATGTCACCCACCAATGCAGCAGGCGATTATCATTAATGTAGACCCCTGGCACCTAGACAAAGGAGAGAGGTTCCATAACAGCAAAACAGGCATCATGTCACCCAGCAATGGAACAGGCCAATTTCAGCAATTTAGGCCCTAGCACCCAGACAGTGGAGAGAGGTCCCATAACAGCAAAACAGGCATCATGTCACCCCACCAATGCAGCAGGCGATTATCATTAATGTAGACCCTTGGCACCCAGACAGAGGAGAGAGGTCCCATAACACCAACACAGGCCTCAGGTTAACCTGCAAAGGAACAGACCATTATCATTTATGTAGGCCCTGACACCCAGACAGAGGAGAAGTCATTTGACAGTTAAAAAAGGTAAATGTCATGCACCAAAGCAGCAGGCGATTAGCTGAAATGTAGGCCCCTGGCACAGAGACAGAGGAGAGGTTCATTCAACTTGGGATTGCCCCCAAAATAATGGTACAATTAAAAAAGAGAGGATTCAATAAAGAAATGCCCTGGAGTACAAGAATGTATGGTTGAGGGTGAGGCAGTTATACATGTCTATTCGGGTACAAGGTATGGACAAGTCCTGTGGGATCCATGCCTGGTTCATTTTAATGAACATTAGCTTGTCCACGTTGGCTATGGACAGGCGGCTGTGTTTGTCTGTAATGACGCCCCCTGCAGTGCTAAATACACGTTCAGACAATACACTGGCCACAGGGCAGGCCAGCACCTCCAAGGCATAAAGGGCTAGCTCTGGCCATGTGAACAATTTGGAGACCCAGAAGTTGAATGGGGCAGAACCATCAGTCAGTACGTGGAGGGGTGTGCACATGTACTGTTCCACCATGTTGTTGAAATGCTGCCTCCTGCTAACACATTCCCTATCAGCTGGTGGTGCAGTTTGCTGTGGCGCAGTGACAAAACTTTTCCACATGTCGGCCATGCTAACCCTGCTGTCTGAGGAGCTGGCCGTGACACAGCTGCGTTGGCAACCTTTTCCTCCTCCTACTCCGCCTCTGCCTTTGCCTTGTGCTTCCACTTGTCCCCCCCCATCTCAATTGGGAATGCCCTCAGGAGCGCGTCTACCAGCGTGCGCATGTAGTTGCGCATCTTCCTATCACACTCCAGTGCGGGAATTAAAGTGGGCATTTTGTCTTTGTACCGGGGATCCAGCAGGGTGGCAACCCAGTAGTCAGCACAAGTTAAAATGTGGGCAACTCTGCTGTCATTGCGCAGGCACTGCAGCATGTAGTCGCTCATGTATGCCAGGCTGCCCAGAGGTAATGATAAGCTATCCTCTGTAGGTGGTGTATCGTCTGTGTCCTCCATATCCCCCCAGACATGCTCCAGTGATTGCCCTGAGCTGTGTAGGGGGCCACCCTGCAGTGAAACCAGTTCCTCTTCATCTACCTTCTCATCGTCCTCCAGAAGTGTGCCCTGGCTGTCAACGTGTGTACCTGGCCTCTCCTGGTGCATGAACCCACCCTCTGAGCCACATTTGTATGACCTGCCTGAATCCCTGTGAATGCCCCCTCTTCCTCCTCCTCCTTTGCGCATCCTCTTCCATCATCGCCGTAATATATTTTTCAAGGAGACATGGAAGTGGTCTTGTGATGCTAACAACGCTGTCATCAGCACTGGTCATGTTGGTTGAGTACTCCAAAGACCGCAACAAGGTACACAGGTCTCGCATGCAGGCCCAGTTACTGGTGGGGAAGTGGTGCTGATCCGCAGAGTGACTGACCCGTGCATACTGCATCTGAAACTCTATCGCCCGCTGCTGCTCGCACAGTCTCTCCAGCATATGTAAGGTGGAGTTCCACCTGGTGGGCATGTCGCATATGAGGCGGTGAGCAGGAAGGCCGAAGTTACGCTGCAGCGCAGACAGGCGAGCAGCAGCAGGGTGAGAACGCCCAAAGCACGCACATATGGACCGCAATTTCAGCAGCAGCTCTGACATGTCTGGGTAGTTTTTAAGAAACTTCTGCACCATCAGATTCAGAACATGCGCCAGGCAAGGGATGTGCGTTAAACCGGCTAGTCCCAGAGCTGAAATGAGATTTCGCCCATTATCACACGCCACCAGGCCGGGCTTGAGCCTCACCGGCAGCAACCACTCATCAGTCTGCTGTTCTATGAGTTTTAAAATCGCCTTCTGACGTTTACCCCGGGCTGTGCTGAAGTTGGGGGTGAGGTTCTTTCGATGACCGGATGTGGGAGTAGTAGAAGATGAGTAGGGGGAGGATGCGGAGTAGGAGGAGGAATAAACAGGAGGCAAAAAATAATGCCTCGGGCCCAGCCGTAACTACGTTTACCCAGTGTGCAGTAAGGGAGATATAGCGACCCTGGCCGTGCTTACTGGTCCATGTATTTGTGGTTATGTGGACCTTGCCAGAGATGGCATCGCGCAGCACACACACTTGATTTTATCCTCCACTTGGTTGTGAAGGAAAAGGACGGCTTGCCTCATAAATTAGTTGCGGCTGGGAACAACGTACTGGGGGACAGCCACCGCCATCAGTTGTTTAAAGCAGTCCGCCTCCACCAGACAGAATGACAGCATTTCAAAGGCCAGTCATTTCGAAATGCTGGCATTCAAGGCCAGGGCACGAGGGTGGGTATTTCTTCCTTCTCTCCAAAGTTTGGGAGATGGACAGCTGAATGCTGCCGTGTGACATGATGGAGATGCTTGGTGATGGTGTCATATGTGGTGGTGTTGGTGGAATATCCGCTGTTTGCTGGTCGCCAGGTGCCACGGTGATGCCAGAGGTAAAGGGAGAGGTCAAGCCAGCAGCAGATTAGGGAGCAGGAGGAGTATGAGAGAGTTCCTTGATTTTAAGGTGTTTACTGCACTGCGTTTCATGCTTTGCATGTAGATGCCTGGTCATGCAGGTTGTGCTCAGGTAAAGAACATTTATTCCTCGCTTCAGGCTCTTATGGCACAACATGCAAACCACTCGTGTCTTGTCGTCAGGACATTGTGTGAAGAACTGCCAAGCCAATGAACTCCTTGGAGCAGGCTTTCGTGTTCTCGGTGCCCGGGTGCGGTGGACAGTAGCCGGCGTAGCTGTCTCTGGAACGGCCGCTGCGCTTTTGCACCCTGCTTCCTCTTTTGCTGTGCTGTTGCCTCTGTGCGACCACTGCCTCTTTATCAGAACTGCACACCTTACTAACACGACCTTCAGTCTAGTCTGGGTCTAGGACTTCATCATCCTCCACATCATCTTCCACCCATTCATGACCCCTGCTCTCTTCATCGGTCTGCACATTGCAGAAAGCCACAGCAGTTGGCACCTGTGTTTTATCATCATCAGAGACGTTTTGCGGCGGTATTCCCATGTCCTTATCCTGCAACAAAAGTGGTTGAGCA
Source organism: Bufotes viridis (assembly GCA_033119425.1). Classification (NCBI taxonomy): domain Eukaryota; kingdom Metazoa; phylum Chordata; class Amphibia; order Anura; family Bufonidae; genus Bufotes; species Bufotes viridis. Next base: position 218,099,144 of record CM065593.1, on the reverse strand, counting down.
TCAGTGCATTCAAAGTCTTCCTCTTCTGGGTCAGGGATAGGTGTATGGGCCGGGGAAAACCCTGCCAACAGAGTCATCAAAAAGCATGAGACTTTCCTTTGGGGACTTTGGGGCTCTGACTGCTTGGCTGATTTGCAAGGGGGTGAGGTGGAAGACTGATGGGCATGGGCTGCAGGTGCCAACTCTGATCTTTCTGCAGAGGAATGGGTGTTTGTTAGATACTGAAGGAACTGGAGGCAATGTCAGCCACCCAATCTACTATCGTCCGTACATGTTCTGGCTTAACCATCGGTAGAGCTCCATTTGGGCCTAACAAATAACGCTGCAGATTCTGTGGCCTACTCGCACCAGAGGAAGGTGTTTGACTTGGAGCGGTAGTTGGCGCTGAAGGGCCACATCCTCTCCCAGCAACAGGAGCTCCACCAACAGCACCACGACCATGCCCATGTCCCTTATTTGATATTCTCCCCATTATTTGCGTTAATCCACCAATCTGAAAGATTGGTCTCTCTCCGGTGTCAATTTACCTGCCACTAGTCAACAATTACGTTCGCTAAGGCAGTGCCCGTGTCATAAAAATGTTCTGTGGACCCAGAATAATGTTTTTTGGGCCCAAAATACACTGATTCTTAATTTCTATGCGGAAATGTAAAAAATTTTTTAGTACGCAGTATGCACAAGTGGTTTGTGGAACAAGAACAAGTATTTTTGTAATAAAATACAGAAAATTAGTACAAAGTATTTCACTGCTGTAAATTTTAATTAATTTTTTATACGCCGGATGCACAACTGGCTTAAAACTCTCCTTTTCTTCAATAAAACCTCAAAGTGCGGTTTTTAACTGCTGTACATTAAAAGTAGATATTTATACTATGTATGGACACCAGATTTGGGGACCCAGAACACAGATTTGGTCACCAAAATTCAGAAATGCAGTATTTGACTGTTATAAATTGGAAATAATTATTTAAACGACGGATGTACAACTGTTTTATCGTTCTAAAACAGGGCTTTTTTCAATAAAACCCCAAAATGTAGTTTTTAACTGCTGTTAGCTGTACAATAAAAGTAGATATTTATACAATGTATGGACACCAGATTTGGGGACCCAGAACACGGATTTGGTCACCAAAATTAACAAATGCAGTATTTGACTGCTATAAATTGGAAATAATTATTTAAACGACGGATGCACAACTGTCTTAAAACACAGCTTTTTTCAATAAAACCCCAAAATACGTTTTTTAACTGCTGTACATTAAAAGTAGATATTTATACTATGTATGGACACCAGATTTGGGGACCCAGAAAACATATTTGGTCACCCAAATTCACAAATGCAGTATTTGACTGGTATAAATTGGAAATAATTATTTAAACGGCAGATGCACAACAGTTTTTTCTGCCTAAAACACGGCTTTTTTCAATAAAACCCCAAAGTGCAGTTTTTAACTGCTATACAATAAAAGTAGATATTTATACTATGTATGGACACCAGATTTGGGGACCCAGAAAACATATTTGGTCACCAAAATTCACAAATGCAGTATTTGACTGGTATAAATTGGAAATAATTATTTAAACGACAGATGCACAACAGTTTTTTCTGCCTAAAACACGGCTTTTTTCAATAAAACCCCAAAGTGCAGTTTTTAACTGCTATACATTAAAAGTAGATATTTATACTATGTATGGACACCAGATTTGGGGACCCAGAACACGGATTTGGTCACCAAAATTCACAAATGCAGTATTTGACTGCTATAAATTGGAAATAATTATTTAAACGACGGATGCACAACAGTTTTTTCGGCATAAAACAGGGCCTTTTACAATAAAACCACAAAATGCCGTTTTTAACTGCTGTAAATTAAAAGTTGAGATTTCTACCATGTATGGACACCAGATTTGGGGACCCAGAACATGGATTTGGTCACCAAAATTCACAAATGCAGTATTTGACTGCTATAAATTGGAAATAATTATTTAAACGATAGATGCACAACAGTTTTTTCGGCCTAAAACACAGCTTTTTTCAATAAAACCTCAAAATGCAGTTTTTTAATGCTATAAATTTTAATTAGATATTTATACCATGTATGTACAACTGCTTTGTGAAGCAGGAATTTTGCTTTTTCACACAAAAAAAGAACAATGCACTATTTCTCAGCTGAAATGTGAAATCGATATTTAGGAGGTATATTTCAAAATGCTTTTTGGATCAGGATTTCCACTGTTTTGTCAAAAAAATACCCTTATGCTGTATTTCACAGCAGCAATGTAAAATAGGTGATTGGAATGGGTATTTCAGACTGTTTGGTGGTCATTGAACAATATTTTTTTTCTATAAAAAACAAAGAAGCACTATTTCCCTGCAGAAATATAAAATATGTCGTTGGACGGTGTATGCAGAACTGTTTTGTGGACAAGAAATACGTTTTTTCCCCCAAAATTACACGGATTCTTTATTTCACCGCAAAAATGTCAAATATATATTTTGGTTGTGTAAAATAGGCTTGGTGGATCAGGATGGCCACTTTTTTAAGTAAAATACACTGATGCACTAATTGATAGCTGAAATTGAATATACGGTTTAGTACATTGTATACACAAGTGCTCTGTGGCACCACAGATCCCAAACTAGACAAATGGACTATGTCACCCCTTACACATACAAAAGGCGGACTATAGGGGACTTGAGCAGCCATAAAAAAAGCTTTTTTCCTTCACTGAGCTACAAAATAGGATTAGGCTGGTATTCCTGGCTGACTGGCACACATGCAGTACACTGCAGTGGCTAAAATGGCCGCCGAGCACCACCTCAGTAATAGATGGATTACAAAAAAAGATTTCCCTTGCAGTGGCTGGGTACAGAAATGTTGGATTGCTGAAGCTCCCTCCCTCTCTATTTGTTGTATCTTGTGGATTAAAGTAGCACAGGTTCTTCTGATTTTTAATCCTATTCTGTCCCTGATCGCAGCACAAGCAGCATTAATAGGCATGGCTGTGATGGCTTCTTAGGGCAAGAAGTAAAACGCTTGCTGATTGGCTGCTGTGTAGCCGTTCAGAAAGCGTGAAGAAATTACCGAACAACGGACCCGAACCCGAACTTTTTGGAAAATTTTCATGTTCGGGTCCGTGTCCCGAACACCCCAAAGTTCGGTACAAAGCCGAACTATGCAGTTCGGGTCCTCTCAAATTTATCATCCTCCTGTAAAATAAAATTGTGCCAAAAAGGAGTGCACTGAAAGGAACCCTTTAACCCCATCCATCCTCTAATAGTAATCCATGATCTAGAAAATAACTTCCTAGTTGCTCCCCAATTCCAATAGTGTAAACATATTTTCAAGGGGAAATCGGTTAACCTGGGTCTTTCACAAAACACTTTTCTCTCAGTGATAATATAACAATAACTGGACAGCTATAAAATAACCCTTGAAATAGTAATATGCAAAATAAATGTGGAGCCCCAGTATTGGGTCTACAACACAATGAAAGCCAGATATCCCTCAGGAAGGAAAACTGAGCAAAGGGGTGTCTCCATTACAGAGATTACCAAATGCACCATATTAAGTGGCCCCTATGTCAAGATCCAGCTCTTTTACAAGCTTTAAGGATGTGACAGGGAAGACCTCAGCCAGTTATCCATCCACAGACAGCTGTTTCGGGGTGATGTCCCTCATCAGTGTGTAGTAGAATTCTGGCTAACCGGGAGCAATGCCTTGGAGACTACTCAAACAAAACAATAGCTGATCTCAGGGAGACTAGCTACAGAAAACACAGCAGAGCATCATCTAAGAGTCTCAACACAGCAATCCAAAGTGCAAAGCTGCCTGGGAAACAGTAATATGCTAAATAAATGTGGAGCCCCAGTATTGGGTCTACAACACAATGAAAGCCAGATATCACTCAAAGAAAGGAAGCCAGAATCCTACTGCAAACTGATGAGGGGCAACACCCCGAAACAGCTGTCTGTGGATGGATAACTGGCTTAGGAATTCCCTGTCACATCCTTAAAGCTTGTAAAAAAGCGGGATCTTGATAAGGGCTACTTAATATGGTGGATTTGGTGATCTCTGTAATGGGGACACCCCTTTGCTCGGTTTTCCTTTCTTTAAGGGGTATCTGGCATTCATTGTGTCTCAGGAAACTTCTAGCAGTTTAAAAAATATAGCAATAGTGACCCATGCCTGCATTTGGCCACACAATACGCGCATATTACATTGCCGATTTTACAATCAAGAAAATAATTACAAATTCTCGAATTTGCAAATTTATGACGAATATTCGCCCAAATATTCACAAAGTATCGTGAATTTGAATATTGCCCCTGCTGCTCATCTCTAAAAACTTTCCCCTATCGACCACGTCCCTTTCGCTCAACCATCCAATGAGACGCATTTAATCCCACCCCCCCACCCCCCAAAAACCCCATGATCCACTACTAAACAGAGCAGACCTCTTAACTAAGATCATCCCTCCCCCTCTCCACCTCACCAACCTCCGAGAGATGGACCAAGAAAGAGTATGCCAAAGTTTGAATGTTATTCCAGTCCAGCCAGTCCGTGGCCAGGGCCAGGGTATCAAAAAAACTGGACTGCTCTATTAAATATTATCCGCAATTTAGCTGGGTACAAGAAGGAGTATTTGATGTCCTTTCTGAGGGTAGAGAGTTTTTTTATGTTTAAAGTAATTAAATAAAGAAAAAGGAAAAACAATAAACACAAGGAAAAAAAGAAAGAAAGAAAAAAAAAAACCGATACAGGTGGATCTCACCACAGTTGCAGGATTCCCAGGCAGTCTTCACAGACTTCCTTACAACAGAGGGCTGCTATCCGAAGGAAGGAGCCAGCTGCCATATCCTGAGAACCGTTCAGAGCGCAAGCCCTGCAGAAATGGGAGCGGTGAGAGCACTGGGTGGGTGGGAGGGAGGGAGGGAGGGAAGACCACGTACGGTGGAAGAGAGGGGAGCAGAGGGGGACCAGGGAAGCTGGCAGCGATATATACCAGTCGCTCAGTCTCAGACTCCGAGCCCGCCAACAGAAGACTCAGCGTGGAAACGGATATGAGGAGACACAGGAGCGCTATCCAGGCAGCATCAGGGATAGCGGAGGCGGCTCAGGAGGAAGAGTAGGAGGTTGCGACGTCACGTCCTCACATGTCTCCCTCCAACTGAATTTATCCTTAAAATATCAGTTTTGGAAATTTTCTTAAAAGATTGCGTCTAAAATTCTAAGTCTTATAGCATCCTAAAATCATAAAATGAAATTTACAAAATGATGCCAACATAAAGTAGACATACTGTGAATTCTAATTAATTACTATTTTATGAGATATCATTATCTGTCTTAAGAGAAGTCTGTCACCAACCTGACTGTTTTTAAACTGATCACATAGTTCAGCGGGCCACAAAGACATGACACAGATATGTGTCATGTCTTTTTGCCCCATTAGTATCAATAAAAACTACAGATTGCCATGCAAAAAAAAAGCTCTGACACGGCTCCATAGACAGAAGAAATATAAAAAAGTAATGGGGTCCAATTTTGGCTATGAAAAATTAATTTTTCTTCAAAGTATTGTTTGTTTCAGTATTAAAACACAAGAAAACCTTTATAACTGTAGTATCACTGTAATTGTAAAGACCCGTAGAATAAAGCTGACATGTTGGTTTTACTGGTTAAGGGACGCGATAAAAAATAAAACCATAAAAATGTGACAGAATTGTTTTTTTCTTCCTACATCGTATGCAATATTAACCTCTTAAGGACACAGGGCGTACATGTACGCCCTAATGTCAGAGTCCTTAAGGACGCGGGGCATACATGTACGCCCTGTGTTTAAACTGCTACTGCACCCGATGTGGGCGCGGTAGCAACATGGTTACTGCTGATGTAGATCAGCAGGAACCATGTTCTAATGCTGAGGGGGGTCATGTGACCCCCCCGTATCGGCGATCGCTGCAAACCGCAGGTCAATTCAGACCTGCGGTTTGCAGCGGTTTTAGCGATCTCTGATCCCCGCGGTCTGTGACCGTGGGGATCAGAGAGTTAATTGCCCCAAAGATATTTATTTTAACCCCCCCTGCAGCCCCCAATCTTGTTATGGCTGCGGGGGTGCAGGGGGGGTGGTTGCGGAGGCGGGAGGCGGTGCGGGAGGCTTGTAATAATTCTCTGGTGTCTAGTGGTTCTATCAGAGTGCCAGCAAATTGCTGGCACTCTGATAGAAAAACGGCTGGCATTTGTGCTGCAGATGTCAGCCGCTTAACCCCTTCCTTACCGCGGTCCGGACGGACCGCGGTATGGAAGGTGTTAACAGGGAGGGAGCTCCCTCCCTCTCCCATCGGGGGGCTGCTGTGCCTATGCAGCCCCCCCCCAGGATGAGATCACAGAGGGAGGGAGCTCCCCTCCCTCCCCATCCATCACCCACTACTCTCTAATGGCAGTGGGTGATGGTTACCATGGCATGCTTGCCATTGTATAGTAACTCTGGTCAGACTTCTGCTAAAGGCAGAAGTCTGACCAGACTGTGAGAAGTAAAAAATACAGTGCAGTACACTATATAGTGTACTGTACTGTATTATACTGACATCAGATCCACTGGATCTACAAGAACCTAGTGGGTCTGGGTCCAAAAAAAATGTAAAAAAGTGAAAAAAAAGTAAAAAATACACATATTAGGTATCGCCGCGTCCGTAAAAAACAGCTCTATAAAAATATCACATGACTGAACCCCTCACGTGAACACCATAAAAAAACAAACAAAAATGGTGTAAATAAGCCATTTTTTGGCACCTTACATCACTAAAAGTGTAATACAAAGCGATCAAAAAGGCGTATGCCTCCCAAAATAGTACTAATCTAACCGCCATCTCATCCCGCAAAAAATGAGCCCCTTCATAAAACAATTGCCCAAAAAATAAAAAAAACTATGCCTCTCAAACTAAAACATGATTTTTTTTGTTTCAAAAATGCTTTTCAGTGTTAAATGTAAAAAAATTAAAAAAAGTAGACATATTGGGTATCTCCACGTCCGTAAGAATCTGCTCTATAAAAATATCACATGACCTAACCCCTCAAGTAAACACTGTAAAAAAAAAAAAAAAAAAAAACTTTGTCAAAAAGCCATTTTTTTTGTCACCTTACATCACAAAAAGTGTAATAGCAAGCGATCAAAACGTCATATGACCCCCCAAATAGTGCCAACCTAACCGCCACCTCATCCCGCAAAAATTATACCCAACCTGAGACAATCGCCTAAAAACTGAAAAAAATATGGCTCTCAGACTATGGAGACACTAAAACATTTTTTTTTGTTTCAGAAAGGATATTATTGTGTAAAACCAAAATAAATAAAAAAAAGTATACATATTGGGTATCGTCGCGTTCGTAACGACCTGGTCTATAAAAATATAACATGACCTAACCCCTCAGGTGAACGCCGTAAACATAAAAATAAAAACGTTGTAAAAAAAGTCATTTTTTTGTCACCTTACATCACAAAAAGTGTAATAGCAAGTGATCAAAAAGTCATATGCACCCCAAGATAGTACCATTCAAACCGCCATCTCATCCCGCAAAAAATGATCCCCTACATAGGACAATTGCCAAAAAAAAAAAAAAAAACTATAGCTTTCAGAATGTGGAGACACTAAAAAATCATTTTTTTCAAAAATGCTTTATTATGTAAAACTGAAACAAAAACCCCAAAAAGTAGACATATTTGGTATTGTCGCATCCGTAACAACCTGCTCTATAAAAATATCACATGACCTAACCCCTCAAGTAAACACTGTAAAAAAAAAAAAAACTTTGTCAAAAAGCCATTTTTTGTCACCTTACATCACAAAAGTGTAATAGCAAGCGATCAAAACGTCATATGACCCCCAAATAGTGCCAATCTAACCTCCACCTCATCCCGCAAAAATTATACCCAACCTGAGACAATCGCCTAAAAACTGAAAAAAATATGGCTCTCAGACTATGGAGACACTAAAACATGTTTTTTTTTTTGTTTCAAAAAGGATATTATTGTGTAAAACCAAAATAAATGAAAAAAGTATACATATTGGGTATCGTCGCGTTCGTAACGACCTGCTCTATAAAAATATAACATGACCTAACCCCTCAGGTGAACGCCGTAAACATAAAAAATAAAAACGTTGTAAAAAAAGCCATTTTTTTGCACCTTACATCACTAAAAGTGTAATACAAAGCGATCAAAAAGGCGTATGCCTCCAAAAATAGTACCAATCTAACCGCCATCTCATCCCGCAAAAAATGAGCCCCTTCATAAAACAATTGCCCAAAAAATAAAAAAACTATGCCTCTCAGACTAAAACATGATTTTTTTTGTTTCAAAAATGCTTTTCAGTGTTAAATGTAAAAAAATAAAAAAAAAGTAGACATATTGGGTATCTCCACGTCCGTAAGAATCTGCTCTATAAAAATATCACATGACCTAACCCCTCAAGTAAACACTGTAAAAAAAAAAAAAAACTTTGTCAAAAAGCCATTTTTTTGTCACCTTACATCACAAAAAGTGTAATAGCAAGCGATCAAAACGTCATATGACCCCCAAATAGTGCCAACCTAACCGCCACCTCATCCCGCAAAAATTATACCCAACCTGAGACAATCGCCTAAAAACTGAAAAAAATATGGCTCTCAGACTATGGAGACACTAAAACATTTTTTTGTTTCAGAAAGGATATTATTGTGTAAAACCAAAATAAATAAAAAAGTATACATATTGGGTATCGTCGCGTTCAGTAACGACCTGGTCTATAAAAATATAACATGACCTAACCCCTCAGGTGAACGCCGTAAACATAAAAATAAAAACGTTGTAAAAAAGTCATTTTTTGTCACCTTACATCACAAAAAGTGTAATAGCAAGTGATCAAAAAGTCATATGCACCCCAAGATAGTACCATTCAAACCGCCATCTCATCCCGCAAAAAATGATCCCCTACATAGGACAATTGCCAAAAAAAAAAAAAAACTATAGCTTTCAGAATGTGGAGACACTAAAAATCATTTTTTCAAAAATGCTTTATTATGTAAAACTGAAACAAAAACCCCAAAAAGTAGACATATTTGGTATTGTCGCATCCGTAACAACCTGCTCTATAGAAATAGCACACAATCTAACCTGTCAGTTCAATGATGTAAATAACAAAAAAATACAAAACTGTCCCAAAAAAGCTATTTTTTTGCAAATTATCCATTTTAATCCATTTTTCCAGTAACAAAGCAAGGGTTAACAGCCAAACAAAACTCAATATTTATTGCCCTGATTCTGTAGTTTGCAGAAACACCCCATATGTGGGCGTAAACTGCTGTATGGCCAAACGGCAGGGCGTAGAAGGAAGTGAACGCCATATGGTTTTTGGAAGGTGGATTTTGCTGGACTGGTTTTTTGACACCATGTGCCATTTGAAGCCCCCCTGATGCACCCCTACAGTAGAAACTCCAAAAAAGTGACCCCATTTTGGAAACTACGGGATAAGGTGTCAGTTTTGTTGGTACTATTTTAGGGTAAATATGATTTTTGGTACTTCTATATTACACTTTTTTTGAGGCAAGGTAACAAAAAATAGAAATTCCAAAATTTCATCTCTATTTGCCAATAACTCTTGTGGAACACCTAAAGGGTTAACAAAGTTTGTAAAATCAGTTTTGAATACCTTGAGGGGTGTACTTTCTTAGATGGAGTCACTTTTTTGGAGATTCTACTCTAGGGGTGCATTGAGGGGCTTCAAATGGGACATGGTGTCAAAAATCCAGTCCAGCAAAATCCGCCTTCCAAAAACCATATGACGTTCCCTTACTTCTGTGCCCTGCCGTTTGGCCATACAGCAGTTTACGCCCACATATGGGGTGTTTCTGAAAACTACAGAATCGGGGCAATAAGAATTTGTTTTGTTTGGCTGTTAACCCTTGCTTTGTTACTGGAAAAAATGGATTCAAACGGAAAATTTTCCAAAAAATCGAAATTCTGAAATTTTATCTCCATTTGCCATTAACTCTTGTGGAAAACCTAAAGGGTTAATGACGTTTGTAAAATCAGTTTTGAATACCTTGAGGGGTGTAGTTTCTAGAATGGGGTCATGTTTGGATGGTTTCTATTATGTAAGCCTCACAAAGTGACTTCAGACCTGAACTGGTCCCTAAAAAGTAGGTTTTTGAAAATTTCTGAAAAATTTCAAGATTTGCTTCTAAACTTCTAAGCCTTGTAACGTCCCCAAAAAATAAAATGGCATTCCCAAAATGATCGATACATGAAGTAGACATATGGGGAATGTAAATCAATAACTTTTTGGGGCGGTATTACTATGTATTATAGAAGTAGAGAAATTGAAACTTGGAAAATTGCTAATTTTTCCAAATTTTTGGTAAGTTTGATATTTTTTTATAAATAAAAATAAAATTTTTCAACTTAATTTTACCAGTGTCATGAAGTACAATATGTGACGAAAAATCATTCTCAAAATGGCCTGGATAAGAAAAAGCGTTTTAAAGTTATCACCACATAAAGTGACAGTGGTCAGATTTGCAAAAAATGTCCTTTAGGTGAAATAGGGCTGAGTCCTTAAGGGGTTAAATGGCACCTTTACAAAGTTTATCTTGTCCTGCAAAAACCAAACCCTTCTATAGCTATGTTAATGGTAAAAATTAAAAAAAAAATACAATGGCTCCGACAAGGAAGGGAAATAAAAAAATAAAATTCCACTCAGGAAGGGGTTTAAATTGTTTGAACTCAAGTAACTCTCGGTATTTTACATGCAATATTTTTTTTCAGTACATTACACAAATATATTATTGGATGTTATGGTTGATATTATAGTTTCTTAAACAAAAAAAAATTACAAAAATATTTAGAATATAATCACAATGGCAATTTCATGCAACACTTGTGTATTCTGTATGAATCCATGTAGAATCCAAGTAAATTCCGTGCAAATCCATAGAAGAAATCCAAAGATCAGCTGCTAATTTCTGTCCAAGATTCCACCTCAGTTTTTTTTTTTTTCATGCAACTATAAAGTCATGTGAACATAGCCTATGTGAAGTAGATGTGTGATATTCCTACATTTATTGCATCCCAAAAAATGTTAAATTTTTTTGCATTTAAACTTGCCTGTTTTATTCTGCTTTTTATGAACTGAAACTGAATTGCATATTCTGGGTGAGGCAACATTTCTATAAAGAAGGTAGACTCGTTAATTTTTAACGATAATTTGTTTTCCCTTAGTCCTAACAGCAGCACAGATGGGGTTAACCACCCCCTGTGGACTGGCAGGACCGGCGGAATGTTTAATGAGCCCAAGACTAATAACTCAATTTAACAATTAAGTATCTCCTTAAAAGGAGGAAGTCAGACTGTTTGTTGGACCTTTGTTGGATTGTTAGAAATTAACGATTCCCTTACGTCCTACCAGCAGCACAGATGAGGAGATAGCAAGAAGAAACCCCTAGGGAGGTCCTTCCTGCCTGGCAGAACTAAGAAACGTCTGCCCAAAGGCCGAAAACTCAGCTAGACTGGCATCTAGTCTATAACGGGAGATGAATGTCGATTCAGAGCTCTAGGAGGCAGCTTTGCAAATCATGTTAAGAGGCAGAAGACTCCTCTCGGCAAAAGAAGTAGCCACAACTCTAGTAGAGTGGGCCTTCATGAATCCCGGAGGGTCCAGAGATTGTGGAAACAAAGGATTCCTTAATAGCCTCCTCAATCCACCGACTGATAGAAGGTTTGGATGCCTTACAGCCTTTAAACTTACGGCAACAGGATTAGCAGATTCTCATCTTTTCTGAACTCCTTGATCTATCCACATAGATCCGGAGACATCTCGAGACGTCCAAAGGATGTCTAGCAGGTTCCTAGGAGGAGGTGGTAGATGTCGACAGAACCGGGAGGAATATCAGCTGGTTGATGTTCTGGAAGGAAGGAACTTTAGGCCTAAAATACGGGAGGAATCTAAGAAGGTCCCGGTCATGTAAAAAAATGGTATAGGGCTGATGTGCTGAGAGAGCTTGAAGCTCAGAGATCCTCTTGGCCAAAGTCACTGCAAGGAGAAACACAAACTTCCAAGTGACGAACTTGATGTCCACCTCCTCTAACAGTTCAAAGGGGGGAGATGCTAACCCCCTGAGAACTATTGATAAATCCCATTGAAAAATGAGTCTCAGTACTGTAATCTTTAATCTTTCAGCTCTTTTAAGGAACTGTTTGATCAGCGGGTCCTGAGAAAAAAGTCTGTTAAGGCAAGCTGAGATGGCTGAAACTTGAACCTTCAGAGTAGAAGGGCAAGGCCTCTATCAAGGCAGTCTTGCAGGAACTGAAGGATAGCAGAGAGGGGCGGATCTGCAGACGCCACCTCAGTTGAGGTACAACAGGATGAGAATATCCTCATAATACCAGAGTAGGCTCTCTTGGTAGAGTCCGCTCTAGAATGAGACAGCGTTCTCAGGACCGACTCTGAAAGCCCTTCTATTCTGGGAAGGGACTGATCAACCTCCAGGCTGTCAGGTTAAATCTGTGCAGATCTGAGCAGAGGTGAGTGTCCCACGACACCAGGGTCTGCTGTGGGGGGAGCCTCCAATATTGTCCTCGACTCAACTGGGTGAGCTAGGTAAACCAGGATCTCTTCAGCCAAAACAGTATGATGGCTATCACCGAGGCCTGATCCTGACGGATTTTCATCAATACCCTCGGAATCATGGAAAACGGAGGGAAGATGTATGCCAGCCTTAACCTCCAGGATATTGACAGAGCGTCTAACGCCAGGGGGTTGTCCTCCCTGTAAAGGGAGCAAAACCTCTCCACCTTGGCATTGAACCTTGTTGCCATGAGATCCACCTCTGGCATACCCCACTTGAGGACTATCTGCTTGAATATCTCCGGTTGTAAAGACCACTACACTGACGGAAGACCGCGGCTCAGCCGCTATCATATTGAGGGAGCCTTGGATGTGGATCGCAGATAAGTGGGAAAGGTACAACTCTGCCTAATCCAGAATCACTCCGATCTCTGACAGGAGGAGAAGTGATCTCGTGCCTCCCTGCTTGTTGATGTAAAGTACTGCAGTCATATTGTCTGACTGGAATTTCACTGCTTTGCCCCGGATCTGAGGGGCTAAGTGAAGGAGGGCTAGCCGGATAGCTTGAATCTCGCTGAGATTGGATGAAAGAAGCCACTTCTGTGGAAACTAGGTCCTGTGAACTGGAGTGTCGTCTAAGTAAGCGTCCCAGGCTACTTGGGACGCATCCATAGTCAATATGACCCTGGTTGGCTGGGTCATAGACTTCCCATCTAAAAGATGGCACCACCATCTGAGGGAATACCGAGTTCACCGAGACAGGGAGCACAGAGAGTTCAGCCCAGCAGGGCTGCCATTCCATCTGGAGAGGACCTCTGACTGTAGAGGGCGGAGGTGCCATAGAGCCCAAAGGAACTGCTTCCGCAGACGCTGACATGAGCCCCAACATCTTCATGAGAGTCCGGATTGGAACTCGCCTGGGAACGGAAAGGAACTTGCCGTGTTCTGAACCCGGATCTTCTTTCTGAAGTCAACTGGAGCGACATCCCAGTGGAGTCGATTATGAAGCCTAGATATCTTACTGAAGTCGACGGGCTCACGTTCAACTTCTGCCAGCTGATGATCCAACCTAGGCGGAACAGAAAGGAGATTGTTACCTGAAGAAGTTGGGTTAGGACCGCTAGAGCAGAGACTTTTAAAGCCAGTCGTCCAGATATGGAATGATGGTCAGTCCTTGAAGCCTCAAAGCCGCCACCACAGAAACCACCACCTTGGTAAAAGTGTGAGGGGCAGAAAAAATGCCAAAAGGAAGGGCAACAAACAGAAGATGCCTGACAACACAGGACACCTGGACCGTGATCCTGAGATACTTCCTGGAAGCAGGATGGATCAGGATGTGCAGATATGCATCCTTGAGGTCCAGGGTTGCCATTAAGTCTCCAGGATTGAGGACGTGAACTACTGACCTGATGGTTTCTACACGAAACTTCACCTTCCTTATAAACCGATTGAAATATCTCAGATCGATAATCATCCGGAGATCTCCTGAAGCCTTGGGAACCAGAAAAAACTGGTGAATGGATCCCTAGGCCCCGTTCTCCTGCCGGAACCTCCTCCAGAGCCCCCTTGCAAATGTAGTCCTGAATGTAGGTTTCCAGGATCGCTTGCCTGGCAACTTGTAGAAGGTTGATCTTGACAAACCTGTCCAGAGGAATAGAGGTGAGGTTGACTAAATAACCCTCGGAAATTATGTTCACGACCTAGGGATCCGAGATCTCTCGGATCCACTCTTCTCAGAAGTGGGAGAGACGACCCCCGATGGGTACATGAAGCATAGGAGTGGGGAAGCTTATTGGCAGGACGGTAGGAGTAACGGGAATTACCAAAAGCCTCGAAGAGGCCCGTAGTCAGGAGGTGGAATTTCCATCTTTGGCTCCTCCAAACCCTTTCGCTGCGCTCTCCAGTCACTTTGAGAGCTTGTTCGCTGGCCAGACCTACCACCGAGGCTTGTCTGCCCTGCCCTCGAAAGGACTGCTGGGAAAGGCTCTTCACCTTGTCTGAAAAGCCCTCCATGATCTTATCCAGCTCTGAACCGAACAAACGGTTGGGCTCGAGTGGAAGGCCACATAAGCTGTATTTTGAGGAATTGTCAGCGACCCAAGGCTTAAGCCAAAAAAGCAGAAAGGCCGCCGACCCCGGGGCCATGCTAAATATAGGCCTAAGACATCATTTGATAGTATTGTCACAGGGCGCCAAAGGCACTCTTTGTCTCCCATCAGCCACAGACCTGCTGCTTAGCTTCGGGAGCAAGGATCTGTGTTTGGCCTCTTTCCCAGGGTAGCTTTACTAGTGGGGAAGCTCCCTCGCTAGCTTCAAACTGGAGCTGTGCGATATCGCACAAGAAGTCCGTAGCCAGGTTGATGGTTTTGAAAGGCAGCCAGTATGTCGTCCTGGAAAAAACCTCTGGTTCATGTCAACTTGAATTTGATTCCGGCAAGACCAGAGAAACGTAGAGACTTCAGAAGCCGCTATGGCTGTGGAAGCGAAAGCCGCAGCTGCCATATGACCCCTTCTTAGTGTGCACTCTGCAAGGGGGTCCTGCAAGCTAGACCCATTGTCTGCAGGAACCAGAGTGCGCTTAGACAACTTGGCAATGGCTCCCCATGAATCCACCAAGGGTTTAGCCATCGGGAACATGGATTTAAACTTCTTTGTTAAAACTGGAACCTCCAGGTTTTTTCCACTCTGTAAACATGACAGAGAAGAGGGTCTCATCCGCTTTAAAGACACGAGTGCCCGAGTAGCAGGATCCAAAGGCTCCCCACGGTCAACATCATAGTCCCCCGACCTGATGGACTTGAGCAATTTCTGTGTCTTTTCAGGGGGGAAAAAACACAAGGTCAGCTCCTCCTCATTCGAGGAGGAAGGAACTAAGGAGACCAAGAAGGTCTCTCTACCAGGACAGAGGTCTCCCAAGCTGGTATTTGCCCAGCCTTAAGCTGTTTACATTCTGCGATCTCATAAGTACAGGTATGATAAGCTTACAATAACCGAATCTGTACTGCAATGGTAGCAGGATAGATGCTTCCTCCTAGAATCCACTTTCCTGCCTTCCGAATCCCGCGGAGAAGACATCACTGCGGGAAAAAAGGGACAAGTAAAACATTTGTAAACCACCTATCTACACAGGAAAGGTAGAAAAACAAACCGGAGGCAGCTGAGGACCGGAGGAAAAAAACACCACAAGTGGAACAACCAACTTTAGGACTCTGGGAGATAGCTGAAAAAGCATATGCCAGAGACCTGCATAAGAAAAAAATACTTAAAATTTTCGCATGAAAATGCGAAAAATTGCATTCGCGATAAAAAAAAACGCATCTATGAGATGCCCGTGAAAAAATCGCAGACGGATTACCCAGAAGTGACGCAAAAGGAGAATCCTGCGTCACCTCCGGAAGATGGCGGCGCCCAGGGACCGAGAATCCTGGACCGAGGACGCCGCCAAAATAACCCAGCCAGGCGCAACTGCGCGGGGCCGGCAGCAGATAAGCTGCCAGCCAAACTGACAAGGTACCTAGGAAAGGGCAACGCCATTAGCCAAACGAAAAGAAGGCTCCCCGCACTCTCCATAAGAAAGGGGGGAACAAACCGCCTAGTCCCTTAGACGTAAGGGAACATACACTTGCCAGAATCCTGATTGCCATAGAAGCAGCAGAATTGAATTGCTTGCTGTTTTTTTAGCATATGATCTACAGCTACACCCAGATTATTTTCTACATTTGATAGATGCATAACTTTTCATTTTTCTACATTGATTCTCATTTGTAAAGCAACTGTGTAAACTGTGTAAACAGTGTAGTTATGTCAGCTTGTAAGTAAATACTAGCCCTCCATTTGTATCCTCAGTAATAGCATATTTTATACCTGATGGGAAAATAGAGCCGTCAGTAAGTAAAAGGTGCCCATTGAGCAACAGATCTGGCAGACTATTGTGGCTTCCATTATAAAAGGAAGCCACAATGCGTGAACTGAGCCTTACACTATGTGCACATGCACTTTTCTATAACTGTAGTACATAAGTATAGAAAAAAGTTTTGCAATATAATACATGCGTAAGCCAAACTTCCCTGATATTCCTTTCAACCTTAATATTGCGTGTAACATAGTAACATAGTAACATAGTAACATAGTATATAAGACCGAAAAAAGACATTTGTCCATCCAGTTCGGCCTGTTTCCTACAAGTTGATCCAGAGGAAGGCAAAAAACCCCTGTGAGGCAGAAGCCAATTTTCCTCACTTAAGGGGAAAAAAAATTCCTTCCCGACTCCAATCAGGCAATCAGAATAACTCCCTGGATCAACGACCCCTCTCTAGTAGCTATAGCCTGTAATATTATTACACTCCAGAAATAAATCCAGTCCCCTCTTGAATTCCTTTATTGTACTCACCATCACCACCTCCTCAGGCAGAGAGTTCCATAGTCTCACTGCTCTTACAGTGAAGAATCCTCTTCTATGTTTGTGTACAAACCTTCTTTCCTCCAGACGCAGAGGATGTCCCCTTGTCACAGTCACAGTCCTGGGGATAAATAGATGATGGGACAGATCTCTGTACTGACCCCTGATATATTTATACATAGTTATTAGATCTCCCTCAGTCGTCTTTTTTCTAAAGTGAATAACCCTAATTTTGATAACCTTTCAGGGTACTGTAGATCCCTCATTCCAGTTATTACTTTAGTTGCCCTCCTCTGAACCCTCTCCAGCTCTGCTATGTCTGTCTTGTTCACAGGAGCCCAGAACTGTACACAGTACTCCATGTGTGGTCTAACCAGTGATTTGTAAAGTGGTAGGACTATGTTCTCATCACGGGCGTCTATGCCCCTTTGATGCAACCCATTATCTTATTGGCCTTGGCAGTAGCTGCCTGACACTGGTTTTTGCAGCCTAATTTGCTGTTTATTAAAATTCCTAGATCCTTTTCCATGTCAGTGTTACCGAGTGTTTTACCATTTAATATGTACGGGTGACTTGCATTATTCCTTCCCATGTGCATAACTTTACATTTGTCAGTGTTAAACCTCATCTGCCATTTTTCTGCCCAAGCCTCCAATCTATCCAGAGCCCTCTGTAGCAGAAAACTGTCCTCTTCAGTGTTAATTACTTTACACAGTTTAGTGTCATCTGCAAAAATAGATATTTTACTGTGCAGGCCTTCTACAAGATCATTAATAAATATATTGAAGAGAATAGGGCCCAATACTGACCCCTGAGGTACCCCACTAGTTACAGTGACCCAATCTGAGTATCTACCGTTAATAACCACCCTCTGTTTTCTGTCACTCAGCCAGTTACTTACCCACATACAGACATTTTCTCCCAGTCCGAGCATCCTCATTTTATATACTAACCTTTTATGAGGTACGGTGTCAAATGCTTTGGAGAAGTCCAGATATACGACATCCATTGATTCACCGCTGTCAAGTCTAGAACTTACCTCCTCATAGAAGCTGATTAAATTTGTTTGGCATGACCGATCACTCATGAAGCCATGCTGATATGGCGTTATTTGCTTATTTTCATTGAGATACCCCAAAATAGCATCTCTTAGAAACCCTTCAAACAGTTTACCAACAATAGATGTTAAACTTACCGGCCTATAATTTCCAGGCTCTGTTTTTGGACCCTTTTTGAATATTGGCACCACATTTGCTATGCGCCAATCCTGTGGAACATTCCCTGTTATTATAGATTCCGTAAATATCAGAAATAATGGTCTGGCTATGACATCACTTAATTCCCTTAGGATACGGGGGTGTATGCCATCCGGTCCTGGCGATTTGTCTATTTTAATCTTTTTAAGTCGCTGTTGTACTTCTTCCTGGGTCAGACAGGGCACTTTTAATGGGGATTTACTTTTACATTCTGCATTTCATCTGACAGTTTATTTTCCTCAGTGAATATAGTGGAGAAAAAAATATTTAATAGTTTTGCTTTATCCTCGTCGCTCTCTGCAACACCCCCTCATTGCTATGTAGAGGGCCGACTCCTTCAGATTTATATTTTTTACTATTTATATAATTGAAGAACATTTTAGGGTTAGTTTTACTCTCTTTGGCAATTAATCTCTCGGTCTCTAGTTTGGCAAATTTTATTCGTTTTTTACATATTCTATTTTTTTCCTTATAGTTTATTAGTGCTTCCTGACTCCCCTCCTGTTTTAGCAATTTATATGCTTTCTTTTTGTCATTTATTGCCTTCTTTACGGTTCCATTTATCCACATTGGTCTCTTATTGTTCCTTAGCCTTTTATTCCTATAAGGTATGTACCTCTCAGTAATTAGATGTTACAATGCTTTTAAAAATCTCCCATTTTATGGTTGTATTTTTATTTTTGAGGACTTTGTCCCAGTTAGTTAGGCCTATGGCCTCGCTTAGTTGGCTAAATTTTGCTTTTTTGAAGTTTGGTATTTTTGTTCCTCCCTTTAGAAACTCTCGTTTGAAGGATAATTGGAAGGTTATAACTTTATGGTCACTATTTCCCAGGTGTCCCCCAACCTGCACATCTGTTGTTCTATCAGGTCTATTGGTTAATACTAAGTCCAGTATGGCCGTCCCTCTAGTGGGGTCCTGAACCAGTTGGGAAAGGAAATTGTCTTTGGCTATTGCCAAGAACCTGTTTCCTTTATGGGATGTACAGCTTTCAGTTTCCCAGTCTATATCTGGGTAGTTGAAGTCCCCCATGATAACGACTTCATTATGATTTGCCGCCTCGTCTATCTCGTTTAGTAATAGATTTTCTGTGGACTCTGGTATATTAGGTGGTTTATAATACACTCCTATTAGTATTTTATTATTGTTTTTTGCTCCATGTATTTCTACCCACAGTGACTCCACATGTTCATGTCCCTCAGAGATGTATTCTCGAATTACAGGATTTAGACACGACTTCACGTAGAGGCAGACCCCTCCACCTCTCCGGTTTTGACGATCCTTTCTAAACACACTTTCTTAAAATTATCATAAAAAAAAATCGGAGAACTTCTAAGTCCGTGGATTTTATGGTCAGGAAAACTGGAGTAAGGAAAATAGGTTTGTTCTTTTAGGCTACCTTCACATATGTCCGCCGATCCGGATCAGTTCCCCTCCAGCGGGAAGTAGAAAACATGGCAGGAACCTAAATCTAGAACTGATCACATCGTTTTCAAATAGCACCGGACAGAAAAACGCTACATGCTGCACTGTGTAAATCAGTGGATAGTCACATCTGTGTACTGAAAGAAGTACACATTTATCAGTTATGTCGAGCTTCCAGCCTAAAATACACAACTGATTTGTGTGAAACTGGCCTTAAAAATGTTATACTATCAGTTTTAAAACACTGGAAAGAAACACATTTATGTGACTTTGGCTTGCAGTTGTTAGGATTTATCACATTTCCAAATCTTAGATGATTGGAAATCTATTCATTTACATTTACAAAGCAAATATTACATAACATGTTCCGGGTTACAGCTTCTCAGCAGTAGCAAATGTAATGCTTATCTTCCACAAATACCCAAGCATACCATTTGACAGACAATGCAATAAGCATAAGATATCCCAATGGAGTTAATATTCTTCAGATACATTCACCTTTTAGCAGAATACTATGATTTTTCTCCAACAAAACAGATAGAAATGGTTATTTAGGTTTGCTTCTCCATAATTAATAATAATCATCTAAAATCATTTTTCCTTAAAAAGTGTATCAGAAAAGGTCATAATGACTGTAAAATTAAAACATGTTTGCTATAAATTTTAAACATTTTAGCAAAGTCCATCTTATTAAAAAAAAAACTTTTTATTTTTTTTTTATTTGAAAGGAACAAATAAGTGTAATCTGCATTCATGCCACTTGATTATTTGGCTGACTCTTTAATTTTTTCTTTAAGATATAAAATTGACAGACGTGATTGCAGATCCTGGAATGAGGTATCAGGTGACTGCACAGGAAGTCACCTGCACAGGAAGTCACAGGTAAAGACGTTGTAAGAAAAATGTTTTTGCCGATCAGGAGATTCACCAGAGTATTTTAGTAACCTACGACTAATAATACAATTAACCCACCAAGAAAAAATAAATTGGACATTTATAGATATGGTGAAACAAATTTATAATTCTTGTAAATCTTGTTTTTTTAACTGCCTGTGAAATTAAATATTATTTATTGTTAAACATAAAAAACTCAAGCTATGTGCCCTGAATTAAACCATATCAGGCATACAGTGGTATTAACCCAGTGTTATATTGAGCCCCTGGTAAATTGTCTTTGGCCTTTGTGTCTCAATGCCCATAGTAGTAAACACCACTTAGGTATCAGTTCCATCTGGTGAAATGCAAGAGATAAGCCTGTGCATTGAGTATAATCACTAGAAATACTGTGACCAGAACCAGTGGGTATAGTAAAGTGCCAAGTTATAGGTAAAACCCTACTTCTCTGAGTCCACTAATAGAAAGAAGAGGGCAGTAGGGACAAATGTTTCACTCTGACTAGATCCTGTACTGTATTGCCAGCAGGATAGTGGCTGTATGTTTGGGATTGGTGTCAGTGGTGAGCTCTTCTTCCTAATCAGAGCAAAGGAAAGCGTAAGAGCTAGCAGATCAGACGCAGGACTGCCGGGGGCGCACTCAAACAATTAGATGATATAGTTCAGGTTGACTTTATTAATTAGACGACGCGTTTCGGGGTAACATACCCCTTTCTCAAGTCTAAAAGATATATACAATATTCATGTGCACAGCTGATAAAAGACTAGTGTGTAATCAGTGAATAGAAAAAATATATATAAAATATATAAAAATATATATATATATAAATAACTATAACAATACAACAATACGAGAAATACAATAGATAAAGGACTTTATACTTAAATCCATGTTCGTAAATGTATATATACACGTGTTCATACATCTACAGTTGTCTGAAATTAATTAAAAATGAATAAAAATCCGAACACCCAGAACTTAAAAAGAAACAAAACAACCACACAGTAAAGATCTTTAATCTCTCAGGCTTCCCTTTGACCACAGCGCAAACTTCAGTCCTCATGAGAGGACTATCTTTCTGCCCAGATAGCAAATTTAATGAGTTTCAACTCTTTGTAGATCTCAACAGATTTATTAGAAAACTCACTTTACTAAGACACTTCGCCATTAATCCTGGACCAAAGGTGGAGAATCCGTCTACCGTACATAAAGAAACTGAGGATATAACGATCCATACAAACTTGAAACCACAATCCACTTTTAATCCCACCCACCATAGAGGGAACCATTTGAATACCTTTTTCTCACTAGTAGCCAAAGAGATGAGAGATATAAATAGAAATAAAAATAATATGAATACAAACAAAAATGCGAACAAAAACAGCAGGATTCCGAACAATCTCTCGAGAGAAGAAAAAACGGCACTTAAGGAACTGAGCGAAAATGAAAACCTAATCATTAGGAGTGCAGATAAGGGTGGAGGAATAGTTCTACAACACCGAACAGATTATATCAATGAAGCAAATAGAATTCTGAATGACCCTCTTTATTACGAATTGCTCACCACCAACCCCTGAAAGAAGATGTAAAGAACCTTAACACTCTATTAAAAGAAGCCGAGGACAGGGGAATCTTAACGAAGAAAGAAAAAGAATACATAGCGGTCGAACACCCCGATATGGCATTCTTCTACCATTTGCCGAAGGTCCATAAGGACATACAAAACCCCCCAGGGAGACCCATTATCTCTGGGATTAATTCCCTGACATGTAATCTCTCTCATTACGTGGACCTGTACCTTCAAAAATACGTATTGGAACTTCCATCATATCTCCGTGACGCATCTCAGCTAATTACATTAT
Source organism: Bufotes viridis (assembly GCA_033119425.1). Taxonomy (NCBI): domain Eukaryota; kingdom Metazoa; phylum Chordata; class Amphibia; order Anura; family Bufonidae; genus Bufotes; species Bufotes viridis. The sequence goes on along the minus strand of CM065593.1, from coordinate 218,076,709 downwards.
TAAAAGGAATCAAATGGAAACCCACCTACCTTTGGCTCACCCTGGATATAACGTCGCTTTATTCCAATATCCCTCATGAAGAAGGAATCAACACTAGCAGCCAATACTTATCTACAGACACCCAACTTTCACCGGAACACAAAAAGTTCATCCTAGACGCCATCCGCTTTATTTTGTCAAATAACGTATTCTCTTTTGAGAATAAGATCTACAGACAGTGCAAAGGGACCGCAATGGGGACGCGCTTTGCGCCAAGTTTTGCCAATTTATATATGGGCATATTTGAAGAGTCCCACATTCTCAACGATCCCCACTGGACCAAAAACATCATTCTGTATAAACGATACATTGATGACTTAATCCTGATTTGGGATGGGTCAAAAGAAAAAGCCGAAGACTTCATTTCCCATCTAAATTCCAACTCTTCTAACCTCTCCTTTACAGCAACAATCTCCACATCCTCCATAGAATATCTCGATCTGGTCCTCTATATAGAAAACAACATAATTCACTCCAAAACCTTTTTCAAAAAGGTTGACAGCAATAGTTACCTCGATTATCGAAGCGCTCACTACAAAAACTGGAAGCGAAATGTACCGTTTAGTCAATTCAAACGAATCAGGAGGAATTGCACCAACACGGAGATTTTCCACGCACAAAGCGAAATCCTGAAATCAAGATTTATTCAGAAGAATTACCCCAAAAATCTTGTGGAAAACGCTTTCTCCGGGCCAATAGACTTAATCAAGAAGAAAGTTTGCAACCTAAAAGAAAGATAGCAACCCCGAGCAGAAAGACAACACCACGGTTAATCGCCAGTCATCATTCATAACCACCTATAACTCTAACCATGGGACCCTCCGTACAATCTTTGGGAAACACTGGCATTTACTGATCAACGATCCATACCTCAGCAGCATAATACCACCCAAACCTCATATCACTTTCAGAAGGGCAAAGACTATTAGAAATATACTCGCACTCCAGCCGTCTGAAGAAGAAGAGAAAGGAAAGAAATAGTAGCCGAAAAGAAGAATTAGGAATGTTTCCCAGTCTGATTGGGAGCTTTAAATGTGGCCACTCTCTTTGTAAATGTTGTGAGAACATTTCACATCGAGTACACACCTTTACCAGCAATTCCACAGGTAAAAAATTCGATATAAAAGAATTTTTCAATTGTTCTTCATTCTACATCATCTACATGATAGAATGTACCTGTGGCCTCCAGTACATTGGACGAACAATCCAAACCCTCAGGGAACGTCTTAACAAACATAGATGGAACGTAACAAGAGGGTTTTTAAAACACGGAGTATCCCGTCATTTCCTATCAGTTCATGATAAAGATTTCTCAAAATTAAAAATCACACCGATTGAAGCGATTCCTGCCGACGCACCAAACAGATTCCGAATACTCCAAAAACGAGAAATGTTTTGGATTTTCAAACTTCAAACTCTTGAACCATACGGCCTGAATGAAAGTTTGGAAAGCAAATGTTTCTGATGCCAGCCTAAGCCGTTACCTGGAACGCAAGCAAAACCCTCCCCCCCTTACCAGATTCCATCCTTTGTGATCCTAATCGGGCCATCACATATCGCACCTGGTGGCCCCATCACAATATGTATTCAAGCCCCTTAGCTTTACCCCATGATATGAATTAGGCCCTTTTTAGTATTATTTTTTATTTATTTATTTATTTATTTATTTTTTTATATTATATTTTTTTTTTTTTTTTTTTTTTTTGTTGTTTTATATGTCCCTTCTCACCATTACTATATTAAATTCTCTCACCATGTCACATCAATTATTTATTTAGAATACCATCTTAATATAACATTCCTTTCTTTACCATACAGGTAAGCCACTCTTGCGCAAGTTTTTCCACCTAGGCATAACCGACTGTTTATACCACAACACATCAAATCACATCATACCAATCCCATTAGTCTTTATTCATTTATTCAATTAGGTCCAGCATTCCTTCACAGCATTACATCGCACCCAAACCCTCAGCATCATCCGGAGCTGTTAATGACACTACGGGTCCAGCTCCCTCCTCTACTTCAAGCGCAACTAGCAGATCGCTCTCTGGCCACGCCCCCTGACAGGAGCAGCCTATCACAGCGCGGCTAGCTCCCTTTCTTCCCTCTTATCTCCTCCAGCAAGACGCGCGCCCCCGTACAGGAGTCGGCGTCTACTCCACGTGCTTGAGCGGCCGTGTTAGCACTTGCTGACCCGTTCCCAAAGGTAAACTCTCCAAATCGACTGTTATCAATCGGATGAGACATCATCCCTCACATAACAACTATATGTAATCTACCCAGGATTTATTCCTTATCTACCACTATACATTACCAACCGGGTTTATGTGTGTGTGTACATATACATGTATGTATGTGTGTATCTATATGTGTATGTATGTGTGTATGAGTATGTGTATATGTGTATGTATATATGTATGTATGTATGTGTATGTATATGTATGTATATATATGTATGTATGTAGGAGTGTGCATATGTGTATGTATGTGTGTATGTGTGTATATATACATATGTGTGTGTGTGTGTGTGTCTATGTGTGTATGTATGTATAGATATATATATATATGTGTATGTATGTATGTATGTGTATGTATGTGTGTATGTTTGTATATGTATGTAGGTAGGTGCACATGTATATGTGTATATGTATATATTCATATTTGATATTAGTAATCATTGACATCACAAAACATTTCGCTTCATAACAAAGATCTGTCAGTATTACTTTGATCTATTATGGGGTAGAATCCACCAGAGATAGAGAAATATATACATAGATTTATTGATATCAAATTCTGATGGACACTACCAACATTAATACCATTGATGCAAACGCTACTCTCTACCTTTATGTTACAATATAAACTAAATACTATTGTTCCTTACTGCTCCAGATCGAACAAAGGCCCTACAATCCCCAGACCGTGGTGTAAGAACGAAACAAATTTTAAGGTACCACTGACTATCTACGTCACGATAAACCATTTATACACTCAAACAATAATTATATCTCCTAGTTGTATGGAAAAGACAGAATAGTTAACACCTACTCCTGCCCAATAAATATTCCATTAGGGAGTAATTTATATAAAGAAACTTCCTTTTTATGATTTTTATTCATTTTTAATTAATTTTAGACAACTGTAGATGTATGAACACGTGTATATATACATTTACGAACATGGATTTAAGTATAAAGTCCTTTATCTATTGTATTTCTCGTATTGTTGTATTGTTATAGTTATTTATATATATATATATTTTTATATATTTTATATATATTTTTTCTATTCACTGATTACACACTAGTCTTTTATCAGCTGTGCACATGAATATTGTATATATCTTTTAGACTTGAGAAAGGGGTATGTTACCCCGAAACGCGTCGTCTAATTAATAAAGTCAACCTGAACTATATCATCTAATTGTTTGAGTGCGCCCCCGGCAGTCCTGCGTCTGATCTGCTAGCTCTTACGCTTTCCTCAACTCCAATTCGAGCCTAACTGGTGGACTGGCCACCGCCACAAGGCCCCGGACAAAGCCTAGGCTGCACCAACAATCGCAATCTGGTCATCCTCACTGTACACCTGCACTGGGGTTGTGTCCAATTAACACAACCCGAATAGGTGAGCAACATCACACATTTCACTTATCCAACCAGCTTTGACGATATCACCCTATGAGCGCCTTTTATCTCTCCATGTGCCATTAATTGCTAATCAGAGCAAAGGCTGGGCTCTATTGAAACTGACAGACCAGCTACCACCCCACTCTAAATTAAGAGTTGGCAAAATCAGCCCAGCTGATAACTGCTCAATAGGGTCAAGGCCTACACTCTGACTAGACCCAAATATATTGTATCACCAGCAAGGGCAGTAACTGTGTTTTTGGGACTAATAAAACAACTATAGGTTGTAAGTTTTAATCTTGATAGTAGAGTTTTTATTATGCAACATACAGCGATATTCATGTGTGACATTTTGGCTCACAGGCCTTCATCAGACACTGCCCATATACAAGTAAATAAAAAAATTTAAGTTACAATGACCAGATAGCATGTACATAAGGTATATTATGAAAAACAACAGGTTTCTTGGTGGCAAATTCTGGACGAATTTACAAGGAACGGTTCCTTTGATGGTAAGTTGTCATGTGCAAGCTTGTACAGAATCTATATGGATCAGAAGGATCATAATAATAGTTTACATAGACCAAATGTCAATCCAATTTATTTATAAGCCGTCAGTAGTGTACGGTGAAGGATATTATTAAGGAAAAAGGTCAAATATTGAGCTAGCAAGCATATATAAAAAAATGCTAAGAGAGAAAGCTCATATTGGTACACTTAATGTCTGCAGTAAGGTATAACACTTCCATATATGATCCAAGTTACTTACCTAAGCCGCAGTTGTGACTAAGAGGGTAAAGAAGTGAGCAGGCAGACATAGTATAAAGGCAGTCATGTTTAGTACGTGTATGTTGAAGGAGCGTTTATAGGTGGTGGGTGCTAGTAGGTTTAGATACAGGAGGAAGAGGAAGTGTCTTATGTTTGATGTACTGCGCATGCACGTGCGTTCCACCGATCCTGGAAGTTAGGAACTCATGGAATGCACGTGCCATTCGCTATGTAAAATAGTGAAATACCAGTAATAAAATTGAAAGAGCCATTATCCAATGTCAGGGATAGTGCAAGCAAAGAGTCCCAAGCAGTCCCATTGAGTTGGAACAGGCAGGAAAAGTATGGTTCGTGTTCCCCAGAGTTGTGCATGCGCAGAGTCAGCATGCGTTCCACCTGCCGACATTGTGGAACGCATCAGCCTGATAATGCGCTCCACTAGTCGTACGAGGTCTCTATGATTATAAGGGATAATATGTACTGACAGAATGAAAAGAGATGGTGGAGATATATGAGGAGAGAAAATGGAAAGATAGTGAATAAGAGGAATATAAGAAGAATATAAGAGGAATGAAAGAATTAAATATCAGAAGTAATGTGCAATTAGAAGTAGGTCAGGGGGGATACTGCAAATGATTGTATCGATGATGATATATCGATGACACATTCTGCATTTGGCAAGGATCACCTGATTTGCTCATGGAATTTAATAGCTACATCAATTCCATTTACACAGAACTACAATTTACTATCCATTATGACAACACGTCCATGAACTTAGACACAGTAGTCATAAGATATACCACAGGCAATTTAAGTACAGACCTCTACAGAAAACCTACAGATTGTAATGACCTACTATTGTTGAGCGTGAATATTCAAATCACGAATTTTAATCGCGAATATTGCCACTTCGAGAATTCGCAAATATTTAGAATATAGTGCCATATATTCATATTTGCGAATAGTGTTGATTACGAATATTCTAATCGCGAATTTATCGCTAATTTTTCGCAAAAAAATGGCACTTAGCAACATTCCTAGCAACCAATAGGAAAGTTGCCTACCTCTTAGTGTTGATCGCAAATATTCTAAATTTTTTATCTCGAATATATTACATTGCCAATTTTCGCAATAAAGTAAATAATGAATGGAGATCACGAAGTCTCGAATTTGCAAATATTCAGCCAAAAATTTGCGAAGTATCGCAAATTCAAATATTGCCTATGCCGCTCATCACTATAATCTACTACACTACACTAGTTTTCAACCACCTAGTACCAAGAAAGCCCTACTAGTGTCACAGTTCCAGAGAATAACCATAACCATAATAGTGCAACTACATGCTCACAACGACTAGAAGAAATGAAGACTAGATTCATTGAAAGAGGCTATCCAGCACATATAGTCAACCAACCAACACTGACTAGATTCAAACCGACACAAGAAACAAACCATATCCAGTTTGTACATACACATCATCCATGTGCTTGCAAAGTTCTAAATATCATACGGGGACATTGACACATCTTTCATAAAGCTTTTCCACTAATACCGGAATCTAGCCAACCCATACTACCTTGCAATCTACGACCAAAGAACTTACGCGACCTACTGATATGAGCCAATGAAAGGTCATCTACAGCCATACCGAGACAGATATTTCTACAAACACCAAAACAAGGTACATTCCCCTGTTTTCATTGCATGCAATGCACACACATTCTTGAAGGTGCAGAAATTTTTCACCCATATACAAGCAAAGCGATTCCAGTACGTGAATTTTTTTCATGTAACTCAGACTACGTGGCATACATTTTAAAATGTCCATGTGGCCTGATATATGCGTGTGAAACCACTCAGAAGATCCGGGAACGGATCTGCCAACATAAATTGACAATCGGAAAAAAGAATCTTCTTTTACCAGTTCCGGCCCATTTTGAGAAAACAAGACACAATATAGCTCAACTAAAATTCCAAGTGTTCAATGTTCCCCCACTCAGATGAGGAGGAGATAGGGCTAAACAACTTAAAGGGAATCTGTCACCAGCATATTAGCATTTTTTTTTTTACATGAATCCTTGTTTATTAAATTACCTTATTTCCATGAGTGTTCTTGGTTCTCTTTTTTGTCTTGTCATTTCTTGTAAAAATCACTTTTTCTAATATGCAAATGACCGTGTTAGGAGCCCAGAGGGGCGTTCCTCCTTTAGCAAGGTGCCCAGGAACGCCCCCCTGATGTGCCGTGCCCGCCTAAATTGAAAAAAAATAAAAACGCCTATAATCTGTAAAATCGCCTCCCGGAGGCGAGGCTAAATGCTAAAGTGGAACACATGCAGACTGCGCATACGCAACCCCGGGGCACACAAGCCGTACTTTTCCTGCCCGCTCCAACTCTATGGGACTGCTTGGGACTCTCTGCTTGCACTATACCTGACATGCGATAGCACCCCTTTCAATTTTATTACTGGTATTTCAATATTTTACATAGCGAATGGAGCGTGTGTTCCACAGGCCCCTAACTTCAAGGATCAGTGGAACGCACGCACATGTACAGTACATGAAACATAAGACACCTCCTCTTCCTCCTGTATGTAAACCTACTAGCGCCCACCTCCTATAGACGCTCCTTCAACACACATGTACTACACATGACTGCCTATATACTGCGTCTGGCTGCTCACTTCTTTACCTTCTTAGTCACAACTGCGGCTTAGGTAAGTAACTTGGATCAAATATGGAAGTATTTTACCCTACTCCAGACTTAAGTGTATATATATATATATATATATATATATATATATACTTTCTCTCTTACCATTTTTTTTTATATGTGCTTGCTATCTCAATATTTGGCCTTTCTTCCTTAATAATATCCTTTACCGTACACTACTTACAGTTAATAAATAAGTTGGATTGACATGTAAACTAGTATTATAATCCTTTTGATCCTATTGAAGTTAGCTTTAGATTCTGTACAAGCTTCCACATGACATCTTACCATCACAGGTACTGTTCTTGTAAATCGCGTTCAGAATTTGGCACCAAGAAACCTGTTGTTTTTAATAAAATATCTTATGTACATGCCATCTGGTCATTGTAACTTTGATTTTTTTATTTTTTATTTTGTATTTCCTTGTATATGGGCAGTGTCTGATGAAGGCCTGTGAGCCGAAACGTCACACATGAATATTGCCGTATGTTGCATAATAAAAACTCTTCTATCGAGATTAAAAAATACAAGCGGTAGTTGTTTTTACTATTGATAATGGGGTTGGAATCCTACTTACAGCTGACACACGGAGTGTGACAAAGATTTATTGTCACCTGTTTGAGACTAGTGTCAGTAGTGATCCCTCCTCTCTAAAGCAAAGGCTGAGCTGTATCACCATTGACAGCCCAGCTACCACACTGCTCAAAATAAGAATTTTGACAGAGTTGACATAGTATAATCAGCCCATCTGCCGAATGCACAGTGCGTTTTTCTGCTCACTTAAAGGGAGTGGTTCATCAGGAACATGCAGGCAGAGTGTTATTGGCAGACAAACAAACATAAAGGGGGAGATTTATCAAAGCTTATGTAAAGGAAAACTGGTTTAGTTGCCCATGGCAACCAATCAGATTCCACTGTTCATTTTCCAAAGGAGCTCATCAAAATGAAACGTGGAATCTGGTTGTTATGGGCAATTAAGTCAGTTATCCTTTACACCAGTTTTGATAAATCACGCCCAGTGATGAACGTCAGGGGCAATATTTGATTTCGCAATATTTCGGAAATATTTTCGCGAATATTCGTCAAATATTCGTGAATTCGCTATATTTGGCTAAAAGAAGGCAGGGATCAGTGAAGTGCCGATATTCGCATCGCAATAAAAAAATCGCGTTATGATTATTCGCGCTCCACTCACTGTCAGTTTTGAAACACAAATATTCGTAACGCGATTTTTATTGCAATGCAAATATCGGCACTTTACTGTACTCACTGTAAGTTCTCATTTAGACCACAAGCTAGAAGCAGGGGGGATGATCACATTTATTTTACACAGTACACATCATTGTGATGTGTACTGTGTAAAAAACGAATATTCGTCATTATGAATATATAGTACTATATTCAAAATAGTCGCAAATTCTCGAAGTGCCAATATTCGTGATAAAAGTTTATGCTTCTAATATTCGAGCTCAACACTATCCAGCACTAGTATGGCTGTGAAACACCATCTCTTAAATAGGACAGACTTCTCCTTAGGAGGCCTATGTATGTGCGGATGATGTAATAGTTGGATGTGGGTATGTGTGGCAGACAAGATTTCCAATCATTTGTTGGAGCATGACCCAAATATGGCACAATCATTCATAAAATGTGTATATGAGGGTAGCAAAAAAATAAACCAGTTAAAATTAGTGATTTTAGAAGGATAGGTTATCATAGTTGAAATCAGTAACTATGATATATATATATATATATATATATATATATATGTACATATATATAAAAGCCAAAATCAGGCAGCACTCCTCCAGTGTAAGTGATCCAATGGTGGACTCGTCCACCCCTGGTTACGGGGTCTCTTTACAACGCCAACAAATTGGCGCAGCACTCCTTAGGTAAAGTGAACAAAATAGTGTTTATTCACACATGTTAACACAGCAACGTTTCAGCTCTCTCACAGAGCCATTTTCAAGCCAAGTGAATAATACATATCAACATAGTATATTTATACAAAATTCATTATTGATTACACATGTGTATCATTAAAATCACGTGATAAATACTCTAAAAAAAGTCCAATGTGTCATTAATTCATTCTGTGCAAAGTTCATCCAAGGAGCCCCACGTCTCGCTCCACCGGAACAAATGGTGGTGTATAATAAAGTACATAATACTTTTTGTATTATGTACTTTATGAACCTAGAATACTTTATGAACCTAGAATATCTATGTGCAATAGAAATATTTTATCAGTAATTTCAAAAATTTCCTCATAAAATATTTCTAAAATGGATCTAAATATAACGAGCAAGAAAATATAATAAGGGTGACAAAAAGTTCCTATTTAAGAAAGCTGAAATTCAGCTATAAATAATATTTTCCTGTAAGATAACGAATAATACAATATAGTGATATCTATAACAGATCCTGAAATGCCAGACTGGTTAATGCTAATCAGTCCTTCTAACCCATACATTTCTCTCCTGCTGAAGATGTAATCAATAATGTATTGTAAAAACTTTAAGAACTGACAGCTTATTTCAGTAATCATTTCTGGCTTGCCTGAGACATGTGAATGTGCTCATCACTGTTCTTTTTTCATTAGCATATTGTGTACAATGGAGAACTTTGTCATTTTATGCACTTTAATTATTTATTTACCAGTTACGTAAGTGCAACCAGCTTCTACATGCATGGCTACCATTTTAAACCCCTCATGAAGGGGGAGTATCTGGTTTGTTTGTATCACTTTTTAAAGGATGAATGCTTTAGTAGACACAACAGCATACTTGTAAATAGACACAAATGTACTCCAAAGTAAATGTAATTAGAAAAAAAATGCATAGAAAAAGATTAAAGATATCTCTGTTCCTTAAATGGGTTTTCCAGTACAATTATGATGATGCCTATTTACACTATAGGCCATCAATATCTGAACGTTGGGGTCTAACACCCCACAATCCCCATCGATAAGCTGTTCTGCAGTGGTTCAAGTATTGGGAATACACAGCTCCATTTGTTGTGTAGCAGACACAGCTCATTACTGCAGCACTGCTGCTATTAAAGTGAATGTCCACCACATAATAGACAACAAAATTCCAGCTCTGACTTCTGGTGCCAGGGCAGAACAGATGATCGGTAGGGGGTGCAGGGTTTTGTACCTCCACCAATCAGCTGATAATAACCTATACTTATGATAGACAATCCATATAAAAGTACCAGAAAACCCTTTTAACTGTTCTATGGCGCATTTAAAAGAATAAAAAATATTAAGTTGTTCCCTAATGGTTTTCATAATTAGCTAGAAACTGAAAACAGGAAATCATAAGAATGTGTTTTAAATTTCCAGTCCTTATATGTCCACATACACTAAAGTAGCCTACAACTATCTTCAATAACTATCTTCAAGAAAGAACAATTTGAGATATGTGGGTGAATCAAAATTGGATATTTAATATTTTTGCTGCTGGGTTCCAGTATGCACTATAACTATAAACTGTTAAGATTACATTTTAAAGAGGGTATCTTTATGAGACAACCCCTTTAAGCTAGAGATTTATGATTGTTAATGATCTTCTGTTTTTCCATATGAAATGTTATATCATTGCAACAGATTGAAAATGAAATTCACTAGTACATGTTGGGATGGGGACAAATAGAGAGATTTGCTTTAGGATGTTGTGATTAAATTAGATCTAAAGAGGATTAGAATTGATTTTCTGACAAGATACCATTCAGTAATACCTGTTGGACTGGGTACCGCATGATGCCCTTGTGTGGCTGATGTGCAGCCCTTATGATAAGGCAAATGCATATGGCATAGCTGCTTTATATATGTTGTATTTATATTATATTTTCAGATACTAATCAGACATGAAAACTCCTGCATGCTGGACTGTTCCACCCAGGCATTTAAGGATATCGGTCAGGAGATTTGTACCTATGAAATTGGCTGACCTGTAGCATGTACGCTTGGAAGCTGAAGGCATCTGTGTTGGTCCCATGTTCCTATTTGCCTGCATTGCTGAGAAAAATGAATAACATATTAAATGAGCCTCTAGAAGCAATGAGGACATTGCCATTACACCTACAGGCTCTGCAACTGCCCTCCTTTCCACTTTGATTGACAGTACCAAGCATTTAAAACATCATAATGCTTGGCCCTGTCTAAGTGGAGAGGATGCAGCACATAAAGACTGAGCAGAGTCTCTAGGAGTAATAGCAATGTCCCATGTTGCTCCTAGAGGCTCATTTGCATACATTAAAACTTAATTTTTCTCAGTAATGTGGGCACATATGAACATGGGACCAAGGTACATATCTGCTAATGCTGCCCTTTGAGAACAGTAGAGCTGCTATGTTTTCTACTCTGTTATAAGGCCACTGTGATATCGTTTAATGACTCGCCTTATATCTGTCATGGTGGGAAGAGGGGGAAACTCCCCACCATACACAAAAGATAAATGGAGAAGCAACTAGGGCCGGAAACTGTAAAAATGGAGCAGGTCACCTCCTAATGCCACCCTAATCCTGGTTCTGACTCCTACCCATATGAGTGGACCCAGATGGTAGGACGGCTCATACCCAGTAACATCGGACCCTGGAATCCCAAAATAGCCCTAGGGATAATGTCAAGGCCTGAGACATCCTGTTCTTCCAAGACATCCATGGCCTAAATGCAAAGTAAGGGAGAGACAGTGAGCGGCAACTGGATCAGCAGGCAAGAACCAGAACCACTCACACTTACCTGCCACAGAAACGACTGGAATCTGTGCCACTGTACTGGAACCCACACACCAACCAGGACACAGTACAAACAACATACACAGGAATCCAGCACACCAGTAACTGCATGGCCCCCCTTGCGGACAGGATGTATGGCTGCCCCAGGCAGAGCTGCTCACTGACATATGATTCCCCCGCCGGGGAACCCAGGGGCCCTCTCACTGAAGGCACAGACAGACAGGGGAATGTCTAGCATCTATGCTGGTCTACAAACACCAACAGACCAGACATGGAACACCAAACTAGACATACCAAAACACCCTGAACATAACCCATACCAAACAACACAACAGGTAGTGATGGGTAAAGGAAATAGAAACAAAGGGAAGAAATAGGAGAGACATTGAGGAGAGACATTGATGTCTAACTAGGTGGCCATCACACTGGACAGAAGGAATATCCAGACAGGAGCATAACCCCAGCACACACAATGGCTGGATAATAACTGACCTCAGGCTCACAGCATTAGATAAAGTAAAGCCATGAGGCCACACCCAGAACACACCTAGCCAGGAAGTTAACAGCACCAGACAGGAAAAGAACCAGGAGAAGGAGGAAGGAGAAAAGCACAAACATGCTGCAACAAAAACACGTTGCCCCTGGCAACCAACAAGCACGGCAAACGTGTCATGGCAAACAACAACAAGACCGTGATATAGCCTTGACAATATCTCATCAAAGGATGCATTTTGGGCCCACTATATGTCATGTTAACTACCATGAATAGTTCATCTGTACAATATTGCTTTAGATTGGACAGTCAGGGGATTTATTCTGATTTATATTGTATGATGCTGTAATTGTCAGGAATGTATTTTAATTTTACCTATGGACAATTGGAAACTACATCATATGAATTTTTACAGTATCTTGATCCGAATAATTACAGCATGATATTAGATTAACCCTATCCCAACCACAGACGTACATGTACAACAAAATTTGGGTCTTTAAAGATGGTGCCCACTCCTGAGTGAAGAGGGCATCATAGCCACCAGGTTTCTGCTTTTTCACATAGCAGACACCTAGGGTAATGTCTGCAATTGGCGATAATGCCAATTGCTGACATTTAACCCCTAAGATGCCATGGTAAATTGTGAAGTCAGAGGTGGCTTTCATTGAAAGCACTGCACTCCCTGGACCAGAACTGCTTCCCCATGCAGTGATTCAGTGATTTTCTTTCTCTCTTATTCATCCTATAAGGTATAGCTTTATTACAGTTGTGTTTAAAATTATTCAACCCCCAATGCTGTAAAGGGTTTTAGGGAATTTAGTGTACATTTGTAATTGTGTTCAGAATGAAATCTTACAAGGACTTTTTAAAGAACCAAATGCAACTAAAATGACATCAATTGTTTTTGTAATACAGTATTAAATGGTTTTTTTTTGTGATTTCGTCATTGACATAATTATTCAACCCCCTAAAGACTACCACTCTTAAGAACAGAGGTTCATTCAAGTGTTTTCGATCAGGTATTGAAAACACCTGTGGATGTCAATGAGCATCAATCAAGCATAATAGGCACCAATTAGGCAGATTTAAAATGACTGTGATACTCAGCTCCTTCTAGACATTTACTGGTGTGTTTACAAACATGGTGAAGTCAAGAGAATGGTCCAGGAAGACAAGAGAAGAGGTGATTTCTCTTCACAGGAAGGGCAATGGCTATAACAATATTGCAAAGATGTTAAACATACCAAGAGACACCATAGGAAGCATCATTCGCAGATTCAAGGCAAAGGGCACTGTTGAAAAGCTACCTGGTCGTGGCAGAAAGAAGATGCTGACTTCGACTGCTGTGCGCTACCTGAAGCGCAAAGTGTTGAAAAGTCCCCGGGTGACTGCTGAGGAACTGAAAAAAGATTTGTCAGATGTGGGTACTGAAGTTTCAGCTCAGACAATAAGGCGCACACTGCGTAATGAAGGCCTCCATGCCAGAACTCCCAGGCGCACCCCCTTGCTGTCTCCAAAGAATAAGAAGAGTCGACTGCAGTATGCCAAAAGTCATGTGGACAAACCACAAAAGTTTTAGGATAGTGTTCTGTGGACTGATGAAACAAAATTAGAACTGTTTGGGCCCATGGATCAACGCTATGTTTGAACAAGGCCTATGAAGAAAAGAACACCTTGCCTACTGTGAAGCATGACGGGGGGTCAATCATGCTTTTGGGGCTGTTTTGCTTCTACAGGTACAGGGAAGCTTCAGCGTGTGCAAGGTACCATGAATTCTCTTCAGTACAAGGAGATATTGGATGAAAATGTGATGCAGTCCGTCACAAACCTGAGGCTTGGGAGACGTTGGACCTTTCAACAGGACAATGATCCCAAGCATACCTCCAAGTCCACTAGAGCATGGTTGCAGATTAAAGGCTGGAACATTTTGAAGTGGCCATCGCAGTCACCAGACTTAAATCGGATTGAGAACCTCTGGTGGGACTTAAAGAAAGCAGTTGCAGCGCGCAAGCCTAAGAATGTGACTGAACTGGAGGCTTTTGCCCATGAAGAATGGGCAAAGATACTCGTAGATCGCTGCAAGACACTTGTGTCAAGCTATGCTTCACGTTTAAAAGCTGTTATAACTGGAAAAGGATGTTGTACTAAGTACTAAGACTGAATGTCACTTGGGGGTTTAATAAAACTGATAATGATGTGAGCACAGAAAATACATTTGTGGTTATTTCATTATAAATGTTATGTTATATTTGTCTGACTTACAAGTGCCTCTTTGATTTAATTGTAAACAAGATGACTGAAATGATCAAAATCAATGACAAACTGGCCAAAACACTAAATTTTAGTGGGGGTTGAATAATTTTGAACACAACTGTATATTGAGAATAGAGGTTTTCTATACTTTAAAAGCTAATACAGTCTACCATATACTGCAATACAATCTTCACAAATTTAAATATATGCACATTAAATGAAACTTTATGTGTATGAATGTAATTATGATACATGTAACTGATTACAATATTAAAGTGAAATGGTAAATTTATTGGGGAACACCTCTAGCCTAGATACATGATTAGATAATGCTGGGCATAATGGAGGCATACAAGCATACAAAATGTTCTGGACAGAGACAATGGTGTATAATGAATGTGACACCTGTGTCATGGATGATGGACAACATCATGCTTGTGCTTGTCTCCAAAAGGCATAATGTTAAAAATGCCACATTCCCTTTGTATTTTAAGCATTTTCAAAATAACAAAGAGGGAAAAAGAAAACTTTGGACACCCTGCATGTCTAGTACCTAGTAGCACCCCTTTTGGCAAGTATCACAGCTTCTAAGTGCTTTTGTGTAGCCAGCGCATAGTCTTTTAATTCTTGTTTGAGGGATTTTCATCCATTCTTCCTTGCAAAAGCTTTCCAGTTCTGTGAGATTCCTGGGCTGTCTTGCATGCACTGGTCTTTTGAGGTTTATCCACAAATTCTTTGAGGTAGTCTATTGTGGATTTTGAGGTGAGTTTAGGATCATTATCTATTTATAGAAGACATTCTCTTTTCAAATTCAGCTTTTTTACAGTTATGCTATGTTTGCTTCCAGAATTTGCTGAAACTTCATTGAATCCATTGTTCCTTCTACCCATGAAATGCTCTGCATGCCATTGGCTGCAACACAAACCCAAAGCATGATTGATCCACCCCCTTGGTTAATGGTTGGAAAAGTATTCTTTTCATTAAACTATGTGCATTTTTTTTCTCCAAACATAAATTTGCTCAGAGAGTTCTATTTTAACCTTGTTGGTCCACATGACTTGTTTCCAAAATGCATCAGGCTTGTTTAGACATTGTTTTGCAAACCTCTAATACAGAATTTTGGGGAGAGTTCAGGATAGGTTTCCTCCTGATGACTCTTCCATGAAGGTCATATTTGTGCAGGTGTCGTTGAAGAGTAGAACAATGTACCACACCTCCAGAGTCTGCTAAGTCTTCCTGAAGGTCTTTTGCAGGCAAGCGGGGGTTCTGATTCTCTTTTCTACCAATCCTACTCCATCAGCTGTTTCTGAAAATTCTCTTGGTCTTCCAGACCTTCTCCTGACCTCCACTGTTAACTGCCAATTCTTAATTACATTTCAAACTGAGGAAATGGTAATGACATGGCCTGGGTGCAGCTCAGCCCTATTGAAGTGAAATGGAAGTGGAAGCATTGGACCCCCAACGATCAGATGCTGATGACCTATTCAAAGGACAAATCATCAGTAAGAAAAAGGTAGAGAATCCCTTTAACTAAATAATGCACCCAGATAGAAGTGTAAAGTGTGGTCTTCTGCTTCCCCTGCTTATACACACACACATACATTTTAGAAGAAAGAGTGTCTCGTTCTGCACAAGGGTCCAAAAATTATTATTATTATGCCTGCCCATATTTATACATGCACAAGTGTCAATTGTCAAAAAGAAAGAGGGGCTTGTTCTGCAAAAACATAAAAAAAATATTCATTAGAGTCCATTCACATGTGCGCAGGTGTTTTGCAGTCTGCAAATTGTGGATCTGCAAAACATGGACATTGGCCATGTGCGTTCTGCATTTTGCCTATGCCTATTGTTGTCTGTGGCTGCAAACAAGAATAGAACATACTCTTTCTTTTTTGCAGGGCCAAGGAACAGAAGTGTGGATGTGGACAGCACATGGTGTTGTCTGTAGAGCGCAATCTTACGCGTTCCACAACGATGATAACAGGTAGTGCTCATTATTCTCAACTAGTTCTCCTCCTCATCGATGCATCTGTGGAAAAAGAGATAAAGACCACAGTGTCTTAAGTGGGGAGGGGGTTTTCCTCCATTAGTAAGCATAGTGAATTTGATCAGAGTACTATATTTTTTAAAATTATACAACTGTTATTTAAAATGGAGACGGAAGAGAGGAGGTATATTGATACCCCTATCATCCAAATGATATAGAGGTTAACAAGAAAAATATGCCCTGGAATTTTTTAGGGGCTACACACATTATAAAGATAACTTATTCATTGAACCACTCCAATCCCCCTTCCGAGGAGAGGGGTTAACCACCTTAATTTCCTGAAATTTAGGGTCATGTGAATTGCCTCTATGGGTCTGTAATACATGGTTGGCTATTGGGGTATCGCTCTTGTATTTAATATCACCTAAATGATCTCCAATCATTCTCCTTAGTTCATGCTTTGTTTTTCCCACATGATTCAATGGGAAATTACAAATGATCAAATATACTTCCCCAGATGTTTTATAATTGGCATAATTCCGCATGTTATATATCCTTCATGTTGTCACACTACTGAAGGTCTTAGAGACATTGATAAATGGGCAGGCTATACAACCTCCAAATTTGAAAGTCCCCAATGGAAAAAATAAAATTTATGACCCCTAATAACTAGTGTTGATCGAGCACCAAAGTGCTAGGGTGCATGAGTAGAACACTTTGGGATGCTCGGGTGCAATGGAGCACAATGGAAGAACACGAGCATTAAAACAGGCACCCCCTGCTCCGAAGAGGGGAGGGTGATGGGTCCTGCTAAGGTCCAAAGAAGGGGCGGGTCAGCGCAGCATCGTCTTTTCTCCAGCAGGTGCAAGATTTGTGAGGGAGAGGAGGAGGTAATAATAGGAATAGAGGGCGGGCCAGAGGGGTGAAAGAGGTGTGGATTTCTGGGCACATCGGCAGTAACGCCGCCCCTGGGTACCTTCCCGACCTAATTAGCATAGGTTTTAAGAGTCTTTTTTGGAACATCTCGTCGAGGGACTGCACAAATTAAGGTACCATTGGAATTAGGGCACAGTAGTCTATAACCTGATCTGAGCAGTCCAAAAGGCTCAGATTAGGTGAAAGACTCCCTTTAATTTGTGGGAAACTACTACTGATGTTTTTTACCCGTAATATATTTACATATATAATTATATATTAAATATTCTAAATACATAATAATATATGTAAATATATTATGGCTAATATATATATATATATATATATATATATATATATATATTTAGTCCAAAAACGAGGCAGCACGCCAGCATATGAAAAATAAGTGACCCTCTTTATTCCCCTAAAATCCTTCAGTGCAATCAATTCACATGACATAGTAAAATTAACCCATGGTGTGCAGGTTTAAAAGTGTTATACTCATAAAAACTTTAACATACATAGTGAAGTGCATCCATAATATACATGATTAGTGTACATCATGATGTGATTATAACATAGTCTTATATCTTCATTGTGCAGTGCAATTTCCAGCCTGTGTGGTAGAGTCATATACCCACACAATTAAGCTAGGTGTGCAAAGAGTTAAAATCAAAGGCTTGGCCTAGACACACACAAAGACTGTATAACACAGCTGTGCAAAAATGCAAAAAATCGCATCTCATGTCAACATACCATTGGTGGTTCAATGTGGCCACATAGAACTGGCGTCCCTGACTCTGGAATGCACACGCGCGGTGACCTGAGCACACATCCGAACAACCCCTCCGTGTGCAGACGCCGGCACCCACTGCCCGCGTGGCTGGAGGAGTGGCTAAACCGGCCACATCACAGTGAGGGGAAGTGTGGAGGCGCGTCATATGGCACACTAGGCAAATCAGTGTCGGGGGCATGTCTGGTCATTGAGAAGACTGAAACGCTGCATGGGGAATAAAGAGGGTCACTTATTTTTCATATGCTGGATTGCTGCCTTGTCTTTGGACTCTATATACCTGGAATATTTGCCTTGTTCCCAAGAGGATCTTGCACCCTGATCACACCTTCAACTCTGCTGCTGCTTCCCTTTGGTTTCTATCTATCTATCTATCTATCTATCTATCTATCTATTTATCTATCTATCTAAATTTAGCCTCTATTTCTAAAACGTTTATGCTGGGATTTGAACTCAAAAATTTCAACATTAGATCCAAGAACCTTAACCACTATGCTACTAAACTAACCACTAAACTACTATAAGGTTTTTTTGACACAGTTTATCATTCAGTTTATCAATTTGTTTTTTTCTAAAATACTGTTATTGTGTTAAAGTAAAATACATAAATAAAAATACACATTAGGTATTGCCGCATCCGTAAAAACCTGCTCTATGAAAATATCACATGATTTAACCCCTCAGGTAAATACCGTAACAAAAGAATTACATAAAAACAGTTCCCGGCGAACATAGCTTGTTCGCGTTCGCCTCTGCCGGGCGAACATATGCGATGTTCGGTCCGCCCCCTATACATCATCATTGAGCAAACTTTGACCCTGTACCTCACAGTCAGCAGACACATTCCAGCCAATCAGCAGCATACCCTCCCTCCCAGACCCTCCCACCTCCTGCACAGCATCCATTTTAGATTCATTCTGAAGCTGCAGTCTTAGTGAGAGGAAGGAGAGTGTAGCTGCTGCTGATTTAATTGGGAAATCGATAGCTAGGCTAGTGAATTCAGGGTCCACTCCAGTCCTGAAAGACTCATCTGATCTCTGCTGTAAGGACAGCGTCCTGACAGCACCCCAAAAAGCCCTTTTAGGGCTGCAACATTAGTCTGCTTTTTTTCCCTTTATATGCATATTGCAGTTGCATGGCCTGCCTGTGTGTGAGGAGCTGCAGGCCCACAGACTGTAGTGTGCCCACTGCCAGTGCCCACCCCTGTCATCCCATGTGGCACAGGACTTTGCATCAAAAAGGCATTTCATTTTTACACTTTAATCTAAGTTTAGTTGCCTGCCAGTGTGTGTCAGGCTGACTTCCAGTGACTGTAGTGTGCCCACTGCCAGTGCCCACCCCTATCATCCCATGTGGCACAGGACTTTGCATCAAAAAAAGGCATTTAATTTTTACACTTTAATCTAAGTTTAGTTGCCTGCCAGTGTGTGTCAGGCTGACTTCCAGTGACTGTAGTGTGCCCACTGCCAGTGCCCACCACTCATACCGGCTGGCACAGGACTTTACATAAAAAAAGGCATTTCATTTTTACACTTTAGTGTAATTTCAGCTGCTTGCCTGCTGCTAGTGTGTGTCAGGCCGACTTCCACTGACTGTAGTGTGCCCACTGCCAGTGCCCACCCCTGTCATCCCGTGTGGCACAGGACTTTGCATCAAAAAAAGGCATTTAATTTTTACACTTTAATCTAAGGTTAGTTGCCTGCCAGTGTGTGTCAGGCTGACTTCCAGTGACTGTAGTGTGCCCACTGCTAGTGCCTACCACTCATACCGGCTGGCAGAGGACTTTGCATCAAAATAGGCATTTAATTTTTACACTTTAGTGTAATTTCAGCTGCTTGCCTGCTGCTAGTGTGTGTCAGGCCGACTTCCACTGACTGTAGTGTGCCCACTGCAAGTGCTCCACCCCTGTCATCCCGTGTGGCACAGGACTTTGCATCAAAAAAGGCATTTAATTTTTACACTTTAATCTAAGGTTAGTTGCCTGCCAGTGTGTGTCAGGCTGACTTCCAGTGACTGTAGTGTGCCCACTGCCAGTGCCCACCACTCATACCGGCTGGCACAGGACTTTGCATAAAAAAAGGCATTTCATTTTTACACTTTAGTGTAATTTCAGCTGCTTGCCTGCTGCTAGTGTGTGTCAGGCCGACTTCAACTGACTGTAGTGTGCCCACTGCCAGTGCACACCCCTGTCATCCCGTGTGGCACAGGACTTTGCATCAAAAAAAGGCATGTAATTTTTACACTTTAATCTAAGGTTAGTTGCCTGCCAGTGTGTGTCAGGCTGACTTCCAGTGACTGTAGTGTGCCCACTGCCAGTGCCTACCACTCATACCGGCTGGCAGAGGACTTTGCATCAAAAAAGGCATTTCATTTTTACACTTTAGTGGACAGTGCACTTCCCTGTCATCCCGTGTGGCACAGGACTTTGCATCAAAAAAAGGCATGTAATTTTTACACTTTAATCTAAGGTTAGTTGCCTGCCAGTGTGTGTCAGGCCGACTTCCACTGACTATAGTGTGCCCACTGCCAGTGCCCACCCCTGTCATCCCGTGTGGCACAGGACTTTGCATCAAAAAAAGGCATTTAATTTTTACACTTTAATCTAAGGTTAGTTGCCTGCCAGTGTGTGTCAGGCTTACTTCCAGTGACTGTAGTGTGCCCACTGCCAGTGCCTACCACTCATACCAGCTGGCAGAGGACTTTGCATCAAAATAGGCATTTAATTTTTACACTTTAGTGTAATTTCAGCTGCTTGCCTGCTGCTAGTGTGTGTCAGGCCAACTTCCACTGACTGTAGTGTGCCCACTGCCAGTGCCCACCCCTGTCATCCCGTGTGGCACAGGACTTTGCATCAAAAAAAGGCATTTAATTTTTACACTTTAATCTAAGGTTAGTTGCCTGCCAGTGTGTGTCAGGCTGACTTCCAGTGACTGTAGTGTGCCCACTGCCAGTGCCCACTACTCATAACGGCTGGCACAGGACTTTGCATCAAAAAAGGCATTTAATTTTTACACATTAGTCTAATTTCAGTTGCTTGCCTGCTGCCAGTGCGTGTCAGGCCCACTTCCACTGACTGTAGTGTGCCAACTGCCAGTGCCAACCACTGATACCGGGTGGCACAGTAGCTTGCCGATAAATAAGGCATTTCATTTTTACACATTAGTCTAATTTCAGTTGCTTACCTCCTGCCAGTGTGTGTCAGGCCCACCTCCACAGACTGTAGTGTGCCCACTGCCAGTGCCAACCACTGATACCGGGTGGCACAGTAGCTTGCCGATAAATAAGGCATTTAATTTTTACACATTAGTCTAATTTCAGTTGCTTGCCTGCTGCCAGTGTGTGTCAGGCCCACTTCCACAGACTGTAGTGTGCCCACTGCCAGTGCCAACCACTGATACCGGGTGGCACAGTAGCTTGCCGATAAATAAGGCATTTAATTTTTACACATTAGTCTAATTTCAGTTGCTTGCCTGCTGCCAGTGTGTGTCAGGCCCACTTCCACAGACTGTAGTGTGCCCACTGCCAGTGCCCACCACTGATACAGGGTGGCACAGTACCACTTATCGAAAAAAAAATGATAGGCAGAGGCAGGCCACCCCGCAGGGGCCATCATGGTCGTGGTGCTGTGATTTCCACTGTCCCTGGAATAATGCCTAGTGTTCAGAGGCCATGTACCCTGAACCCGAAAAATTCTGAGGACGTAGTTGACTGGCTTAGACAGGACACCCAATCTTCAACAGCTTCTGCTAAGAACCATCTTCCTCCAGCTCAGCTTTGGTCACCTGCTCTCAAGTTACCACGCACCCGCCCGCCGCTGATAGGAATAATACTAGTTAAGACACCACTCATATAGGGTGTCACAGCACATTGCTCTGTGCACGCGCAGTGCCCCAATTTGGGAGTATGAGGACCGACCAAGCTGCTTTTTCCATCTCCCGGTTCCTGAAATCAATTCAGTTTGGTGTATGAGAGTTTGGTCTGTCATTGTGAAGGCAGTCGAAGGTACCAGGCCTAAAATTTTTTTCACAAAAGGCAATCCCTGATATGGGATGTAACAGGGATTAAACTGATGAGAATATTACTACAGAAAATACCACTCATATTGGGTGTGACAGTAAATTGCACGGTGCAGACGCAGTCACCGTGGTTTAAAACAGAGTGGAGGGAGCCAGCATTTTTTTAACCATCTCCCCGTTCGAAAAATCTATTCAATAAATGGCCCCCAGATTGGGGACGTTAGAGGGATTAAACTGATGAGAATAGTACTACAGAAAATACCACTCATATCGGGTGTGACAGTAAATTGCACGGCGCAGACGCAGTGACCGTGGATTAAAACAGAGTGGAGGGAGCCAGCGTTTTTTTAACCATCTCCCCGTTCGAAAAATCTATTCAATAAATGGCCCCCAAATTGGGGACGTTAGAGGGATTAAACTGATGAGAATAGTACTACAGAAAATACCACTCATATCGGGTGTGAGAGTAAATTGCACGGCGCAGAAGCAGTGACCGTGGATTAAAACAGAGTGGAGGGAGCCAGCGTTTTTTTAACCATCTCCCCGTTCGAAAAATCAATTCAATTGACCTTTCGGGGACCCTTGGTGTTGTACGTGGCTGGGTGGAGGAAGAAACCTTCAATGACATCAGCGGGACGTGGCTAGCTTGGTATCCAACCTTGTGCAAATGGGGAGTTTGCGGTTGTGCAAATGGACTGTTTGCGGTGCATTAAAAGAGGAGTTTGGTATGTCAATGTCTGAGAATCGGGCGTAACCCTTACACTACCTGATCGATACAACATCATACCTGATCGTATACACACACTGGATGTTTTAAAGCATGTTATTCCAAACAATTTAGGAATGTTAGTTGATTTATGCCCTTTATGGATTAAAACCCGACTCTGCGTCCACTACGTAATTTTCCATGGGAGTTTTGCCATGGATCCCCCTCCGGCATGCCACAGTCCAGGTGTTAGTCCCCTTGAAACAACTTTTCCATCACTATTGTGGCCAGAAAGAGTCCCTTTGGTTTTTAAAATTCGCCTGTCTATTGAAGTCTATGGCAGTTCGCCCGGTTCGCCTGTTCGCGAACATTTGTGGAAGTTCGCGTTCGCTGTTCGCGAACTGAAAATTTTATGTTCGCGACATCACTACTGAGGAACACAATTATCGTATCTCCATCAGCCAGTCTTCCATATACCACGGTATCCCCTGAAGAACTAGCATTTGGACGGATTTTTTTGTTCGCCTTGGGATCTACTTGAATTGCATTTTATCTGTATTTTGGTTTCCTTGGGAGCTTTTTTTTCCCATGAAAGAGTGTACTGTATCTCTCTGGATTGATTTTTCTGTAACCTATTGTTTTGGGAATAACATCCAGTTTTTATGGAAATGGCAGGGGCTTGAAAGGGTTTAGCCACCGAGAGTTGGGGTTGTGCCTTTTTATTGCGGGTTCTCTGCCTGTAGGCAGAGTGAGATTCAGGGATAAAATAGGGATATATATGTTATTCCCAGCAAACCTGGATCTGGAGGGATAATTGGGATATGTCATTTATCCAAGAATCGTCAATATGAAAAACATCTATGATCCCATCATCTAACCCTATTCTGTGTCAACAAACCATGAGTAAAGAAGGGCATCTAATGTCCCACCTCTTGATATACCTGCCTGAGATTTATATCCCACATAGACGTTGTACAATATGACTGTTAAGGACCTAAGACGATAATTTTCATAGGGGTTTTTGTATTATATGTTTTAATTAGTATCCAATAAAAGGTATATTTTAATGAAGGGAGGTAAAGACGTTAGTTTGTTAGGAAGACAGACAGCAGCATTGCATAATGGGGCACCATTAGCAAGCAAGGGGTGATACATTCAACAGGCTCAGCCAGAGTAGGTTAAAAATCCTCACGGATCTATGGCTTGTTCATTTGGACAAAAGTAATGTTTTGTACAATGGCTTTTGACAACTTTATTTGTTTTAGCATCATATATAGGGCTACATCAGACAACTGTTCCAGTCTGCCTGCCCAGAAGTCCATGGGGGTCAGGGAACAAGTTAAGCGCTGGACAAAGGACAGAGTCCAGTTAGGATTGAACCTAGGTGCAGAGGCGGCTCATCTCCATTTGATGATTTGCCTCAGCTTGGTGTGGCACATGTAAAAATTGCTTCATTGTGTTGATAACACTGAACTTGCTGCTGCTGCCGCTTCTGCTGCTTGTGGTAGTGGGGATCGTATGAGATGGGTGGCACTGTGATGGACATGCGGAGAGCAGGTATCTGATTGATAAATTCTACCGCAAGCTGTGTACACATGGTTTTCTGGTAATAACGTAATTTTGCTTTCTTTTCAGCAAGAGAAAAACATTCCCCCATTTTGCTCTGATAGCAAGGGTCTAAAAGCATGGCTATCCAATAATCATCAGACTGCTTTAAGTGAATGATACGCCTGTCAATACATAAGCAACCAAACATACAGCTTGCCATTCTGGACTCGGTGCCAAAAAGATCCAGTTCTTTCCGGCTCCTCTCCCAACTGAGATGATTGGTCATTATGGCTGGTGTTGTTGTCTGGATTATCATCATCCTCCTGCATCTCTACCACCTACTCCCCTCCTCCATGGGACTTTCTCCTTGTGGGTCCCCAATAGTTACAGGGTGGCCAACAATATTTGTTAGCTGTTCTTCTGCCATCTCCCCTTGTTGCATCCAGTGGCGGATCCAGAGCCTGGTCTCGGGATGGGCACTTCCCCGGGCAATTGGAACTTATGGGGCCCCTGAGTCCCCGCCCACCCTCAAGCCACACCCACACACAGCCCTACCCATATATTGAGCCCATACCTCTTACATCCAGTGACGTCTCCTTTGATGTAGATGTTCTCTTTCCTCGTCTTCTCCTTTCAGACCAGGCCTCCATTTTTCTGTCATTTTCTGTCTCTGCAGTTTAACAAAAAATAAATCTTAGTTTACTACTTTTCCATCATCCTCCCATCTTTCTGGACAAAACATCCCACTACCTCCAATACTGTGCCTCTGTGGTCCCCAATAGTGCCCCCAATAATAAGTGCCTCTCCCCTCATCATCATGTGCCAGTGACAACTGCCAACCCCCCCATGTGCCAGTACCAAGTGCCAAACCCCCTCATGTGCCAGTATGAAGTGCCTCTCCCCCCGATCATGTGCCAGTAACAACTGCCAAACCCCCCATGTGCCAGTACCAAGTGCCAAACCCCCCAAGTGCTAGTATGAAGTAGTATTAAGTGCCAAACCCCCCCATGTGCTAGTATCATGTACCATGTGCTAGTAAAATTAGGTTATAATTTAGTTTAGAGTTGAATATTTGCAATATCTAGAACTCATTTTTAACTTTATGGAATAGTATCTCTATCAGATTACAAAGTTCTCCATTTTAAGTCTTAAGATAAAAATGTCACATGTTGCTCAGAATACACATTTCACATGTGGTTTAGTTTCCACTAACCATCTTAAAAATCTCTCTGTAGGACTACCCTCTCAATCTTGAAAGTGATGCCGTCATGGATGTCTTCCATAGGAAATCACTTGTCTCATCAGCTTAAAATGTACATTCTTGAAAAAGCTTTTTAGTATTTTTTTGCGCTTCAAGGATAACACACAATTATCCAATGAGAATACTATTCTTTTTTTTTTACCACTAAGTGCTGAAAAATATCTCATAGGCTATGTTAACATGAGGGCATTTGTGAAGCGGTTTTCAAGTATAGAGGTATTGTATCACACTCACTATTAGGCTTTGTATGTTTATCTAAACATTCCATTATTTAGATATATTTTTACATGTAGTTAATAGCATTCAGATAGTAAGTTTAATACCAAATGACTTCTTCTAACCTTGTATAATTGTACCCATGTGTTTGTAAAACTGATATTCAAGGTAGGTTTTAACTTCTGTTTATTGCTTGTGCATCATAAATTAGTTAAGATATAAGATGTTACTCTGGGAAAAAGCAAACATCAAAAAGATTAGCGTGAGGCTCCAGGAATAAATCAATGGCCATACTTCAACATTGCAAATTATTGCAGTAACCTTTCAGTAATGCCACTCTATATTAGGCATGCCCTTTTGACTCTGTGATCGTAAATTGTTCTTTCTGAACAAGGAATCCTGAAGCTCTGATAAATAAGGAGAAGGGCAGCATGTATAAAGAGACCAGGATCATAATACAACTTGTTTGCTTGCAGTCTCCAGAACATTTGCTTAGCTGCACATTTTCACTGGTATTGATAACAGTATAGTTTTTTGATTGTTCAGCAAAATGCCATAAAGCATATGCTTTTCACTTTGCTATGACACCCTTTCTACTCCTTTTAGATATATAAATGGGGTTATCCTGGGTTTGCAAAAAGAAAAAGAAAAAAGTTATGTATTCTGTTATTTTATTATTATTATTATTTTTGCTCCTAGAAACAGCTTGCTCTTGTCTATGGACTGTTATCTGCATTTACTTACATTTTCCTAAGGTAGAAATCCCTTGAACCTTCTGTTGGTTCCCAAGCCTAAAGAACATTTCTACGACAATTCTAAATAAAATTAAATTAAAATTAGAAAGTTTCATTTGCATGTTGATCTTGTTTTGGCAAATTCAAGTTGATGGTCATTTCTGCATAACTAGCCATTTATGTATTTGACTCACTTATATAGTTGTGACATATTCTATGGCGCTTTACAGACAATATCATCACTTAAAGTTCACATTAAAGTTCACTATCTGTATGTCAAAGGAGTATGGGAGGAAACTCATGCAAACATGGGGAGAGCATACAAACTACATCCAGATGTTGTTCTTGGTCAGAATCAAACCTAGGATGCAAGAGCTGCAAGGCACCAATGCTAACCACTGTCTGTGGCCGACACACTGTCATGGGGAGGGGGGCTGTGGCCGACGCCCTGTTATGGGGGAGGGGGGTCTGTGGCCGACGCACTGTTATGGGGGAGGGGGGCTCTGTGGCCGACGCACTGTTATGGGGGGGAACTGTGGCCGACACACTGTTATGGGGGGGTCTGTGGCCGACGCATTGTTATGGGGGGGGGCTGTGGCCGATGCA
Source organism: Bufotes viridis (assembly GCA_033119425.1). Classification (NCBI taxonomy): domain Eukaryota; kingdom Metazoa; phylum Chordata; class Amphibia; order Anura; family Bufonidae; genus Bufotes; species Bufotes viridis. The sequence continues at coordinate 218,049,283 of CM065593.1, read as the reverse complement.
CTGTTATGGGGGTGGGATCTGTGGCCGACGCCCTGTTATGATATACCTGCTTCCACAAAATACTGATTGAGGGGAGCGATATATACCTGCTTCACCCAAATATTAATGAATGGGTTCTATATACCTGCTTCCACTAAATATTGATTAAGTAGTTCTATATACCATCTTCCGCAAAATTCTGCTTGAGGCATGCGATACACCTGCTTCCACAAGACACTAATTAAGGGGATTGATATACCTGCTTCCACCAAATATTGATTGAGGCCTGCAAGATGACTTCTTCCACCAAATATTGATTGAGACCTGTGATACACCTGCTTCCACAAAATTCTTATTATGGGGTTTGATATACCTTCTTCCACCAAATACTAATTGAGGCCTGCAATATACCTGCTTCCACAAAATACTAATTAAGGGCATTGATATATCTGTTTCAACCAAGTATTAATTGAGGCTTGTGATATACCTGCTTCCACAAAATACTGATTAAGGGGTTTGATATAGCTGTTTCCACCAAATACTGATAGAGCCCTGCAATATACTTTCTTTCACAAACTACTGATTAAGGGGTTTGATATAGCAGTTTCCAACAAATATTGATTGAGGCCTGCGATATACCTGTTTGAAAAATACTCATTAAGGGGACTGATATACTTGCTTCCACCAAAATACTGATTGAGGCCTGCGATATACCTGCTTCCACCAAATACCGATTAAGGGGTTTGATATACCTGCTTCCAAAAAATACCGATTGAGGCCTGCGATATACCTGCATCCACAAAATACCAATTAAGGGGTTCGATATACCTTCTTCCACAAAATACTGATTGAGACCTGCGATATACCTACTTCCACAAAATATTGATTGAGAGGTTAATATACCTGCTTCCACCAAATAGTGATTGAGACCTGCGATATACCTGCTTCCAAAAAATACTGATTAAGGGGTTTGATACAGCTGTTTCCACCAAATATTGATTGAGGCCTGCGATATATCTGCTACCACAAAATACTGATTAAGGGGATTGATATACCTGCTTCCCCAAAATATTGATTGAGGACTGTGATATAGCTGCTTCCACAAAATACTGATTAAGGGGTTTGCTATAGCTGTTTCCAACAAATATTGATTGAGGCCTGCAATATATCTGTTTCCACAAAATACTGAATAAGAGGAGTGATATACCTGCTTTAACCAAATACTGATTAAGGCCTGCTATATACCTGCTTCCACAAAATATTGATTGAGGGGTGCGATACACCTGCTTCCACCAAATATTGATTGAGGCCATTGATATACCTGCTTCCACAAAATACTGATTGAGGGGGGCGATATATACCTGCTTCACCCAAATATTAATGAAGGGATTCTATATACCTGCTTCCACTAAATATTGATTAAGTAGTTCTATATACCATCTTCCGCAAAATACTGATTGAGGCATGCGATACACCTGCTTCAGCAAGACACTAATTAAGGGGATTGATATACCTGCTTCCACCAAATATTGATTGAGGCCTGCGAGATGACTTCTTCCACCAAATATTTATTGAGACCTGTGATACACCTGCTTCCACAAAATTCTTATTAAGGGATTTGATATACCTTCCTCCACCAAATATTGATTGAGGCCTGCAATATACCTGCTTCCACAAAATACTGATTAAGGGGATTGATATACCTGCTTCAACCAAACATTGACTGAGGCCTGCAATATACCTTCTTCCACAAAATACTAATTAAGGGGATTGATATATCTGTTTCAACCAAATATTAATTGAGGCTTGTTATATACCTGCTTCCACAAAATACTGATTAAGGGATTTGATATAGCTGTTTCCACCAAATACTGATAGAGCCCTGCAATATACTTTCTTTCACAAACTACTGATTAAGGGGTTTGATACAGCAGTTTCCAACAAATATTGATTGAGGACTGCGATATACCTGCTTCGAAAAATACTGATTAAGGGGACTGATATACTTGCTTCCACCAAAATACTGATTGAGGCCTGCGATATACCTGCTTCCACCAAATACCGATTAAGGGGTTTGATATACTTGCTTCCAAAAAATACTGATTGAGGCCTGCGATATACCTGCATCCACAAAATACCGATTAAGGGGTTCGATATACCTTCTTCCACAAAATACTGATTGAGGCCTGCGATATACCTACTTACACAAAATATTGATTGAGGGGTTAATATACCTGCTTCCACCAAATAGTGATTGAGACCTGCGATATACCTGCTTCCGGAAAAAAATACTGATTGAGGGGGTTGATACAGCTGTTTCCACCAAATATTGATTGAGGCCTGCGATATATCTGCTTCCACAAAATACTGATTAAGGGGATTGATATATCTGCTTCCCCAAAATATTGATTGAGGACTGTGATATAGCTGCTTCCACAAAATACTGATTGAGAGGGGTGATATATACCTGCTTCACCCAAATATTAATGAAGGGATTCTATATACCTGCTTCCACTAAATATTGATTAAGTAGTTCTATATACCATCTTCCGCAAAATACTGATTGAGGCATGCGATACACCTGCTTCCACAAGACACTAATTAAGGGGATTGATATACCTGCTTCCACCAAATATTGATTGAGGCCTGCGAGATGACTTCTTCCACCAAATATTGATTGAGACCTGTGATACACCTGCTTCCACAAAATACTGATTAAGGGGTTTGATATACCTGCTTCAACCAAACATTGACTGAGGCCTGCGATATACCTGCTTCCACAAAATACTGATTAAGGGGTTTGATATAGCTGTTTCCACCAAATACTGATAGAGCCCTGCAATATACTTTCTTTCACAAACTACTGATTAAGGGGTTTGATATAGCAGTTTCCAACATATATTGATTGAGGACTGCGATACACCTGTTTGAAAAATACTGATTAAGGGGAATGATATACTTGCTTCCACCAAAATACTGCTTGAGGCCTGCGATATACCTGCATCCACAAAATACTAATTAAGGGGTTCGATATACCTTCTTCCACAAAATACTTATTGAGGCCTGCGATATACCTACTTACACAAAATATTGATTGAGGAGTTAATATACCTGCTTCCACCAAATACTGATTGAGACCTGCAATATACCTGCTTCCAAAAAATACTAATTGAGGGGGTTGATACAGCTGTTTTCACCAAATATTGATTGAGGCCTGCAATATATCTGCTTCAACAAATTACTGATTAAGGGGATTGATATACCTGCTTCCCAAAATATTGATTGAGGACTGTGATATAGCTGCTTCCACAAATACTGATTAAGGGGTTTGATATAGCTGTTTCCACCAAATATTGATTGAGGCCTGCAATATATCTGTTTCCACAAAATACTGAATAAGAGAAGTGATATACCTGCTTTAACCAAATACTGATTAAGGCCTGCTATATACCTGCTTCCACAAAATATTGATTGAGGGTTGCAATATACCTGCTTCCACCAAATATTGATTGAGGCCTGCGATATACCTTCTTCCACAAAATACTGATTGAGAGGTGCAATATACCTGCTTCCACTATATAGTGATCAAGGGCTTCTATATACCTGCTTCCATAAAATAGCTATTGAAGGGTGTAATATACCTGCTTCCACCAAATATTGATTGAGACATGCGATATACCTGCTTCCACAAAACACTGATTAAGGGGATTCATATACCTGCTTTCATTAAATACGGATTGAGGCCTGCGATAGACCTGCTTCCACCAAATACCCAATAAGGGGTTTGATATACTTGTTTCCACAAAATACTGATTGAGACATGTGATATACCTGCTTACACAAAATACCCATTAAGGGTTTCGATATACCTGTTTCCACAAAATTCTGATTGAGCGGTGCAATATGCCTGTTTCCACAAAATGATTATTATTAAGTGGTGCGATATGCCTGCTTCAATTTGCTTCAACCAAATATTGATTAAGGCCTGCAATATACCTGCTTCCACAAAATACTGATTGAGGGGTGTGATATACCTGCTTCCACCAATTATTGATTGAGGCCTACGATATTCCTGCTTCCACAAAATACAGTTTGAGGGGTGCGATATACCTGCTTCCCCCCAATATTGATCGAGGCCTGCGATATACCTGATTCCACAGTATCCTGATTGAGGGGTGCAATATATACTTGCTTCCACCAAATATTGATTAAGGGGTTTTATATACCTGCTTCCACAAAATACTGATTAAGGGGATTGATATATCTGCTTGGACCAAATATTGATTGAGGCCTGTGATATACCTGCTTCCACTAAATATTGATTGAGGGATGCGATATACCTTTTTCCACCAAATATTGATTGAGGCCTGAGAGATATCTGCTTCCACAAAATACTGATTAAGTGGATCGATATACTGGTTTCAACCAAATACTGATTGAGGCCGCGAAAATACCTGCTTCCACCAAATACCCATTAAGGGGTTCGATAAACCTGTTTGCACAAAATTCTAATTGAGCGGTGCGATATACCTGCTTCCACAAAATATTGATTGAGGGGTGCAATATAGCTGCTTACATCAAGTATTGATTACGGCCTGCAAGATACCTGCTTCCACAAAAGACTGATTAAAGGGTTGATATACCTGCTTCCACTGAATACTGATCAAGGGCTTCTATATACCTGCTTCCATAAAATAGTTATTGAAGGGTGCGATATACCTGCTTCCACCAAATATTGATTGAGACATGCAATATATCTGCTTCCACAAAACATTGATTAAGGGAATCGATTTACCTGCTTTCACCAAATACTGATTGAGGCCTGCATTATACCTGATTCCATCAAATACCCATTAAGGGGTTCGATATACCTGTTTCCACAAAATACTCATTGAGAAATGCGATATACCTGCTTCCACAAAATACTGATTAAGGGGATTGATATACCTGCTTCCATCAAATACTGATTGAGGCCTGCAATATACCTGTTTTCGCAAAATACCCATTAAGGGGTGCAATATACCTGCTTCCACCAAATATTGATTAAGGCCTGCAATATTCCTGCTTCCACAAAATACTGATTGAGGGGTGCGATATGCCTGCTTCCATCAAATATTGATTGAGGCCTGCGATATACCTGCTTCCACAAAATACTGTTTGAGGGGTGCAATATATCTGCTTCCACCAAATATTGATTGTCGGCTGCGATATACCTGATTCCACAAAATCCTGATTGAGGGGTGCGATATATACCTGCTTCCACCTAATTTTGATTAAGGGGTTCTATATACCTGCTTCCACAAAATACTGATTGAGGCCTGCGATATGCCTGCTTCAACAAAATACTAAATAAGGGGATTGATATATCTGTTTCCACCAAATATTGATTAAGGCCTGCCAGATACCTGCTTCCACCAAATATGGATTGAGACCTGTGATATACCTGCTTCCACAAAATACTGATTGAGGGGATTGATATACCTGCTTCCACCAAATATTGATTGAGGCCTGCGATATGCCTGCTCCACAAAATATTGATTGAAGGGTTTGATATAGCTGTTTCCACCAAATATTGATTGAGGCCTGCGATATACCTGCTTCCACAAAATATTGATTAAGGCGATTGATATACCTGCTTCCACCAAATATTGATTGATGCATGCGATATACCTGCTCCACAAAATACTGATTAAATGGTTTGATATAGCTGTTTCCACCAAATATTGATTAAGGGGTTCTATATTCCTGCTTACACAAAATACTGATTAAGAGGATTGATATATCTGCTTGGACCAAATATTGATTGAGGCCTACGGTATACCTGCTTCCACAAATAACTGTTTAAGGGGATTGAGATACCTGCTTCCACCAATTATTGATTGAGTCCTGCAATATACCTGCCTCCACAAAATACTGATTAAGGGGATTGATATTCCTGCTTCCACCAAATACTGATTGAGGCCGGAGATATACCTGCTTCCAGCAAATACCGATTAAGGGGTTTGATATACCTGCTACCACAAAATATTGATTGAACGGTGCAATATACCTGTTTCAACCAAATATTGATTGAGACCTGCGAGATACCTGCTTCCACAAAATACCCATTAAGGGGTTCGATGAACGTGTTTCCACAAAATTCTGATCGAGCGGTGCGATATACCTGGGTCCACAAAATACTGATTGAGGGTTGCGATGTACCTGCTTCCACCAAATATTTATTGTGGCCTGCAATATGCCTGCTTCCGCAAAATACTGATTGAGGGGTGTGATATACCTGCTTCCACCAAATATTGGTCAAGGGGTTCTATATACCTGCTTCCACCAAAATACTGATTGAGGCCTGCCATATTGCTGCTTGCACAAGATACTGATTAAGCTGTTTGATATAACTGTTTCGAACAAATATTGATTTGGGCCTACGAGATACCTGCTTCCACAAATACTAGTTTTCTCTAGGGACTTTGGCACAGGGTCATTTTGAAAATGACAGGCAGAGGAAGAGGCAGGCCCTCCACAGAGGTGGTAGGGGTCGGCCAGGTGCACCAGGCCAGAGCATAAGTGGGAGAAGGTGCATTCCATTACTTCTAAGTACGCAGCAGAATTTGTTTGTTGGCTCACTCAGCCTTCTGCTTCTGCACCCTCCTCCTCCTCTGTATCTACGCCCTCCTCACTCTCTGCTGTGCGCTCCCCAAAGACACCACCACCATAGCCTTTTACCGATGCACAGCCATTCTTTGCATCGGATGAGGAAGAGGAGGTAGCAACGGCCGCCACCCATTACCGAGCCCAGTTGGTGGAACGCCGTCAGACCCCACAAAGCCACACTCCCGGCGCTTCTTGTCCTCCGTTTTCTCTTTCTTCTTATCCTCTCTCCTCCCATTTGTCCTCCACTCCACCTTCCACGATTTTGTCATCTCGTTTATCTGGCAGAAGGCAGGCTTCCGTGGCCCAAATGTTTGAGCATAAAAAGTTGATGACGCCGGATAACCCTCTTGCCCAACGGGTGACTGATGGCTTGTCAGAGCTGCTAGCCTGCCAACTACTGCCATATAAACTGGTGGACTCAGAGGCCTTTAGAAAATTTGTGGCCATTGGCACACCACAATGGAAGGTCCCCAGAAGGAAATATTTCTCCCAGAAGGGCATCCCAGAGCTATATGGCCACATTCAGCAGCAAGTGAATATATCTCTGGCACACAGTGTCGGTGCCAAGATACTTCTGATTACAGACACATGGTCTAGCAAACACTGGCAGGGAAGGTGCATAACTTTTACTACCCACTGGGTGAGCCTTCTGACAGCTGTCAAGCATGTAACCCATTGCTCCCGTGTGGATTTGGTGTTACCGCCACGGATTGCATGCAGGCCTGACTCTTCTTCTCCTCCTCCTACTCCATCCTCCATATCCTCCTCGCCTGTCTCCTCCTGTTCCACTGCTACCGCCTCTTCCGCTGCGCCCCCCCATGCTCTCCAGAACCCATTTGACATTTGGTAAAGTGGTGTGCTACAACGGTGCCAATCTTGCGCACTGAAACAGGGCAAAATGACACACGTGCCGTGCATAACACACGTCCTGAACTTAGTCGTACAGCGATTCGTTGCCAAATACCCTGAGATCCAGGATGTCTTGCAGCAAGCCAGGAAAATCTCTGGCGATTTTAGATCTTACACGGCCATGGCTCGCCTTGCTGATGTTCAGCGGCGACACCACCTGCCCATCAGACATCTGATTTGTGACAGCCCGACATGCTGGACCTCCACCTTTGATATTCTTAATAGGCTGCTTCAGCAGCAACGTGCTGTTAACGACTACCTGTACGAACTATAGAGCAGGACAGGTTCTAGGGAGCTTGGTTTCTTTTCACCGTGCCTGTGGCTGCTCATGCGTGACACATGCAGACTTTTGCGGCCATTTGATGAGATCACCAAACTGGTCAGTCGCAGCCAGGGCGCCATCAGTGACATCGTACCTTACGTCTTCTTTCTGGAGCTTCGTGTCATTGATCAAGCTGTCGAGGAGCAGGAGCTGGAAGATGAGGAAGTCGCAATGCTAAATAAATTCCCAGAGGGGGGCTACTCCATCTGAGACAAGTCAGCAGGAGTCTGAAGAGGAGTCAGAGGAGGATGGTGGCTGGGGGGAAGAGGAGGGGGAGGATCAAGAAGAGCAGGCTTTGAGGGGGACTTTAAACTTTTCAGGGATCCCTTGTGTTGTCTGTGGCTGGGGGGAGGAGACTAAGGACGAAATTCTCCTTGGTGATCAGCAGGAGCCAGGGAGCTCCACTGCTTTCAATTCCATAAAGGGCAAGGACTAGTACTGGGTGGCAACGTACTTTGACCCCCGGTACAAACACAAAATGGTGGACACGTTACCAGCATCACATAGGGCTGGCAGAATGCAGAATTTCCAGGCCTTGCTGCAAGAGATGCTGCATTCTGCTGTTGCATGCACTGGCAGAGGAATTTCCACCGACAGCGAAACAGGTGTGGGTACCAATCCTGCAAGAATTCTGCAAGAAGAGGGCAGTTTAAAGATGTGTTGGTCACTTCGGATATGAGATCATTCTTGCAACCAACCCATCGATAGTCGCCTTCTGGATCCAGCCTCAGGAAACCCCTCCAGATCCAGCCTCAGGGAACGCCTAGACCAACAGGTGTCCGACTACATTGGGTTAACGGCCAATGTTGACCTCTGAGAAGTGTGGAACTCCTGCACTACCGGTTGTGCAGGCTTGACCTGTGGCCAGAGCTTGCACAATTTGCCTTGGAACTCTTGGCTTGCCCCTCGTCGAGTGTCCTGTCCGAAAGGACGATCAGCGCAGTAGGGGGAATCGTGACCGATAAGTGCACTCGCCTAGCTCATGAAAGTGTGGAATACCTCACATTTCTAAAAATGAATGAGGCATGGATCTCGGAGGAATTCAACACCTGTGACGACCAAGTGTAATTGAATTTCCTCATGCCAGCCCACACATATCCGCCACTACCCAGAACAAAGAATGGTCCTTGTCTTATGTATATACAGCAACATAAGAGGCTTTTTCTATCAGTTGAATGCCTAATTTTTGGGACCTGTACTGGCCTACAGTAAAATTTTTAGCTCATGACAGCCTAATGTACCTTAAGCCGCCTAATCACTTATTCTTTTCTGTCAGGTGAATGCCTAATTTTTGGGGCCTCTACTTCAGTGGCCTACAGTAAAATTGTTATCCAGTGACTGCCTAATGTACCTCCAGCCACATACTCACTTGTTCTTTTCTGTCAGGTGAATGCCTAATTTTTGGGGCCTGTACTGTCCTACAGTAAAATTTTTAGCCGGTTACCGCCTAATGTACCTCCAGCCGCTTAATCACTTGGTATTTTCTGTCAGGTGAATGCCTCATTTTAGGGGCCTGTACTGGCTTACAGTAGAATTGTTATCCAGTGACTGCCTAATGTACCTCAAGCAACATAATCACTTGTTCTTTTCTGTCAGGTGAATGCCTAATTATTGGGGCCTCTACTCCAGTGGCCTACAGTAAAATTGTTATCCAGTGACTGCTTAATATACCACCAGCCACATAATCACAAGTTATTTTCTGTCACGTGAATGCCTAATTTTTGGGGCCTGTACTCCCCTTTCCCTAAAATAAAATTTCTCTAGTCCCCAGCAGGGCACATTTTTGAGAGTTTCCCTTTAAGACGCATAAAAATGGCCCCTGATTAAAATACATATTTTTTGTGGGAATTTTTTCCATTGATCCAGATTTATGGTATTGCTATTTTGGCAATTGAATTTCGCCACAGAACAAAATATATGTTTTGGCGGACACTATTATAGTTTGCCAGCCAGTGCTGGGACACCAGATTTAGGGGATTGCTATTTTGGCAAGTGAATTTCATCCCAGAACAAAATATATGTTTTGGCGGACACTATTATAGTTTGCCAGCCAGTGCTGGGACACCAGATTTATGGTAATGCTATTTTGGCAATTGAATTTCACCACAGAACAAAATATATGTTTTGGCGGACACTATTATAGTTTGCCAGCCACAGCTGTGACACCAGAATTAGGGGATTGCTATTTTGGCAAGTGAATTTCAATCCAGAACAAAATATAAGTTTCGGCGGACACTATTATAGTTTGTCAGCCAGTGCTGGGACATTACATTTAGGGGATTGCTTTTTTGGCAATTGAATTTCACCACAGAAAATAATCTATCCTTTGCCAGACAGGAGACAGTATTATACTTGGCTAGCCAAAGCTGGAACACCAGATTTAGGGGATTAGTATTTTGGCAATTGTATTTAACCCCTTAATAAAATATAGAAATTGCTATCCTGAGTTTCAAGGGGTGACAATTAGCACAGCCAAGCCCCTAATTTAGGATACAGCAAAAAAAAAAAAAAAAATAGTATTGATGGATTTATGGACTTGGTGGCAGCTTGTTCTGGTGCACCACAAGTCACAAAATGGCCGCCAATCACCCCAGAAGAAAAGTGACAGAAAAACGCTCTGTGCAGCCTAAAAACCAGTGAGCAAGTAACTAGCAGAAGTTGAATCATTCACAGCTGTAGATCGATCACTTCATTAGGTTCTTTTGCTGACTTTTCCCTGCCTAATCTCGCCCTCACAGCAGCTGCGTCCTCTCCCTACACTAATCAGAGCAGTGTGACGTGCGGCGCTACGTGACTCCAGCTTAATTAGAGGCTGCGTCACATGCTGCACTTGGCCAATCACAGCCATGCCATTAGTAGGTAAAACGCTAGCTGATTGGCTGCTGTGCAGACCTTCAGAAAGCGGGAAGAAATCGCCGAACAACGAACCCGAACCCTAACACCGCAAAATTCGTTCGCTCAACACTACTCATAACAAATGCAAATTAAGTGTGGGATGTATGTAATGTAATGATGGAGTGGGCTTTTTACTGGAATACAGAATGATTATTGCAGTTTATGTACATTATATATATATGTATATATATATATATATATATATATATATATATATATATATACACACCGTATTTTTCACCCTATAAGACGCACCGGCCCATAAGACGCACCTAGGTTTTTAAGGAGGAAAATAAAAATAAAAAATTTTTTAACCAAAAGGTGTACTTTTGGTGGGTTTTTTACTAACAGTGTTCTGTGTATGACACTATTATGACGCACTGTTATGGGGGATCTGGGGATGGCACTGTTATGGGGGATCTGGGGATGGCACTGTTATGGGGGCATCTGTGGCTGACGCACTGTTATGGGGGAAGCTGGGGATGGCACTGTATGGGGGCATCTGGGGAAGGCACTGTATGGGGGCATCTGGGGATGGCACTGTATGGGGGCATCTGGGGATGGCACTGTATGGGGGCATCTGTGGGTGGCACTGTATGGGGGCATCTGTGGGTGGCACTGTATGGGGGCAACTGGGGATGGCACTGTATGAGGGCATCTGTGGGTGGCACTGTATGGGAGCATCTGTGGGTGGCACTGTATGGGGGCATCTGTGAATGGCACTGTATGGGGACATCTGTGAGTGGCACTATATGGGGGCATCTGGGGATGGCACTGCTATGGGGGGATCTATGGATGACATGCTATGTGTCATCCACAGATCCCCCCCATAGCAGTGCCATCCCCAGATGCCCCCATACAGTGCCATCCACAGATGTCCCCATACAGTGGGTGTGATGACCTCCAATACAGGGGGTGGGGGTCGGCATCTTGTTTGCTAATGACAGCGGGGCCCGGTGCAGTAACTGTATTCTACTACACCGGGCCCGCTGTAGTAATGTTATGGCAGTGATTAAACTATAATTTTCATAACACTAAATCCATGCTGTATTATCCTACCTAATGTACGATCGCAGGCAGGAGGCCAGGCTGGCGGCGGCAGCGTAACTGACTACCTCACGCGCTTGCGCCGCCTGCTTCATTCATAAAGTGGGCGGAGCGGGCGCGTGACGTTACGCTGCCGCCGCCGCCTGCCCAGCCTCCTGCCTGCGATCGCACATTAGGAGGGTAATACAGCATGGATTTAGTGTTATGAAAATTATAGTTTTAATCACTGCCATAACATTACTACAGCGGGCCCAGTGTAGTAGAATACAGTTTCTGCATCGGGCCTGCTGTCATTAGCAAACAAGACTGCCGCCCCCAGCCCCTCCTCCTTGATACACACGCCGGCTGCGCTGTTCAGCAGCGCAGCGGTGTATCAGTGTTTGCCGCATTCGCCCCATAAGATGCAGCACTATCCCCCCCCCCCCACTTTGGGGGGGGGAAAGTGCGTCTTATAGGGCGAAAAATACGGTATATATATATATATATATATAATTATGTGTGTGTGTAAAATGCACAAAATCAGCCTGTTACATCATATATCTGTACCTTGCTGTGTGTATATATATATATATATATATATATATATATATATATATATACCCTTTGAATAAAAATAAAGAATATAAATAAAGAATATGGACAGCACTCCGGATGAAAAAAATAAAAAAAAATGTATTCACCCATGTGGTGTACAAGCAACGTTTCGGCCCTACAATAGAGACTTTCTCAAGCAAAGAACACAAGCGCCAAACAACAATTTATAGTGCAGCATATGTGGGCGGTGGTAATGAGGGGAGTGACATCACAGCATAAGAGTGTTTAAAACATAATTAAAATACATAATTCATCAAAGAGAATTTTTCTCAATTAACAAACATGATAGTGTAATAGATGCCTTACATAGTGGGTCTGAACCATGTGTAAAAAAATATGTGAATAATAAATACACATCAATATAACATATAGTGGCATCCACCAAATAGAGTGTGCGTTATGCATACCATGTGTAAGTAATAACTGCACAGTGCTGTACCAAGTCACGGCGTCCGCATGCACCATCGTAACATCAAACTGGAAGTGACGAAAGGCAACTTCCGGATCTGCGCAGTACCCGAGACACGGTCAGGCAACCATACTGGAGAAGGGCAAACCCTGCATAAACCGGGCGCATATTCTTTATATTTATATATATATATATATATATATATATATATATATATTTATAAATACTCATGGCGAAGTAGAGATGTATGATGTAACCTGCTGATTTGCTACGTGTCACACCAGGTACTAAGTAATCATTTGTAAAGGGAGGAAATAGTTATTTTCATAACTGAATATATACTGTACATTACAGAGTGTTGGAGAGAGATACAAAAGTAATGTAAGCATTGTACTTTGGCATATTCTATCACAGATCTCTCTGATCCGCTCCGAGTTCCTCTTCTTCAAATCGGACAATTTCTTTAATATGGCCATCTTAGGGTGCCTACCATTGAACTTCCTTAGGAGCTCGAAACAGATCTCCCTCACGATCCTCTGCTTCTCAGCCTGGACCCGGGTCCAGTCGTAGCCACGCTCCAACATGCGCTGCAGGATAAAGACGCAAGCATATAATCCCAAATTTTTTTTACAATTCAAGTATTGAAAATAATGTTCTCAACAAAACATCAAAAAGTATTTAAGTCTTTGAAGGGGAAATATTAGATTTAATGTTACCGTTATAAGATCGGATTGTGTTGCGATTTTATTTGTGTGGGGTCTGAGCAATCGGATATTGGCCAGCTGAGCAGAAATGTACCTGTCTAGGGAAGTGACGGTAAGGTATGGGGTGTAAAACCAGTTTGCCTCCCCGTGGTGCACCCTGGGTAACTCTAAATGACCCAGCAAATACTGGCGGTAAGACAAAGAAAGCTTATCCTGAGTCCTGACCAACAGGACACAAACTGTAATATATAGACTGTTTTTGTGTGTGTGTGTGGTATATAGTGTGCGGCAGGAAAATGAATGTGCAATGTGCTTGTAAGAGATATTTCTATGCTGTCCATACATACATGCTACAGACATAATGCTGTGATGTCAAAACAATAATTAGTGCACCAATCAGTAATATCTACTTAGACCTGATAAAATGTGAAGTTGTATGTATTGCGAAAAAACATTTGCATCATAAGTAGCTATTTTTGCAATCGCTAATATTTTATAACGCATATAAAGCAATTGTTCTGACATGCATGTGACATGTAATCAAATACACTGCTTTAATGTCAAATTACTTAGAGTGATCAGGAGTTCTTACTCACTGTCGCGAAAATTGCTGTTAACCATGTTTTCCGTTCTCCTCAAACTTTGGGTAGTTTGAAAACTGGGCCACGCCCCTTTTTCGCATGCGCAGTAAGCAAATTTTACAATTCTATTTTTGCATTTAAAAAAATAATGAGCGAAGATAGCAAATTTGATGAATATTCGCCCAAATATTCGTGAAATATCGCAAATTCATATATAGCCTCTGTTGCTCATCACTACTGGACAGTAGCTGCTGACTGAATACTTCTGTGACTGAGGGAACAGCAAACGAGAGAGGCAGGTTGAGGATAGGTAAGGGCATAGGGCCTGCTCCCTAGCCATGCTGTTGGCTGGGGGTGTCTGATGTCACTTGGAATGAAATGGATGACCGAGTTAACCAATCAAGAACCGACCGCTAGACACAACTGCTAGATGACACTTTTACCGCAAATAACTGCAACAGTGAAGTGCGTATATTTTTTTATTTCTGTACTGAAATAGGCCACTAAACGCTTTCACCACAAATAGCTGAAACAGTAAAGTGCGTATATATTTTTCTTTTTTTACTGAAATAGGCCACTAAACGCTTTAGCCACAAATAACTGCAACAGTGAAGTGCATATATATTTTGTCTTTCTGTACTGAAATAAGCCACTAAATGCTTTCACCACAAATAACTGCAACAGTCAAATGTGTGTGTATATATATATATATATATATATATATATATTATACTGAAATAGGCCACTAAACTCCTTAGCCACAAATAACTGCAACAGGGAAGTGACTAGATATTTTTCTTTTTTGCTGAAATAGGCTACTAAACGCATTCTCCACACACAGTACAACTGCAGAAGTGAACTATGTATATATTTTTCTTTTTGTACTGAAATACACCACTAAACGCTTTCACCACATATAACTGCAGAAGTGAACTGAGAATATATTTTTCTTTTTGTACTGAAATAGGCCACTAAACGCTTTCACCACATATAACTGCAGAAGTGAATTGAGAATATATTTTTCATTTTGTACTGAAATAGGCCCCCTATATGCTTTTACCGCAAATAACTGCAACAGTGAACTGCGTAGATATTTTTCTTTTTGTACTAAAATAGGCCACTAAGGGCTTTCACCACATATAACTGCAGAAGTGAACTGAGAATATATTTTTATTTTTGTACTAAAATAGGTCACTAAATGCTTTTACCACCAAAAACTACAACTGTTAACTGCGGATATATTTTTTCTTTTTCCATAGACATAAGCCACTAAAGGCTATTCAACGTAGCACTTTCACCCCAAGATCAAATTGCTGGAATGACAGAGCTGTCTAATGGCTATTTGGATACCAAAATAATCTTTCCCTGCACTTGGAAATCGCTTTTTTTTCTTCTCACTATAAGGTTTTTCCTATCACTGCCCCTAGCGCCTTTTGACGTCTCTCCCTGCACTAAGTTGCTGTGAAATGATTCCTCCCTATCCTTTCCCTGCACTTCCTTGCAAATCTTTTTTTTCTTTTTTTTTTTCTGTCCCTGCACTCAGAACGCTGGAAAGTGTCTGAATTCAAAATGGCCGCCAAATTTATAGGGCTGTGACATCACAGGTCTGGCTGGCTTCTGATTGGCTGCATGCATGGCATTATGGGTCATCCCGCCTTCCCAGAGTTTCTTGCCCCATGTCCCCACACGTGTAGCTACCATTTTAGCTGCCATTTTAGGAAAAAAATGCGATTCAATACCACGAAGCATGAGGAAATTCACATTTGTTGCAAATTGAATTTTTCCTGAAATTCATAACAAATTCCACTCCGTCAGCTTCGATTCGCTTATCTCTATTTATGATCAAAGAATAAATGAACTGAATTTGTTTAGCCTTAAAAAAAGACATAATTAACCTTTACAAATATATAAACAGACCATAAAAAAATATAGAGGGAAGCTATTCTGTGTTAAACTCCCTCAAAAAATAAGGGGCTACTTCCTATGCCTGGAGAAAAAAAAAATCTGTCATAAGAGGCAACAAGCATTCTTTACTGTAAGGGTTGTGAATCTCTGGAATAGTCTTCCACAGGAGCTGGTCTCAGTAAATACAGTAGATGGCTTCACAAAAGGCTTAGATGATTTTTTAATTAAAAATAACATTGATGCTTATGACAATGTATAGAAATCTTCTTCTACACACCCTTGACTTTTGGCCCAACCCCTTTTTAAAAGGAAGATGGACATTGATCCAGGGATTTGTTTTGTAGATTGGTATAGCAGGATTACAGGTTGGACTTGATGGACTTTTGTCTTTTTGCAACCTCAACAACTATGTAACTATCTAACTCCCATAACAATGACATCCACAGAGCTATAACAGTAACATTCACAGTGCCCTCATAAAAACCATTCACAGTAAATCAATAAGGGTGGGTTCACATCAGCGTTATAAATTTCATTATTGTTTTCCATTATAACATGGTTAAAACGGAAAATAACGGAATTCAAAATGGTAACATTTAGAGGCATTCCGTTTTGATCCATCATATTAGAGGTCTATGGGCAACAGAACGGGTCCGTCTGGTTTCTGTTATCCAGAATGGAAAATAAATTCAACAGGGCTTTCTTTTTCATCCATGATATAATGGAAAACAATAATGGAATTTGAAATGCTGATGTGAACCCGCCTTAAAGGGGTTTTGTCATCTCAGACAATGCGGGCATATCGCTATGATATGCCCTCACTGCCTGATAGGTGCGGGTCCCTCCTCAAGGACCCGCACCTACAATGAGAACTGAGTCGGGAAATGAACGGAGGGCACACTGCGCATGCACAGCCGCCCTCCATTCATTTCAGTGAGTCCACCGAAAATAGCCGAGCACTGGCTATTTCCGTATGCCCCCTAGAAATGAATGGGAGCAGGGGCCGAGCGTGCGCTCCCACTCACTCCAGCCACAGCTCCGTTCTGTTCTCGATGTAGGTGCGAGTCCCAGAGATAACAGTGTTATCCACAAAGCTTCAAAACAGTGACATTCACAGTGACCTTAACAGTGCCCCCATTACAGAGACATCCACAGTATTTCTTAATAGTGACATCCACAGTGCTCCCATTACAGACATTCCACAGTACTACATAACAGTGACATTAACAGTGCCGCCATAACAGTGACGTCCACAGTGTCACCATAATATTGACATCAATAGCTTCCCAATACAGTGACATCTACAGTGCACCCATAATAGTGACATTCATAGTGCTTCCATAATTGACATCCACAGCTCTCCCATAACAGTGAAATCCACACTGGACCCATAACAATGATAATCACAGTGCCCCTATGACAGTGTCATCCATAGCGGTCCATAGCAGTAACATCCACAACTGTCCCATAACAGTGACATAGAGTGATTAATAAAGGTTAAATTTTAACTATTACTAGTCAGAGAGGTTGCAAAGCTTACGCTAGGTCCAAGTGACCACCTAACCCCTCTTCTAAAAGTTTCAGGGGCTGACCCCTGTCAGTCAGTTCGTGTAGGCGTATGCATACTTACCGCCCCACCATGTCGCACGTCCCCGTGATGTTCGCGATCCAATTTGATATCTGCTCTATCAACTTTCGATGTTCTTTTATGCGCCTACCATGGCTGTGGACAGGCAGCTGCGCTTGTCTGTGATGACACCCACTGCCGTGCTAAACACGCATTCAGATAATACACTGGCTGCAGGGCAGGCCAGCACCTCCAAGGCGTAAAGGGCAAGCTCAGGCCATGTGGCCAATTTGAACACCCAGAAGTTGAAGGGGGCAGACCTGTCATTCAGTACGTGTAGGCGTGTGCACACATACTGCTCCACCATGTTGGTGAAATGCTGCCTCCTGCTAAGACGATCCATATCAGCTGGTGGTGCTGGTTTTTGTGGCGTGCTGACAAAGCATTTTCACATGTCGGCCATGCTAACCCTGCCTTCTAAGGTGCTGGCGGTGCCCCAGCTGCGTTGGCGACCTCTTCCTCGCCCTCTGCCTTCACCTTGTGCTTCCACTGTGCACCTGCTTTCAGGTGGGAATGCTACCAGCAGCGCGTCTACCAGCGTGCGCTTGTACTTGCGCATCTTAAGATCACACTCCAGTGACGGAATTAAGGACGGTACGTTGACATGTGCAAGGTGGAGTTCCACCTTGTGGGCACGTTGCATATGAAACGTTGAGCGGGAAGCCCGAAGTTACACTGCAGCGCTGACAGGCGAGCAGCAGCAGGATGAGAACGCCGAAAGCGCGCACAGACGGCCCGCACTTTATGCAGCAGCTCTAACATGTCGGGGTAATTTTTAAGGAATTTCTGCACCACCAAATTCAGCATGTGCGTCAAACCGGCTAGTCCCAGAGCTGCTACAAGATTTTGCACATTATCGCACACCACTAGGACGGGCTTAAGGCTGGCTGGCACACACCACTCATTGGTCTGTTGTTCAAGGCCCGTCCACAGCTCCTGCGCGGTGTGGGGTTTGTCCCCCAAACAGATAAGTTTAAAAACTGCCTGCTGTCGTTTACTCCTTGCTGTGCTTAAGTTGGTGGTGAAGGTGTTACGCTGACCGGATGAGGAGCAGTAGAGAATGAGGAAGCAGAGTAGGAGGAGGAAGCAACAGGAGGCAAACTGAAGCGCCCCGCAATCCTCGGTGGTGGAAGGACATGCACCAAACTGTTATCCGCCTCAAGCCCAGCCGCCACTACATTTACCCAGTATGCTGTTATGGAGATATAACGGCCCTGACCGTGCTTACTGGACCACATATCTGTAGTCAGGTGCTCCTTGCCACAGATGGCGTTGCGCAGTGCACACCTGATTTTGTCCCCTACTTGGTTCTGAAGGGAAGGGATGGCTCACCTTAAAAAGTAGTGGCGGCTGGGCACGACGTACTGTGGGACAGCCACCGCCATAAGGCCTTTAAAACTATCCCTCTTCACCAGACGGAATGACAGCATTTCAAAGGCAAGTAATTTAGAAATGCTGGCATTCAGGGCTAGGGATTGCAGGTGGGTAGGGGGGTACTTCCTCTTCCTCTCCAGCTTTTTGGATATGGAGAGCTGAACACTTCCGTGGGACATTGTGAAGATGCTTGGTGACCCAGGTTTTGGTGTTGCTGGCAGATCCTCTGTTTGTGGGGTGCCAGGTGGCACTGTCACTCCAGAGGTGGATGAAGAGGCCGCGACTGCAGCAGAAGAGGAAGCAGGAGGAGCCAGAGACCTTTCTTGTTTTTTGAGGTGTCTACTCCACTGCAGCTCGTGCTTTGCACTTAAATGCATGGTCATGCAGGTTGTGCTCAGGTTGAGAAAGTTTTTGCCTCACTTCAGGCTCTGATTGAACAGCGTGCAAACCACTTGTGTCTTGTCGTCAGCACATTGTCTGAAGAATTCCTTGGAGCTGGCTTTGGTGTGCTCGGTCCCTTGCTGCGGTGGGCAGTAGGAGGCGTACTGTCTAGAGGACGGCCTCTCTGCTTTTGCACCCTGCTCCCTCTTCTGCTGTGCTGGTGGCTCTGTGCGACCACCGCCTCTTCCTCCGAACTACATCGGTCACTTGCATGATCTTGATTCCATGTGGGGACGAGGACCTCATCGTCCTGCACATCATCTTCCACCCAGTCTTAACCCCTGACTTCCTTGTCGGTCTGCACACTTTCGAAAGCCCCAGCAGTTGGCACCTGTGTTTCGTCATCATCCGAGATGTGCTGTGATGGTCCTCCCATGTACTCATCTTGAAAAATAAGTGGTTGGCCATCAGTGCACTCAATCTCTTCCACTTCTGGGGCAGGGCTAGGTGGATGGCCCTGGGAAACCCTGCTACCAGAGTCATCAAAAAGCAGAAGAGACTGCTGCATGACTTGGGGCTCAGACTGCTTGGCTGATTTGCAAGGGGGTGAGGTGAAAGACTGAAGTAAATATATCTTTGCACAAAATGGCTGTATTTCAAATGCCTAATTTAAACCCCTGTATGTATAGGGGGATCTCACAGGGCCTGAACCTCTGTAGGTTTGAATTCAATATTGGTGCACCAAATGGCGGTATTTGAAATCTCTGAATGTTACCCAAATGTATTAAGAGTGTATCTCACAATAAACATGTATATCAAAGGCTGCCAACAAAATTTTTTGTGCCCAAACGACTGTTTGTTTAACAACTGAATTTGACAGCAGTATATAAGCCTGTAATATCACACGTGCTGATGCTTTAAGGCCTGAAAATAGTGTTTTTGTGTGACTAATAGTGTGACTAATACAGATGTTGTAGATTACCCAAAAAGTCTTTTTTTGCTAACAGAATATGAATGCTGTATATATTAAACATGAATTTAACACTTGCAGATCTGGAAAATACAGTTTTTTGAAAAGAAAAGTGTGTCTTTCAAACCCCAGAAAATGATGGGTTTATTTCTAGCTTAAATTGCACACTGACTAAGGCCCCATGCACACGGCCGTTGTTCGGGTCCGCGTCCGAGCCGCATATTTCGCGGCTCGGCCGCGGACCCATTCATTTCAATGGGGTCGCAAAAGAAGCGGACAGCACTCCGTGTGCTGTCCGCATCCGTTGCTCCGTTCCGTGCCCCCGCAAAAAAAATATAGCATGTCCTATTCTTGTCCGTTTTGCGGACAAGAATAGGCATTTCTATAATGGGCCGCGTTCCATTCCGCAAAATGCGGAACGGAAGGCGGAACAGCTTCCGTGTTTTGCGGATCCGCGATTTGCGGACCGCAAAACACCAACGGTCGTGTGCATGTAGCCTAATACAGATATTGTAGATTGCCAAAAAATATTTTTTTTGCTAACAGAATATGAATGCTGTATATATTAAATGACGCTTGTTGATTGGCTGTAGGGTTGAGCGAACCCGAACTGTATAGTTCGGGTTCATACCAAATTTTGGGGTTTTCGGGAAACGGACCCAAAACCCGAACATTTCCGTAAAAGTTTGGGTTCGGTGTTCGTCGCTTTCTTGGCGCTTTTTGCAGCCAATCAACAAGCGTCATACTACTTACCCCAAGAGGCCATCACAGCCACGCCTACTAATGGCATGGCTGTGATTGGCCAGAGCCGCATGTGACCCAGGCTCTATATAAGCTTGAGTCACATAGCGCTGTACGTCACTCAGCTGGTACAAGTGTAGGGAGAGGATTCTGCTGGACTTGTGATTTCAGGGAGAGAATAGGAGAGAATCTAACTCAGCGATCTACCTAGAAATAGTTGTGTGGGTGCAGGGCACTATCTTTTTACTCTGCCATGAGCTCATTGATCAAAAAATGCTAACTTTTAGGCCCCTTTCACACGAGCGAGTTTTCCGCGCGGGTGCAATGCGTGATGTGAACGAATTGCACCCGCACTAAATCCTGACCCATTTATTTCAATGGGTCTGTGTACATGAGCGTTTTTTTTCACGCATCACTTGTGCGTTGCGTGAAAATCGCAGCATGTTCTATATTCTGCGTTTTTCACGCATCCCTAGCCCCATAGAAGTGAATGGGGCTGCGTGAAAAACGCATTGCATCCGCAAGCAAGTGCGGGTGCGTTGCGTTTTTCACTGATGGTTGCTAGGAGATGTTGTTTGTAAACCTTCAGTTTTTTATCACGCGCGTGAAAAACGCATCAAAACGCATTGCACCCGCGCGGAAAAAACTGAACAACTGAACGCAATCGCACAGTTTTCACTGAACGCATCCGCAACGCATCCGGACCTAATCCGGACACGCTCGTGTGAAAGGGGCCTTAGAATTCTGTTAGTTAGCTGGGTGGCGACGGCGGCCATTTTGTGCATGCTCAGTGCACCAGCACTGCATCTGAGCTTTTGGGACATTGCAAATCACCATTTTTTGGAGGCAAACTACAACATCTGTATTAGTCAGTGTGCAATTTAAGCTAGAAATACACCCATCATTGTCTGGGGTTTGAAAAACACATTTTCTTTTTTTCAAAAAAAATTCTGCAAGTGTTAAATTTTATTTTAATATATACAGCATTCATATTCTGTTAGCAAAAAAAGACTTTTTGGGCAATCTACAACACCTGTATTAGTCAGTGTGCAATTTAAGCTAGAAATACACCCATCAATTTCTGGGGTTTGAAAAACACACTTTTTATGACAAAAAACATTATTTTCAGGCCTTGCAGCATCAGCACGTGTGAAATTACAGGCTTATATACTGCTGTCAAATTCAGTTGTTAAACAAACAGTCGTTTGGGCACAAAAAATTTAGTTGGCAGCCTTTGATGCAGATGTCATTGTGAGATACACTCTTAATACATTTGGGTTACATTCAGAGATTTTAAATACCGCCAATTGGTGCACCAATATTGAATTCAGGCCTACAGAGGTTCAGGCCCTGTGAGATCCCCCCTATACATACAGTGGTTTGAATTGGGCATTTGAAATACAGCCTTTTTGTGCAAAGATATATTTATTTCAGGCCTACACTGATTCAGGGCGTGTGTGATCCCCACTATACATACAGGGGTTTGAATTAGGCATTTGAAATACAGCCATTTTTTGCAAAGATATATTTACTTCAGGCCTACACTGATTCAAGGCGTGTGTGATCCCCCCTATACATATAGGGGTTTGATTCAGCCATTTGAAATACAGCCATTTGAAATACAGCCATTTAGTGTAAAGATATATTTACTTCAGGCCTACACTGATTCAGGGCGTGTGTGATCCCCCCTCTACATACAGGGGTATGAATTAGGCATTTGAAATACAGCCATTTGAAATACAGCCTTTTTGTGCAAAGATATATTTACTTCAGGCCTACACTAATTTAGGGCATGTGTGATCCCCCTTTACATACAGGGGTTTGAATTAGGCATTTGAAATACAGCCATTTGAAATACAGCCATTTTGTGCAAAGATATATTTACTTCAGGCCTACACTGATTCAGGATGTTTGTGATCCCCCCTCTACATACAGGAGTATGAATTAGGCATTTGAAATACAGCCATTTTGTGCAAAGGTATATTTACTTCAGGCCTACACTGATTTAGGGCGTGTGTGATCCCCCCTATACATACAGGGGTTTGATTCAGCATTTGAAATACAGCCATTTGAAATACACCCATTTTGTGCAAAGACATATTTACTTCAGGCCTACACTGATTCAAGGCGTGCGTGGTCCCCCCTTTACATACAGGGGTTTGAATTAGGCATTTGAAATACAGCCATTTGAATACAGTCTTTTTGTGCAAAGATATATTTACTTCAGGCCTAGACTGATTCCGGGCGTGTGTGATCCACCCTATACATACTGGGGTTTGAATTAGGCATTTGAAATACAGCCATTTTGTGCAAAGATATATTTACTTCAGGCCTACACTGATTCAGGGCATGTCTGATCCCCCCTATACAATATTGAATTATAACACGGCACTCCACATATTTTCTCAATGTATTTATATTTTTATTGAGCAATATTTCATTTCCAAGTTTGCCACCACAGAAGTATATCAGACATGCGGTTTACGTTTCGGTCCTACTCCGGACCTCTCTCAGGGCTTACAAAATTCAGATACAAAGCAAAAACTTTAGTCTTAAACTATATAAGAATCAAACAGAAAATCAGGCGTAAGATGCTATTTGCGGCAATCAGAATTATAATACAATAACACAACTCCAATGTAATTAATGTACTCCATCTGAGGAGGGTATAGTAAGCAGGGGTCATTATAGATCATCATCTATCACATATAATAGTTAGAACATATGGAGGTATAATCCTCTCTATGGATAAGGTACATGTTAGTATAAACAAAAGATCATGCAGGTTCCTATAGAGTAAAGAGCGCCCAGTGTGTCCATGCGATGGGTATAGGTATAAACATTAATATGTAATAGCTAACAAAGTCCAGCATATTTACCTTTGTGCAGCTTGTTTGGGAGAATCCTGGCGGTGTGTTGTTCCCCGCCGACAGTCGGGTTTAAATAGCCGTATTGTGACGTCACTTCCGGTCATGTCATAACCGGAAGTGATGTCACTTCCGGTCGCGTCATAATCGGAAGTGTGTCACGCGAACATGCCCATTAGTTACATTGATGCCAGAAGAAGTTAGAGCATGCCCCCTATACAAACAGGGGTTTGAATTAGGCATTTGAAATAGAGCCATTTGAAATACTGCCTTTTTGTGCAAAGATATATGTACTTCAGGCCTACACTGATTCAGGGCGTGTGTGATCCCCTCTATACATACAGGGGTTTGATTCAGCCATTTGAAATACAGCTATTTGAAATATAGCCATTTGAATTACAGCCATTTTGTGCAAAGAAATTTGAGGCCTAGTCTGGTTCAGGCCGTGTGAGATACACCCCTTACATACTGTCGTTCTTTTCTACTATTAAATAAACACCCATTTGGGGCAAGATCCTGAATTAATAAAATATGAGGAGAGCGTAAAATAAGGGATGTGGCTCAGGTCGTGCTGCTGCTGGTGGAGCTCCTGTTGCAGGGAGAGGACGCGGTCGATCTGTGCCAGCTACAATCACAAGTGAAACCCCTTCCTTAGATGCGAGTAGGCGACAAAACCTGCATTGGTATTTGGTCGGGCCTAATGCTGCTCTACGAATGGTGAGGCCGGAACAAGTACAAGCGATAGTAGATTGGGTTGCTGACAGTGGATCAAGTTCCTTCACATTGTCTCCCTCCCAGTCTCCTGCTGAAAGACCACAGTTGGCATCTGCAGCCGATGTCCATCAGTCTTTCACCTCACCCCCTTGCAAATCAGCCAAGCAGTCTGAGCCCCAAGTCATGCAGCAGTCTCTTCTGCTTTTTGATGACTCTGGTAGCAGGGTTTCCCAGGGCCATCCACCTAGCCCTGCCCCAGAAGTGGAAGAGATTGAGTGCACCGATGCCCAACCACTTATTTTTCAAGATGAGTACATGGGAGGACCATCGCAGCACGTCTCGGATGATGACGGAACACAGTTGCCAACTGCTGGGGCTTTCGAAAGTGTGCAGACCGACAAGGAAGTCAGGGGTGACTACTGGGTGGAAGATGATGTGGAGGCCGATGAGGTACTTGACCACATATGGAATCAAGGTCATGCGAGTGACCGATGTAGTTCGGAGGAAGAGGCGGTGGTCGCACAGAGCCACCAGCACAGCAGAAGAGGGAGCAGGGTGCAAGAGCAAAACGGCCCTCTGCTAGACAGTATGCCTCCTACTGCCCACCGCAGCAAGGGCCCGAGCACACCAAAGCCAGCTCCAAGGAGTTTGCGTGGAAGTTCTTCAGACAATGTGCTGACGACAAGACACAAGTGGTTTGCACGCTGTGCAATCAGAGCTTGAAGCGAGGCATAAACGTTCTCAACCTGAGCACAACCTGCATTTAAGTGCAAAACACGAGCTGCTGTGGAATAGACACCTCAAAAACCAAGAAAGGTCTCTGTCTCCTCCTGCTTCCTCTTCTGCTGCAGTCGCGGCCTCTTCATCAACCTCTGGAGTGACAGTGCCACCTGGCACCCCACAAACAGAGAATCTGCCAGCAACACCAACACCTGGGTCACCAAGCTTCTCCACAATGTCCCACGGAAGCATTCAGCTCTCCATATCCCAAACGCTGAAGAGAAAGAGGAAGTATCCCCCTACCCACCCACGATCCCTAGCCCTGAATGCCAGCATTCCAAATTACTTGCCTTTGAAATGCTGTCATTCCGTCTGGTGGAGACAGATAGTTTTAAAGGCCTTATGGCGGTGGCTGTCCCACAGTACGTCGTGCACAGCCGCCACTACTTTTCAAGGCGAGCCATCCCTTCCCTTCACAACCAAGTAGGGGAAAAAATGAGGTGTGCACAGCGTAACACCATCTGTGGCAAGGAGCACCTGACTACAGATACGTAGACCAGTAAGCACGGTCAGGGCCATTATATCTCAATAACAGCACACTGGGTAAATGTAGTGGCCGCTGGGCTTGAGGCGGATAGCAGTTTGGCGCATGTTCTCCGCGCAGGAGCTGTGGACGGGCCTTGAACAACGGACCAATGAGTGATGTGTGCCAGCCAGCCTCAAGCCCGTCCTAGTGGTGTGCGATAATGGGCACAATCTCGTATCAGCTCTGGGACTAGCCGGTTTGATGCACATGCTGAATTTGGTGGTGCAGAAATTCCTTAAAAATTACCCCGACATGTTAGAGCTGCTGCATAAAGTGCGGGCCGTCTGTGCGCGCTTTCGGCGTTCTCATCCTGCTGCTGCTCGCTTGTCAGCGCTGCAGTGTAACTTAGGGCTTCCCGCTCAACGTCTCATATGCGACGTGCCCACAAGGTGGAACTCCACCTTGCACATGCTGGCCAGACTGTGCGAGCAGCAGCAGGCGATACTTGAATTTCATCTGCAGCATGCACGGGAAAGTCGCTCGGTGGATCAGCACCACTTTACCACCAATGACTGGGCCTCCATGTGAGACCTGTGTTCCTTGTTGCGCTGTTTCGAGTACTCTACCAACATGGCCAGTGCCGATAAAGCCGTTCTCAGCGTTACTATCCAACTTATATGCATCCTTAAAAAAAATGCTCATGGCGATGATGGAAGAGGATGTGGCACAGGAGGAGGAGGAGGAACAGGGATCATTTTGTAAGGTTTCCGGCCAGTCATTCCCAAGTGGGTCCGAGGGTGGGTTCCTGCACACACAAACCCAATGTACACAATTGTCCAGCCAGGGCACAGTTCTGAAGGATGAAGAGGTGGAGGATGAGGAGGTGGAGATGGAGGAGGAAGAACTATGTTCACAGCAGGGTGGCACCCAGACCAGCTCATGGCCATCACTGGTGCGTGCATGGGGTAATACAGAGGACACAGACGATACACCTCCCAGAGAGGACAGCTTTTCGTTGCCTCTGGGCAGCCTTGTACACATGAGTGATTACATACTGCAGTGTCTCCACAATGGCCACAGAGTTGCCCACATTCTAACTTGTGCTGATTACTGGGTGGCCACGCTGCTGGATCCCCGTTACAAAGACAACGTACTGTCCTTAATTCTGTCACTGGAGTGTGATCTTAAAATGCGCGAGTACAAGCTCACGCTGGTAGACGCGCTGCTGGTGTCATTTCCACCTGACAGCAGGGGCACAGTGGAAGCACAAGGTGAAGGCAGAGGACGAGGAAGAGGTCTCCAACGCAGCTGGGGCACCGCCAGCACCTCAGAAGGCAGGGTTAGCATGGCCGACATGTGGAAAAGCTTTGTCAGCACGCCACAACAACCAGCACCACCAGCTGATATGGGAATGTCTTAGCAGGAGGCAGCTTTTCACCAACATGGTGGAGCAGTACGTGTGCACACGTCTACACGTACTGAATGATGGGTCTGTCCCCTTCAACTTCTGGGTCTCAAAATTGGGCATATGGCCTGAGCTTGCCCTTTACGCCTTGGAGATGCTGGCCTGCCCTTCAGCCAGTGTATTATCTGAACGTGTGTTTAGCACGGCAGGGGGTGTCATCACAGACAAGCGCAGCCACCTGTCCACAGCCATGGTAGGCGCATAAAAGAACATCGAAAGTTGATAGAGCAGATATCAAATTGGATCGTGAACATCACGGGGACGTGCGACATGGTGGGGCGGTAAGTGTGCACACGCCTTCACGAACTGACTGACAGGGGTCAGCCCCTGCAACTTCTGTAAGAGGCGTTAGGTGGTCACTTTGACCTAGCGTAACCTTTTCACCCTCTCTGACTAGTAATAGGTAAACTTTAATCTTTATTAATCACTCTATTAAAAATACATTAACTACTTGGGAACATGCAACTTCTGGGTCTCCAAATTGGGCACACGGCCTGAGCTTGCCCTTTATTTATTTATTTGCACAGTAAAATATCTATTTTTGCAGATAACACTAAACTGTGTAAAGTAATTAACACCGAAGAGGACAGTTTTCTGCTACAGAGGGATCTGGATAGATTGGAGGCTTGGGCAGAGAAATGGAAGATGAGGTTTAACACTGACAAATGTAAAGTTATGCACATGGGAAGGAATATTGCAAGTCACCCGTACATATTAAATAGTAAAACACTCGGTAACACTGACATGGAAAAGGATCTAGGAATTTTAATAAACAGCAAATTAAGCTGCAAAAAACAGTGTCAGGCAGCTACTGCCAAGGCCAATAAGATAATGGGTTGTATCAAAAGGGGCATAGATGCCTGTGATGAGAACATAGTCCTACCACTTTACAAATCACAAGTCAGACCACACATGGAGTACTGTGTACAGTTCTGGGCTCCTGTGCACAAGGCAGACATAGCAGAGCTGGAAAGGGTTCAGAGGAGGGCAACTAAAGTAATAGCTGGAATGGGGCAACTACAGTAGCCTGAAAGGTTATCAAAATTAGGGTTATTCACCTTAGAAAAAAGACGACTGAGGGGAGATCTAATAACTATGTATAAATATATCAGGGGTCAGTACAGAGATCACTCCCATCATCTATTTATCCCCAGGACTGTTACTGTGACGAGGGGACATCCTATGCGTCTGGAGGAAAGAAGGTTTGTACACAAACATAGAAAAGGATTCTTCACGGTAAGAGCATTGAGACTATGGAACTCTCTGCCTGAGGAGGTGGTGATGGTGAGTACAATAAAGGAATTCAAGGGGGGACTGGATGTATTTCTGGAATGTAATAATATTACAGGCTATAGCTACTACAGAGGGGTCGTTGATCCAGGGAGTTATTCTAATTGCCTGATTGGAATCGAGAAGGAATTTTTTTCCCTTAAGTGGGGAAAATTGGCTTCTGTATCACAGGGGTTTTTTGCCTTCCTCTGGATCAACTTGTAGGAAACAGGCCGTACTGGATGGACAAATGTCTTTTTTCGGTCTTATATACTATGTTACTATGTTACTATGTTACCCC
This sequence comes from Bufotes viridis, assembly GCA_033119425.1. Taxonomy (NCBI): domain Eukaryota; kingdom Metazoa; phylum Chordata; class Amphibia; order Anura; family Bufonidae; genus Bufotes; species Bufotes viridis. The sequence continues at coordinate 218,020,335 of CM065593.1, read as the reverse complement.
TTGGAGGTGCTGGCCTGCCCTGCAGCTAGTGTATTGTCTGAACGTGTGTTTAGCATGACTGGAGGTGGTTACCAAAGGTTAAATTTCCCAATGTTTCGGGGTCTACCCTAATTTTAAAAATAAAATTTAAAACCAAAAAGCAGTGTAGGCTACCTCCTCCTCTTCCACCACCGCTTCCACCTACACCGCCTCCTCAACCTCCTACTTCATATGGACCTCGTCCTCCTAGATCAAGATTATTATTTTTTTATTTTACCTATTTTTTGTTATTTAAAGTCATTTCCCTATCCACATTTGTTTGCAGAGCACTTGCCATGCTCTTAACAACATTTTGCTGGCATTTGCAGCCATCATGTCGGTCAAGTTCGGGTCAAGTTCGGGTCCCGAACTCTAACTTTTTTCCGAAGTTGGGGCGAACCTGTTGAACCTGAACATCCAGGTGTCCGCTCAACTCTAGTCATGTGCCATATTTTCATTTTTTGGGAATATCTCAGGAACAATACGTCCTAGAGAGCTGAGACCTGGTCTAAAACCTTCCCAGACACCTGATGTACCTGTGTGCCAAATTTCATGAATGTAAATGCGACAGTGCGGATTCCTTTGGTGGACATGCATACACACACACATATACATACATACACTCAGCTTTATATATTATATATATTGTGGGGACTTGCTCTGGTAGACAGGTGAGCGGACGCAGTATAGAGGCTAGGAACCAGGTTGTAAATCAAACTTCAGTGTTTTATTCACACTCAGCAAAACATAACAGTCTTGGTGCTTGTTCATACACCGAAAAACAAAACAATCTTGGTGCTTGTTCTTGCACAGGAAAACAAAACAATGTTCACCTGGAATCCTAGGCGTCGGTTCACACCTTGCTGAATGTTCAGCCACACAAAAGTTTACTGGCTGGCTTCCAGGCGGCCTGCACACCTGTTTGCAGTCTTCAGCCTTCAGCACAGAGGACTTCACAGCTTCACTGTCAGATGGAGAACAATCCAACCCACCTGATAAAGCTGACTGCTTTTATAATCCCCCCAAGACCCGGCCTGAAATGTGTGGAGTAGCCACCCACCCAGCATTTTGGCTACTCACAGTAAGAGCCGCCCCGGAGCGGCTCTACAGCCATATAAACAGCTGAAGTGTCAGACTGCAATCTGCAATAATGCCACTTCAGGAAAAAAACGGCTCTTACCTCACCGAGGCCAGGAACCTCGGTGACACATATCAACCATCAATGACGGCCCCTTGTTCCTTCCTACAATATGTATATATATATATATATATATATATATATATATATATATATAGTATATACAAAGCCAGGCAGCACTACTTCCTTGTTCTTTAGGTGCACGCGTTCGTCCCTTGATATCGGGCATACACATCCAAAAAATTTGTTAACGCAGCACTCTTCTCCAGATGAAAAAAGGTGAAGTTTTATTCACACATGTGACACGACAGGCAACGTTTCAATCCCCTCTCAGGATCCTTTTCAAGCCAAGTGTAAAGATACCAAAGTGCTAGTGCTCATATATATCACAAACGATTCGTTACAGGTAGGTGTACATGATTACTCAATAATGTGATTACAATTACGAACTGGTGCTATAAAAATCCATCATTTCCTGTTGTTTCTTGTTATTTCTTCTTCGACGCGTTCAACACATGCCACAATGAGTGTCCATATCTTATTTCTACATATAAAGTGTTCCATGCATACGTGCAATGGCATATAAATGTGCTCAAATTGATTTATAAAAATGTAAAAAAATTGCTTGGCCATAGATTCCATACACATTAATTAACATATATTGAAAATAAGGGAGAGAAGAGAGAAGTGTCCATCCCACGATCAGGCGCATCCCAACTTGTTCTATAATGTTCATATAATACACCTATATAATAAGAAGGTCGGTATTGCACATACCTATACAAACGCAAAAGGTTATCTGCCATTATCCATGCGGCAATCAAAATACTATGCACATTGTTTCTACATCACCAAACAGTTACATCACTAAGTTGCGTCCCTTTACCCCGTGTATAATGGTGCATGCGTGTTATGAACAAATTCTGTCAGCGCCATCTTGAATCCTGGCATATATGCCACTTAATATAATTGTTGCATATATAACCATGCGTGCTTATACAACACACCTATATATTCGTGTGCGATCCTGACAAATCGCATACATATATCATGTGTCATTACCCTCTGGAGAAAATACATATCAATCAATTACTCCGATTATACGTATAGTTATTAGTACACACCCACATCTTATACATCCAATTATCATGATTACCTAATAATTAAAAGACTGTTAAACAATGTTGGTTGCATCTTTCTGATCACTTCTCTCTTCCCTGTCGATTGAAACGTTGCCTGTCGTGTCACATGTGTGAATAAAACTTTACCTTTTTTCATCTGGAGAAGAGTGCTGCATTAATTGATTTTTGGGATATATATATATATATATATATATATATATATATACTAGCTGAAGGACCCGGCTTCGCCAAAGTGTATTGGATCTATTTAATTTAATGTTTCTGTGGGTCGGTAAAAGATATTGATAGTATCCACTATAACAGTGACATCTACAGCACCCCGCCCCTTAACACTGACCCCCCCACAGTGCCCCTTCCCTTAAAATGGGACCTCCACAGCAGCCCACCCCCTTAACTTTGACCTTTACAGCAGCCTTCCCTTTTAACAGTGAGTTTCACAGCACACCACACCCTTGACAGTGACCTCCACTGGGTCCCGCCCCCTTAACAGTGGCTTTTACAATTCGGCCATTTCTCTTCACTGCTGCAGGTTAGCTTTAAAGGGGCAGGGCGCTGTGGATGACACTGTTAAGGGAGCGGAGTGCTATGGAGGTCACAGTTCAGGGGAAAAGTAGGGTGGCCATTCAAGTCACTCTTAAAACCCTGCCCCCAGGTCCAGATAAGCCACACCTATGATTCAGTTAGGCCATGCCCCCTCTCCTCCTGAGGTGGGAGGGACGGTGATTTTCTCCCTGCAGCTCACATTCAGACAGAACAGTGCTGCTGTCTTAGAGAGAGCTGTTTAAATGGACACACCCCCAATCCTGTTAGGCCACCCCCCCTCCCACTCAGCCAACAGGGATTGAAAAAATAAAGTTAAAAATCAACTACTAGCTACACAGCTCAGCAGACAGGATATGATTACATACACAGCTCAGCAGACAGTATCACACAGGATAGAATATTAGATAAACGCTCAGCAGACAGTATCACACAGGATAGAATATTAGATACACGCTCAGCAGACAGTATCAAACAGGATAGGATTAGATACACAGTTTAGCAGACAGTATCATACAACATAAGATTAGATACACAGCTCAGCAGATAGTATCACACAGGCTAGGATTAGATACACAGCTCAGCAGACAGTATTACACAGGATAGGATTAGATACACAGCTCAGCAGACAGTATCACACAACATAAGATTAGATACACAGCTCAGCAGACAGTATCACACAACATAAGATTAGATACACAGCTCAGCAGATAGTATCACACAGGATAGAATTAGATACACATCTCAGCAGGCAGTATCATATAGGATAAGATTAGATACAGAGCTCAGCAGACAGTATCACACAACATAAGATTAGATACACAGCTCAGCAGATAGTATCACACAGGATAGGATTAGATGCACAGCTCAGCAGACAGTATCACACAACATAAGATTAGATACACAGCTCAGCAGATGGTATCACCCCGGACAGGATTAGATACACAGCTCAGCAGACAGTATCACACAGGATAGGATTAGATACACAGATCAGCAGATGTTATCACACGGGACACGATTAGATACATAGCCAGGTCCTTCTGCTAGTCTCTTATATATATAAAAATGAATTTCTGTCTAGACGTCTAGACGTCTGTCTGTCTATCTAGATGTTCTTTATGCGCGACCAAACGACTGGACCGATCTTCACCAAATTTGGCACACGGGTACATTAGGTATCAAATGGGGAGAAAAAAAGACTGGATCGCACATCCACAATGCTTAACCCTTGATATACGCTCTTCAGCTAAATACTATAATACTAATCCCCCATATCGCATGCAAATAGTGGAGACATTAGTTTACATTTTGATCAAAAGGTAGTAAGCCCACTCACCCCTTCACGGTTGTCTCCTAGAGTGGGTATCTACTCTGTCCATAATCTGATGAAGGCGCCATGCTGCATGGCGACACGTGGCACCATCCCAGCAGGCCGCAGCTACGCAGGCCAGCCAGAAAAGTACCACAACAACAAAGGCCACCATGCAGCATAGCACCGTCTGAACAGGAGCCTAATGCAACCTGCTCAGTACAAACAGAAACCAGGACTAACACTAGTAGGTCACTCACACTCTTATGCAGTCTCCTGCTAATTAATTAAAACCGCCTGTGGCAAGTGGGAGGAGTGCTGATACCAGGAATAAACAAGAAGGAAGATTAACATGTATCAAATGGGGACATTAGGTGTCCGGGAAGGTTTTAGACCAGGTCTCAGCTCTCTAGGAGTTACCGTTCCTGAGATATTCCCAAAAAATAGCCTGCATTATAGCCAATACAAGCCAGCCAGCCTTTCACTTAAATCCAAACTGTCATTTACTGCTCCCTGCCAGTTTGGTAAGCATAACAACCCCCAGCCATGTTCACTGCTGTAGATGAGATGAGGACATCTGTCACCAGGATAATCGCTATAGAAGTAAAGCCATGGCCTAATAGCACTTAGTACTTTATTTCCTGAGGTTTCCATAACAACTCGGCCATTTCTCTTCACTGCTGCAGGTTAGCTTTAAAGAGGCAGGGCGCTGTGGATGACACTGTTAAGGGAGCGGAGTGCTATGGAGGTCACAGTTCAGTTCAGGGGGAAAATAGGGTGGCCATTCAAGTCACCCTCAAAACCCTGCCCCCAGGTCCAGATAAGCCACACCTCTGATTTGGTTAGGCCATGCCCCCTCCCCTCCTGAGCTGGGAGGGACGGTGATTTTCTCGCTAAAGCTCACATTCAGACAGAGCAATGCTGCTTTCTTACAGAGAGCTGTTTAAAAGGACAAGTTCCCAATCATGTTAAGCCACGTCCCCTCCCACTAAGTGATATCTTTTTAAGACACACAGAAACATGAAATGAAATAGATGAAATATACCCGTGCGAAGCCGGGTCCTTCTGCTAGTATATATATATAAAAAGGAGTTTCTGTCTAGACGTCTGTCTGTCTAAACATCTGTCTGTCTGGACGTTCTTTATGCGCTACCAAACCCTTGGACCGATCTTCTCCAAATTTGGCACACGGTTACATCAGGTGTCCAGGAAGATTTTAGATCAGGTCTCAGCTCTCTAGGACTCACCGTTCCTGAGTTATTACCAAAAAATGACCTGCATTAGCCAATACAAGCCAGTAAGCCTTTCACTAAGTTAAATCCTAACTGTCATACACACTGTCACATGAACACTGATTTATCCCAGGTAGGTTTCCAAAACAGCCATTTCTCTTCACTGCTGTAGGTCAGCTTTGGGCTAGGGCTACACGGCGACAATAAGTTGCACGACACATAGGGCACAACTACACTGCTACATGCATCCATCTTGGATAGATTTTTGCGACTGTTGTGTCGCATTTGCAGCATGTTGCATGTCACTGTGTGACATCATAGCCTATCATTATAAACATTGTTGCACGACATTGGTACGACAAAATTTCGAGCAACATATGTCATCATGTAGCCCTTGCCTTAAAGGGGCGGGTGCTGTTGAGGTCTGTGTTAAAGGGGTGGGCACTGTGGAGGTCACTGTTATTAAAGGGGCGGCACTGTGGAGGTCACTGTTTTTAAAGGGCGGGCACTGTAGAGGTCACTATTATTAAAGGGTGAGCACTGTGGAGGTCACGGTTATTAAAGGGGCGGGCATTGTAGAGTTCACTGTTATTAAAGGGGCGGCCACTGTGGAGGTCACTGTTAAAGGGGCGGCCACTGTGGAGGTCACTGTTAAAGATGCGTCACTGTTATAGGGGCGGACACTATAGAGGTCACTGTCGAAGGGGAAGACACTGTGGAGGTCACTGTTAAAGGGGCGGGCACTGTGGAGGTAAATGTTAAAGGGACAGGCACTGTGGAGGTCAATGTTAAAGGGGCGGGCACTGTGGAGGTCAGTACTAAGGAGCGGACACTATGGTGGTCACTATTAAGGGGCGGGCATTGTGGAGGTCACTGTTAAAGGGGCAAGCACAGTGGAGGTCATTGTTAAAGGGACGAGCACTGTGGAGGTCAATGTTAAATGGGTGGGTACTGTGGAGGTCACTATTAGTGGGCAGGCACTGTGGAGGTCACTGTTAAAGGGGTGAGCACTGAGGAGATCACTGTTAAAGGGGTGGGCACTGTGGATGTCACTGTTAAAAATGTGGTCACTGTTAAAGAGGCAGACACGGTGGAGGTCACTGTTAAAGGGGCAGGCACAGTGGAGGTCAATGTTAAACGGGCAGCCACTGTGGGGGTAACTGTTAAAGGGGCGGGTACTGTAGAGGTCACTGTTATGGGGGATACTGTTGCTATCTTTTTACAACACACATGAAACATGAAACAAAATAAATGAAATATACCCGTGCAAAGCCGAGTCCTTCTGCTAGTAATATATTAATCATAGGAGAACAAGATTAACATATTCTGCAGCAATGTACAGAGGTTGTCATCACTTGTATCAGTACCTATCCTCATTGGGGATCTCTATTTAAACACTAACATAACCTATCAACAGGGGTGTAACTACCATGGCGGCAGACCATGTGACAGCTATGGGGGCTTGTGCAAGAGCTGGCCCATTCTTAGTTGGTATTACCTCCTCTTCTAGTGAAGGTGAAAACTTAATCAGGACTCTACCCTCTAAAGGAACAACTTTTAGCAAATGAGGCAGTGGAAAAATGGCCCAAAGGTTATTGAAAGGGGTTTAGGCAGAAACCTTTCTGTCCTGTGTGGGGGGCCTGGTTTGATCCTTGCTATGAAGCCCTTACTTCTCTATGTACGCCACTCCCTATCAGTATATCTTTTTTTAATATTTGGAGTGTGAAAGGAATCTGGAGAAATCAGGAAACTGACACAGGAGAGCAAACAAAATCAATGACTATGTAGACTAGGACCCTAGCATGTCAAACATTCTTAGAGGGCATATTTATTCCACATTGCAAAAGTTGAAGAACTATTACATTAACATCTCCTTATAAAATACTGATCATATAATATAACATTTTATCATTCAAATAAAAATATGCCATCCAAAAACATTAGTACTGTTCTAAAATTAAAACACGGATAGAACCAGACAGGGCAAACCAGCCAAAACAGGACAACATTAACTGTTTTTAATCCATCATTATAGCACATCTTAATCTTTTCTCTTCTGTATTCCACCAGTGTTCCTACTAAACCTTGGCAGTCGCTGAGTGGAGCAGTTAGGTAGCTGGGCGATATATCGTGAAAGGTGGGCGATCAGTTAATTTGGGTGCATTCCCATATAGCAACCACAGGGTAAACCTGCAATACAGTGTGACCATCAGTTAAAGGAGGATTCCCATCTCTGACTTTTATGGATAGAAAATAGGACTTTGGGAACAGGGCTTTATTTGCCTTCTGCAGGTGACTCCTTCTCTCCAATTACTTCTATGAGTGAATGCTACCCATGGTGGGACCTGCATTTATTGGACTCCTATGGGTATTCCATAAAAGCCTTACCTACAGTCCTATGTAACAGCACAGATAACAGAGGGATAATTTTTTTAGTACAGATAATGCCGTAGATGTCATCTGCAGTCCTATGTAACACTACAGATAAAAGGATAACTGTCTGAGAGTAGATAATGTAGTAGATGGTCATACCTCCCAACTTTTAAAAAGAATGGACAGTAGAATGTCCCGTTTAGTGGCCCCCGAATTGTCAATTAAATAAAAAATAAAACTCACCTCACCCCAAATGCTCTAAACAGCAGCAGGTGAGATGAAGTGACATTGCTGAAGGGCAGCATGGTGGCTCAGTGGTTAGCACTGATGCCTTGCAGCACTGGCATCCTAGGTTTGATTCCGACCATGGACATCATCTGCATAGAGTTTGTATGTTCTCCCCTTGTTTGCATGGGTTTCCGTCGGGTACTCCGAGACATACTGATAGGAAACTTAGATTGTGAGCCCCATTGGGGGCAGCTTGATGCTAATGTCTGTAAAGCGCTATGGAATATGTCAGTGCTATATAAGTGGGTATAATAAATAATTAAATAATTGTGCCTGCAGCTTTGAGCACAAGAGCCCAGGGATTCGGGAATCATCATTATTTCCTGGCCTCGGCGTTCTGGTATTCGGCTCTGCATTCATGATGAGAAGTAATTCTGTATGACAATTTTGGCAGTGTTTGAAAAATAAATCTCCCCCATTGTTTTTATATTGTACAGGACATTGTAGACCAATCGTCAGACTATAGGGGAAAGGTGTCAAAACTGGGACAGAGGAAATGTGGATTATTTCATTGTTTGCCATAGGAAACTACTCAATTTTTCCTTTGCAACTACTCCTCCGAGTACTTTTGCAAGGCTGTTCTGTTCTTACCAGAGGCAAACATTCAGTTTGGCATACTAACCCAATACCTGATCAAGAATGTCTTGTTGGAGCCCCTCTTTAATCCAGCACACAAAGTACATGTTCCACTAGTTTTTCCTGCTCTGAGACCCCCCACCTCCACACCCCGCATTCCCAACATTGCTTGAAAGAAAAATAGATAAATGTGCATGTGCAAACTACATATATCACAAATCAAGTACTGTAACCGGTTTGTGCTTTCCGAAGGACATTGCAAAAACTTTTTCTGGTTGCTGTACTGAAATAACCGCCTCCGCTACAATGAATTTGAAATGCTAGAAAATATAATACCGAGTCTTTACATCTGTTTCATTTTGGTATTGGTCCAGAAATAAAGGTGGTAATTGTTAGTTGTAGTATCCTATCTACAAGGGCACCTGTCAGTTTTATCTGAAAAGCAGAGGAAATACCATTCCTGATGGTGACAGCATAGTTCTTGCACTTCCTGATTTGTCAGAAGTTAGTTGTCGTTAACAGGCAATGGAAACATAGGCATGTGAACACCTATTGTCAGGGCAGTGAAGATACAGAGTTCAAGTCACAGGTCAACAGCCGATGGTGTTGTAAGACACAGAGGTCACATATATCTGCTTGAAAGTATTAAAGCCACTCTGCATAGGACATGACAGATGCTATACTCTTGAGTCAATTTTATGGGGTTATTGAACGTTCCTTGTAGTTGTATTGTCCTATTGAAGTGGACCCATATTTAACAATAAACATCAATAAACGGAATGATGTTTCATCCAGAAATCTAATCTCTTTAAGTTCTGTAACACTTAGGTCATGGATAGTTTCTGTCTGACCTCACTACAGCTTGGTTCTTAGTTTGCAGAGAGGATTGCCACAGGCATTTGTTTTTCACTCCACGTCCTGTATGACAACATGGCCAATACACATTGATTTGTCACTAACCAGACTCCTTGATGTGTAGTTTTAGTAGAAATTATGCAATATACATTATTAGATCATTTTATTTATTGTCACAATATAGTTAACCCCTTCCAGACATAGACACTGAAGAAGGGATTGGAATATCCCGAAACGCGTATGGTCACTATATTGGTGCTATAAATTATAAAGATCTTTATACCGCGATTTACAGCGCGCTGGAATAGCTAAAGAATGACGTCACAGTAACACGTGGGACGCCACGTGACTTCTCATACCCGGAAGCAGGAGCGCGGACGCCGCGCTGTATCCCCACAAGGACGCTACTACATCAACTCCGGACAGAGGAACATCCGATTACCGGACACCGGAGATTTGAAAACTAAAGAGCGGTAACGTACAAGCACCCTTAATTGAACGCTGCTTCACATAAACCATTGCAATTGCCCGGGGTATTGATATAAAATTGACACAAAGTATATGCATACTCTGCAATACCATAAATAGAGCGGGCAAATTATACCATACAATTATCATCAAGAACTATAGATACTTTTTTCATACTTTTTTCATTTTTTCCTTTTTCTTTTTTCATTTTGATGGAAGATATACCATTTTAACTACTTGGGGCATCGATATAAAGTACCTGCATATATTGTAATACCACAAGTACCTGCATATATTGTAATACCACAAGTAGAGTGGGTATACTATACCATATATTTATCATCAAGAACTTATGTCTAGTGAAGATACTTTTACACCTTTATACCTATCATTTTGATTGAAGGACGAATACCTTGCTGACTAATTGCAACATTGACGCCATTTAAGATATACAGTCACTATACATCAGAGTGACTCAATTGAAGGAGTAATATTTTTCTGTATATACTTGTGGCTGAGTGTATAGATGTATTGAGTATTGATCTATGGCAATACGTATGTATGATGATGCAGATTGTTTCATGACACTTTATGTGATGATGGAAGATTGATTGGAGGCATTGACCTGCGGCATTTCTGCATTTTATGATCATTCGATTTTTGACTTTTATATTTTATTTTTCTATTATTTTTTTCTATTTTTATCTGAGAATTGTTTTATATTGATGAATTTCTATTAAATTTACTGTTTGCAGTTTTCCATATCTGAGTGCCTGTATTTTTCATATAATAGACAGTTTTTACTTAGTTTTTTCATCCCTGCCTTACAAAAGCCATAACTTTGTTTTCCCTTCGACATAATGTATTTTTAATGGTGCATTTATGTCGACTGTATAATATATTGAGAAACTTTAAAAAAAAACATTTGTGAAATAGGCTAATTTTGGGGGGGAATTTAATGTATGACACATATGATATGACATTATTTAGTGGGCCTGTACAATTACAGTAAACTTTCCATTTATAGAGCTGTGTGAGGGCTTGTTAATTGCAGGTGAGCTGAATTTTTTATTGGTACTTTATTTTAGATACATATGACTTTTTGATCACATTTATTTCATAGTTTGGGGGATAGACAAGGTTACCAAGTGGAATTGTGCTTTAAATTCTTTTTATGGCTTTCACTAACATGTTATGTTACGTTCAGACTTTTATACATTTATTATTTTATACGTTTCTTATTTTTATATTTTTCATATAATAAATGGGAAAAGAGGGTTAAAACAGCATTTTTTTTTAATTAAACATATTTTAGAACCACTAGGGGAGCATGTGAATATGTAATCGTTTGATTGCTTGTACACTAGACTTTAATAGTTTTGTATTGTGGCATATTAAGCCTATCAGCACTTTAGTAGTAAGATGTGGGCTTTACAAGGCCCCTATCTGCCATGACAACTGCAGTGTCCGCACATGCGTCTGGGGTTGTTTTTAAGTACATTTTTTGTTACGCCAGTTGCATTGAAGCAACACGGGACAGAGTCCCCTTAAGTAGATGGTGTTGGTGATACCCAGGTGCCAGAGTGTTTTAGGGTAGCCTATAATGTCCCTTTAGATGTGGCTGTGCATGTGTCACGGTGCTCCTACCTGGATATCCTGGACCCCAGGCGTTGTTGGGTGAAGCAGAGCAAATAGGGGAAATAGTTGGTGAAGGAGATTATGAAATAAATTGAGTCCAGACTTGTATTGAAGTTGATGACAGCTTTACTTGAATAAACTTTCATCAGGAAACAATCTTCCAGCTTTGTCTTGGTTAACAGCAGGTTTTGGCATTAATTCCGGCAGGAAAACACAATTGGCTCTGCTACATTTGCTGCTCTCTAGCTATGCTGTGCTAATAGGTTTAAATAGGAAACTTTTCCTTTCTGCTGTACTTAGCTTTCTGTAGTCTGACTCTATCCTTATCTTTATCCAGGGAACTGTTTTCCTGGCTTTGGACGCTTGCACCTTTGGCCTCCTGGTCCAGTAGAGCTTAGAGGTGGTCTGCTGGCTGAAACATAGCCTTCCCCTCCCCTGTGCAGATTTTGTTTGTGTGTAAAAATCACAGTTAGTGGTAGATAATTATTTATATGTAAATATTTATATATACAGTTAGGTTCATATATATTTGGACACTGACACACATTTTGTTTTGACTACCTGTTTACTAAAACATATTCATAATGTCCAGACTTTTAGCTTTCATTTGAGGGTATCCACATTAAAATTGGATTAAGGGTTTAGGAGTTTCAGCTCCTTTACATGTGTCACCTAGTGTTGAGCGAACCCGAACTGTAAAGTTCGTGTCCGTACCGAACTTTATGATTTTTATACCTTGACTTGAACCCAAACTTTGCCATAAACGTTCCGGGTTGAGTTCGGTCATTTAAAAAAAGCTTGTTGAAAGGCTGCGGGGCAACAAATCAACAAGCTTTTAAGCTGTGGGCATTTAGAAGCCATCACAGCCATGCCTACTAATGGCATGGCTGTGATTGGCCAGTGCATCATGTGACCCAGCCTCTATAAAAGCTGGATCACATGTAACACCGCCCACATGAGCTCTGAGTAGTTCAGGGACAGGAAGCAGGCTGCTGAAGTGAGGGAGAGAGTGTGGAAGGAATCTCATCTGGCTATTTGTTCTGTAGGTAACCTATAGTGATTTTGTTTGAGGGTGCAATCCACCATCTTTGTACCCCTGACACAGAATGACACCAATAAAGCTGCTACTCCTTGCTGAAAGTGCCCTACTACCACCGATTTTAATGTTACACATCCACCACTACTACTACTAAAACCCCTAAACAACCAATCTACTGACTTGTCTGTTCAATGCTATGCTGCTACTGTGGTTGTCACATACCACGAATACCCTAGCCATTCAACATCTACACTGTATTCCTGCTGCTCCCAGTTAATATGGAGAATTTTTCTAAATTTATTCAGAATGAGTCACTTTTTCTCCTGACATTTATCACTTTTGCATGTATTTGTATAAGCATAATTTTTGGACGCTTGGTCCTTAAACAAGCCAGTTTTTTTCTACAAAAACACCTTCTGCCCCACCTGGGAGCTTTGGAATATAAAAAAAAAAGCATAACTTATGTGACAGTGATGTGTGTCAACCATGCATTTACCCATAGCTATATATGAAAGTGTCCCACAATAATTCATAAAAAAATAACAAAAAGTGATATATTTTCCAAGAATGTATTCGTCATATTCCTCAAAACGAAGATAACGAAGTATTCTCCATATTCGTTTTAGCAACCAATTCGTCAGCTTCGCTAATTCTAGCGTTCAAGTAGGAGGGTTAACTATAAAGGCAGCAGTGTTTAATTCGCTATGAGATTATATAATTTTTTTTTTTTAATAAATAGAATAATTATAATAATTATCAAGTAATATAATTATTCTATTAAAAAAAGCAAAGTAATATAATCCCATAGTGCATTAAACACAGCTGTCTCTATAGTCAACCCTCCTATTTGATTGCTAGAATTAGCGAAGTTGACTTATAGGTTGCTAAAACGAAGATGGAGAATACTTTGTATTCTGGAGAATTCTACCAATCCAAGAACGTCTCCATACTAAAATGTACTGTCGGATTTGAGAATTTAGTTGAAATCGCAATGCGATTAATATAACTTTAATTAATTGCATTGCGATTTCTACTTAGACCTGGTTTACTATTGTTAGCTTGGTAGAATTAGCGAATATGACGAATGTATTCGTCATATTCCTCAAAACGAAGATAACGAAGTATTCTCCATCTTCGTTTTAGCAACCATAGTAAACCATGTCTGTTGAAATCGCAATGCGATTAATTCAAGTTATATTAATCGCATTGCGATTACAACTTAGCAGTGCACTGCTATCTTACATATTAGGCTAGAATTAACGAATATGGAATATAGCAGCAGTGCTAAGTAGAAATCGCATTGCGATTTCAACTTAGAGCTGGGTTTATAATATGTCAGCTTGCTAGAATTAACGAAGTTAACGAATATGGAATATATTATAGCAGTGCTAATTGAAATCGCAATGCGATTAATGTAACTTGGAGTAATCGCATTGCGTTAATTCTAGCCTAATATGTAAGATAGCAGTGCACTGCTAAGTTGTAATCGCAATGCGATTAATATAACTTGAATTAATCGCATTGCGATTTCAATGTAATTCTCAAATCCGACAGTACATTTTAGTATATGGAGACGTTCCCATGGTGATGGGGACGCTCCATGAGCATGGAATGGCAGAAGCGGCAACGGGCACTGACTGGAGCAGCCAGGAAGCCAGGAATCCTCTGGACAGGTAAGAACTACTTTTGGTAAGTGGGAAAGAAAAAAATATAACAAAAAAAAAACAAAAAAAAAAGAATATTCGAAATAGCGAATTTATAGCACTATGTTCGAAATATTCGCGAATTAGTGAAGTGCCGATATTCGCGATAAAAATTCGCTATTCGAATATTCGCGCTCAACACTAAACATACACACACCTGAGAATAAATAAAATTTTATGCACTTTACAACTGTTAAATCACACACATTACACACCTTAGTAAAAATGGTCTGCCCATCCAGAAGTGGACAAACATGGTGCATGGATACACAGAAATCATGAACATAACATTCAAAAGACAGACAACAATCATAATAAAAGGTGCTGTGGTGGCAGTACTTTGAACTTTTTTGACATTTTTTATGTAAATATAAGCAAATCTTATAAAAAAAAAAAGTTATAGCAATTGTAATATACTTAAATTCCAGAAGTATAAATATGTGTTTTAGGCTACTTTCACACTTGCATTGTTGTTTTCCAGTATTGAGATCTGGCAGAGGATCTCAATACCGGAAAAAATAATTTCTGTTTAGTCCTTATGCATTCTGAATGGAAAAAGATCCATTCAGGATTCATCAGGATGTCTTCCCTTCTGGCAGCATTCCGTTTTGTGTCCGGACACAAAACCACTGCAAGCTACGATTTTGTGTCTGGTCATAAAAACGGAAAAAAAAACGGATCCGGCACTGAAAACAATGTAATTCAATGGTGATGGATCAGTGTTTTTAGGAGCCTAAAAAAATTGATCCATCAAACATTGACTTTCAATGTATTTAGTGAAGGATCCGTTTTTTTCTATTTTGAATTCACACAACAGACACGGATGCTTCCCGATGTGCAAAATTAAAATAGATCCATTTAATTCTGAAATTGAGATCCTCTGCCGGATCTCAATACCAGAATTAATAACACAAATGTGTAAGTAGCCTAAGTTTAGCTTGTTATATTTTAATTTATAATATGATATCATTTCTGCTAATTTTCTCATATGAACCAAAACTACCTAAAAAATCCATATCTAGTTATCAAGACAATTAAATTTATTTTACACATTGTAGCTCACTATAAGAAACATTCAACATAGGATGCCGCATGCAAAAAGAGGGGCCCTGTTTGTACATGCTTACTTTATATGTTGCTTGTGGAAATATTTGAGTTATTGAGCAGTTTAGAAATTGTATAACCACTGGTTCTGTGAACCTAATTATTATACTCCACCAAACATATTTCACAATCTGTTAAATATATTTTCAAGATATAATTACAAACATTTTACATTTCTAAAAATGCTTACATCCTTTGCTTTTCACAAAGCAAATGAATAACAGCAAATTCATCTGAAAGCTTTATAAGATTTTGTCCACAGGCCAAAATGGTAAATCTAAATCTTTTGCAACGTCAAATCCTTCCAGGATTACAGACACAAATTCATAAAATCATAGTTGTGTAAACACAAAAATCACACACCCTTTTAAACTAGAGGTAGCCAAAAAAATTAGCTGGCTTTGGCATGGATGTGTGTTACATTCTTGAGTATTTGGAATCTAAATGGTGAACATTAAGTTATGCTTCAAATAATTTGATTTAAGAGACCATAGAAAAATTCCATATGAGAGTCAGTAGTTGATGCAAATATTCATTTACCTAAACAATTGCATGTTTTTTCTCATTTAAAAAAGACTGTATTTATTGTAAATTTAACGCAATCTATTAGGCCCCTTTCACACAGGCGAGTTTTGCAGGTGAACGCATTGCACCCGCACTGAATCCTGACCCATTCATTTCTATGGGGCTATGCACATGAGCGGTTATTTTCCCGCATCACTTTTGCATTGCGTGAAAATTGCAACATGCTCTATATTCTGCGTTTTTCACGCAACACAGGCCCCATAGAAGTGAACGGGGCTGCGGGAAAATCGCAAGCATCCGCAATCAATCGCGGATGCAGTGCGATTTTCCCGCAAGGTTCCTAAGAGACGGGATGCGATCTTTATTATTTTCCCTTATAACATGGTTATAAGGGAAAATAATAGCATTCTCACTACAGAATCCTTAGTAAAATGTGAATTAAGATGTTAAAAAAAAAAAGAAACTCACCTTATCCACTTGATCGCGTAGTTGCCGATCTCTTCTCTCATCTTCAAGCATTAGCTGCCAGCTAAAGGACCTGTGGTGACGTCACATTGCATTGTCCAATCACATGGTCCATCACCATTGTGATGGACCATAACATTGGACCATGAGATGAGCTCAGTGACGTCATCACAGGTCCTTTAGCCGACAGCTACTGAATGAAGAAGAAGTGGATATGGTGAGTTATTTTTTATTTATTTTTTAACCCCCTTAATGCACATTTTACTAAGCATTCTGTATTGAGAATGCTATTATTTTCCCTTATAACCATGTCATAAGGGAAAATAATAAAATCTACAGAATACTCAACCCAAACCCAAACTTCAGTGATGAAGTCCGGGTTGGGTTCTGGGTACCAAACATGCTGATTTTTCCCACGTGCGTGCAAAACGCATTAAAACGCTTTGCACTCGCGCAGAAAAACTGTGCATTTTCCTGCAACGCACCTGACACCCGTGTGAAAGAGGCCTTAAAATGAAAAAGAAATACAGGTAAGACCTTCCCAGGCTTTTGCTTTGATGAATAGTATTTGCCAATTTATTGGGCACAGTGACAAGTAAAAATGATAAATGACACTTATAGTTGTTCTGTAGGTAGTGGTGGTGGGGTCTTTGCAGTCATTCACTATTCTGGTGATGGCAGTGGATACTATGAAGAAGATTTATATACTCCAAATGCCCGGTGTAAAACACCCGAGATTCCAAGCTTGCATATATATTCTGTCTCAATTGGCGTTTGTTTTTTTACTGCTCTTGGCAGTTTCCGAAAAAGGGGTGTGGTGAGGGTGGGCAGTAGAAAGTTGGTCATGACTAGGGCTGCAGTAAACGATTATTTTAGGAATTGAATATTCTATTGATTATTATTTTTACGCTTAATCGAGTATTCTAATAAGAAAAAATGAATTAATAAACTGTTTTCCTTTAGAAAAACTCATCAGACCCCCTGCCATCAGTCCCCAACACCCTTCGTTCCCTCCTGTGCGATCAGACCAAGTGCTTCAGTTCCCCCCAGTGCCATCAGCTCCACTATCCCACAGTGCCATCAGCTCCACTATTCCCCAGTGCCATCACCTCCGTTCTCCTAGTGTCTTTAGCTCTCCCCCACCCCAGTGCCATCAGCTCCACTCTCCCAGTGCCTTTAGCTTCCCCCACCCCAGTGCCTTTAGCTTTCCCCCACCCGAGTGCCTTTAGCTCTCCCCCACCCCAGTGCCTTTAGCTCTCCCCCACCCCAGTGCCTTTAGCTTTCCCGCACCCCAGAGCCAGCAGCTTTCTCCCCCCTTTTTCCAGATGCTCCCCCCCTTTGTGCCAGCAGCTCTTGCCCTCATTGTGCCAGCAGCTCCCCCTTTGTGCCAGCAGCCCCCCCTTTGTGCCAGCAGCTCTCCCCCCTTTTGTGCCAGCAACTCACCCCCTTTGTGCCATCATCTCACCCCCTTGTGCAAGCATCTCTCCCCCCTTTTGCCAGCAGCTCCCCCCCCTTTGTGCTAGCAGCTCTCCTCCCTTTGTGCCAGCAGCCCCCCCTATGTGCCAGCAGCTCTCACCCCATTTGTGCCAGCATATCCCCCCTTGTGCCATCATCTCACCCCCTTGTGCAAGCAGCTCTCCCCTTCTTATTCCAGCAGCTCACCCCCTTGTGCCATCATCTCACCCCCTTGTGCCAGCAGCTCACCCCCTTCTGCCAGTAGCTCCCCCCCTTGTGACTGCAGCCCCCCCCCTTGTGTCAGCAGCTCTCCCCCCCTTGTGCCAGAAGCTCTCTCCCTTGTGCCAGCAGATCTCTCCCCCTTGTGCCAGCAGATCTCCCCACCATGTGCCAGCAGCTATCCCCCTCTCCCCTTTGCACCAGCAGCTCTCCCCCCTTGTGAAATCATCCCCCCCTGCTGCTCCTGACAACTGGAGTGCACAGCATCATTGGTTGCTATGATGCTGTGCACTCAGGGCTGGTGTCACCCGGTGCGGTAGAAAATGGTGTCACCCCCAAACACAACCCCCACCGATCTGTCTGCTTAGCCCCCCACATCAGCTGTCTGTTTACTATCCAAACCCCATCTATGTTATTGCTTGGGTTCAAATGATAGCACCCCCAACATTCCCCGCCCCACCCCCACCCCCGGTTATCTGTCTTCTGTCTGCTCAGCACCCCCCCCCATGTATTTGCATACATATTATATTCTGTGCTATCCAGAATACAGCACCACATACCTTACATCCAGTAACTCATCTGATGCAGACCTTCTCTTTCCTCATCTTCTCCTTTCAGACCAGACCACCATGATAATTTTTCACCCCTCTTTCATCTGTTTAGTTTGACAAAAAAACATCTTAGGTTCCTACTTTTCCACCATCCTCCTACCTTCTTAACAACTCACCTGCCACCTTTAATAATAATAATAATAATGTGCACTAATTCAAAAGTTCTCCCGTTCTTTGTGCCAGTGCAAAAAAACTCCCCCAGTGCCGCCAGTTGAGCTAATGTCCCCATAATGTGTGCAAGTATAAAATACCCCTTTGTAATGCCCCTAGTAAATGCCCATTCCTCTCCTCTTCCCCATAGTGCCCCCATAATGTGCCAATATTAAATGCCCCTTCTTAGTGTCCCCATAAAGTGCCTATATAATATACCACCATAGTATTCTTCTCCCCTCCAACACCATAGTGTCCCCATAATGTGCCAGCAATGCCCCCAGTAGATTCCCCCATAGTGTCTCCCATGTGCCAGCCATGCCCCCATAGTGTCCCCCGTGTGCCAGAAATGCCCACATAGTGTCCCCCATGTGCCAGCAATGCCCCCATAGTGATCCCCCATATGCCGGCAATGCCCCCATATTGTTCCCCATGTGCCGGCAATGCCCCCATATTGTCCCTCATGTGCCGGCAATGCCACCATATTGTCCCCCATGTGCCAGCCATGCCCCCATAGTGTCCCCCATGTGCCGGCAATGCCCCCATAGTGTCCCCCATGTGCCAGCCATTGCCCCATAGTGTCCCCCATGTGCCAGCAATAATGCCCCAAAGTGTCCCCTTTATGCCAGCATTGACTCCCCAGCGCAGCCCAGCCCAGTGTCTCACAGAAAAACAAAACAAAAAAAACACATACTTACCTCCATAGCAGCGATGCAATGCAGGCCTCTTCTGGCCTGTGTCCCGAGCAGTACGGCTCAGGTGGCGCAATGATGTCATCGCACCGCCTGCGCCGGCCTCTAATAGGCTCTCCCTTGCCCTGCTGCAGTGTTCATCTGTATCCCCATCCTGAGGATGGCGATACAGATGAATGCAGGGAGATGAGTGCTTCCATAATGCAAGTGCTCATCTCCTGGTGGTGTCACCCAGGGGTGTAGCTAGAAATTACAGGGCCCCATAGCAAATTTGTTGATGACCCCCCCCCCCTGCCCCATAGCTAAAAAAAATGTGCCCCCCCTCCCGGATCTCCCACCCCCACATACCTATCGGACCTCCCACCCCTTCAAGAGCTTCCACCCAAACACCCCTCCAGGACCTCCCATCCCAACATCCCCACACCCCTCCTTAGATCCCCCCTAAGTGTCATCCACACATCCCCCTAAGTGTCATCCACACATCCCCCCATCAGTGTCATTCACATATCCCCCCATCAGTGTCCTCCACACATCCCCCATCAGTGTCCTCAACACATACCCCCCATCAGTGTCCTCCACACATACCCCCATCAGTGTCATCCACACATCCCCCCATCAGAGCTTCATATAAACCTGCTGTACTAATATTATGGCTAAAAACCTCAATAATATATATATATATATATATATATATATATATATATCAGAAGTATACATATATATTATCATACTTCTGATATACATGAATGCATAATTTAGCCTCTATTTCTGAAAGGTTTCCACTTGTATTCAAACTCACAACCTTTTAGAAGAACTCTAACCACTGAGTTATGGAGCTCAATGCTAAACTGTGCTAGAAAGACCTCATAGTAGTTTATCATGTATTAGGTAGTCTTTTACAGCAGAAGTATAATTTTATATTTATTTTAGTAATTGTAAAAAAAATGTGTAATTACTATATTTTTACTATACTTTTTGTACTGCATGGATCAATAAATACTTTTAGATTTTTACCTAGAGTTCTGCCCGATTTTCCTCGCTATATATATATATATATATATATATATATATATATATATAGTAATTACACATTTATTTTGTGTCATACTTTTTTTTACAATTACTGAAAAAAAAATATTTATAAAATTATACTTCTGCTGTATAGGAATACCTAATACTTGATAAACTACTATGAGGTTTGCCATTGAGCTCCATAGCTCAGTGGTTAGGGTTCTTGCCTCTGATGTAAAAGGTTGTGAGTTTGAATCCTGGTGGAAACCGTTCAGAAATAGAGGCTAAATTAGATTAAAATACATTGGGTGTCCCCAAGCATACTGACAATGCTTGGGGATACCCCCTTTATGTTCATAGCACTGACTCCATATATGGACACAACCATATATGGAGTCAGAGCTGGGATTCCCTGTAAAGCGATCGCGCTTCTCTTCAATTACACAGGCAAGTGCAGTGAATAAATTATCTTCTGCCGGCACTGGTGTCACCCCATCAGTGCATGCGCCGCACCCCCCTCATAACGCCACTGCTCCGGGCGCCTGGCCTTAGTTGCACCAACTTACCTTTCCAGCAGGGGCGCCACCAACATTCCATTGGAACGATGTGTCTGACGTCACACAGCGCGTTGGGTCACGGCGTGCGTACGTCAGGAGGTCAGTGCAGTGCGGGACCAATGACGTGCTGTGAAGTGTCCATGGTGAGTATTGTGTATAAGTGTCCAGGGTGAGTAATGCAGGCCAGCAGGAGACTACGGAGTGGGAGTAATAGCAAGCATTTCACTCCCGCTCCGTGATCACGTGACACAAACAAAGATTTGCATTGAAGATTTTTTGTGTTGGATTACTCAATTTAATTGAGTAATCATTTCAGATGATACATTTATCATCATTATGCCAGTTTTCTTGTGTAAATGATGACTAAAATACACTAGCTAGCATTAATAATAATAATTCACCTAGGTGCATGAATAACCAGAGTCTACATTTAGGGGGAGCTGTGAAAATGGAGCTATGTGAAAAATGAAAGCTGAAATCTAATTGGTTGCTATGGGCAACTAAGCCAGTTCTACGTTACACCTGTTTGATAAATCTCCTCTGTAGTTTATGACGAGGCATTTGCCTTGTCATAAATTAAACGCATCCTCTAGTGGCACAGAAAATATCAAGATCAGCACATGCTGGTCTTAATAAATCTCTCACTATGTCTTTTCACACACTGAGGTCCTGTTCATTTTATTTTAAATAATCCTTTTGTGAAATATATTGCATGTCAATAAGTTAATATGATTCACACACTAGACAGTACATTCACAATTTTAGTAGTAATAAGTCAGAGCAAGTGGACTTGTATTTTCTCTTGAAGATGCCTTACTTGTCATCTGACTAGCTTTCTTAATTAGAAAGTGACAGAAAGCCAGTTGCATGACTAGGAACACCTCTTCAAGAGAAGTGATCAACATCCATGATCTGGATGAATGAGAACCTTCACAAATAAATTTACAGTTGATATTACAGTGGAAATGTACAGCAGTGGCCAGGATAAGAAAGAACTGCATTCTTAGCACTTGAGTTGCCATGACAGTTGAGGGCCTAAAAAAGCTACCCAGGTTATGTATGTTAGCCCGATAGGCTGCCTGTCAGTGTAACAATGACAGTCATAATACATAGCAATACAAAAATACATCAATGTATTATATAAACCATCAAAGTATCACATGTCAACATCCCATAATTATACTGAAATAACTAGAAAAAGATATACAATGTGTAAAAAATAATTATACTATGAAATATGCTAAAAAGATTTTAAAAAATGCAGATTGCATTGATGCATCTATACTATAAAATTAGCATGTTTATCAAGCATGGTGAACGGTATTAAACAATGAATAACCAAAAGCTGGATTTTGTTCCCAAATTTATTGACAAGGTCTATGCATTCCAAATATGGTGCCAATGAAATCTATGGTTAGTAGTCCCTCAAAAATAAGTCCTCATAATAAACTTTTAAGACAAAACATTTTTCATGTGAAAAAGTAATAACCAATAAAAATATATATTTGATAGTGCTGTAATTGTAAAGTTGTAGAAGTAAAGTTAACATATTTTATCTCAAAATAGAGCCATGAAATAACAAATCAGTCAACATATTAATCCAAAAATTAAAATATTACAACACACTAGTATTATACAGTGCCTTGAAAAAATATTCATACTCCTTGAACTTTTCCACATTAATTCTAAGTAATCCCACAAACTTATCACATTTTTTATCTGCAAGTTAAACCAGATAGTAACATATTTCCTTTTTTTCAAATGTTTTTATTTTCTAATTGTAATTTTTTTTTCTCTTTTTTTTTTTTAACATTTCAATGGGGACGGCCATCTTGCCTGAGCTGTTCTTAACAGCATTTACAAAGCATTAAAAAAAAATTATTTATGCTAGCCCCATTGTCGATAGATACAATGGTCAGGAGGGGACCCTATTGACTTACATCCTACACTTGGCGCCATTTCACTGTTTGCACAGATCTCTTTACTGCACTTAACTCATTCTAATCCTGTCTGTAATGATATCACCTCTGTGTACAGATAAGACAGGATCCACCATTCATAATAGGTGATTGTCATATCTTATCTATTCAGTTTTTACACTGGCCACAAAGTGTAATAATTGGCACCACTTCTTGGTTTGTACAGATCACTTTATAGCAGTTATCTCCAAATGATTTTAGGCAGGAAAAGGGCTGTTTTAGGCCTAATGCACACTAACATATTTTGGGTCTGCGGCTGGGGTGCGGACCCATTCACTTCAATAGGCCGCAAAAGATGCGGACAGTAGTCCGTGTGCTGTCCGCTTCCTTTGCTCCGTTCCGTGGCACCGTATAAAAAATATAGCATGTCCTATTCCTGTCCATTTTGCGGACAACAATAGGCATTTCTACAATGGGCCACGTTCCGTTTCACAAATTGTGGAACGGAACGCGGGACAACTTCCGTGTTTTGCGCATCCATAGATTGTGGACCGCAAAACACCTACGGTCGTGTGCATGAGACCTTACACTGGCAGATTGTCTGCCAGATCATTGCTAATGAGTGTTCATAGTAACGCTTGTTAGCGATGATCTAGCAGTGTAATACTGCCATCCATTACCCGATGAACCAGCAATCGCTTGTTAATTGGACAATCCAGATTTTTAAGCATGCTTGAAAATCATTGTTTACCGGCAACAGATTGTGCAAATTATTTTCTGCTGCTGGCAAACATCTAGTCAGTATAGGGACGAGCAATGGCATAAAGATCGCTTTTCCCCATACTCTGGAGGACATTGTTGAATGTAATAGCAGCAGTTTCCTCCTCTGACATGCAGATGACTGTCTGATCTTTTAATGTAAAACAGAGTGGCAATTATCACCTCTATGTATAGATAAGACAGGATCCACCATTCACAGTAGGTGATTTTCAAAGCTTATATATTCTTTCCTTTTGCAATGACATCTGCACAAAGCATGCCTAGAAAACGCCTCCATATCAAGTCAATAGGGTCCCCTCCTGACCATTGTGTCTATGGACCATGTGGCTGTCGTAAAGCAATTCTTTAAATAATTTCTAAATGTTGTTGAACAGCTCAGGTAACATGACAGCCCCAAAATCATGTTCAGGTTCTGCTTTGAAGTTTTCTGGTTTTAACTGGCAGAAAAAAAGTGTGGTGACACATTCCTTTCAAAATAAAGCAATATTCATATACATAAATGCAGGCTATTTCTCTGAAAATGTTTGGTGAACCTCTGAATATGTGTGGTGTTTATATAGATTATATGATATATATATATATATATATATATATATATATATATATATATATATAGAGAGAGAGAGAGAGAGAGAGAGAGAATTAGAGATATAGATTATATTATAGATTGTAAACTCTTGCAGACAGATGCCTCTTCTATCTTGTTTATTGTATTTTTATATTTGTGTAAAAGTGCCATGGAATTAATGACAATTTAAAATTAATAATAATAATAACAATAATAATAATAATAACAATAATAATAACAATAATAATAAATATGAATGCTTTCCCAGCCAGATTTCTTAAAGGGTGTCAATAATTCTGGAGCTGATTGAACAAGACATTTAACTTTTCCAAACAACATTTTGCTGTTGCTTCTTGCTGTAGCAGTGAATTGGTAATTTATATTTAGGAACATATGTTTATACTTAGGAGCAACTTTTATCATGATACAGCTGGTCATGATCTTACCTGGTGTCTCTATATACTGTAGGTCTTTTATTTTGCATAATATAATAAGCAGAAATTGACATGCAATAATTTAGTGTACAAGTGTACATAGATATTGTGTAATGACATTCCATGGAAGAGAACACTGCAATTAGCTGAATGTAAAAACATTACCTTTACAAAGTATAAACTATAAATACCATTATATATCTGTTCATGTGCCACCTATCACATCATCATCATTATCAGGAATGAAGTTGCAAGCGAAAGAAAAAAAAAATCACACAAAAAACAAATCTTTTTCTTAGAACTTATCCATTCAACATTACTTTCACAATGCTTTATGCTGAAAAGTAGCTATTAGAAATAAATAGTTTTAGTTTTTGAATTGTTGGTGCTTGCTCTCCATAAATCACATCATTAGTACATCTGTCCTAAGGTGAAAAACATAAAAGACTTTATTGTTTTGACGACACACATATTAACCATGCCTATTGTCCTCAAAGCGTGGGACTCTCTAATGTTAACACTCTTCATTGCTTAACCATTAACTTTGTATTTTAAGATGAATCACTGAAACCATTCAGGCCTATAGCAAGAAAGCTATGCAACCATATGATTCAGTTACTCCCCTTTATTGCAATTATACTACTTTATAATGATTATTGTAAAATATGCTCCTGAATGATTTACTGTTATGAATAAAAGGCAGGGTATTGACAGTGTGCCAGAGAGCATAAACTATTGTTATTCCATGCATACCAAAATGAATGATGACAAACTATTTCTAGCTACCAAATGACTCTATGTTGTTGTTGGTTGTACCTCTTGTTGTGTTTGACTAAGTGTTTAGAGCATTCCTACCGGATGAACATGTCTAGAAAGGTGTCCTCTTACATGTTCCTTAATGCTAAGCATTAATTTTCAAACAATATCACATCTCACATTTCAGAAACCTATTCAGATCCACAGGCTTATACATAATCTTCCTATCTGTAGAATTAAACCAGCCAGTTCCTCATTCACTTCATAGTTTTTAGCAATTATATGACAGATTACAGTTTCCAAATAACACTTCATCCATTGAGAGTCTTAATCAACAGTGGCAGCTATGCAGTTTTATTGTATTGTTAAAGCAAATCTTTATTTTACAATTAAATGCCTTGAGCTGGACGATGACAGCAGCACATTCTAAAATGGAATACACAATAAAAATGAAACTGTGTTCGGGTTTATGGAATAATAGCAATGACTCATGTGAAGAGCCTGTTATCATGCTCTGATCACTCTCAGGGATAATAGTACAAGCACTTTGTCTTATTACTTCACATAGAATGAAAATTCCAACTTTGCAGTATTTATTACACATGTATCAGGCAAATCATAAATTATTGGCATGACACAACTTTTAAGTGAAGAAATCCAAGTCATTTGTAAGTATGATGCACTAGATGCAGTTAGATACTGAAATTTCATGTTCATCCTCGCTAAAGAAAATAGAGGAAATTTATCAAGTCCTGCATTCCAGAATTCTGACTTTAAGGAGTCAGAATATAGAACTTTGCTACTTTTTGGGCTTATCTTTTCAAACATTTTGGACAGTTTGCATTTATACACTACTCCTTCCAGTTTTGAAATATGGGTAGGAAATTGGCCTGGTTTGTTAAGTTAGTTTCACTCCATATCTATCAATGGAGACTTTTAAAGCAGCTCCCAATTGCCTATAGGCTATAAATGTCCTGAGTAGTCAGGACTTATCTCTGAACGTCTGGTTTAAAAGGTCCATTCAGAGATCTTAGCTGCATGCTTATTGTACAGCTGTAGAATAGGGGTTCTTCTGTCAGTGACATCAGAGCTTCCCCATAGAGAAGGCATGGATCGCTCTTCAGTGTCCCTGCCTTTCTGATCGATGTATAAACAGCTCTGAATGAGTGCTGTGTATATAGCTGAGCGAGCGCTATGATACTTCCTGTTCTGGCCCTAGAGATCACTTGACTTCCCGGGGCTGGAAATGTGCAGGAGATGTCTGGTCATCTCTGCAATGAGGCTGTACAGCATTGTATAGCACTGTACTTATTCTCTACTGGCTGTATTTCCCCTGTAACCAGAGCTACTATAATCAGCAAAAATTAAAACTAAGTGTAAAAAAAATAAAAAATGGGTTTAATAAAAATAAAAATTTCAAGTCTAAAAAAAATCCCCTTTTCACTCAGCAATCTGATTATCATGGTAAAAAAAAAATAAAAAAATGGTGCCAAAACAGCTATTCTTTTGGTTGCCTTGCCTCACAAAAAACATATCGAACGATCAAAATGTATTATGGACCCCAAAATGGTACCAATGAAAATGTCACCTTATCATTGCCAGAAAAGTTTAAAAAAAAAGTCAACATAAAAAAAGACAACATAAAAATGGCAACATAAAAATATTACTTTTTTTTTCAAAAATGCTTTCATTGTCTAAAACGAAAATAACATTTAAAAATAGACATTTGGTATCACCAAGTCTATAACTATCTGCTCTATAACATATCATGTGATCTACTCCATCAGGTGAATGCCATAAAATATAAATAAAAACTATGCCGAAACAGCTATGTTTTTTGTCACATTGCCTCCTAAAAAACACAATATCAAGTGATCAAAAAGTCTTATGTACTCCAAGTCTGTCCCACAAAAGGCAAGCCTTCAGGCACCTATGTTGGGAGAAAATTGTTATCAATGTTAGCATATTGTAATGTAAAATGGTACACATGGTGAACTCCATAAAAAATAAAAATAAAAAAGACTGACAGAATTGCAATTTGTCCCATCTCCCCTCCAAAAAAAGAGATAAAAAGTGATAAAAAAGCTAAATATTCCCCAAAATGGTTCAAATGAAAACTATGGTTTGATGAGCCCTCAATTTATATATAAAAAAGTTAGAGCTAAGCCATTCAGTAAATTCTATCTTAGAAAATTCTGATTCTTTGATTTTTAGCTCTGCTGTATTGTTGCCATATTTAAGGAAAACATGTGTAACAAATTTGCAGTGCATTTTCTCCAATTACCCCTTGTGTTTCAAAATTCTATGAAATTCCTATGGCGTCAAAGCAATTACTATATCTCTAAGTAAATTCCTTAAGGGTTGTAGTTTATAAAATGGGGTAATTTTTGGGAGGCTTTCACTGTAGGGCTACTTTAGGGTCTCTTCAACTGTGGCAAGGCACCTAAAAACCATTCTAGCTAAGTATACCCTCCGAAAACTATACAGAACTCTTTCCCTTCTTAACCCTGCAATGTGCTTATACAGCAGTTTATGAGCACTAATGGGGTGTTTATATAAACTACAGAATAAGGGTAATCAATATTGAGGCTGCTTTGCTGTTAAGCCTTGCTATTTTACATAAAATTTTGATTTCCCCTCCATTTTGCTTAATACTTTGGGAACATCTAAATGGTTAACAACGTTTTTAAAATCAGCTTTGCATAATTTAATGTGTAGTTTTTAAAATGAGGTAATTTTTGGGTGGTTTCTACTATGGAAGCCCCTCAAAGTGACTTCTGAACTTAATTAGTCCTTCCTGGAAATTTTCTAGAAAATTTGAAAAATTGTTTATAAAATTCTAAGCCTTCAAACATGCTTAAAAATTAAGATGGCATTTACAAAATGATGCTAAGGTAAAGTAGACATGTGGTGAATGTTAGCCACCAAACATAATCAATGCGCCTAATAGTGGCATGGCCACGCCAAACCTTATACTCCAATGAAAGCCACGCCAACCAACAATAGTAAAGTTCAATAATCTTTATTAATTCCATAATATAAAATCCATGATTACAAAAATAAACAATCTATAACCCAGCGGAATTTAGGGTAAAATGACAATAAGGAACAGGGGCGCAACCGGTATGCTGACTATTCAAGTATGCTATAGAAAATCCCCAAAGAGGGGCACTGCTACATTGGTGTTAAAGTTAAATACATAAGCCACCAAAAATCATAGGTGATTACCATCAATGTCAGTGTCTAAGTGATAGAAATTATATAGCATAAATAATGGAGGTGGGGGCAGTATATCCACCGGTATCTATGAATACTATATGCTATCTCCGGTCCCCCACACACCCAGGGTATATACCCACGCACCAAAACCAACTGAAATATAACTATAGCATAATGTGTATTACCTGAGCAGCACTTTCGGTTGCGTCCCGTTCACTGATCCCCAACGCGTTTCGCCCGTAGCTTTTTCAAGGGGCTTAGTCACAGAGGGCTCCGGGTCCGAACTAAATACACGTGTCCATTAATTCAAATCCAACCCCTTCCTATCGTTTGAGCCAATCGCAAGTGCTCATGGTGGGTTCGGGAATCCCGCGATTCTCGCGCATGCGCACTTACTAATTCAACTACCAATCCTCCATCTTAGATAATGGCAAAGTTGCCCAACTTGATTATAAGGTGCGATTTGCTTCTTAAGTGTTTCATGGACTCAATATATTCCCAAAAACATGATACATACATTTGTATAACCCCACGGTAAGTCATTGATTCCATAAAAATGCCAATCAGTATAAATAATTCATCCCAGTTACATGCCGTTAAAACCTGCGCCTGCGCAGTCCAACCCCACACACATTCCCCGTCATTATATATACATTTGAATGTTAATTAAATAATCCAGTGTAGCGTGCCTCATTGTACCATACATATAACTATAATAATCAATAAATAAATGCCATGTTTATGCCTAAACAATAATAAAGTGAACAGTGCTCAAAAAGTGCCAGTGCTGGTGATACACACGTGAAGGTGACAGTGCCTTGCAATAACAATGATATTACTCTTAAAAATACATATAAATAGATAATGTTACAACAATCCATATAATAAATAATATATATAAATATATATAAATATAATCCAAAAATTCAATCAAAAATGTGCAGTGACAGTGTATGGAAGGAAGGGTAAGAAAAATCAAAAGTATGAGGAAGGCGGGAGAGGAAAGGAGAAGGTGGAAGACCAGGTAGAAAATTGAACAGGAACCGAGAAGGAACCTCTTCATAACCGAGGGGATATTTAGGGAGTCCAATGGAGATTTCCATCACATCACTATCTGGCGAAAATCCCAGTGCCCCAGTATCGTCCAGACCCATCACTCATTGCCTCTGTGAATCTACAAAAAATTAACAATAGGTTAAAAACATATAAAAACAGGAAAATAAAATCAATTGCTGAAATGCTAAACTGGCCGGAGGGCCCCTACAAAGGAAATAACTAGAGGAACGGGACAAAAGTGTTCATTTCATTAAGACCATTTGGTGCCAATGTATTTAATGTATATATCCACCTTGATTCTCGTTGGGCCAAAATCCTCTTCCAATCCCCGCCCGGTTCGAGATGAGGACACGATCAATTCCCGAAACCTCAAACTTGATCCATCTGCTTGATGTTTATCATAGAAGTGTCTGGGTATGGTCTGTAACAATTCCACTTCCCCACTGTTCTTTACCTTTTTGCTGCTTCTATGGCCAGAATGTGTTCTCTCACCCTTCTTTTGAGTGGTCTGGATGTCATACCCACATAAATTTTGTTGCATGGGCAGATAGCCCAGTATACCACCCCTATTGTATCGCAGGTGATTGTATGGGTAATCTTAAACTCCCTAGTGTGGTTCTGGTCCCAGAAGATATCTGTACGGTCCACATTGTCACATGCCACACAATTCCCACAGGGCTTACACTCCCATCTCGCCCTTTAGATCCCCATCGCTGACTATGCGGGGTTCTTCATAGTGGCTTTTAACCAATAGGTCTCTGAGGTTTTTACATCTCCGTGCCGTCATGTGGGGTGTAGGACCAATCATGGCTTTTTGTCGTGGATCCAGGAGCAATACGTCCCAGTACTTTCTTAGTGCCCCCCGTACCTCTTCAAATCCAGAGTTATACTCCGTTATAAATCTCACCTTGGTGTCTTTTCCAATCTCACATCTTCTTGAATGTAGAAGTGTTTGTCTTGAAGTAGTCTTTGCCCTCTCATAGGCTGATCTAATGTCCCTTTTCTATAGCCTCTTTGTTGGAAGCGTCTACCAAGGTCCCCTGCTTGTTTTTCAAAATCCCTGGGGTTGGAGCAGATTCTTCTTGTTCTCAGGAACTGGCCAGTTGGTATGTTCTTAATTAAATTCCTCGGATGGGATGATGTCGCATGGAGGAGTGAATTGACTGCCGTTGTTTTCTAAATAGATCCGTCGTGACCTTGCCATCCACCCCGACCCTCAAGTGGATGTCTAGGAAATCCATTTCCTCTCTGCTGATCCTGGAAGTGAGTTTTATATTAATATCATTCTTGTTTAATGTCCCAACAAAATCCAAAAACTCACCCTCGGACCCCCGCCAGATGATCAGAATATCATCAATATATCTGCCCCAAAATAGGACGTTCTCGATACCCGGGCGGGGATCCGAGAGGAAGATGCGTCTCTCCACAGCCCCAGGAAAAGGTTGGCATAAGATGGGGCACATGCCGCCCCATCGCCGTTCCCTGGCGCTGTAGGAAAAACGCACCTTTAAAAAGAAAAAAATTGTGGGACAGCACGAACTCTAGAAGTTCCAAAAGGAACCCACATTGTTCCCTTGGTAGATTAGACATCTCCAGGAAAAAACTCACCGCCTCAAGACCATCTGAATGGCGTATCGAAGTGTATAGTGCCTCCACATCACACGTAACCAGCAGAGTTCCTGGTTCCAGATATACATCCTCCATTCTCCTCAGAACATCTCCTGAGTCTTTTAAGTATGATGGCAACGTCTCAACTAATGGATGTAAAAAGGATTCTATATATTTGCAGATCGGGTCACATATTCCATTAATTCCCGAAACGATAGGTCGACCTGGTGGAGTCATCGTATTCTTGTGGACCTTCGGGAGAAGATACAAAGTTGGAATGGTCGGTTCCTTGACAATCAAATATCCAGCCTGTTTATCGGACAGACATCCATTCTGACAACCTTTTTCCAACACAGCTTTTAATTCATTCGTAAATTTTATAAGGGGGTTGAATGTCAATTTTATATAGCATTCTTGCATACGCAGTTGCCTGAATGCTTCCCTCTCATACATTGTTACCGGCCAGATAACAATGTTACCCCCTTTATCTGCCTGTTTAACAACTACATCCTTCCAGCCCTGAATCTCTCTGATGGCTTTCCTTTCCTGGATACTACAATTGTCTCCCAGTCTCTGTTTGGAGATTTTCTCCAGTTCTTTACTGACCAACCGGACAAACAATTCAATGTCCGGAAATAAGGTCAGAGGAGGGAACTTCGTTGACCTTGGAACCAAGGAGCTAGGGAACTTACCTCCAGACACTTCCTGTTCCTCTAATAGTGCCTCCAAGTTCCTCAAAACTTCCTGTTCCGCTGGTGTAGACAAATTAGGATCCAATCTCCTCACATATAACCGTTTAAAAACCAAATTCCTTGCAAATAAATGAAGATCCTTTATTGCTGAAAAACAATCAAATTTTGCAGTAGGACAAAATGTTAGACCTTTGCTCAATACCTGTATCTGGCTCTCAGTTAACACATGATCCGAGAGATTAATTACCTGTAAGGTCTGTTCTCCCCTCTCATTGTCTTGTCGCCTCTTTCTCATTTGGCGATTACCTCCCTCATATTTCCTTTTAGTATACCTTTTAGGTAGGGGAGGTGCCGTAGCGCCCTGACCCATAGTACTGGATTCGCCTCCTGTGGAAACAGCTGAGGATATTGATTCAGAGCGGGGCCTTAACACCTCATTCGTTGATTTCCATTTATATACTCTGTCCTTATCGGCATCTGTCTTGTCCCTTACAAATTTTTTACTCTTCAACAATTTAATCTGTTTTTCCCATGAGGAGAATTGAGTATCCATCTCTTTCTTAAAATTTTCCAATTCACCAGTGGTCATACGTGTCACCACTTCCTTTTCAATTTTATTAATCTCTTCCTCCATAGAGACCAGCATTTCACTATTCAATTCCACAATGGTCTGCATCAATTTATATGAGCACTCATTGCAAATTTTTTCCCATTTCCTACAAAATTCCTCATTATCACGGCCATAAGTGGGAAAGGTCTGAACCCGCAGACCCCGGGGAATTAGATCCATGGATATATACTTTTCTAGTGTTGTCCGATTCCACCAGGTCCTTGTTCTTTTATGTAGCAGATTTTTGTATGATGGAATTGATCGTGTCCTCATCTCGAACCGGGGCGGGGATTGGAAGAGGATTTTGGCCCAACGAGAATCAAGGTGGATATATACATTAAATACATTGGCACCAAATGGTCTTAATGAAATGAACACTTTTGTCCCGTTCCTCTAGTTATTTCCTTTGTAGGGGCCCTCCGGCCAGTTTAGCATTTCAGCAATTGATTTTATTTTCCTGTTTTTATATGTTTTTAACCTATTGTTAATTTTTTGTAGATTCACAGAGGCAATGAGTGATGGGTCTGGACGATACTGGGGCACTGGGATTTTCGCCAGATAGTGATGTGATGGAAATCTCCATTGGACTCCCTAAATATCCCCCTCGGTTATGAAGAGGTTCCTTCTCGGTTCCTGTTCAATTTTCTACCTGGTCTTCCACCTTCTCCTTTCCTCTCCCCGCCTTCCTCATACTTTTGATTTTTCTTACCCTTCCTTCCATACACTGTCACTGCACATTTTTGATTGAATTTTTGGATTATATTTATATATATTTATATATATTATTTATTATATGGATTGTTGTAACATTATCTATTTATATGTATTTTTAAGAGTAATATCATTGTTATTGCAAGGCACTGTCACCTTCACGTGTGTATCACCAGCACTGGCACTTTTTGAGCACTGTTCACTTTATTATTGTTTAGGCATAAACATGGCATTTATTTATTGATTATTATAGTTATATGTATGGTACAATGAGGCACGCTACACTGGATTATTTAATTAACATTCAAATGTATATATAATGACGGGGAATGTGTGTGGGGTTGGACTGCGCAGGCGCAGGTTTTAACGGCATGTAACTGGGATGAATTATTTATACTGATTGGCATTTTTATGGAATCAATGACTTACCGTGGGGTTATACAAATGTATGTATCATGTTTTTGGGAATATATTGAGTCCATGAAACACTTAAGAAGCAAATCGCACCTTATAATCAAGTTGGGCAACTTTGCCATTATCTAAGATGGAGGATTGGTAGTTGAATTAGTAAGTGCGCATGCGCGAGAATCGCGGATTCCCGAACCCACCATGAGCACTTGCGATTGGCTCAAACGATAGGAAGGGGTTGGATTTGAATTAATGGACACGTGTATTTAGTTCGGACCCGGAGCCCTCTGTGACTAAGCCCCTTGAAAAGCTACGGGCGAAACGCGTTGGGGATCAGTGAACGGGACGCAACCGAAAGTGCTGCTCAGGTAATACACATTATGCTATAGTTATATTTCAGTTGGTTTTGGTGCGTGGGTATATACCCTGGGTGTGTGGGGACCGGAGATAGCATATAGTATTCATAGATACCGGTGGATATACTGCCCCCACCTCCATTATTTATGCTATATAATTTCTATCACTTAGACACTGACATTGATGGTAATCACCTATGATTTTTGGTGGCTTATGTATTTAACTTTAACACCAATGTAGCAGTGCCCCTCTTTGGGGATTTTCTATAGCATACTTGAATAGTCAGCATACCGGTTGCGCCCCTGTTCCTTATTGTCATTTTACCCTAAATTCCGCTGGGTTATAGATTGTTTATTTTTGTAATCATGGATTTTATATTATGGAATTAATAAAGATTATTGAACTTTACTATTGTTGGTTGGCGTGGCTTTCATTGGAGTATAATGTGGTGAATGTTAACAAATAACTAGTTTGTGAGATATCACTTTCTTAAAAGCAGAGACATTTACATTTCCACAATTGCAAATTTTCTAACATTTTTCAAAAATTGGCTCAAATTTACGAATCACATGAAGTACAATGTGTCATGAGAAAACAATCTCAAAATGAAAGCATTCCAAAGCTATTACTACATAATATGACATATGTCAGATTTGCTAAATTAGGATTGGTCAGAAGTGTTTAAGAATCTTAAGGTAGTAAAGAGATGGCATAAAAAGTAACATAAAATCTCAACACAAAAATGTTAGACATAGGCCTCATGCACACGACCGTATGTATTTTGTGGTCCGCAAATTGCGGATCCGCAAAAAAAACGGATGATATCCGTATGGCATCCATTTTATTTTTTGCAAATCCGTTATTTTTGCGGATCCATTGTAATAATGGCTATCCTTGTCCGCAAACTAGAAAAAAATAGGACGTGCTTTATTTTTTTTGCTGGGCTATGTACAGGACATACTGATGTGGACAGCACATGGTGTGCTGTCTGCATTTTTTTGCGGACCGATTGAAATAAATAGTTCTGCATCCTATCCGCAAAAAAAACTGAATGGACACGGAAACAAAATATGTTTGTGTGTATGAGGGCTTAAAGGGGTATTCCTGGAATCTGATGTTGACCTATTCTCAAGATAGGCAATCAATATCAGATCGACTGGGGGTCTGCTGATTAGTTGTTTGAAGAGGCTGTGGCACTCTGGTGAGCGCTGCAGCCTCTTCCTAGGCCATGTGATGTAAAATTCCCATGCCTTGTGGCTTAGGAACAGCTCAGTCCCATTCAAATGAATGTGGCTGAGCTGCAATACCAAACATAGCTGTTATCCAATGGACGGCGCTGTGATTGGTAAGCTGTGAGGAGTCAATGCCGCTCACTCTAAGCTCCTCAAACAGCTGAACTGATATAGATGAACTATCCACATTCAAAATGTTATGCATTTTTATTTTTTCATCATATTCTATCACCTGCTACTACCCAATTCAAACTCTTAAAATTCCCACTATACTCCTAGATGAACTCTTTTAGTGCATTTTTAATTTTTAATTAAAGACAAAATGATATATTTTGGATATATTACATTTTTGAGCAATCTTCTTTCTTTTGACGTTTGACATATGACTATGTATTGCCATATAAATAGGTGGTCACCATTCATATTGCTGATTGATGATATAGGCATTTTTTATTTGGAGGCCTCCTGACTACCAAGCTGTTCCTTATCAAAACACTTTGGGCTTTACTACAATTTAATTCCATTATTTTGTTGAACATCTTACACCTGACAATGCTTCTAGAAATTCTTATATCTTTTTGGGGACTGGTGATCCATTACTCTCCATACAGATGGTGGTAGACACCTCCATTTGATATATTCTACAGCCGATTGATTATTTTGTGTGCATAGCAGTTTCTACCTTGCCAGGCAAAGACATGTTATGGTGCACAGCCTCACTTGGCACGCTCGCCTCTGATATAGGGATTAATGGAGCTAAAGAGATGTACAACCAGTCACAATAAACTTGTCATTACAGCCCTTCAGGTGTTCCTTCATGTTGCCCTGGAAAAAATACTAAAAGTGGCCCCGTTTTGTAGTCAGGTTCAAATTGATGAAAGGCAGGACAAACACAAGTAAGCGGGGCCAGTAATACCATATTATGGCACATTATACCACCCAAAAGAGCCAAATACCGCAGTCCATCACAAAATACTGCCCCAGCAGCACAAAATACATTCCCAAAAACTTCCACTGGCTGGCCGTGAAGAGGGCTCAAAATACTCAAAATACTCACTACAATGCCAGGTGATCCGTTTAAGGCGTTTTTGTTTCTTTTTTTTTTTTTTTTCATTTTACCCTGAAACATATTCAAACAATATGTGAGCCACTGGGTGCACCTTTCCTTTTGGGCCATGCCAAGGAATTAGGCCACAATGGGATATATCTCAAAATTGAAAAAATAGGGTGACAAAATATGGGGTGCATTTCTTCATTTTTATGTGCACTGTGGAAAAATTCTGGGGCACACTTATTAAGACCGGCATTTTAGACACCGGTCTTAATAAAGCCCCATAGTTGCTGGAGGATCCGCTGAAGTTATGAAGAGGCGCATAATTTTGGCGCTTAATTTTGGCGCATCCAGCACTGGTTCTAAATGTAAGACAGCTTCCTTTCTGTCTTATAATTAGACCATTTTTTGACGCCTAAAATAGGCAGAAAAAATTATGAATGAGATGGGCCTGGTGGCCCGTCTCCTTCCCTACCCATGCCAAGCCCACATTTTTAGACCTGGCATGAGCAGAGAGAAGGAGCAGATAGCGGTAAAACTAACCATTTATTGATTACCCCAACTGTCTTTAAAACAGGACACATTTGTGAAATGCAATTTTTATTTTTTCATAATGCATTTCAAAATTTAAAAAATCTGGTTAAAAGTAAAAAAAAAATGTAAGTTTCCTAAACTGTTCAAAAATGTAAAAAGCTTTTTAAAAGTGCTTCTAAAATAAACATATGGGAATATATATCTGATAACATTTTTGTACAGTATATATTTGTATATGTGACATATTGCAGTTAAAAATATCAAAAAATGCATTTAAAATCCAGGACTTTTTGTGTTTTACGTAAATGTATGCAAATTGTATAGGTGTATGTAACTATGTGAACTATAGTTGCATACGTCAAAAACTTATGTTCACCGCATATAACAGGAGTTTTTCCAAGTGTATCTACTGAACTTGAACCATAAATACAATGTAAACAGAGTTTTATTACCAGTACTGGATGTACCAGTATTGGATGTTTTTATTTAGCAATACTTCACGTTAGGAATCAGTGACAGACAATAATTGAGATGTTGATGAAATGGCTGCATTCTCCTAGAAAAATATCTGGGATCAATAACTTACTTATGGAACAATTCTATATTGTATGCTGTGTATATCATTTTTATTCAACCCCCTGATCAGATATTAGATAACAAATTCACACTGATAACTTATTTGCTTTGCATGTTTTTAACAGTTTTTTAACTGTAAAAACCATGCAAAGCAAATAAGTTATTAATGTGATTTTGTTATCTGATATCTGATCAGGGGGTTGATTGAAAATTATATAGACAGCATACAATATAGAATTGTTTCATAAGTAAGTTATTGATCCCAGATATTTTTCTAGGAGAATGCAGCCATTCTTGCATCATACATGACATTCATTAACAGGTGTACGCTGCTAGATTGCCTCCAGTTTCCATGTGTATTTGTGATTCTGTTTTATTATCTTACTATTTCTTTGATGGATCTGTTTTCACCATTACATGCATGTAATACAGTACTTAAAAAGAGTCTTCACGTAGGACAAAGAACACACCGAAAAATGTGTAACAAATTGTAATGACAAGGTTATAGTGGTAGCTTGTCATGTCATGAAATGAAAAACCTGCCCAGACATTATGGATTGTAATGGGCGCCTATAAGGATAAGAGAGAAGTAAAAAGAGACAGTGAGAAGCAACAAGTCTTATCATTTGGATTTGTTGACCTATAATGGGAAATCCTTCATGCTTTAACTCATATATATTTGCTTAACATTACCCCTGTGTTCAAGTTGCTTTATATAACTTTTTTTTATTTTTTAGACTACAAATTATTTAATTTGAATTGTATTGCACACAATTAACAAGCAGTACATCATTAGGCAATAATTTAGGCAGTATCAGTAGTACACATTGTCTCAAAATATTTCAGTGTATATGCCAACATGCCTATAGACTTGACTGCTCAAAGGATACTCTTTTGGCAAATGTTAGGCCATTATACATTAAGATCCCACTGACCCAACGATTTTTTATGTGCCATTAAGTATCCTTTTGTAATTAATTATTAAAATAAAATGTATGCTGCACGATGCATGTTATACTTGTTCTAACACTAATCAATGGCAGACATATGCAACTATATAGATATACATTTGGATTTATTGATGACCTAACGATAAAGTTTATTAAAACCTATTCACAATTTTCTAAAATGATTTTTACTAAAATAACTTATTTATGTTTTCTATGAGACATAGGCACCAGAATTACTATTTTACTTTGCAATCCGTACATTTGTACGCTGATATGTAGAGTTGAGTGAATTGAAGTGAAACAAACTGACCTCAATCCGAGTTTCAGGAAAAATTTGATTCACCACAAAGCTGAATTTCCTCGTGCTTTGTGGTAACAAATACATTTTTCCTGAAATGGTGGTTAAAAAACCCAAAAAAAATACCTCATACATTTCTTTGGGGAGAGGCCGTCCTGGACATCTTGATTCAAGAACCCATGTGAAAACTCTTGTGTGGTGACGTCTCCACATCAGCATGTGGCCCGGTCAGCGTGATTTCAATCAAGATGGCCACAATGGCCTCTCCATAAGCAAATGGATGAGGTGAGTATGTTTTTTTTTAGCCATGATTACCCATGAAAGGCCTCAATGTTACTGTCAGATGCCGAGATCAACGATGAATGAACCCGCTACATACAGTGGAATCCGATTTAATGACAAAGTAATTCATAACGAATCAAATTTCTTTGAGAAATTCAACAAAGTCGATTTTTTTGATAACTTTACTCCTCTCTACTGCTGAGTACAGAAGTATGGATTCCACTGTAGGGTTCAGTGAATGATATACCAGCTGAAGGACATATTTCTGCTCCTGGCTGTTCTGCTAAAGGTGGCATAGAGCATCTACCTGCACTTGCTCTGCTCTGCTAGAAGCCTACCAAACCACATTAGTACAGGCTTTTAGCAGAATGGAGAAAGCACAAGCAGGAACTCTGCACAGCACATTGCTGCTCCTATGTGTGTCCACTCCATTAAAGCAGAGCGGACAGGTAGGAGCAGAGATGTGTGCTCCAGACTATACATTGCTTACCAGGCCACATAGTGAAATCTATACTTCCGTACACATGCTGTACGCGTGTACAGATTGCAAAGTGAGAAAGGCATATGAACTTAAGGCTCCTATTTCAAAATGTAAAAATAAATAAAATAATAATAAACAATAAACAATATAAAAAAAAATAACTTTAGGACATATACAATAGTTAATTTCTAAGTTTAAGTAGATTTTACCAATATTGTATGCCCATCACACTAGCATTTTAGCTTAATATTTGGCATCAGTATTCATAATGTTTCCATAGGAATCCACTAGTTTGTACAATAATAAAACCACAATACTGTTTCATATAGTCTATTAAAAAAAACAAAAAACAAAAAAAAAACTTGTTTTCCATCCTATTTGTATCTTACATTTAAATTGCTGGCAAACTAATGTGTTATATATTTTTTGTGCTTAATAGAAATATTACTGTGACACCTATATACAAACAGAAGTTTTTATGACACCATATTCTAACTACATAGACATTAATATGGGAGTTGGTGCCCCCTTTGCAGCTAAAACAGTTTATGGATAGCGTTTTACCACATTTTGGAGTTTCTCTGTTAGACTTTTTTTGCCCATTTATCCAGAAGAGCATTTGTGAGGTCAGGCACTGACTCATAATTTCCATTCTAGTTCATCCAAAATGTGTTTTATGATTTTAAGGTCAGGGCTTTTTGTGGGCCAGTCAAGTTCTTCCACATCAAACTTACCCAACCATGTCCTTACGGACCTTGCTTTATGTACTGGGACACAGTCATACTGGAACAGAGAACGGCCTTCCCCAAACTGCTCTTATAAAGCTCTAAACATACAAATGCCTTCGTATGCTGAAGCATTAATATTTCTCTTCATTGGAACAAAGGGCCCCAAGCTAACCCTTGAGAAATACCCAATAGCATTATCCCTCCTTCACCAAATTTTACAGTTGACACAATGCAATTAGGCAGGACACATTCTTCCAACATTCACCAAACCCAGATTTGTCTATCAGACTATGAGATAGAGAAGCATGATTCATCACAGAAATTGCTTCCACTGCTCCAAAAGTCCAGTGGCAGTGTGTTTTACACCATTCCATTTGATGCTTGCCATTGTGCTGGTCATAAAAGGCTTGCATGCAGATGCTTGGCCATGAAAACCCATGCCATGAAACTCCTGGAGCACAGTTTTTGTGCTGATGCTAATGCCAGTGGAGGTTTAGAGATTTGTAGTTATTCAGTCAGCAGAGTGATGGCGACTGTTATGCACTATGCACCTCAGCACTTGGCAGGCAAACCTGTACTGTAACTTTGACAATACCAAGTTTATATAGTTTTTTTTTTTATGTTTTAATTCTTTTTCTGCATAAAATCACTTTTGTGTTAAAAATAAATTATATTTTGCATCGTCATATACTAAAGTCCATAACTTTGTTATTTTTTCACCAATGGCTCTGTGGGGGCTATTTTTTTTTGCGGGACAGGCTGCAGTTTTTATTGATATCATTTTGGGGTACATATGACTTTTTGATCGCTTGTTTTTTTTTTTTGTGGAGATGACAAAAACAGTAATTCTGTCATTATTTTCTACCGTATTCTTTACTGAGGAAAAAGTCTGAACTTCGTAACGCCCCTGGGTACGCCTGTAGGATCTCCACAAAGATTATGCACTTGTCCTGTACACTCGAATAAAAAAACAAGGAGCTCCTCTACATTTTCTTACCGGCATCTGAACCACAAGCCAACCACTGCAAACACGTGTAATGCCA
This sequence comes from Bufotes viridis, assembly GCA_033119425.1. Classification (NCBI taxonomy): domain Eukaryota; kingdom Metazoa; phylum Chordata; class Amphibia; order Anura; family Bufonidae; genus Bufotes; species Bufotes viridis. The sequence continues at coordinate 217,978,934 of CM065593.1, read as the reverse complement.
TCCTTGACTGCGCGAGCCGCTAGTGATACCTCCGCCGCATCACGGCAACACTCAGCTTGGAGTAGCTGAACCATCCTCCAGCTTGGAGAAGTTACATCATTCTCCATTGCATCGGCAATATTATTCAGCACGCGGTAATAGAGACTAAACAGGTAAGCGGCTAGATTTGTGCCCGCATTTAGGTGGGATACCACCAGGGACTACCAAGCTGCCTGGGTAAGTGTCGGGTACTCACCCTAATCCTACTGACTGTAATCTTCGGTATTTAAATTGTGTGCCACCTAAGGAACATTGCCACAGTAACAAGGAACTTTTACCAATACAGGGCTATTACTTACTTCAAAGTTACTTTCCTCACATTATCTATTGCTGGGGGATTGCCGCGGCCCTCCGCATTAACCACATTGTGTATGCAACTATATCAGTCCAGGACAGATATAGATAAGGATAAAATTGGTACCAATACAAACGGCCTATTTTTGCTGAACATAAAGTGGAACATCCCTCAAGAGACTCTATCTTTCATTTTTTATCTTCATTTTTTCATTTTTATAGTAATTTTTTATGTTGAATTTACTGCTCTATTTGGGAAAAATAGCTGTGAAATATCCTTGCTGTATAATCTCCACCATTTACACCATAGCAAGTGTATATGCCACAATTTGACTTGATAATACAGAAGTTCTCTCCACAGTATAAAGCCAGCGCAGTGACACTCAATATGAGTGTAAATACGGTATCATAAACCAGTTATTACTTTATTGCTACTCACTGGGTTTTACTCGTTATATTTATGAGATTCACACTATAAAGCAACCCATCTGAATATCGGATCTACCACTGCCGATATTGCTGCGGTGATACTATTATATATCCTGTAGTGTTGTTTTTTCTACTCATCTCTCATTATGGTTGTTTTATCCTATTTTATTTGATTTTATTGTAGAATAATAAAATACCTCTTTTTTATATATTTTCTATATATATCTTTTTGCTTCCACTGTGGTCCTAGATTGAGAGTGCTGATCCCTTCATTTGAACTTTCTTCCTTGATATTATTGCTGGTGGGGTACCAGTATCTGGACCAGAGCACCCACTTCCATAGATATCTGTTGGTGAGCCACTTCACATTACTATTTTTTACTGCGTTCACTGCACGGGATTAGTGACATGATACTTTTATAGATCAGATCTTTATGGATGCAGCGATACCAATTATGTATAGTTTTTTTTATTTATTGTATTTTTTTAATTACATAAATTAACAGACATGAGAAAAGACAATTTTTATTTAATTTTTATTTACATTTGTATTTTTTACTTTTTTTTACACTTCTTTATTTTATTTATCAAGACCCATTTGGATCTTGAAGATCCAGTGAGCCTGATGGCTATACAGTACAGGTACATGGCAGCCTGGTCGCCATCGCAGCAACAGCGGCCCGATGGAAGAGAGAGGGTGCTCCCTCCCTCTCAACCATGTGGATGCCACAGGCAGCTACTCACCGCGGTATGGGGTGAAACAGCCAAGATCTGTGCCAGCACCAATTTCGGCCATTGCAGCAGAGTGCCAACTGTAAGTTACAGCTGACACTCTCTGCTGATGGCAGCCGCTCCATTCCTGAGCCACTGCCATCAGACTGAGGCCAGCTGCAGGGGGCATCTGGAGGCAATAGGGGCATTATAGGGGACACTTACTTACTGGGGGCACATTGGGTGTCTTACCCAATTTCAGGCTATGATCTCCAGTGTGGAGATCACAACCTTCAACCGTCATTTTCACACTAAAGCACTTTAGTGTCACAGCCCTGGTCAGTGCAGTTTCTAGGTAAAATTTGTCTCAGGGCGAGTGTCAAAAAAACTCCCCCCCCCAATATCAAAACTGCTTGATAAAATCATATCCGAAGAGTACTGTAGCAACCGACTCACCATATATTTTAATTTTGCATAACACAAGATTTATTGAGAGCAAAAGAAAATAATAAATTACAGCTTAAACTGCTAAAAGTCTCATGGCAGCTCATGGCAAGGCATGGGGTCCCCCCCCCCTACGCTATCTATTGTGTGTGAACAGGGTCTGAGAGGCGACAAAATTCGGTCACAGCCCAGCTCCCACTTACCTGCATTGTAGGACCAGCAATGCAATGGGAGACAGATAAGGCTGCAAGCTATGCCTATAACAGACTATGTGACACAGGCTGCCAGGTGAAACAGAATGATTACCAGCTATAGAGCATGGCACATTCAATACATATAAAACACAAAAATCACGGAAATAAACGTGGCCTCAATGGGGGAAACTGCTACAACCCCTGACACTGTTTCGTGCGAGCCACATGCGGAGGAACTGCTCCCCAATAAAAGACACACAATAGTGTCAGGGGTTTGAGCAGTTCCTCCCATTGAGGCCACATTTATTTCTGGTTTATATGTGTATAACATTAACATACTCCACACGAAAACTTACAATTACTTGGCTTGGACCTTGAGGATCTCGGACACCACTTCGGCTGAGGGGTAACGTCTAAGAACATGCCGTCCACTGGGCAGTATGGTTTTTTGGTTCTTCCTCTCGGGACTCTGTACATGAGGTAACAAGGGGTAATATAACTAAGTAGTATCAGGGTACATTATAATACAGGGGTAATATAACTCAGGAGGCCTATCAGGGAACATTATACGGGGGTAATAAAAGTTTTATTACCCTTGTATAATGTCCCCTGATAGGCTTAGTCCTGAGTTATATTACCCCTGTATAATAATGTACCCTGATACCCCTTAGTTATATTACCCCGCTGGGTAATATAACTAAGTGGTATTAGGGTACATTATTATACAGGGGTAATATAACACAGGAGGCCTATCAGACATTATACAGAGGTAATCTAAGTTATATTACCCCTGAATAATGTCCCCTGATAGCCCTCTTGAGTTATATACCCCTGTATAATAATGTACCCTGATACCACTTAGGCTACATGCTAATATTTTTTGGGTCCACAAATTGTGAGTCTGCAAAAAAATGGATGCGACATCCATTTTTTTTCCACAGATCCCTGCATTAAATGCCTATTCTTGTCCGCAAATTTAAAAAAATAGGACACATGCACTATTTTTTTTTGCTCAAGGGAAACACGGACAACGGACGCGGAACACAAACGGATGAACTATCAGGATTTTTTTTGCTGACCCATTGAAATGAATGTCGTGTGCATGAGGCCTTAGTTATATTACCCTGCCCTGTATAATTTACCCAGATACCCCTCAGTTGTATTATATAACTGAGTGGTATCAGTTATACAGGGGTAATATAACTCAGGAGGCCTATCAGTGGACATTATACAGAGGTAGGCCGCATGCCCACGGCCGTGTACAGTCCTTGCGCACAGCGTTATTGGTTGCTATGACGCTGTGCGCTTCATGCCGCCGCAGGAATACAGTAATACACCCGTACGTATTCCTGCAGCAGCATGAAGCGCACGGGGTCATAGCAACCAATGACGCCATGCGCTCCGGCCGGCAGAAGAATGCCAGGCCGGGTTTCCAAGGACCATACACGGCCGTAGGCATGGGGCCTACCTCTGTATAATGTCCCTGATAGGCCTCCTGAGTATATTACCCTGTATAATAATGTAACCTAATACCCTTAGTTATATTACCCGCTGGGGTAATATAACTAAGGGTATCAAGGTACATTATTATACAGGGGTAATATAACTCAGGACTAGGCCTATCAGGGGACATTATACAGTTATAGTGACACCAACAGCAGCCTCCATTCTAAATAATGTCCATAATAATCCTTATTAAAAATAATGTCCCCCACAGTGGCCCCCTTATTCATGTCCCACACAGTGGCCTCCATTTTTATGTCCCCCACTTTCATGGCCTGCATAATTTTCTTGTCCCCCATTTACATGTCCCCATAATGGGGACATGAAAATGGGGATATGTAAATGGGGGACATGAAATACGGGGGCCATGAAAGTGGGGACATGTAAATGGGGCCCCATTTACATGCCCCCACTTTCAGGGCCCCCATTTACACATACCCCACTTTCATGGCCCCATTTAATCACATGTCCCCCACTTTCACGGCCCCCATCATTTACATGTCCCCCACACACCCTGGCACAGCAGGCCAGGCTTCTCATAAATAAATATGCCTATGACTCTTACTATCTGTGATTCTGTGCTGTGGCCTGCCTTAACTTAGACTTTCAGGCCCTCAGCACGGCTCCAGGCGGGCGGTAACAGTCAAGCTGCAGTGCGGCCGGCAGCGCTCACTCACTGCACGTCACGCCTACGCCGACTAGTAGCAGGCGCGGCGCGTGACGTCAGTGAGCACGTGCACGTACCAGCCGCAGAGCAGCTGACTGGTAGGAGCGGCGAGCGCTGCAGGGGAATTGGAGGGAGGAAGGGCGCACAGCGCACAGCACAGGCAGGATTCTCACAGAGGCGCTGCGCCCCCAGCAAGAAGAGGGCGCTTTCTGCAGTGCCTCTAACGGCGCCCCCCTTCTGACTCCTTTGGGCAGCGCCCCGGGCGGCCACCCGGCCCGCCCGGTCCCAGAAACGGCCCTGGCCATGGTAAGCAGTTTGTATGTGACTGTATGTCCAAATACAGTAAGTTAATTGTAATTTGGACGTACAGTTATGTCCAAATGTGTAAAGTGGTTAAAGATGTACCAACAATCAAGGGGTTATGTTGGTGGGAGGGAGGGGGAGGGGGGATTAAGGGGTGTCTCACTTTCTACTGTTTTGGAAAATTTTCAATAAAAACTATCTGATTTAAAAAAAAAAAAGATGTTTCAGCAATGCCAGACCTATTTATCACGAGGTTGGGATTCACTGGATAAGGAATCTAAAAAGTTCCATATTTTACTATTGGTCTAATATATGATACATCAAGATTTGGAGACTCATTGGGTATTTTATGAAATCAGATATGTCAGTTTTATGGTCTAAAACAATCACTAGTCACAGCAACTGCAACATTTTCATGGCAACTGCAATATTTTTGTGACATTTTGTGATCCTCACAACTTTTCACAGTGGTCTATGTTTAAGTGAGATTACTATGTGTGACTTTTGCAAAAAGTTGCCACCCACGCCAGGCAACCAGTTGATAAATTTGGTACAAGTACACAAAGCAAAGCCAGACTGAAAACTGACATAAAAAAAAAAAAATGGAAATGATAAATGACCCCCTGAATCCCCAAAATAAACACTGGTACTGCTTTACCATTGGCAATAGCTAGACTTGAGCGAATCAACCTTTGGATCATACTGTCGATCTGAAGTTGATTTGTTCAAAACCTTCAATTTTAGTGCTGTTTCCGTACAGCATTAAAATATATTGGCTCCGTGGAGCAAAATTTAATCTCACCTGAAGTTGTGATAGCCTTTGGTAAATTATTACTGTATTCTTATCTAAGTATTTAAAAACAATTTTAAATACGAATCAGAAGTGGGCTTTGGTACCGAGGTACCAGCCAGTACCAAAGCCCATTTCGGATTCCTATTTTAAAATGTTTTTAAATACATAGATAGGAATACAGTATTAATTCAACAAATTCTCGCACAACGTCCAGCGAGATGAAGTTTGGGTACATGGAGCCAATACATTTTAATGCTGTACGGAATCAGCATTTACATCGAGGTTTTTGAACTAATCGACTTTGGATCTATGATCCGAAGGTCGATTTGTTCAAGCCTAGTAATAGCACTAGTGAAAAGCTTGTTTTCATTTCCTGGACAAAGGTAGACATAGAGTAATTCTTTCATTTAGAGTAATTTTGAGATTTACATATGTATTTACATGTAAAAATCTATGCAATTGACTTTATTTTCAGCTTAATGTGAAGTGAAAAGACAGAATCGGTTTAGAAGATACATAGGATATAGATTCTTTTCTTTTTGAGTTAGCAACAAAGTTTCTATATTTCTCTCTCAGCATGATGCAATTCTACATAATGATTCTCAGTAGAAAAAATAGAACCTTAGGTAATATGCCAAGCTATTGTGCAAAGATACGCAGGATAATTTAGTGCATGTCAGTCTGCAATAATTCATGTTATGTCAGCCTGATTATTCTCTAACCAAGGAACTAAAAACTATTTGACATCTGCCCTGCAATGTGTAATAGAATTACCACCTCTAGATTTATATGTTTTAGACACTAATGGGAAAATAGAAAAACATGAAGCACTTTTTAGACATCCTGCAGGCCTCAATTTGTCTACTTGCAGACTTATGATTTATTTTTTTTCTAGATTCCAGTGTCATTGATTTCACTTGCACCCTCCTGAATTCTGCTGTGACACCAAAGATAGTGAGGGCATAAGCAGTTTCCTTTCAGCTGCTGAAGGTCAGGTAAAGTGTTAGAAGGGCAGACCGGGGTCACAATCATACAGTAGAATTACAGGGGATGTAGTTAACCAAGCATATTGTGCCTTTTTGGAGAGCCTTTTTTTGAAACTCTGATCCATCTTCATTCTCACAATTAGACTACCATGACTTTGAAAGAAAGTGTTGCTATGAAACACATTGGCAAATGAAGGCAAATTTGAGGGCTAGTCATTTAAGCAGTAAACTATTGTTCTTGGTTGTGTAATTGGTGATCAAGAAAGCCATAAAATGACATGGCCATTAAATGGCTAGGGCTGGAAATGAAAGGAGAGCTTTAAACAACCATAGCCTGTGAGTGGAGGCAGTAACTTTCACCCTCATATGAACTACACTTTATGAAAAAGCTTAATGTGCTGGCTCTTGTTTAACCTTTAGGAGGAGGGAACTGAGAAGAAAAAAAAATCAAAACTAAATAGAATTAATGAGCCTTCATGCATTGTTCTTTCCCCATTGTTGTGACAAAGATGGGGGAAAACTGAGTAGGATGGAGACAGAGAGTGAAAAGGAAACACCATTAATATCAGGTTGTAAATTCTACAAAACATTAACTTCATTACATGGCAATTACTATCTATAATTGGCATAAAGGAAGTTTCTACTTTCTCATCACTTACTAGTTGTGTTATACTCAGCACTTTTCCTTTTTTTTCACAGAGGTCACTCCATTGAAACAGAGACCACAAGTTAATGTGAGCAGGGAATACAGCAGGTTTCTTTCCAACATTAAAGAAAGTCATAATTAATTGCAGCAGAGCATCTATTAATTCTTTTGTGGCAATGCGTTTTACAGTAAGTAGAATAATGACAGCACTGGGACTATTAATGGAAGGGTTTAGTGCACTTTGACCTTTGTTTAGAGGCCCCTGAAGTCAAACAAGAAGAACTGTAAGGTAGATAGATTTGTATCAATGTACAATGACAGTGATCCACTACAGGCAATTAGAATGCTTTATCCACAGCTCTCCTGCACCTAGTCAGTTGATCATATCTGTTTGTAGCATGTATTTTATTAAGAGCACATGCATTACAAAAATGATATTATCATTAGTAAAAAATTTGTGTAGGGTTTTTCATAGCTTTTTTGTACAGCCAGATGTTTCAGTAAAGTCTATAAAAGACACTGCAAACAAAGCTACTTGTGGTGGCATTTTTGGGGTCTATGGTATTTAAAAAAATAAATAAAATTAGCATCCTCTGGGTATTGAGTTTTTTTTTTTCTATAGACTTATCTATAGGACTTTAAATGCCTAAATAAATGCATGTTTTAAATGTTACACACAAAGATTTCTATAAAAAGCAAATGAAATGTTCTGTGTTTTTTAACATGCATTGGAAAAAGTTTTTTAACTTGCTTAAAAATGTATATGTCCATCCAGTTCAGCCTATTATTCTTGCAATGTAAGGCAAAAAGTAAAACATGGTAATAGCCAATTTTCCTTAATGTATGATAAAGTCGCTGGATTAACAGACCTTCTCCAGAATTCTAGTAATTATAACATATACTATTATTAGAAATAGATGATGGGAGATATCTCTGTACTGACTCCTTATGTATTAATACATAGTTATATTAGATCCCACCTTCTAAACTAAATAACCCTAATTTTGATACTCTTTCTGGGTACTGTAGTCCACCCATTCCAGTTATTACTTTAGTTGTCCTGCTTTGAATCTTCTCCAGCTCTGCTATGTCTGCCTTGTTCACAGGGGCCCAGAACTGGACACAGTACTCACAGTACTATATTCTCATCACGGGCATCTATGCCCCTTTTGATGCAACCCATTATCTTATCGGCCTTGACAGCAGCTGCCTGACATTGGTTTCTGCAGCTTAGTTTGCTGTCCACTTAAATTCCTAAGTACTTTTCCATGTCAGTTTTACTATTTAGTATGCATTGGTGAGTTGTATTTTCCCTTCCCATGTGCATAACCTTACATTTATCAGTGTTAAACCTCATTTGCTACTTCTCTGCCCATTCATCTAATCTATCCAGATCCATTGGTGTTACTTTTCAAAGTTTAGTATTAGAGACGAGCAAAGTTTTAAAAGAATTGTTTTGGCAACTTGGCTAAATTTAGCCAAGATGTTTGATTTGTGCAGAATCGCTATAAATCAGGCATACTCAAGCCCCTCCGCTTTAGGGTATGGCCATACAGAGCGGCCATGCTGTAGGCGGATTGCGGCCATGCTTTGGTGAAGAACCATGCAGCCAATTAGCCCTCTACTGCCTTTGATATAATTATAAGGTCCTCACTGTATAGTCCTTCTAAATTGTTGATGGTTGTGTGGCACCTTTAAACAGGGGCTGTTACTGGTATGGGGTTTGGCTGTTCAAGTGGGGGCACAATATGCATATTATTGCTGTTCTTGACTGTTCTGCTGCAGGTTATTTGATAGTAAATGCTGAATATTAATTAGCTCTGGCATACCCACTTCTCCAACCCCAGTGCTCTCCTTCCCTACAGGTGGGAGTCCTTCTTCTGCCATCTGCTTTTCCTCATTTTCCACATCATCTAATATTGATGAGAATATGTCATCAGGAACATCCAGCCTCTCATCTCTCTGCATCTTGCTGACTTTTCTAGGACATGGAGACTTTGAAGGACGATTTGGAAGCCAAAAAAATATGAGGATGGTCGTCATTAATACCTGGCCCCCGAAGGGATGCAGACTGGATGGTATTGGTTAGCACGCTTGCACTGGAATAATAAAGGATTCCATCTTATTGGTATTAAATTACATTTATAGCAGATGTAGAAATAAGTAAATGTATAAATAAATAAATAAAAAGGATGCTGAATAAGTCTCTCTGCAATCTCTCTCCCCAATATTCTTCTAGTAATCATTTTCAGCAACACTGTCCCTAGCTTATGAGTGCTTGCCACATCTCCCCCTATGCTCAGCTCACAGGACAATGGTGGAGACCATGAGAGATAGGGGTTTTATAGGGCTGTTACATCACAGAGGGTGGCAATCTGTGGATTGGCTGGCTACACAGCATTTTGGGTGGTCTTGTGTTCATAGGCTTCTTACTTTTATTTTGTAACATGTGCTGCTGCCATTTTAGGAAATAATGATTCGTTTCCACGAAGCGCAAGGAAATTTGGATTTGTTGCGAATCAAAGTTTTACTGAACTTCGGACTGAATTTCCACTTCGAATGCTTCGCTCAATAATATTTAGTATTGCCAGAAAAAATTGATATTTTACTGGGCAAGCCTTCTACAAGATCATTCATAAATATATTGAAGAGTATAGGGCCCAATACTGACCCCCGTGGTATTCCACTAGTGACTGTGACCCAATCTGAGTGTGTACCATTAATAACCACCCTCTGTTTTCTTTCACTGAGCCAGTTACTTACCCACATACAGACAATTTCTCCCAGTCCAAGCATTCTTATTTTATGTGGCACAGTATCAAATACTTTTGAGAAATCAAGATATTTGACATCCAATGACTGACCTCGGTCCAGTCTATAACTTACTTCATCATAGAAACTGGAACAGACCTTGTCATTATAAAGTCCTTAACTATCGGACATAAGGGTCTATTACGTTACTTAAAGAAGTTGTCACTTCAGCAAATGGCATTTATCATGTAGACAAGGTTAATACAAGGCACTTAATATATTGTAAATGTTCATATTTTAGCAGTATACAGTATAATGTGATGGGAAAATTAATCAAGCGAGCAATGGAGGTAATACAGACAATCACAACATATTAGTAAGTGCCTTGTATTAACTTTATTTACATGATAATCACCATTTGGTGAAGTGACACAACCCCTTTAATTCTCTTAGAATGTGGGGGTTTATGCTATCTGGACGTAGTGCTTTGTCTTTTTTACCTTTTTAAGATGGCTCAGCGCTACTTCCTGGGTCAGACAGATCAGTTTTAATGGGAAATTTGCTTTGACACCCCGCATTCATCTGACATTTTATTTTCCTCAGTCAATACAATGGAGAAAAAAAAAATAATAAATTAGCTTTCTCCTTATTACCCCTACAAACATTTTTACCATTTATAAAATTGACAAAGATTTTGGGGTTGGTTTGACTCTCTTCGGCAATAAGAATCTCTGTCTTTATCTTTTACATATTCTATTTTGTTCCCTATAGTTTTTGCATGCATTGAAAAATGGTAAACAATATGTATGTGTCAAAAAGCCCTAAATGGGTTGACCAGGATTTAAAAAAAATAGCATCATGTCTTTTGGATTGCAGTTCAGTCTCATGGATAGACTGCTTTTTCTGAAGAAAATAAGTAGTTCTTTTTTTTAAATCCTAGCCCACAGGTTAAGCATTTCACATTGAGACCAGTGAAACCATCTCTAATATGACACTGGAAAAATTTTTACATAACTCGGACAAAACCATGAATGATAATAATTCTCTGGGTATCCTTCAGCTCCATTGTCGATCCCATTTTATATAGGCTTTTGTTCAGGTGTATTTTTTTACTATAAAGATAGAGATAAAAAAGGTTTTAACAGCAAAAGCTAAAAAAAAACAAAAAAAAAAAAAACAGAAACGAAAAAGCCACTAATTAGAAAAAATGCTACTTGGAAAAAAAACTTGTCTGCCCTGCATTTCATATTTTCATTGGCTTTCAGCTAACGTGTTGAGCAAGCATTTTTATAGCTAACACCACACCAAAAAACATAATTAAAAATGCACATCACAAAATGCCTATGCATATCAGCCATGTCAAAAATAGTAGCTTCCCACTATAGTTTTTCCTATAATTGAGTGCTGCAAACATTCCAAAAAATATACTGTAGTTTGGACAAATTGTTAACCACTTCAACCCAGGCGCCGTAATAGTATGGCACTGGCCGATTCTTTAAAGACGGTGCCCTCTCCTGAACACTGCTGGGGCCATAGCCGCGGGTGGCCGCCTGCTTCTTATAGCAGACACCCGCGTCACATGTCCACAAGCGGCAGTAATGCTGATCGTGGACATTTAACCCCCACAGATGCCGTGGTCAATCCTGAGCACAATAAAAACCAAAAGCGAGCGCTTCCAGTGGTGCTACGGCTCCCTCGTGTGGCGATCGGAGGAGCCGGAGCTTGTGTGCAGCAGCCCCTGTCTTTGTGAATGACAGCAGGCTGCTGCATAGTATTTCCTATAGAGCCCTTGCCTGTAATAGGGCTCCATAGCAAACAAGCAATTTTCTCATAGACTTCAATGCGAGTGCATTGGAGTCTATGAGAATAGCAATCTAATTATTGCATGTTATAGTTCCCTATGGGAACTATAAAAAAGTGTAAAAAAAAAGTTAAAAAAATAAAAAATAAAATCACCCCTCCTTTTCCCCAAATAAAAATAAAAGAACTAAAAAAATGTAAAAAATACACATCATGGGTGTTGCAATGTGCAAAAACACCCAAAGTATAAAAATGTATTCCCCATATGGCAAGCAGCAAAACGGAAAAAAGTCTCCAAATGGCTGATTCGCCGTTTTTGGTCGCTTCATTTTCTGCAAAAAATTAAATAAAAAGTGATTAAAAAAGTCATACTGCAAAAAATGAGCCACCATAAGGCTCCGTAGACATAATTACAAAAAAGTTATAAGGGATTTTTTCCCACTTTTTAATTGCTTTCTCACTATCAAACAGCAAGAAAAACTATACATATAAGGGATTGTCGGATTTGTACTGGTCTATCGAATAAAAGTAACCAGTCAGTTTTATCATACATCGAATGTCGTAAATAAAAAACACGTAAAACGGTGGTGGAATTGCTTTTTTTTGCAATTTCACCCCATTTGGAATTTTTTTACCGCTTCCCACTCCATCATATGCAATATTAAATGGTGGCGTTGGAAAGTACAACTTGTTGATGAAGGCATATCGCCAAAACGCATCCTGGTTGTTGGGACATTTCACTTTGGATGAAATAAAACAGATATATTAAAAAAGAAGATACGACTGCCGGGATTCTTTTTTATTTTAAATAAAAAAGTTATGGCTCTGGGAAGGCAGGGAGCGCAAAATGAAAATGCAAAAAAAAAAAAAACTAACAAAAAATAACTGGTGAAAGGGTTAAAGTCTGCAATGTTCTCTTTTTATTCATTATGTGTAGCTCTCATGAGAGGAAAAACTGCATTACAGTACATAAACCAATTAAAAAAAAAATGATTAAGGAATCCTGTGTGAAGGATTTAATTCTAACATATGTTGATATATCAATATTTCTCATTAATTAAACAGTATATTAACCCCTTCAGGACCAAGTCAATTTTTATTTCTTCCCTGTCTTTGAGAGCCATAACGTTTTTACTTTTTTGTTCACTTAGCCATATTAGGGTTTGTTTTTTGCATGACAAGTTGTATGTTTTAATGGCACCCTTTAATTTACCATATCTGCCATTAAAAAGGCAATGTTTTTACTCCATTCACTGTACACTAACAATTACAAGAACTGATTCTGTAGGTCAGTATGATTACAGAGATTCCAAATTTATATTGTTTTTATTATGTTTTACTACAAAAAAAATCTTTAAATAAATCCTAATTGTTTTGCATTGCAATATTATGACATTATGCCATGTGGGGCTGCACCAATTTACAGTGGATACCCACTCATAGAGGCAAACTTGGCATGTTGAGTGGACCAATGCATTTTGATGAAAACATATACTAATGCCTTGTGTGCATTATGTAGATTAAGGCTTGGTATACTATAATTTACACTAAGAAGCGATATGAATTGAGTTGAGAAGAAATAATAGATCAGCGTTTTTTTTATTTCCAATTCTAGAGCTATTTTAGGGCCCATTTTTTTGCAGGGTGACCTGTAGTTTTTATTGGTACCAATTTGGGAGACTTAAGACTTTTTTTTAATCACCTGTCATTCAATCTTTTTAGGACATGAGATCACAAAAAAACAGCAATTAGGACATTTTGAATTTTTTTCTGTTATGGTGTTTACCACATGGGATAAAAACATTTGCATTTTAATAGTTTGGCCCTTTTTAGAAATGGTGCTACTAATTATCATTCAATCACTTATACCAGAAGCCCAGCTGCACTTATACCTAGAAGCCCAGCTGCAAGAAAAGGCTTAATAAGTAGTCTACTATGGCAGACCTTTCACAAGGTCCCAGACTACTGTAGCAACTGATCATCACCCTGCAATTTTGTGGTGGGGATGCTGAACAGAGGTTAAAGAGCGCCTTGTCAAACCTCAAATACCTATGAAAAAACTGCCAGACTGCATGCAATCAATATTAAACTTTATTTGCTAAATTAATCTAGATAAAATACATGCATTTAAAAACAAGTGCAGGGAAATGGCATCATCAACTGGAAGAGGACACAATAGCAACAATTCATACTAGTCCGAAAAGTGAAATCCTGAATAAAGTGCAAGTGCAAAAAGTGTAGCTAAAATCTATATACAGGACAGAATCAGTTACCCATAGTGTATCTCCTCCAGGATGGCACCAACCCCCTTCAAACCTCTTAGATGCTGAGGTCACTATTGAGCGAGGCATCTGATTGGTTATGACCTGGACTAAGGTGACTCATTGGATGTCATAAATCTTGTCATATCCCCACCAACACATAAAATCTTATGATCTCAAAAACACTAGTATGAATTCACTATTATTGTGACTATAAAAACAGATTACAATAAAAGTTGCAGCAGATGACAATGTTACTGGAACATTAGTGAGTAAAACATTTTTTTCCATATTTATATGCACTATCCACTGTGTTTTAGCTGACTTCAGATTCCTTTTTTTGAGATGTTTTTAAATGCGCAATTAGGAATATCGTACTAATTCACCGAAGTCTCATGCAACTTCGGGTGATACAAAGTTTGCCTACACTGAGCCAATATATTTTAATGCTGTATGGAAACACCATTAAATATTAAGGGGGAGATTTATCAAACTGGTGTAAAGTAGAGTGGGCTTAGTTGCCCATAGCAACCAATGATACTTCACCTTTCATTTTTCACAGTTCTTTTGGAAAATAAAAGGCAAAATCTGATTGGTTACTATGGGCAACTAAGCCAGTTCTACTTTACACCAGTTTGATAAATCTCCTCCTAAGTTTTTGAACAAATTGACTTCTGATCTGTGATCCAAAGCTCGATTCACTCAAGCCTAGTTTTCATTGCTGACATATTGTAGTTTAGCTCCTATTCACTTGAACCTCGGCATAGCCACTACACAGTAGATGTATACTTTCCAGTGCTGGTGGATGTCAGAAACAGCTTATTGATGGGGGTGCTGAGTGTCAGACTCTGACCTATCTGATATTAATGGCATCCTGAGTATAGACCATCAGTATCTAGGCACTGGAAAACCCTTTAAACTCATGACATAAAAAGTGACATTTTTGGAGTGATTTTTTTTAGAAATCCTGTCAAATGCTTAAGAGATCAACAGAGAACATATAACAGATATTCAACCAGCCCTTTTGAATCTAAACATAAATTCACTTTTGAATCTGAGCAGATATTGATTACTGATCTTTCTATCATTTTCACCTAGGTGGAAAGTTGTTCACTGACAACAGGACTCATGGGAGGTCAGTATCTGGACAGCATTGCAGGTAATAATCTCAAAGGGTTTACAAAAAAAAACCTAGAGACTGACTCTCCAGAGTCTGACTCTTACCCTCAGTTCACACTTGCGCGTTTTACAGCGCGTTTGACACAAGCAGGAGTGGGTAGAAAACACAGAAGACATGCAAATATTCCATTCACGTGTCATCTCTGTTTTAGATCCACTCCTTTTTTTTGGGCATTAGCAATACTGATGGATTATTGAGAAAATTCTGACCAAGTGAATGCGTATGCTCCACAGACAGGATTAGTTTTTTTGTGGGTTATTGTTCTGACTGATCAGAAGAAGGGCAAATTAATAAGTGACGTCAACACAAACTTACTGCTGAAACCCTCTCCACTCAGGGGGGCTCTACTTGTATAAACGTTTAATAGTTAACAGGTTCTGTAGACATCTATGTGGAATCAGCTGACGACGGTGTAAAAGGACTGTGCTTCTTCATGACGCTAACATCTATTTGTAAGTCTGAGTTAATACTTGAGTTATTTGATCAGTTTTGGCCATGTGACTGCCCAAATAAGTGAAGTATGCAGTGATTCTAAGAGCGACCCCTGTCATCTGCATGTCATACTGACTCACAGTATTATTTCACTACTACAGCAGACTCCCTATGCGTGCTACTGCAAGGCACAGTGTTCTACACCCCTAAAAAGGCAGTCTGAGGCTTGGAAATAGCCATTTTTAATGTGATTCACTGCGAATAAATTTGTACCTAAGCAAATTTTTCCCGAAAAATTTGGCAAAACCGGCCAAATCGAATTTTTGAAAAATTCGCTCATCTCTAGTCATAATTGTGTGTTGGCTGAATAGCTAATTTCATGACTAGGAGTATTACCATATAACAGGTTGGTCATGGAACTTTCAACTGCCATTATCCCTATTGGGGAGATGTCATCCAATAAAAATGTTGAGTTTTGGTAGATAATTATGCCCCCTTCAGACCTTTCCTTTTTTGCTCAAATACACTGATATTAATAAGTTCTATATGTCATTTAGTGCCCTTTTACTTTTCCTAAACATGATCTAGTTGTTGTACAAGGGTCTCACTTTTAATGGTGACTGCATAGATGCTACCCACCAGCATTTCTGCATACCAAATTTGCTGATTTTGCAAGTCTTGTCTATTGTCACCATAACATGCAATGCAAACGGCGGACAGAAGGTTAAAGTGCAGAAGCTGGGCAGATTGATATATTTTTTTTTGTAGGAAAAGATTTATTCAAATCTCTCATATTTCTGATTTAATTGTTTATGGAGGAGGTGTTATATCTGTATTTGCACTTACACAAGGAGTGCTATCAATTAGTGATAACACCTCCCCTGTGTACAATTAAATCAGAATGAGTAGAGATATAAATTTATTAATTACAATTTTTACTGAATCTTTTCCCACAAAACTGCTGACTGCAGACTGCACTTTCTGCCCTCAACATTTTCTGCTATATTCACAGGTTATGTTTCTTAGTTGTTTCTTAAATTTTGATGAGGCCTGTTGTCTTTGTCCTGAGGTGATTATGTCTTCTGGATGAGCTCGGGAATTTCAAAACCCAGATATACATACAAGAATATTGGATGGGCCCTAGTTAGGAAAGCGTGATTAATGAATGTTTGAAGAAAACATATTTCAAACTAATGCATAGGGCTACTTTTGGTTTCAACATTCCGCCACATACTAACTACCTAGAAATAATGGTAACTTTAACCACTTCAGCCCCCCTAGCTTAAACACCCTTAATGACCAGACCACTTTTTACAATTCTGCACTACACTACTTTCACGGTTTATTGCTCGGTCATACAACTTACCATCCAAATGAATTTTACCTCCTTCTCTTCTCACTAATAGAGCTTTCATTTGGTGGTATTTCATTGCTGCTGACATTTTAACTTTTTTTGATATTAATCAAAAATGACCGAAATTTTGGCAAAAAAAATGACATTTTTCACTTTCTGTTGTAATTTTTTTTTTAAAACTACATTTCTATATAAATTTTTCTCTAAATTTATTGTTCTATGTGTCTTTGATAAAAAAAATCCAATAAGTTTATATTTCTTGGTTTGGGTAAAAGTTATAGCGTTTACAAACTATGGTACAAAAAAGTGAATTTCTGCATTTTGAAGCAGCTCTGACTTTCTGAGCACCTGTCATGTTTCTTCAGGTGCTAGAATGCCAGGATAGTATACATACCCCCCAAATGACACAATTTTAGAAAGAAGACACCCCAAAGTATTCGCGGAGGGGCATGGTGAGTTCATGTATCATTTCATTTTTTTTCACAAGTTAGCGGAAAATGACACTTTCTGAGAAAAAAAATATTATAATAAAGTTTCCATTTCTGCTAACTTCTGGAAAAAAAAAATCTCCCACGGACTCACTATGCCCCTCAGTGAATACCTTGGGGTGTTTACTTTCCGAAATGGGGTCATTTGCGGGGTGTGTTTACTGTTCTGGTATTTTGGGCGGGGCTAAATTGTGAGCAACCCTGTAAAACCTAATGGTACTCGTTAGACTTTCCGCCCTTTACGCACCTAGGCTGCAAAAAAAAGTGTCACACATGTGTTTGCGCAAAGGGGCCCAAATTCCAATGAGTACCTTTAGGATTTCACAGGGCATTTTTACACATTTGGATTCCAGACTTCTTCTCACGCATTAGGACCCCTAAAATGCCAGGGCAGTATAAATACCCCACCTGTGACCACATTTTGGAAAGAAGACACCCCAAGGTATTCTGTGAGGGGCATGGCGAGTTCATAGAAATTTTTTTTTTGGCAAAAGTTAGCGGAAATTGACTTTTTTTTTCTTACAAAGTCTCATATTCCACTAACTTGTGACACAAATAAAATTTTACATGAACTCACCATACCCCTCACGAAATACCTTGGGGTGGCTACTTTCTAAAATGGGGTCACATGTGGGGTATTTATACTGCCCTGGCATTTTAGGGGTCCTAATGCGTGAGAAGAAGTCTGGAATCCAAATGCGTAAAAAATGCCCTGTGAAATCCTAAAGGTACTCATTGGAATTTGGGCCCCTTTGCGCACCCAGGCTGCAAAAAAGTGTCAAACATGTGGTATCGCCATACTCAGGAGAAGTAGGAAATTGTGTTTTAGGTGTATTTTTACATATACCCATGCTGGGTGAGATAAATATCTCTGGAAATCTCCACAATTATTACATGTATGGCCAGCATGAGGAGTTTCTGCTATTCTCCTTATATTGAGCATATGGGTAAGGAGATTTTTTTTCTCCGTTCAGCCTCTGGGCTGAAACAAAAAATGAACGGCACTTCATTCACATCAATCAATGTTGATGGAAAAATCTCTGCCAAAAAATGTGCAAAAAAAAACAAAAAAGAAGTAAGGCCCCATTCATACGTCCGCAAAAATGTCCACATCTATTCCGCAACTCTGCAGAATAGATGCGGACCGATTCAGTGTGAATGGGGCCGGCGGTGATGTGAAGAGCACACTATGTGCTCGCCGCATCAGCATTTGCGGTGCTGCGGCCGCGAACTTCCGGGTTTCGGCCCAGAAACATCCGGCAGCAGCTCCGCAAAAGATAGAGCATGTCCTATTCTTGTCCACAATTGCGGACAAGAAAAGGCATTTTCTATATAGTTCTGGCAATGTGCGGATCCGCAAAATGCGGAAAGCACATTACTGGTGTCCGTGTTTTGTGGATCAGCAAAACACGTATGGACGTCTGAATGAGCCTTACAGGGGGGTGATTAGTGACAGTGGGGTGACAGGGGGTGATCAGGGGGGTGACATGGGGTGATCAGGGGTTAATCAGGGGTTAATTGGGGATTAATCAGGGGTTAATCAGTGACGGGGGGTGGATGGGGGGGTCTGTGTGATGATTGGTGCACTTACATTAGCAGCCTGTGTACTCTGGTGGTCCAAGCAAAAGTACCACCAGAGGAGCAGTCAGCATGCATATCAGACGCTGTTAACAAAACAGCATCTGATATGCGTTTTTTTTAACTACTACAGTCTGCCAGCGCATGATCAGCGCTGACAGGCTGTAGTTTAACTTCCTCTCGACGCAATTCTGTGAGCGCACGCAAGCAAGTGTGTGCTGTTTCATTCACCCACAACAGGAATCGTAGTGTCCAGTATATATCAATATTATTTTATTGATGGAAAAAAAATAGTCTATTAGCTAGATGGCTGCAGCCAATAATTCCATCCACTTCTTAAGCAATGCAGTCAGAAAAGCACTTCCAAACTGGAGGTAGAGAGGAAAAATAATTTTGTACTTCCAGTTTCTTTAGGAAATGGAGGTCTAATATTTTTTTCATTTCTGTCACAGATATTAACTAATTAATATCTCCTAAATATTCCTCCTTTTACCTCTGAGTGGATATTGTGGGCCCCTTAGATCCATTGAGGATATTTGGACGCTGTTTTCATGATTTAATTTTAGGTCAGTGTTGATATATATACCTGACTGTCTCTTTCATGGTTTTTTAAATGATTTTTTTTTTCTATAGGACAGTTTTCTATGAGAAAGGTTGACTAAATTGAAAATTGTCAACCAACCAACTGTAACATCTATTGCCAAATGGCAGACATAGCAGAGCTGGAGAGGGTTGAGAGGAGGGCAACTAAAGTGATAACTGGAATGGGTGGACTACAGTACCCTGAAAGATTATCAAAATTAGGGTTATTGACGAGGGGACATCCTATGCGTCTGGAGGAAAGAAGGTTTGTACACAAGCTAAGTTAAAATTGCTATAAATGCTTGTTTACTAGTAAATTAATTGCTATCAATTTCAGCAGCAACAGTTAAATATAGTAGAAAGAGTCTTCGATAAGGTATATAGATTCGGGGCCTGGGCCTCGGACTAAAAGCACATTGCCCCAAATCTTTGGCCAATAGCTTTATTTTTCTCTGCACTGGCAGCTTCTTTCATAGTTATATTGAGCCACCAGTGCTGGGCTGAAGCGGTTCCAAATAACATCAGCCATACATTTTACATCAGTGAATGTATATTCACATAGTAAACAACTATTGCATGCTGGCTAAAACTGGGTTATTGCATTGCTGGGTTATATTTTTCTTCTCTGAGAAATGTTCTAAAACCAGTCTGGGTAGGGTTGTCATTGTCGTTAAATTCCAGACATACAGCAGACAGTTATGGAGGGTGGGGAAAGGGGGCTTGTAAAGGTGTAAGTGCTGCTCTTCACACTGAGTCTGAACATTTTATGTAAATGTTTAGTGTATAGTTAGTAAAATCTTACAACTAAATCCCTCTTAAATAGGTCTATCTGGTGGATGACTCTTCTAGAAAAACAATTAGAGAACATTGAGCAAATAATAAATATATCTTGAGTGTGATGGAAATTAATTCCATGATGGAAATTAATTCTACCCTGGATATAGGAAATAGGTTTTAATTTACTTTCTGCATAAAATTAAAGTGCAAATGTATTTCCAGAAGAGAAGATACTGCAGTATGTGAAGATTTATATACACTGCAGCCATGATGCAAAGGATATGTGGGCTGTATCAGTACAATGGAGCTCCAAAAAGTATAGTGGCTTTTGCTTGCTACTGATAGCCTATTTTAGTATAAACAATCAATGTTTGTTGGGGGTCTGACCTACCGGACACCCGCCAATCAGTACAATAAGGCAGTGGTAGTGCTGACAGTGAACTGGACAAGCTGCAGTAGCTGATCACAATAGCATGGTCGAGCCACTGTGCCTATGTAAGCAATAAAGGGGAACTGTGCTTGTAATAGTGGAGTAGGCCCCTTCATAGTTTAAGTCATCAGAGGTCACAGAGAATCCCTTTAATGAAAAAAATATAGCAGAGACACAAATGATTCATCAACCAGCTTGCAAAGGGTGGATTTACATGGTATACTTAATAAGATTTATTGCAGCATGTATAAATGGTAATTACTGCCTTTTAACTAAAGCAGAAAAGTAAATTCAACAAAGTTCTGTCATCACACAAACCCAGCTATGGTCATACTATATGTTGACAGGAATGTGTTTCATTCATCGGTATAATAATGACTGGCCTCTCATTCTTCAATCCTGATACAAGTTATAAAACAATCACATAAAGTTACTCTATGTAAACACTTTTTGTATAGTAAAGCAATCACATAATGTCACTGATATAAACTTTTTGTAGAGTTGCTATGTAAGGAAATTATACTTTAACAACATAAATTAAGTGTTAGTAAGTGAATATATATATATATATATATATATATATATATAAAAGAGGAAAAGAGGCAGCACTTCCAAAAAATAAAACTGAAGATTTATTCAAACATGTGCAACCGCGACGTTTCGGCTCGTATCATGAGCCTTTCTCAAGCAAATGTTAGGTATCGAAGTGTGGTATTTAACAGGTGTACAATTAATACAAAATTAATACATGATTAATACAATTAATACATGATTATAACAATAAATCGTGATACAAATAAAGTGGATAATAAATGCAATCATGCACGTGATAATCAAGTGAAGTCCTTCTCAAAATTACATTATATATAAAATTTGCATATAAAAAATGTGTAAAAAAGATCGTGCAAACTTAATTACAAGATAATTAGTGTACATGTACAGGTGTAGATATTATATAAGGAGGAGGTACCTTAATAAACTATTGGCGTGCTGAGTGACTGGCGTGATCGAAAACTCCGCGTTCAGCTGTACAAAGTGCGCATGACCGGGAATCCTGTGTGGCGCATCATGTGATACAGCAGGAAGCAGCAATGTGGCCATGTTGGTTAAGGGCAATCGTGTACATGTACACTAATTATCTTGTAATTAAGTTTGCACGATCTTTTTTACACATTTTTTATATGCAAATTTTATATATAATGTAATTTTGAGAAGGACTTCACTTGATTATCACGTGCATGATTGCATTTATTATCCACTTTATTTGTATCACGATTTATTGTTATAATCATGTATTAATTGTATTAATCATGTATTAATTTTGTATTAATTGTACACCTGTTAAATACCACACTTCGATACCTAACATTTGCTTGAGAAAGGCTCATGATACGAGCCGAAACGTCGCGGTTGCACATGTTTGAATAAATCTTCAGTTTTATTTTTTGGAAGTGCTGCCTCTTTTCCTCTTTTGTATATTTGGGACCCACGCTAGTCCTGAGGCTTAGCACCCGCCCGGTCTCGGTAGTGCTGCCAGCATCATTCCTTCACTATTACAAGCGGCTTGGCGCGCACACCCCCCTTTTTTTTTTTTTTCATTTTACTTCATTTTTCAAGTTCCCTCTGATTCTTTTTACGAAGATGGATCCAACATGTGGCTCAACCTTCACACAGGAGGAGGTGGATTCCATACTGCGGGGCATAGAGGGAGATTCTGCCTTTCTCAATAACCCTTCAACTAAGGAGCTTAAAAGGAAATTCGAATATTTATCCCGAAGATCAACCGTTTTGCGTCTACACATGGTGACCCTTGGAGAGTATTATAAAGTGGAACGGATACCCAGAGGTATGAGATCGCAGTTACGTCCAAATCTGTTCGCTGGGAATAGTGAATTCTGTAGAAAATTTGAACTTTTGTCTAACCGATATTCTATGGACTTTTTGTTATTGAATATTCAATTTTTACAACAAGAAGTGCTGAGTCTGATCGCAGAAGTAGCCGCAGTAGAACATTCTTTAAAACACTCATTATCTACTGAAGAGATGGACAAATTTTTACACAGTATCAACAATAATGTATCTAAATTACAATCTGAATTAGAAGAAGGAAAGCGGATAAAATGGTCACGAGATATGGACGACTACAAGAGAGGAGCCATCTACAACTGGCAAACGGATGACAGGAATAAACCATTTACCAAGGATACAAAAAGGAAGAATAAGAACACACAACATGCTTCAGTCAGTGATGTCTCTTTTTAGGGGAAGGGACTGTTACACCCATAAAAACGACCCACTAGACGGGGTGGACGGCGACACCGACGACAATTCAAAAACACGCAACAATCGAACCAGAGGAATGACACACAGAGCGGTCACATTGAAGAAGAAATGACTGTGGTGAACTTATCCTCCAAAAGCCTGACACAAACCCAAGTGAGTGTGTTAAATAAGGGCTTGTCTTTTTGCCCTAGTTCACCCAAGTTAATTGGTTCCAACTGGAGTTAGATCTACAGACTTTCTTTAGAAATATTAAACTCAAAATGTGGTTTTCTGGACAAAATACTCGGACTAGCTCTGACATCAGTGAGTTTAATATGAGAAAGTTCAATCTCTATGAGAAGAGTATTTACTCCGGTCACAGATGCACCTGCTATTGATGCATTTGTGACCGCTGTAAAACT
Source organism: Bufotes viridis (assembly GCA_033119425.1). Taxonomy (NCBI): domain Eukaryota; kingdom Metazoa; phylum Chordata; class Amphibia; order Anura; family Bufonidae; genus Bufotes; species Bufotes viridis. The sequence goes on along the minus strand of CM065593.1, from coordinate 217,955,608 downwards.
TGATATTGACGATTTGAAGTCCAGACATAGTGCATCACCCTTGAAATTTCCAAATTTAACAACCACAGAAGTGGTGGCTCTCAAGGAAATTCAGGATGATCCCAGTCTCACTATAAAACCAGCTGACAAGGGTGGTGCACTAGTTATAATGGACACTATTAAATACTTGGCTGAAATAAAAACAATTGTCTGAAAGTGAGGTATACTTACCATTATCAGGTGATCCGAAATTTGATATTGCTAAGACTATAAGTGATGTTATCTCTGAGGGTTTGTTGGCTGGAGTAATAGACCCGACCTGGCACAATATTTGGTCGTTGAACATCCCATTACACCTGTGATTTATGTTCTACCAAAGATTCACAAATCTTTGATAGACCCACCAGGTAGGCCTATTGTGTCGGGCTCCGGTTCTATATTCAGCCACATTGCCATTTTTTGGACAGAGTACTATGTGGTTTTGCAACTGGCGCAATTTCATACATCCGTGACACCAGTGATTTTCTCCAGCAGTTACGGTCTATTGAGTTAGAGTGTACAGATGGTATATTGTTAGCTTCATTTGATGTCTCCTCTCTGTATACATGCATTGATCACAATACAGGCATGGCAGCAGTAAAACGCATGTTGGAGTCCACCACTATCTCTAGAGAGGGTATACATTTTTTATTGTCACTACTTCAAATTATCCTGGAGCAGAATTATTTCCTGTTCCAGGATACTTTTTATAAACAGCAAAGGGAGTGGCCATGGGGTCGAATGTGGCCCCTACCTTTGCAAATATCTATATGAGGACAGTGGAGGAGGACTTTGTCTATGTATCCCACCATTTTACGAAAGTAATTAGGTGGTGGCGGTACATAGATGACGTCTTCCTACTCTGGAATGGTACATCTGATGAGTTAGAAGCATTTCATACGTATCTTAATGATATTCATACGAATTTGAAATTTACCCTGGTTTTTTCCAATAGCAATATACAATTCCTTGATACAATGGTTATTCTATCTGAAGGGAAGCTAGTTACAGAATTGTATACTAAGCCTACCGACAGAAACACAATCTTAAGATTTGAGAGCTGTCACCCTAGGAAAATGGTTAGAAGTCTGCCATATTCTCAGTTCTTGCGTGCTAAGCGGATTATCACGAATCAAGTGACTTTGGATAAAACACTTGATAACATGGTAACAAAATTTACTCAGAGGGGTTATCCCTATAAAGTGTTGCAGGAAAATCGTGACAAACTAGACTTGCCATCTAGAGAGGGACCTAGGCAGGATAATTCCACTAGGATTCCCTTCATTTCTACATACAATGACTTCAGTACTGACATTAGTCAGATCATAAAACGACACTGGCATACTCTCACAGGTGGAATAAGAAATGTTCCTGAATTCAGAGTACCCCTCTTTTCTCATACAGGAAAGGGAGAAATCTGAAAGATCGGTTAGTAAAGGCTGATGTTGGACCCTCTAAAGTCCTGAGACAGACTACTTTGACACAACAGGGTCTTGGCAGTTTTCCATGCCTCAGTTGTGTCAACTGTCGTTATATCCTGAGATCCAGGAATTCTTTCACACATCCTAGCTCAGGTGAAACATTTCCGATCCGTTTTCACCTAACCTGTGATTCCTCATACATCATATACGTATTAATGTGCCCTTGCAAATTGTTATATGTTGGTGAAACCACAACTGAGTTTAAAACAAGACTTGGAAACCATAGGAACTTCATTCGTAAGAAACGAATGGATTTACCAGTTTCCAGACATTTTGCAGAGTTGGGTCACAAGGAACAAGATCTAAGGTGCTGGTTAATAGACCATGTACCACAAATGAGACGCGGTGGCAATAGAACAGCCATATTGAAACGTAAGGAAACACAATGGATTATTACGTTAAAAACGTTGAAACCTTATGGCTTAAATGTTGATTGTAATTGGGGTTGTTGAGTGATTTAGATATCCCTGATGTCCTACAGTGTTGATACCTTCTTCTGTTAATAGGTATTTTTACCTATGTAATATTGATTTTAATTTATTTTATTTTTTCTTCACAGAGTCACATTATGCAAAAGGAGGAGGACCCCATTTATAAACTATCGAGTGATAGTGACGGCTATTACACTTCCATGCATGAGACCCGCGCGTATATTGTGAATATTTATGTATCATGTTGTCCATGTTGGTTCCTTCACTGAATTATGGTTTTGAACTAAGTGTGCTCCTTTGCCATAATGAGGAGATCCCTCTTTAGGGTATCGGTTCTGCATTCCGAATCTGTGGTATCTGATGGGTGTCCCCTGACGGGGGTTGTCCATTTGATTGCCACATACTGTTGTATGGCCGTGACATTGACGGTGCCACGACCGTACTGACGGGGATGCTGGATACCTGACCCCATGGTGTGTATACACACCTCCATGTAATATGGATTCATTGGCATGAAGGTTTTGCGTACGATTGTTCATTTATATATATATAATAGAACTTTAGGCGATTGCCCTTAACCAACATGGCCACATTGCTGCTTCCTGCTGTATCACATGATGCGCCACACAGGATTCCCGGTCATGCGCACTTTGTACAGCTGAACGCGGAGTTTTCGATCACGCCAGTCACTCAGCACGCCAATAGTTTATTAAGGTACCTCCTCCTTATATAATATCTACACCTTTACATGTACACTAATTATCTTGTAATTAAGTTTGCACGATCTTTTTTACACATTTTTTATATGCAAATTTTATATATAATGTAATTTTGAGAAGGACTTCACTTGATTATCACGTGCATGATTGCATTTATTATCCACTTTATTTGTATCACGATTTATTGTTATAATCATGTATTAATTGTATTAATCATGTATTAATTTTGTATTAATTGTACACCTGTTAAATACCACACTTCGATACCTAACATTTGCTTGAGAAAGGCTCATGATACGAGCCGAAACGTCGCGGTTGCACATGTTTGAATAAATCTTCAGTTTTATTTTTTGGAAGTGCTGCCTCTTTTCCTCTTTTGTATATTTGGGACCCACGCTAGTCCTGAGGCTTAGCACCCGCCCGGTCTCGGTAGTGCTGCCAGCATCATTCCTTCACTATATATATATATATATATATATATTAGAAAAACTTTCTGCATAAAGTGTTGATCTGTTTGTGTATTTATTGGATTTGTTTCCAGGTTGCCCAGAAGGCCAATCCATGCCCTCATTTTTTTTTTGTTTACAGGGAAAAAAAAACTATATATACCACGGCACTTACACACTGTTTGTTAACTGTCCCCCATAACAGTGACCTCCACAGCACCCCACCCCCTTAACAGTCACCTTATACCTTAACCGTATCCTCCACAATGTTCCATCCCCTTAATAGTGACCTCCACAGCTCCCCCTTAACAGTGAGCTTCACAGCATCCCATCCCCTCAACAATGATTTCCACAGCCCCCCGTCCCCTTAACAGTGGCCTACATAGTGTCCCTTCCCCTTAACAGTGAACTCAACAGCACCATACTACCTTAAAAGTGACCTCTACATTGTCCCTCCCTCTTAACAATGACCTCCACCACACCCTGCCTCCTAGACAATCACCTATAGCAGTGAATAAAAATGGTAGTGTTCTATTGGCTAATAAAGGTCATGTGACTGTGTGTATGTCAATTAGGAGGAGTTGCAAGCTTCTATTGGCTTATACATTTTTTGGGAATATCTCAAAAACAGTACGGCCTAGAGAACTGATACCTTTACAAAAACCTTCCCAGACACCCGTTGTACCTGTGTGCCAAATTTAGTGCCCAATGGGTGAGGTATTTGGATGTCAAAACAGGACAGATGGACAGTCAGACACTGATTTTAATAATCTAGATATAACCCTTCACTCAATAACAGACAGCAATGGGTTTCCTTCCAGAAAAAGTTATTTTATGCAGCAAACCACGCCCCCTCTGTGGGCTCAGTATACATTTTCTAATCATCACACAGCAGGTGGACACATTCCTCTTCCCCCTGTGCTGATGTCAGCAACAAAAACCCTCCACAGCCAGGGCAAGCATCAGGTTACTGTGGAGACCTTTCAGCACATCCGGACCAGGACTCAATGGTAAATTTACTCAGATCACAGCACTTCATATGTGCAATCAATGCTATCAGAACCTGAGATACTCTAACAATGGAGCCTCTGATCACTCTGAGAATTAAGCATGCAACTGCTTGATGCAAAATCCCACAAGAACTCTAACTATACTACAACAAAGGCATCACCACGTGTTTATAGTATCAATACTTGATCCACTCCAATAATAAAAGCAGGATAAAACTACACATAAAGGGGCAATTTCCTAACTTTTAACCAGTATGGCACTGGCAGACAGTATGGCAGACATCCACAGCTCATCTTCCTGACCGGCGATAATGCCAGTCACTAAAAATGTAACACTTCAGATGCCGTGGTCAATCCTGACCACAGCATCTAAGCACGTACAAACCCAGAAATGCACACTTCTGGGTATGGTCTGGCTCCCCTATGCTGCGATTGGAGGAACTGGAGCTAGTATGCAGCAGCCCCTGTCATAGAGAATGACAGGAGGCTGCTGCATAGTGTTTACTATGGAGCCCTTGTCTGCAGCAGGGTTCCATAGGAAACTAGTACATTTATCATAGAATCCATTGGAGTCTATGAGAATAGCAATCTAATGATTGCTTGTTATGGTTCCCTATGTAAACTATAAAAAAAGGTTTTTAATAACAATAAAAAATATTAAAAATTCTAATGACCCCCCTTCCCCCCCCAAAAAAAAAAAAAAAAAAAAAAAAACTGAAAATAACTGGTCATTTTTATCGCACATCGAATGGCATAAATAAAAAACCTGTAAAACTGTGGCGGAATTGCTTTCTTTTTCCAATTCCACCCCATTTGGAATTTTTTTCCTGCTTCCCACTACATCATATCAAATATTAAATTGTGGCGTTGAAAAATACAACTTGTCCAGCAAAAAACAAACGCTCACATGGATCTGGAAAGGCAAGGAGCGTAAAACGAAAACACAAAAATGAAAAAACCTCTGTAGTAGAATAGGTTAAAGAGTGCTTACTATAGGTAACTATGGGTAAATAAAAATTCTGAATCACTATATACAGGGAGTCCACGGCTATCTAGCTATACATAACCATATTCATGAGTCTAAAATATCTATGCTCCATCCCTTTCCATCAGGATAGCAGCATAAAATACTCTGGGGAGATTCACGAAAACTGGCATTCCCATACACCATTCTTGATCCCCCTGCACTGGACTAAGATGTACCTAATTTATCAGGAAACAAATGAATCTCTGCCCCTCTGTGTGCTAGAAACTACAACTCAGGGGTTGGTATCGATTTGAGCTATAACTTATGGCAGTTTCTGGCATAAGCTATAGTTAATATGGCGGACTGTTCTAGATACTACCCCTCCTGCCAAACCCTGCCCCTTTCTCACCACTTCAAAATAGTAGCAATAAGCTTAAAAAGTCACAAATTATGGCGCAAATATGTTGTCATCCATAATTTGGGATTTTTTACTCACAGTAGTGTAGTAAAAGCTCTCAAAAATGTCCCTTATATACTATCCATAAGGGCAATTGCTTAAAATGTGCTTGATGTTGGAAATTTTCTTGACATTACAGTAATTAATCAGGGGAACTTAATGAAGCCTCAATACAAGATAGCAGCATAAAATGCTACCTTCATATGGGTAATTGCTTAAAAGGTATATGGGGTGGGTAACTGTGGTTTAAATCAAAATTCTGAATCACTAGATACAGGTACTCCTCTGGGAGCTCACAGCTACCTAACTATACTACACATTGTCATGTGCCAAAGTATCTATAGGTGCATCTCAATAAATCAGAATATCATTGAAAAGTTAATTTATTTCAGTAATTCAATTCAAAAAGTGAAACTCAAATATGCTATAGATTAATTACATGCAGAATGATCTATTTCAAGCATTTATTTATTTTAATGTTCATGATTATGGCTTACAGCTAATAAAACCCAGAGTTAGTACCTCAGAAAATTAGAATATTGTATAATAAATCAATACCTTTTACTAAAAAAATATTGGCATATTGAAAGAAATGTGCAGTATATACACTTGGTGTCTGGTTGTGGCTCATTTTGCATGAATTACTGCATCAATACAGTGTGGCACAGAGGAGATCAGCCTGTGGCACTGCTGAGGTGTTATAGAAGCCCAGATTGCTTTGATAGCAGCCTTCAACTCATCTGCCCCAGCAGAGCCAAATACCACAAGACAGCACAAAATACTGCCACCTGCACCACTGTATTCAACTGTATGGCTGTCCTGAGGATGTCAATGCAGTTGAATTCAGGAGGGAACCTGCAGATGCTGGTCAGGTACATAGAAGAGAATCAGATCATTATGTTCCCGGCTGGCAGCTGTGAGGGGGGCTTGGATGGCCCTCATAGACATCGGCCAACCTGGAAATTTCCATTTAGGATCTATAACCAATCCACCCCTGATCCTCTTCACTCATCCTTCAGACTCTGGGACTTTGATTTCCAAATGAAATGCAAAATAAACTTTCATTTGAAAACAGGACTTTGGATCACTGAGCAACTGTCCAGTCTTTTTTCTACTTAACCCAGGTAAGACACTTCTGATGTTGTCTCTGGGTCATGAGTGGCTTGACACAAGGAATGTGACAGTTGTAGCCCATGTCCTGAACATGTCTGTGTCTGGTGGCTCTTAAGGAACTGACTGTAGCCGCAGTACACTCCATGTGAATCTAACCAAATTCTTGTATGGCCTTCTCTTGACAATCAAAAGTAACACAAGGAGATCTACAGATATTGTTAATGATCTACCAGATACACTTCTCAGCTTAACTATGAATACTATAATAAGAGTGTGCCTTGTAAGATAAAATTGAACTTTTATTAGAAACCTATAAAATATTTATATGGTCACTCTTACACTAAATAATTCCCTGTATCAATAGGGCTATCTGAGGTGAGACCAGATGAGGTATGCAGGCTATAGGGGGTCTAATAATCTAACCCTACGGGGGGCTCACTGAATCCTGACCCTAAAGCCAACTGGATAGTGGAATCCCTGTATGGCTGTAGTCGGAGCACCCGCCCCGAAAAGGGCGACCCCCAGCCTCTGGAACCTCGGCTCTGTCTAGCTTTCCCTCCGCTTAGAACTATAAGCTTAGATAGCCCTAATGGTGGTAATCGTTATCCGACGCGTTTCGCCACTGTGAGGTGGCTCTTCAGGGATATAGGATAATCAAGGGGGCGCCTGGTGCAGTAGCAGCGCTTCCCCCTGATCTGATTTCTGGCAGTGGAAGAGTTGAAAGAGAGTGCCGACTTTAAATACTCAAGATAGGCCCTTCCTGAGAAACAGTTGGCCAATCTTGGCTTATCTCGTCAGGGGGGGGCGTGTGGATTAAACCACCAGATTCACGCCCAAGTATACTGCGTCCAATCACAACCCTCCGGGGCGGGGGAGCGCCGCTGATGTCACACTGTGAAACAGTGTGCGGCACTCACCACCGCGCCTACCGGAAGTGACCTCTTCAGTGGGCGTTCCTATTTCCATGGGGATCTTAGACGCGTCCCCGGCTTTGTTTACCCGGCATCTCAGAGTGTGCCGATCGTGTCAAAAGGAATTCGATCGAGTACGGTAATACATATATATTCCGGAGGAATGATCTCAGTCCTCCATCAAACAGTCGCTAACCGCCGCAGCAGCCGTTCCAAACTGTCAACATCGCTAAAATATGTCGCTAATATTAATAAAGCACTATAACGGAGACCTCTCTGTCTCAGGTTGCAGCCATTCTAATACAATTTGCAGGGGTTAGTACAAAAGGGATTTAACCCTTTATTGAGCTGCACTAGCAAACATATTAGTGCTTTATATTCTTCTATTAGACAGACTAGTGTCATTGCTAACGGGCAAGTTCTGTCCCCGCATTACCCAGCAATTTGCAGAGGTTAGTGCAGAAGGGATTTAACCCTTTATTGAACTGCGCTAACACACGTATTGATGCTTTATAGTCTTTTATTAGCCGGGCTAGTGTCATTGATAACGGGCAAGTTCTGTCCCGGCTTTGCCCGTAACACATCCGGAATGTCGATGTTGTTAGATATAGTCAAACAGATCTATATCCATTACAGTTATAGTGGGTTGATTATCACGTTCTCTAGGGGCGTTTTAAGTAGTGGCCATATATATGGTATCCTTTTCTGCAGTTTAGGATATACATCTCGCAAGGGGATCATTGGTGAGGGGATATGATCTAGTGCCAAACAGTGTCGGGTAGGGCATGCCAAGTTATAGGAATGGTTTGTAGGATAGATATTCATTAAGTCCCTTTGGTGTAACACTATCCATCCTATATATCCACTTGGCTTCCGCCCTCAGGATCATTTTGTCCCAATCTCCTCCCCTGGTTGGTCATGGGACCTGTTGGATGCCAACAAACCTAATACATCCAATGTCACCATTGTGGCATTGCCAAATATTGTGCGCCACTGCTGTATCTTTTTTGTTTAAGGCATTATTCACATGGTCCCTTATCCTTCGCCTAAACTCCCTCTTAGTCTTGCCCACATAATCCAGTGGGCAAGTACATTGTGCCAAATAAACAACCCCAGTGGTGAGACAGTTAATAAAGTCTCTGATGGTATAACACTTTAGGGTGGCGGAGCAGGTGAATGTTTTAGTCTTCCATATCTGATCACAGGCCACGCAGTTTCCACATTTAAACGTCCCCAGAGGACGTCTAGAGAGCCAGCCACCTAAAACCTCCGGAGGTTGAAAGTGACTGTTCACCAATCTATCCCTGAGGCTGCGACCATTTTTGAAAGTAATTTGTGGATATGGTGCCAAGAAATCCTCTAGATCGGGATCCGCTTTAAGGATACCCCAGTGTCTAGTAAGGATCCTTTTTACCTCTTGATGGGCATTGTCGAACGTGCCAATAACACGGAACATCTTCTGCACATCCTTCAGATGTACCTTAGGGATCAATAGGGAATCCCTCTTCTCATTGCAGGCAGTCTCGAAAGCTGTACGTAAAACACCATCTGGGTAGCCCCGATCCCTAAATCTCGTTCTCAAGTCAGTGGCCTGGCTCCTAAAAGCTTTAAATGTCAAACAATTTCGACGGAGTCTCAGATACTGGCCTTTGGGTATACCTTTGCGGAGCGAGTATGGGTGGGCACTCTCCCAGTGGAGCAGACTGTTAGTAGCTGTGGCTTTGCGAAAGACTGAGGTGACAATATTATTATCTGGGCCCCTTTCCACTAATACATCCAGGAAGGGTAGGGAGTTATAGTTACATTCACTGGTGAATCTCAGACCCAGATCATTGTGGTTGATGACTTCCACAAAGTTGGAGAATGAAGCCTCAGATCCCCTCCAAAGAACGAAAATATCGTCTATGAACCTTAGCCAAAGAACCACTCTGTCTTGCCAGCATTCCAACTCCTCAGACCCGATGTATTTGGCCTCCCACCAGCCCAGGAGCAAATTTACATAGGACGGTGCGCAAGAACTGCCCATAGCGGTGCCCCTGAGCTGGTGGTAGAAGCGGCCGCCGAAGACAAAGTGGTTCCGGGTAAGGCCAAAGTTCAATAGTTCCAATGTGAGGAGATTATGAGGCGCCATTCTCCTGTCCCTCATAGATAGATACATCTCTACTGCCTGCAACCCCAAATCATGACGAATGGAGCTATATAATGCCTCCACATCAATGGAGGCAAATATAGTATTGTCATCAAGACTCACTCCATTCAATCGTGAAAGGAGATCAGACGTGTTCCGAATATCAGATGGCAACGCTTCCACAAACGGGCGGATAACTTTGTCCACATAGATGCCTACATTCTGAGTGATACTCCCTACCCCAGACACAATCGGGCGTCCCCTTAGGGGTTTGGTACCCTTATGTATCTTGGGTAGGGAATAGAACGTGGCTGTGACTGGAGATTGGGGTAGGAGGAAATCATATTCTACCTCACTCAGGAGCTTCTCTCTAAGCCCTCTAGTCAGGATCTCTTTCAATTCAAAAAGATACACCGGTCCTGGATTGTTTGATAGGGACTCATACGTCCCCCTGTCTTCAAGGATATCCAGGCACATCTTCCTATAGGAAACCTGGTCCAGGAGGACAACATTGCCCCCCTTATCTGATGGTTTATAACCAGCCCACGATCCCTTTCTAGATTTTTATGGGCTAGGTATTCTCCTTTTGTGAGGTTTAAACCCCCTTTGGGATTCCTTAATTCCTCCAGGTCCCTTTGGACCAGTTTGTTAAAGATTGTCACACTGGAGTCAGGTATAGGGGGTGGCATTTGGGTACTTTTTAATTTTAAATCTGTAAAGGGACCTTCCCCCCTATTGCGTTCCCCCTCTGTCAATAGACTCGCTAGTGTTCTAGTCGCTTCCAGTTCTTGTGGATTCATATTTAACCCTGCACATTTCTTTCTGTCTTGTAAGACATAGTGCTTATGCCATAGTAGTTTCCTCGTGAATAGAGCAATATCTTTACTCCATTCAAAGGGGTCATACTGCACCGTGGGCACAAAAGACAGACCCTTAGTTAAGAGAGATCTGTCTTCTGGGGTCAGGGTGTAAGATGACAGATTAATAATTTGGAGTGAGTTTATATGTCCGCCCCCCCCTGTGCCTTGTTCCTTAAATGATAGGGTGGCAACATGGGGGTTTGGGCTAAAAAAGAGGACAAAGTAGGCTGTGAGCCAGAGGGACCATGTGAATGATGCCTTAAACAAAAAAGATACAGCAGTGGCACGCCATATTTGGCAATGACACAATGGTGACATTGGATGTATTAGGTTTGTTGGCATCCAACAGGTCCCACGACCAACCAGGGGAGGAGATTGGGACAAAATGATCCTGAGGGCAGAAGCCAAGTGGATATATAGGATGGATAGTGTTACACCAAAGGGACTTAATGAATATCTATCCTACAACCCCTTGAGGAAGCGGACGGCGAAACGCGCGTCGGGGTTGGTCTGTGGATCTGGTGGCGACTGAACTCAGGTGTGTATAGCATTCATGCTTTTATGTTATAGTGGACAATAGTTCTCCAATCTTTATTGTTATTGGTCATGGCATTCAGCCATTATAAAACCTTAGTGTTTTGCGATTGATTGATGCCTATATGACCTGCCAGTAGATTGGAGAATGTCTGGCTTTAATTATCTCACCTGAGTTCAGTGGACCCTAGACCCACGGACCATTTTTGTGTGGTTTTATGTATTTAAAAAAATAAAAAATAAATAAAAAATGTTGTGGTCTTTCACTTTGTACGTATTTTTGTAATAAATTGAGACATTTCTTGAATTATGGTATATTGTTTAATCATGTCTTTAATAAAATACAATTTTTCTACATATTGTTGATTGGTTGTTTATCTAAGCTTATAGTTCTAAGCGGAGGGCAAGCTAGACAGAGCCGAGGTTCCAGAGGCTGGGGGTCGCCCTTTTCGGGGCGGGTGCTCCGACTACAGCCATACAGGGATTCCACTATCCAGTTGGCTTTAGGGTCAGGATTCAGTGAGCCCCCCGTAGGGTTAGATTATTAGACCCCCTATAGCCTGCATACCTCATCTGGTCTCACCTCAGATACCCCTATTGATACAGGGAATTATTCAGTGTAAGAGTGACCATATAAATTTTATAGGTTTCTAATAAAAGTTGAATTTTATCTTACAAGGCACAATCTTATTATAGTATTCATTCTCTTGACAATCCTGTCAAGACTGTGGTTATCCCTGTTGCTTGTGTACATAGGCGTGCTCAGCCTATTACATTAGGGTGTGCACCCTAAAGCACAAACACACACGCCACGCGCCCGTGTGTGTGTATGTATGTATGAATGTATATATTATACACACACATATATATATACACAAATACACTCTGCATTCCTACATACAGACCCGCACTAGCAATATAATGAAGGGAGAAGAAATCATTTTTAAACGTACCGTATTTTTTTACCTATAAGACACTCTGGCCCATAAGACGCAGCTAGGTTTTAGAGGTGGACAATAAGAAAAAAATTATTTTCATTACACCTGAGGTCAGACCACCAATCAGACCCCCAATGTTAATCAGACCTCAGCTGACAGCCCCAATAAGACCCCCAATGTTAATTAGACCCCAACAAGACCTCAGATCAGACGCCCAATCAGACCTCAGCTCAGACCCCAATGTGAATGACCCTCAATCAGACCTCAGATAAGAGCCTCAGTGCCTCATATCAGCCCCCAGTGCCTCATTTCAGCCTCCAGTGCCCCACTTCAGCCCCCCAATGCCTCTCCACAGCCCCCCAGAAGCCTCTCTTCAGCCCCCAGTGCCTCATATAAGCCCCAATCCCCCTCTTCAGCCCCCCAGCAGCCTCTCTTCCGCCCCCAGTGCCTCCATCAGCCCCCAAATAAAATTTAAAAAACCTTACCTTTCCTGCTTCAGACGTCACTGCTCCTCACTGCCCGCGCTCGGTAATTCTCATGTACAGTCTGCTGTGTGGACGTGCACAGTGTGAGGTAACAGCGTGGCCTCACACTGTGTGCAGCCTTCACAGTGGAGCGTCGAAGACCAGGAAGAGGTGAGTATAGCGCTTTCAGCGCTTCCCGGCCCTCCGGTACTAATCAGAGCTTCCATAATGGAAGCGCTTGATTAGTATTTGCTCCATAAAATGCAGGGGCATTCCCCCCCCACACTTTGGGGGGGAAAAATGCGTCTTATGGGGCGAAAAATATGTACTTACAAACGACACGGCAGAGTCGAGTCGGCTTGATTAGGGTGTGCCCAGGCACATCCGGCACACCCTGTGCAGTGCACACGCCTTTGCTTGTGTACCTTTTTTTTACCACACTGTAAACAACCAGCTTCTTTAGCAATGACCTTTTCTGGACAGTTGTCAAGTCAGCAGTCTTTGCATGATTATGTAGCTTACTGAACCAGACTGAGGGACCATTTAAAGGCTTATGGCTGTATTACACCAACAAATTATCTGACAGCTTTTCTGATAAATCATTGGTAAATCATTGATAGCGGTTATACACACAGATCTTTTGTTATTCACGCCAACAATTTATCTGATTGCACAGAAATTGGTCAGACAATCTGTTGGTGTAATACAGCCATTAGGAAACCTTTGCAGGTGTTTTGTGTTTATCAGCTGATTAAAGTGTGACACCATGAATCTACAATATTGAACTTTTTCACAATATTCAAATTTTTGGAGATACTGAATTTTAAATTTTTCATTTTCTGTAAGCCATAATCCTCAACATTAAAATAAATAAACACTTGAAATAGGTCACTGTATGTGTAAGGAATCTATAAATGTTTCACTTTTTGAATTGAATTACTAAAATAAATTAACTTTTCAATTATATTCAAATTTATTGAGATGCACCTGTATACTTATTCCCCTTCCATCATGAGAGCAGCTTAAAACACTTTTTGCATACAGGCAGTTAAAAGGTGCTTGCTTTGGGGAATTTCCTAAACAATACAGAAATTACCAATAAGGGGGGCATTTCCAACAGTAAGTACCTTTTAAGCAATTGATCCTGGGCAGTTAGTATTTTATACTGCTATAGCAATGGAAGGGGATTAAAAATAGACCCTTTAGAAAAAAAACTATGTTTATGTGTCATGTAGCTAGGTTGTGAATCGAGGGTTGCTCGTCCTAGATTTTCACCTGGCCATGGTTAAAAGGGAGACTCATCTTCAGTTCTTCACTTACCTAACACAGACAAACTTGATAATATTTTTTACAACATGTACAAGTAGGGGGTCAGACTTATAGAGCGCTCTTGAGTGGTATGTGTATCGCATTAATTATAGTAAATCTTTTGGGTCGCCACTCGCTAGTCTCGTTAGTCTTGATCACAGGCCTGAACTTGTATGTAGGCCCCAGCTGAATGTGGGGGCTAGGTAATTTCAGACTACACCTAGCTGTGACCTTAAAGGATTGTCTCACTTCAGCCAGTAGCATTTATTATGTAGAGAAAGTTAATACCAGGCACTTACTAATGTATTGTGATGGTCCATATTGCCTCCTTTGCTGGCTAGATTCATTTTTCCATCACATTATACACTGCTCATTTCCATTGTTATGACCACCCAACAATCCATCATCGGTGGCCGTGCTTGCACACTATAGGAAAAAACGTCAACCTCTCTGGTGGCCGGGACTGTGGGAGCTCACATACGCTAGTGCTTTTTCCTATAGTGTACAAGCACGACCACCACTGATGGATTGCAGGGTGCTCATAACCATGGAAAAGAGCAGTATATAATGTGATTGGAAAATGATTCCAGCCAGCAAAAGAAGCATATGGATAATAACAATACATTAGTAAGTGGCTTGTATTAACTTTATCTACATAATAAATGCTTTTTTTGCTGAAGTAAGACAATCCCTTTAACTCATCTGAGGTTCAGCTGCGTCCTTTTTCTATCTAGACTTTGAAGTGGTGTACCTTTACGCCTAGTGCCACTTACCTCCACTGCTTGCTAGATACATTGAGGCATTACAGCATTTCTTAACTTATTCTCTCAGTGTTGTATGTCTTTTTTTATCTCTTGTGCCTACCCATGAGGTCTGCTTGCACTTCTCTATGTTCCTTTTTGGTAATGGACTCACTCTTGTAGGATGTTAGCGGTATTACCTTCGCATTGAATTGTCACTCAACTTGTCCTTTTGTCTCATTTCAAGCAGTTGACCACTACCCCCAATGTGCCTCTCATATAGCATGCATAACACAGACTACACAGGGTGGTTCACCATCACCAACCAAACATTGAGTTTAATTTGCAATGCCTATTGACATCTTGTCCCACGTATATGATCTCTGTGGAGGCATGCAACGACAGCCTCCTTGAGGCAACACAAACACACCTTGCTTCATCCCTTGCTGCTTACATTCTCAGTATTCCCATAGTATCTGGTTACCATTATATATAACACATCACACATGGCACATCATACATAGGTGCAGTTTACATTACACCTTTAAGTGCAGGTAGATATACTAAAAAGCATGAACATAACATTTACTATGCTGGCGTGTTCTCAGTCAGATGTGCACAATAATTAAGAGGGGCATGCCTCTTAATAATTGCAGAGCAGCCTGGCAGGTCCATGCACCTGAACTGACATCTTTGCCAGGTAGGATCTGTCATAGATTTAAGGTATTATTTATGTCACTTTTCTGACGTAAATTATAATAAATGTGCCAGACCCAGCCCTACAGCGCTCATTCTCTACACTGCCCCCTTCTCTGAATAGTGGCAAGCAGGGCATAAACACGTCAAAAAGTTGACCATTTTTAACTAGAGCTGGCACAAAAAATTGCAAGATTTTGATGCCAGAAAACTGGCATAGCAGTTTGATAGATATACCCCCTGTTTCTATGAATGGTAAAATATTTGGCTATGCAGTTTCTTCAAAATGTTTATTTTATTTTATTTGCTTCTAGGGTAAAAAAGAACCCATAGGCTTTGAACATTTCTGTTTGGCATAACTCATGACATACTAGACAACATTCTGGGGGCCATTTATTAAACAGAAATATGCCTAAATTAGACGTATTTCTGTCGCAGATTGCAGCGCAAAGGTCCTTTGCGCTGCAATCTGCGACTTTTGCCTGCTCTTTCCAGGTCTAAAATAGTGGACATGGTGTGGGTGGTTAAGGGGATGGGCTTGCGCCTCTACATTACTGTGGCGGATCCACCGCCAGCTATAGGGCTTATTAAGGCTGGTGTCTAAAATGCCGGTCTTAACTCCTTAAGGACACATGACGTACGGGTACGTCATGTGTCCAGTCCCTGAAGATGGCGCCCGCTCCTGGCCGCTGCGGGCACCATCACTGCGGGGGTCCGGCTGATTCTTGTAGCTGACCCCCGCAGCTGATGATAGCGGTCGGCAGCGCTGCCGACCGCGATCATTTAACCCCGCAGATGCCGTGATCAATCCTGATCACGGCATCTGCGCGCGCTAAAACCGAAAGTAAAACTTTCGGCAGCGCTCCGGCTCCCCCTAGTGGTGATCGGGAGAATCGGAGCGCTGTAAGGGATAGCCTTAAGCCTTTCATTCAGCTTGAGGCTATCACTTACTATTTCCTATGGAGCCCTTGTTAGCAATAGGGCTTCATAGGAAAGTAGTAAATGCTCATAAACTCCAATACAAGTGTATTGGAGTTTATGATAGAAGCAATCAGGTAACTGATTTATATAGGTCCCTAAAAAATAAAAAAATAAAAATAAAAATAAAAAAACCTAAAAATTTAAATCACCCCCTTTCCCCAAAATTAAAATAAAATAATAAAAAAATAAAAAAATACACATCATGGGTGTCGCAATGTGTGAAAACGCCCATAGTATAAAAATATAAAAATATATTTCCCATACGGTAAACAGAAAAACGGAAAATAGCGCCCAAATGGCCGATTTACCGTTTTTGGACGCTTCATTTCCTCAAAAAAAATTAAATAAAAAGCGATCAAAAAGTCCTACACACCCCATAATGGTATCAACTAAAAGTTAAGATCGCCCCGCAAAAAATAAGCCCCCATACAATGCCATACACTTATTTACAAATACGTTATAGCGGTCAAAACATGGCGACAAAAAAAAAAATTTTTTTTTCACTTTTGAATTTTTTTTCACTATCAAAACGCAAGAAAAGCTATACATATTGGGTATCGCTGGATTCGTACTGACCTGTAGAATAAAACTAAATGGTCAGTTTTATTGCAAATCAAACGTCGTAATTTAGAAACCCGTAAAACTGTGTTGAAATTGCTTTTTTTTTGCAATTTCACCCCATTTGGAATTTTTTTCCCACTTCCCACTACACCGTATGCATTATTAATTGATGGCATTTGAAAGTACAACTTGTCCCGCAAAAAATAAGCCCTCATATGGCCATGTGAACGGAAAAATAAAAAAGTTATGGCTCTTGGAAAACATAGAGCGCAAAACGAAAACGCAAAAATGAAAAAACCCTGTGTCCTTAAGGGGTTAATAAATCTGCCCCTCTGTTCCTCATTCCACCTTATTACTTTTACATATGTAGGCAGATAATCCACAGTATATTAAGTATACATGATGTCATTTATAAATATGGCACAAGTTATTTGATTCATAAATGTACCCCAAAGTGTTTTTGATGAATGATTGAATGGATGAATGAATTTAAAAGACAGTGGGACTGTCATCATATTTATCAATGTGCTTAAAGAAAAGCTGTATTGTGTCAAGTGAAATTACATATTTAAAAAGCAACTGGTAAAAAATATGTCAGTGATGTTCATGTGCCAATTATCAGAGTGTTCCTTGTTCTTTTTTATATTTAACCCCGTGAAGACAACCACCAAACTAGGGGGAAAAACATAACCTGCTAAGGAAGGTTTGTGTTTTACACAATTGGATTAGTACACAGTAGATCTGTGTGAGCTGAAAAAGTATATTTTTATGGCTACAGTTTTCCTTCTAAAAAAATAACTATTTCTCCTTCACTGGAGTATTCTATGTGCAGCAGCAAGGCTGCCTTATAGCGAATGTTTCTCTTGATCCCTTGCCAAAATCTATGTCATCTGGTCTGAGAAGAGAAATGTATATGTCCATAACTAGTGTTGAGCGAACCCGAACTGTACAGTTTGGGTCTGTGCCGAACTTTACTATTTTTGGTACATGGACCCGAACTTTCGAGTTCGGTGTTCGGGCATTTAATAAAGCTTGTTAAAAGGCTGCAGGACAGCCACTCAACAAGCTTGTAAGTTGTGTGCCCTTAGAAGCCATCACAGACATGCCTACTAATGGCATGGTTTTGATTGACCGGTGCATCATGTGACCCAGCCTCTATATAAGCTGGATCACGTGTAGCACCACCCATCAGTTCTCAGTAGTGAAGGGACAGAAAGCAGGCAGCTGAAGTGAGGGAAAGTGTTGGTGCGATTTTTTTGTGGGTGCAATACACCATCTTTACACCCCTGACACAGAAAGCTAATCATAAAACTAGCTGTTAATTCTGTGTTTGACCAACAGCGATTTTTTTGAGGGTGCAATACACCATCTTTGCACCCCTGACACAGAAAGCTAATCATAAATCTGGCTGTTAATTCTGTGGGTGACCTACAGTGATTTTTTTGTGTGGGTGCAATGCAACATTGTACTTTGTACCTCTGACACACAAATATAATAGTTAATCCGTCTGTTAGTTATGTGCACATCATATACTCATTTATTGCGTGAAGTACACCTGCACTGCATGCATGACAGGGAAATTGATATAGTTAATCTGTCTCTTAGTTAGGTGCATGTCATATACCCATTTATTGCGTGAAGTACACCTGCATTGCATACAGGACAGGGAAATTGATATAGTTAATCTGTCTGTTAGTTAGGTTCACATCATGTACCACTTTATTGCGTGAAGTATACCAGTACTGCATACATGTAGCAGGGTTAGCACTCCCTGTGTTAACTCAAATTTCTTAACTCATTTCATTATCTTGAGAAAAAAGCCATTGAAAAGCAATTGAAGGTGTTTGCTTAGATTAGATAACCAAACTCAGAAATCTCAGAAAAAAGGAGTGCTAACCATGCTGCATCTGTACGTGACAGGGAAATTGCTATAGTTAATCCGTCTGTTAGTTAGGTGCGCATCATATACCCATTTATTGTGTGAAGTACACCTGCACTGCATACGTAACAGGAAAAATAATATAGTTAATCTGTCTGTTAGTTCAGTGCTTGAACTCAAAGAATGAAGAGAGCATCAAATAAGGGACGTGGCCCTCGTAGTGGTGCTGCTGGTGTTGGTGGAGCTCCTGTTGCAGTGAGGTGGTCGATCTGTGCCAGCTACACACACAAATGAAACACCTTCCTCAGATGCACGTAAGCGACAGAACGTTCAGCGTTACTTTGTAGGCCCGAATACCGGTGTATGAATGGTGAGGCCAGAACAAGTGCCTTCAGTTCCTTCACATTGTCTCCCACCCAGTCCCCTGCTGAAAACGCAGAATTGGCACCTGCAGTCCATGGGCATCTGTCTTTCACCTCACCCCCTTGCAAATCAGCCAAGCAGTTTGAGCCTCAAGTCATGCAGCAGTCTCTTATGCTATTTGATGACTCTGTTGCCTGGGTTTCCAAGGGCCGTCCACATAGCCCTGCTCCAGAAGTGGAAGAGATTGAGTGCACTGATGCCCAACCACTTATGTTTAAGGATGTGGACATGGGAGGACCACCGCAGCACATCTCTGATGATGACTAAACACTGGTGCCGACTGCTGCGGCTTTCTGCAGTGTTCAGACGGAGTGCAGGGGTGAAGAGTAGGTGGAAGATGATGTGGAGTATGATGAGGTCGTAGACCTCACATGGAATCAAGGTCATGTGAGTGACGTGTGCATTTCGGAGGAATAGGTGGTGGTCACACAGCACCAGTCGTACAGCAAAAGAGGGAGCAGTGTGCAAAAGCAGAGTGGCCATCCCCTAGCCAGTATGCCTGCTATTGCCCACCACATCCAGGGACTGAGCACACCAAAGCCAGCTCCAAGGAGATCCCTGGCATGGCAGTTTTTCAGACAATGTGCTGACAACAAAACAAGAGTGGTTTGTACGCTGTGCAATCAGAGCCTGAAGAGAGGCATAAATATTCTAAACCTGAGCACCACCTGCATGTGGTGCAAAATTCCTGGCTTTTGAAATGCTGTCATTCCGTATGGTGGAGACGGAGACTTTAAAAAAAAAACTTATGGCGGTGGCTGTCCCACAGTACATGGTTCCCAGCCGCCACTGCTTTTCCAGGAGAGCCAACCCCATCCTGCACAACTAAGTGGTGGACAAAATTAGGTGTGCACTGCGAAACGCCATCTGTGGCAAGGTCCACATAACCACGATACATGGACCAGTAAGCACGGGCAGGGACGTTATATCTCCCTAGCTGCACACTGGGTAAATGCAGTGGTGGTTGGGCCTGTGGCAGATTGCAGTTTGTTGCATGTCCTTCCACCACCGAGGATTGCAGGACGTTTCTCTTTACATCCTGTTGCCACCTCCTCCTACTTTGCTTCCTTCCGCTTCCTCATCTGGTCACCGTAACACCTTCACCACCAACTTCAGCACAGCCAGGGGGAAATGACAGAAGGTTTTGAAATTTATCTGTTTGGGAAAAAAAAAAACACACCTCGCAGGAGCTGTGGACGGGCATAAAAAAACAGACTGATGAGTGGTTGGTGCAACTGAGCCTCAAGGCCAGCCTGGTGGGGTGTGATAAAGGGCGAAATCTCGTAGCAGCTCTGGGCCTAGCCGGTTTGATGCACATCCCATGCCTGGCACATGTGCTGAATTTTGTGGTGCAGAGGTTCCTGAAAAACTACCCCGATATGTCAGAGCTGCTGCAGAAAGTGCGGTCCATCTGTGCACGCTTTCGGCGTTCTCAGCCTCCTGCTGCTTTCCTGTCTGCGCTGCAGCGTAACTTCGTCGTTCCCGCTCACCGCCTCATATGCAAAATGCCCACAAGGTGGAACTCCACCTTGCACATGCTGGAGAGACTGTGCGAGAAGCAGTAGGTGATAGTGGAGTTTCAGCTGCAGCAAGCACGGGTGAGTCACTCTGAGGAACAGCACCACTTAACCACCAACGAATGGGCCTCCATGTGGGACGTGTGTGCTGTGTTGCGCTGTTTCGAGTACTCCACCAACATTGCCAATGCCTATGACCGAGTCCTCAGCGTTACTATCCCACTTCTATGTCTCCTGTAAAAAAAGCTTCGGGCATGATGGAAGAGGATGTGGCACAGGAGGAAGAGGAATCATTTCCATGGTTATCAGGCCAGTCATTCACAATTGGCTCGGAGGGTGGGTTACTGCACCAACAGAGGCCAGGTACACAATTGTCCAGCCAGGGCACCATTCTGGAGGATGAGGAGGGGGAGGATGATGAGGAGCAGGAACCGTGTTTACAGCAGCGTGGCACCCAAAGCAGCTCATGGCCATCACTGGAGCGTGGCTGGGGGATACAGAGGACACAGACGATGCACCTCCCACAGAGGACAGCTTGTCGTTGCCTCCGGGCAGCCTGGCTCACATAAGTGAATACATGCTGCAGTGCCTGCACAAAGACTGCCGAGTTGCCGACATTCTAACCAGTGCTGATTACTGGGTGGCCACCCTGCTGGATCCCTGCTACAAGGACAACATGCCGCCCTTAATTCCATCACTGGAGCGTGATCGGAAGATGTGCTAGTACAAGCGCACGCTGGTAGACACGCTGCTGATGGCATTCCCACCTTACACCCAGGGCTCAGTGGAAGCACAAGGCGAAGGCAGAGGAAGAAGTTGTCAACGCAGCTTGGGCACCGCCAGCACTTGAGAAGGGAGGGTTAGCATGGCCAAAATGTGGAAAAGCTTTGTCAGCACACCACCAGAACCAGCACCACCAGCTGATATGGAATGTCTTAGCAGATGGCAGCATTTCAGCAACATGGTGGAACAGTACGTGTGCACACACTTGCATGTACTGACTGATGGGTCTGCCCCATTCAACTTCTGGGTCTCCAAATTGGGCAGATGGCCTGAGCTTGTCCTTTAAACCTTGGAGGTGCTGGCCTGCCCTGCGGCCAGTGCATTGTCCGAAACGTGTGTTCAGCACGGCAGGGGGTGTCATTGCAAACAAGCGCAGCCGCCTGTCCACAGCCAATGTGGACAAGCTCACGTTCATTTAAATAAACCAGGCACGTACATTGTGCAGAATAGACAAGTATACCGGCCGCACCCAGCCATTGTTATACTCCAGCTCACTTTCTCTTTGTTTTCTTTTTTATATTTCCCAATTTTTTGGGGTCTTCCCAAATTTATAAAAAATAAAAAAAAATACTAAAATAGTGTTGGCTACCTTCTCCTCCTCCACCACTGCTTCCACCTACACCGCCACGTCCACCTCCTCCTTAACCCCCTACTCCACTTTGACCTCCGCCTCCTAGTTCAAGATCATTATTTTAAAATTCTATGTTATTTTAATTCATTTCCCTCTCCACATTTCTTTGCAGGGCAATTGTCCTGCTTTTACCCCTATTTTGCTTCCTTTTGAAGCCCTTTAGCCCTTTTTATGACTTTTTTAGAGCCATTTTAGTGCCCCAAAGTTCGGGTCCGCATTGACTTCAATGGGTTCGGTGTCAAGTTTGTGTCAAGTTCGGGTCCCTTAACCCCAAACCCAGCAAACCTGAACTTCCAGGTGTTTGCCCAACCCCATCCATAACCCATACACCCAGTACAATTTTTTGTATAGACAATAAATCATGCATAGCTGACTTTATATCATATTTGAATTGTTATAATGCCACCTGGCATTTAACATCTTGTGTGGGGACTTTATCTTCAGTTTTCTTGTTGTTGTTGTTTTCCAGGTAGAGTTAGGGCAGATTTTATAGGAAACCTACCAATAGCAACTCAATATTATATGTTGAGAATTGTTACCCAAGGGATGTGAGATATAATTTACCTGTGGGTCTATTTGGCAGTGCCAATAGATGCTGTGGAGACCCAAGTGAATAAAGGTTTGAAAGTGAACTTATTATTAGACATGTGTTTGCACATGGTTATCACTTGGGTGCATTTAATTATCTCAGAAGTATTGTGGATGTCCGTACAAGACAGAACTCATTGATTGAAGGTAACAGGGGTTCATTTTGTTATATATGTACATACAGTCTGGAGTTGCACAGTTCAAGACAGATAATTACTAAGTACTTACCTGTACTTAACAAAGACAACAAAAGAGACAGATCCTACATTATCATTCAATGCAGAGTGTAGTCTATAGTTTGCGGGACGCATTACCACATCCCTTAACAAACACATAACAAAGCAAATCACATCTAATTTGCATGCTAGTTCATGTAGTCTATGTGGTGCAGCCATTTTTTAAAGCAAATTCAAGAAGTACCACCCATTTACAGGTATTAGCTATTGAGACAGTGAGAAAGCCAGCAAAGGAAGGTGATTGATGTTGCTCATTGTTATTATTAGAAGCTGCTGGATCCTAGTGCTAGATAATAGGTTCCCTCATAGCCTGAAGTACAGGACAGATTTATCTTACATTTATTGAGAGTGTGTCTTTTTAGTCAAGCAATACTGCTAGTTGGTACCAGTTCATCCACCTTGCAGTCTAAATAGGAGATGGCACTCCATGCGAGAGCTGCTCCCTTTTCTTTACGTTGTCCGTCGTCTCGGAAGCGAGTTTAATTAAAAGTACTCACTCCATTAACTTGAAAAGAGTGAATACTTGCAATTACACTACGTCGCTGTGGCAAGGGAAATGACACGGAGTGTAATGAACATCAAGCAGCACTCGCATAGAGCGCTGCCTCGTCTTTAAAAAGCTGATTTGAAATCGATAACCTATCCTAAGGATAGGTCATCAGTAGCATTAAGAAAACCATCCAAAGCAGAATTAGGTCTGAAGTTTAAGAAAACTTTGAGTCTAAACGAATCTGAATTTCCTTACGCTTCTTGGTAACAAATCAGTTTTCCTAAAATGGTGGCTGCACATTTTAGAAAGTGAAAGTAAGAGGAGAAAAGCCAGTTAACGCAAGATCACCCATAATGCTGTGCAGCCAGCCAATTCTTAGGTAGCCATTAGAGATGAGCAAATATTTCAAAAATTTGATTCGCCAGTTCCAAATTTTTCGTGAAAATGTTGTTTCGATCCGAATATATTTGCGGCGAATTACATTAAAAACGTCTATTTCCTGGCTGCTGAGAGCCTTTATAACATGCATAGAGAGTCTGCTTTGGTAGTGAAATAATACTGTGAGTCCATATGACATCCAGATGAAATGCGTCGCTCTTAGAATCACTGCACACTTCACTTATTTGGACACCTGGCCAAAATGGACCAACTAACTCAAGTATGAACTCAGCCTTACTGGTCATTGTTAGTGTCAAGAAGAAGCTCACTCCTTTTACACCATCATCAGCTGATTCCACATAGTTGTAAACATAACCTGTTCTAATAAATGCTTATTTAAATAAAGAACCCCCCCCCCTCCCCCTGATAGAGAAATATGCAAAATAAATGTGGAGCCCCAGTTATGGGTCTACAACACAATGAAAGCCAGATATCCCTCAAAGGAAGGAAAACAAAGCAAAGGGGTGTCTCCATTACAGAGATCACCAAATCCACCATATTAAGTGGCCCCTATGTCAAGATCCCGCTTTTTTACAAGCTTTAAGGATGTGACAGGGAAAACCTAAGCTAGGTATCCATCCACAGACAGCTGTTTCGGGTGTTGCCCTCATCAGTGTGAGTAGGATTCTGGCTAACCGGGAGCAATGCCTCGGAGACTACTCAAACACAACAATAGCTGATCTCAGGAGACCAGCTACAAACATCGCGAGCCTCACTTAAGAGTCTCAACACAGCAATCGAGTGCAGTTCCTGGGAAACAGGAATATGCAAAATAAATGTGGAGCCCCAGTTATGGGTCTACAACACAATGAAAGCCAGATATCCCTCAGGAAGGAAAACAAAGCAAGGGTGTCTCCATTAGAGATCACCAGATCCACCATATTAAGTGGCCCTATGTCAAGATCCGCTTTTTACAAGCTTTAAGGATGTGACAGGAAAACCTAAGCTAGGTATCCATCCACAGACAGCTGTTTTGGATACCTAGCTTAGGTTTTCCTGTCACATCCTTAAAGCTTGTAAAAGCGGGATCTTGACATAGGGCCACTTAATATGGTGGATTTGGTGATCTCTGCAATGAGACACCCCTTGCTTTGTTTTCCTTCCTTTGAGGGATATCTGGCTTTCATTGTGTTGTAGACCCATAACTGGGGCTCCACATTTATTTTGCATATTCCTGTTTCCCAGGGAACTTTGCACTCGGATTGCTGTGTTGAGACTCTAAGTGAGGCTCGCGGTGTTTTTGTAGCTGGTCTCCTGAGATCAGCTATTGTTGTGTTTGAGTAGTCTCCGAGGCATTGCTCCCGGTTAGCCAGAATCCTACTCCACACTGATGAGGGCAACACCTCAAACAGCTGTCTGTGGATGGATACCTAGCTTAGGTTTTCCCTGTCACATCCTTAAAGCTTGTAAAAGCGGATCTTGACATAGGGGCCACTTAATATGGTGGATTTGGTGATCTCTGTAATGGAGACACCCCTTGCTTTGTTTTCCTTCCTTGAGGGATATCTGGCTTTCATTGTGTTGTAGACCCATAACTGGGGCTCCACATTTATTTTGCATATTCCTGTTTCCCAGGGAACTTTGCACTTCGGATTGCTGTGTTGAGACTCTTAAGTGATGCTCCGCGGTGTTTTTTGTAGCTGGTCTCCCTGAGATCAGCTATTGTTGTGTTTGAGTAGTCTCCGAGGCATTGCTCCCGGTTGGCCAGAGTCCTACTCCACACTGATGAGGGGCAACACCCCGAAACAGCTGTCTGTGGATGGGTGCCTAGCTTGGGTTTTCCCTGTCACATCCTTAAAGCTTGTAAAAAAGCGGGATCTTGACATAGGGGCCACTTAATATGGTGGATTTGGTGATCTCTGTAATGGAGACACCCCTTTGCTTTGTTTTCCTTCCTTTGAGGGATATCTGGCTTTCATTGTGTTGTAGACCCATAACTGGGGCTCCACATTTATTTTGCATATTCCTGTTTCCCAGGGAACTTTGCACTTCGGATTGCTGTGTTGAGACTCTTAAGTGAAGCTCCGCGGTGTTTTTTGTAGCTGGTCTCCCTGAGATCAGCTATTGTTGTGTTTTCCCCCTGATAGAGTGGAGAGGGTGTCAACAGTAAGCTTGTGTTGACGTCACAGATTATTTTGCCCTTCCTCTGATCTGTTAGAACAATGACCCCCCAAAAAATGGATCCTGTCTGTTAAGCATTTTTCTTCACTCGTTCAGAATTTGGTCAGTAACCCATCAGTATTGCTAATGCTAAAAAAATCAGGATTGGATCCAAAACAGAGATGACACGTGAACCGAATATTTGCATGTCTTCTGTGCTTTGTACCCACTCTTGCTTTTGGCTACCAAATCACAAGCCAATTTTTGATACAGCTGCTACACAGAGAGGATCCGTTGTGTGTCTCATTTTTCCTTCCTTCTGATAGATCAGAAGAAGGGTCAAATAAATTATGATTTCAGGCAAGCCGAAAAGCCTAAATAGTGGCCCAGTCATGAAGAGGGGAGGGTGGGAACAGCATTTCAAAGTCCACAGAGTTTCCCAATGACATATTCTGGAGGTGGTGGCAGCATGAGGAGGCCACAGAGTGGAACAATGACAGAGCGTGGAGGTGGCTGCAGCATCATCAGAAGGCCACAGAGCGGCACAGTGACAGAGTCTGGAGGTGGCGGCAGCATCAGGACTCCACAGTGTGGCAAGGTGAAATAGTGTGGAGGTGACAGCAGCATCAGGGGGCCACAGAGTGGCACAACGATGAGAGATTGCGGAGGTGGCAGCAGCATGAGGAGGCCACAGAGCGGCCGCTTCATCTATTCATTTACAGGGAATATGGAACAGAACATTTATAAACTTTATAAATTTCTCAACTTTATAAAGTGTTGCTTAAAACACGATTTAATAATACACGTTCTCCGGCACAAAAGCCTTGGTAAATTTATTGTCCGTGAATTTCCATCAAAGATTGGGATAATATATTGGCGAAATTAAGTTTACTTTCTTATAATTTTAATCAAGTTTTGTTTCAATTTAATATTAAATAGAAGGACCTCAGTTAGGGAGGAAGACTAATGAATCCATTGATGCATGTGTCTTTACAGAGGAAGAGGTTCTAAGGCAGCTGTCTAAAATTAATACAAATAAATCACAGGGGCCTAATGGGATACACCCTAAGCTATTAAAAGAGCTTAGAGGTGTACTAGCAAAACCATTAACAGATTTATTTAACCAATCACTGGTAACAGGAGTCGTCAAAGAAGATTGGAAATTAGCAAATGTTGTGCCAATTCACAAGAAAGGTAGTAGAGAGGAATCGGGCAACTATAGGCCAGTAAGCCTAACATCAATAGTGGGGAAATTAATGAAAACCATAAAAAAAACCATGGGTTGATTGATAAAAAACAGCATGGGTTAACTTCAGGGAGATCATGTCAAACTAATCTTATTGACTTTTTTGATTGGGGGACTAACATAATAGATGGCGGAGGTGCAGTAGACATCGCTTATCTGGACTTTAGTAAGGCTTTTGATACTGTCACACATAGAAGGCTTATCAATAAACTGCAGTCTTTGAGCTTGGGCTCACATATTGTTGAATGTATTAGGCAGTGGCTGAAGGACAGAAAACAGAGGGTTGTAGTCAATGGAGTATATTCAGACCATGGTATTGTTACCAGTGGGGTACCTCAGGGATCTGTTCTGGAACCCATATTGCTTAATATCTTTATCAGCGAAATTGCAGAAGGCCTCAATGGTAAGGTGTGTCTTTTTGCTGATGACCTATCAGCGAAATTGCAGAAGGCCTCAATGGTAAGGTGTGTCTTTTTGCTGATGACACAAAGATTTGTAACAGGGTTGATGTTCCTGGAGGGATACACCAAACGAAAAATGATTTAGGAAAACTAGAGTGAATGGTCAAAAATCTGGCAACCAAAACTTAATGTCGATAAGTGCAAGATAATGCACCTGGGGCATAAAAACCCAAGAGCAGAATATAAAATCATTGATACAGTACTAACCTCAGTATCTGAGGAAAGGGATTTAGGGGTCATCATATCAGATGACCTAAAGGTGGGCAGACAATGTCATAAAGCAGCAGGTAATGCCAACAGAATGCTTGGGTGTATAGGGAGAGGCATTAACAGTAGAAAGAGGGAGGTGCTCGTGCCGCTCTACAGAGCACTAGTGAGTAGAGTTGAGCAAACACCTGGATGTTCGGGTTTGAGAAGTTCAGGTTCGGGATCCGAACTCGACCCGAACTTCACCCCGAACCGGAACCCCATTGAAGTCAATGGGGACCCGAACTTTTGGGCACTAAAAAGGCTGCAAAATAGCCCAGGAAAGGGCTAGAGGGCTGCAAAAGACAGCAAAATATAGGTAAACTCCCTGCAAACAAATGTGGATAGGGAAATGACTTAAAATAAAATAAATAAAAATTAACCAATATCAATTGGCAACTTGGAGGAGGAGGAGGTGGAATAGGAGGTTGGGGTGGCATCAGGTGGGAATGATATGGGAGTTGATGTTCTCATAACAGCCAAAAAGGATTCATGTCTGCCTGCAGTGCCACAGGCCTCATTCACAGACTCAGACCCCTGGCACCCACACGGAGGAGAGGTTCATTCAACTTTGGGTTGCTCTGCAAAATAATGGTAAAAATAAAAAAAGAGGATTCAATAAAGAAGTGCCCTGGAGTACAAGAATATATGGTAAGGGGAAGGTAATTATAAATGTCTATTCTGCAAAAGGGATGGACAGGTTCTGTGGGATCCATGCCTGGTTGATTTTTATGAACGTCAGCTTGTCCATGTTGGCTGTGGACAGGCGTTTGTCAGTAATGATGCCACCTGCTATGCTGAATACATGTTCAGACAAAACGCTAGCCGTCGGGCAGGCCAGCACCTCCAAGGCATAAAAGGCTAGCTCTGGCCACGTCGACAATTTGGAGACCCAGAAGTACGTGGAGGGGTGTGCACACGTACTGTTCCACCATGTTAGTGAAATGCTGCCTCCTGCTAACACGTTCTGTATTAGGTGGTGGGGCAGTTAGCTGTGGCGTTGTGACAAAACTTTTCCACATCTCTAACCCTGCCCTCAGAGGAGCTGGCCGTGACACAGCTGCGTTGGCGACCTCTTTCTCCTTCTCTGCCTTCACCTTGGGCTTCCACTTGTTCCCCTGTGACATTTGGGAATGCTCTCAGGAGCGCGTCTACCAACGTGCACTTGTACTCGCATATCTTCCTATCATGCTCCAGTGCAGGAAGTAAGGTGGGCACATTGTCTTTGTACCGGGGATCCAGCAGGGTGGCAACCCAGTAGTCCACACACATTAAAATGTGGGCAACTCTGCTGTCATTGCGCAGGCACTGCAGCATGTAGTCGCTCATGTGTGCCAGGCTGCCCAGAGGTAAGGACAAGCTGTCCTCTGTGGGAGGCGTATCGTCATCGTCCTCCGTTTCCCTCTAGCCATGCACCAGTGATGGGCCCGAGCTGCGTTGGGTGCCACCCCGCTGTGTACATGCTTCATCCTCATCCTCCTCCACCTCCTCATCCTCGTCCTCCTCATCCTCCAGTAGTGGGCCCTAGCTGGCCACATTTGTACTTGGCCTCTGCTTTTGCAAAAAACTTCCCTCTGAGCCACTTCTAAGAGACTGGCTTGAAAGTACTTAAAATAACCCCCTTCCTCCTTATCCTCCTCCTGGGCCACCTCATCTTCCATCATCGCCCTAAGTGTTTTCTCAAGGAGAAATAGAAGTGGTATTGTAACGCTGATAACGGCGTCATCGCCACTGGCCATGTTGGTGGAGTACTCAAAACAGCGCAACAGGGCACACAGGTCTCGCATGGAGGCCCAGTTATTGGTGGTGAAGTGGTGCTTTTCCACAGTGCGACTGACCCATGCGTGCTGCAGCTGAAACTCCACTATGGCCTGCTGCTGCTCGCACAGTCTCTCCAGCATGTGCAAGGTGTAGTTCCACCTGGTGGGCACCTCGCATATGAGGCGGTGAGCAGGAAGGCCAAAGTTACGCTGTAGCGCAGACAGTCGAGCAGCAGCAGGATGTGAATGCCGGAAGCGCGCACAGACGGTCCGCACTTTATGCAGCAGCAGCTCTGACATGTCGGGGTAGTTGTGAAGGAACTTCTGCACCACCAAATTCAGCACATGCACCAGGCAAGGGATGTGCATCAAACCGGCTAGTCCCAGAGCTGCGACGAGATTTCACCTATTATCGCACACCACTAGGCCGGGTTTGAGGCCCACTGGCAGCAACCACTTGTCGGTCTGTTGTTCAATACCCCGCCACAACTCCTGCGCAGTGTGGGGCCTGTCCTTCAAACATGTGAGTTTCAGAACGGCCTGCTGACATTTACCCCGCGCTGTGCTGAAGTTGGTGGTGAAGGTGTGTGGCTGACTGGATGAGCTGGTCGAAGTAGAGGAGGAGGAAGCTGAGTAGGAGGAGGAGGCTACAGGAGGCAAAGAATGATGCCCTGCGATCCTTGGCTGCGCAAGGACGTGCGCCAAAGAACTCTCTACCTGGGGCCCAGCCTCCACTACATTTACACAGTGTGCAGTTAGGGAGAAATAGCGTCTCTGGCCATGCTTACTGGTCCAAGTATCTGTGGTTAGGTGGACCTTGCCACAGATGGCGTTGCACAGTGCACACTTGATTTTATCGGATACTTGGTTGTGCAGGGAAGGCACGGCTCTCTTGGAGAACTAGTGGCGGCTGGAAACAACATACTGTGGGACAGCCATCGCCATCAGCTGTTTAAAGCTATCTGTGTCCACCAGCCTGAATGACAGCATTTCAAAGGCCAGTAGTTTAGAAATGCTGGCATTCAGGCCCAGGGCTCGAGGGTGGCTAGGTGGGAATTTATGCTTTCTCTCCAAGGTTTGTGAGATGGAGAGCTGAACGCTGCTGTGTGACATGGTGGAGATGCTTGGAGACGGAGGATGTGGTCTTGGTGGAACATCCTCTGTTTGGTGGACGGCAGGTGCCAACATTCCTCCCGAGGCGGAGGAAGAGGCCGAGGGAGCAGGGGGAGCCAGAGTGAGTTCCTTGTTTTTAAGGTGTTTACTCCACTGCAGTTCATGCTCTGAATGCAGATGCCTGGTCATGCAGGTTGTGCTAAGGTTCAGAACGTTAATGCCTCGCTTCAGGCTCTGATGGCACAGCGTGCAAACCACTCGTGTCTTGTCGTCAACACATTGTTTAAATAAGTGCCATGCCAGGGAACTCCTTGAAGCTGCCTTTGGGGTGCTCGGTCCCTGGTGGCGGTGGCCAGTAGCAGGCGAACTCTCTTGCCGGTGGCTGTTCTGCTTTTGCCCCCTTCTCCCTCTTTTGCTACGCTGTTGGCTCGGTCTCACCACTGCCTCTTCCTCTGAACTATGAAAGTCAGTGGCACGACCTTCATTCCATGTGGGGTCTAGGACCTCATCGTCCCCTGCATCGGCTTCCACACATTCTTTCTCCCTGACCTCCTGTTCAGTCTGCACACTGCAAAAAGATGCAGCAGTTGGCACTTGTGTTTTGTCATCATCATTGACGTGCGGACTCCGATGAGGTGGTATTCCCATGTCCTCATCATCAGGAAACATATCCTTTGCCGATTTACTCATCCCTACTATTGAGACCTCATTTGGAGTATTGTGTGCAGTACTGGAGACCATATCTGCAAAAGAATATTGAAACTTTGGAGAGAGTTCAGAGAAGAGCTACTAAACTAGTACATGGATTGCAGGACAAAACTTACCAGGAAAGGTTAAAGGACCTTAACATGTATAGCTTGGAAGTAAGAAGAGACAGAGGGGATATGATAGAAACTTTCAAATACATAAAGGAATCAACATGGTAAAAGAGGAGAGAATATTTAAAAGAAGAAAAACTGCTACAAGAGGACATAGTTTTAAATTAGAGGGGCAAAGGTTTAAAAGTAATATCAGGAAGTATTACTTTACTGAGAGAGTAGTGGACGCATGGAATAGCCTTCCTGCAGAAGTGGTAACTGCAAATACAGTGAAGGTGTTTAGGCATGCATGGGATAGGCATAAGGCCATCCTTCATATAAGATAGGGCCAGGGGCTATTCATAGTATTCAGTATATTGGGCAGACTAGATGTGCCAAATGGTTCTTATCTGCTGACACATTCTAATTGAAAAAATTAAGCGTTGCCTAAGACAGGAGAGAATCGGCCAGTCTTCTGTTCATTCGATGACGTGGTTGAGATGGAGGAAGCATTCCAAAAAAAAAAAACAATTTCTCTCCACCTGGAGACGAATCCTGTCAAGATTGATGCAAGTGCGGTATCGGCTGCTCATCGAGCCAGATACATCTGGGGGAACCATGCCTGGCATGAACAGGCCTCTAGTAGCTACAGACAATGAGAAGACAAAACTTCAAGGTTGCTTGGAGCCCAGAAGAGTCACAAAGTTCATCAAGATTCAAACCCTACCAGTCCCTGGTCTCTTCCTCAGGGAAAAAAATCACGAGTTCCCAGCTATCAAAGAACAAGCTTTGAATCAACGTTGAAAAATATATGACATCAGAGGGGTGTGAGGACGCTATCCAGGGGAGATTGTATATGTTGGCGACATAGATTATATAACCAGGAAACAGATTGAAAAAGCCTGTTTCATGTAACAAATTTTACCAGTATGTAATTCGGCCCATACCACAAAAGGAGGTGTAAAATCACCCATACATTTTCCGAACAAAAGCCAGTGTCACATCAAGAATTTCACCACTAAGTTATTTGGTCCATACCGCAAAAGGAGGTGTACAATCACCCATAAATTTGACAAAAAAAATCCTTTTTCATGTAACAAATTTCACAACTACATAATTCGGTCCATACATCAAAATGAGGTGTACAGTCACCCATTAATTTTCCCCAAAAAAGCCAGTTTTATATTACAAATTTCCCCACTACATAATTCGGCCCATACCACAAAAGGAGGTGTACAATCACGCATAAATTTGCCGAAAAAAAGCCAGTTTCACAAAACGAATTTCACCACTACGTAATTCGGTCCATACAGCAAAAGGAGGTGTACAGGCACCCATGAAATTTCACCCAAAAACCTGCTTTACAGAAAAAATTTCACCGCAAAAAGGCCTTTACCACATATAACTGCAACGCTGAATGGCAAATAGGCCTTTATTTTTTTCAACTTTTATACTACACAAGGTTTCTCAACAGATAAATGCAACGATCAACGGCGAATATCATTTTTTTCCTACCACTAATACACGGCAAACTGGGCTTCCAATTATTTCACTGCACCTCTGAGCGGCATTAGGTCCTAATTTTTTCCCACTTTTACACAAAAGGCTTTTCAATAGAGAAATACAATGCTGGACGGCAAATATATTTTAATTTCGACACTAATACACGGTAAACTGGCTTCACAATATATCACTGCACCGCAGAACGTGAATTAGGCCCAAATTTTGTTCTACTTTTACACAACAGGCTTTTCAACAGAGAAGTACAACGCTGGACGGCGAATATATTTTAATTTCGCCAGTAATACACTAGAACCAGGGCTTCAGAATATATCAATGTACCGCAGAATGACAATTGGGCCCAAATTTTGTTCTACTTTTACACTACAGGCTTTTCAACTAAATAGGCCACTAAATGCTTTCACCAGAAATAACTGCGACAGTGAAGTGCATATATATTTTTCTTTTTGTACTGAAATAGGCCACTAAACGCTTTCAACACATATAACTGCAAAATTGAACTGAGAATATATTTTTAGTTTTTTACTGAAATAGGCCAATAAACGATTTCACCACAAATAACTGCAACAGTGAAATGCGTATATATTTTTCTTTTTGTACTGAAATAGGCCACTAAAAGCTTTCCCCACAAATAATTGCAACAATGAAGTGCGTATATATTTTTCTTTTTGTACTGAAATAGGCCACTAAACACTTTCACCACAAATAATTGCAATAGTGAAGTGCATATATATTTTTCTTTTTGCACTGAAATAGGCCACTAACTGTTTTCACCACAAATAACTGCAACAATGAAGTGCGTATATATTTTTCTTTTTGTACTGAAATAGGCCACTAAAGGCTTTTCATAGCTCTTGCACCCCAATAACAAGAACAAATTGCTGGAATGACAGAGCTGTATAATGGCTATTTGGATACCTAAATTATCTTTCCCTGCACATGTAAATAACTTTTCTAGCTCTGTCCCTAGCGCCCTCTTACATCTCTCCCTGCACTAAGATGCTGTGAAATGATTACTCCCTATCCTTTCCCTGCACTGATAAATAATTTTTTAGGTTTTTTTTCACAATGAGGTTTTTGCTATTGCTGTTCCTATGGCCTTCTCACGTCTGTCCCTGCATTCAGAACGCAGGAAAATGTCTAAATCCAAGATGGCGGCCGAATTTATAGGGCTGTGACATCACAGGGCTGGTTGGCTGCTGATTAGCTTCATGCATGGCATTATGGGTCATACCGTCTTCCCAAAGTTCCTTGCCCCATGTCCTCACTCATTTTAGGAAAAGTTGCGATTCGTTACTACGAAGCGCGCGGAAATTTGCATTCATTGCAAATGGATTTTTTCCTGAAATTCATATTGAATTCCACTTTGTCTCCAGTTACAACAGATACACACAGCCAGGAATCGGTGGGTTCCTCTGCACCACACTTAGTTGGCATGTCCAAGGAACTGCCTCTATGTCCTCACCTGTCCTAAACCTGCCTCTTTCTTTTGCTGCTGTGTCTGTTAGCCAAGTAATGGTAGCCACCAGCTCTGCTCTGCTTTACAGCGAAAATGACCTCTGTGAGGACAGTCAACAGTTACAGGCCACCACAGACTTGGAGGAAAGGTCCTCTGCGGACTCCTTTAGGAGTGCTATTACCAATGATGACAGTTGGGTGGGAGCACATGTTGCAAGAGGTCAGTGACGTGTGCAAGAG
This sequence comes from Bufotes viridis, assembly GCA_033119425.1. NCBI lineage: Eukaryota > Metazoa > Chordata > Amphibia > Anura > Bufonidae > Bufotes > Bufotes viridis. Next base: position 217,920,918 of record CM065593.1, on the reverse strand, counting down.
ATAGATGAGGGTGACACAAGTAACCACCAAACACATGTAGATGATGATGTAGCTAATCGCACATGGGAGCCAGGTAAAGAGATGGCATCATCATAATCAGTAGGCAAGGGTGGCAGCAGGCATGTGAGACATTAGGTTGGAAACAATTGGTGATCTGGAGCCAAACACGGGAGAGGTACATGTGAAGAACACACTGGCAGTGCCCGGTTCATAAAAGAAGCAGGGAAAATGTGATCCTCAGTAGTGTGGATATATTTCACACAGTCACTGGGGGACATTAGCATGGCGCTATTCACGATGTGTGGGCAAAAGGTAAGGCATTATGGCGCTGCGTCAACATGTGGAGCATCTGTAAGAAACAGTCATGTAATGTCCCCACGTTTTATTACTCTGTATACACTGTGTTAAAATTCAATGTATATGTGTTTCTGTATTACTGTGATGCTGGTCCTTTAAGAAGGCAGCTAAGTGCTGGAGTGACACGCCTCCAATGACGTTAGCTTGCCTCAGAAGCAGACTGTGTGTGTGAAAAAGAAATAGGAAGTGACGACTTGTGCAGGAGCAGCTTCAGCCATATTGGCTAGATACAGAACAGGTTTTGTGTAGTGTTGAGCGAACAGTTGTAGAATAGTTCGGGTTCATACCAAATTTTGGGGTGTTCGGGACACGGACCCGAACCCGAACATTTTCCAAAAAGTTCGGGTTCGTTGTTTGGCGATTTTTTCACGCTTTCTGAAGGGCTGCACAGCAGCAAATCAGCTAGCGTTTTACTTCTTGCCCTTAGAGCCCATCACAGCCTACTAATAGCATGGCTGTGATTGGCCAAGTGCAGCATGTGACCCAGCCTCTATTTAAGCTGGAGTCACGTAGCGCCGCACGTCACACTGCTCTGATTAGTGTAGGGAGAGGATGCAGCTGCTGTGAGGGCGAGATTAGTCAGTGAAAAGTCAGCAAAAGCACCTAATGAAGTGATCGATCTACAGCTGTGAATGATTCAATCAACTTCTGCTAGTTACTTGCTCACTGGTTTTTAGGCTGCACAGAGCGTTTTTCTGTCACTTTTTTTCTGGGGTGATCGGCGGCCATTTTGTGACTTGTGGTGCACAAGAAAAAGCTGCCACCAAGTCCATCAATCCATCAATACTAGTTTTTTTTTTGCTATATCCTACATCAGGGGCTTGGCTGTGCTTATTGTCACCCCTAGAAACTCAGGATAGCAATTTCTATATTTTGCTAAGGGTTTAAATACAATTGCCAAAATATCAATCCCCTAAATCTGGTGTTCCAGCTTTGTCTAGCCAAGTATACTACTGTCTGCTGTCTGGCAAAATATAGATTATTTTCTGTGGTGAAATTCAATTGCCAAAATAGCAATCCCCTAAATCTGGTGTCCCAGCACTGGCAGGCAAACTATAATAGTGTCCGCCAAAACATATATTTTGTTCTGGGGTGAAATTCAATTGCCAAAATAGCAATACCATAAATCTGGTGTGACAGCTGTGGCTGGAAAAGTATAATAGTGTCCGCAAAAACATATATTTTGTTCTGGGGTCAAATTCACTTGCCAAAATAGCAATCCGCTAAATCTGGTGTCCCAGCACTGGCTGGCAAACTATAATAGTGTCCGCCAAATCATATATTTTGTTCTGGGGTGAAATTCAATTGCCAAAATAGCAATACCATAAATCTGGTGTCACAGCTGTGGCTGGCAAAATATAATAGTGTCCGCCAAAACATATATTTTGTTCTGGGGTGAAATTCACTTGCCAAAATAGCAAACCCCTAAATCTGGTGTCCCAGCACTGGCTGGCAAACTATAATAGTGTCCGCCAAAACATATATTTTGTTCTGGGGTGAAATTCACTTGCCAAAATAGAAATACCATAAATCTGGTGTCCCAGCACTGGCTGGCAAACTATAATAGTGTCCGCCAAAACATATATTTTGTTCTGGGGTGAAATTCAATTGCCAAAATAGCAATACCATAAATCTGGTGTCACAGCTGTAGCTGGCAAAGTATAATAGTGTCCGCCAAAACATATATTTTGTTCTGGGGTGAAATTCACTTGCCAAAATAGCAATCCCCTAAATCTGGTGTCCCAGCACTGGCTGGCAAACTATAATAGTGTCCGCGAAAACATATATTTTGTTCTGGGGTGAAATTCAATTGCCAAAATAGCAATACCATAAATCTGGTGTCCCAGCACTGGCTGGCAAACGATAATAGTGTCCGACAAAACATATATTTTGTTCTGGGGTGAAAGTCAATTGCCAATATAGCAATACCCTGAATCTGGTGATCCAGTAGTTGCAGGCCAAGTGTTAATCTGTCCGTAAAAGGGTATATTTTGTTCTGGGGTTAAATTCACTTGCCAATATAGCAATACCCTGAATCTGGTGTTCCAGCTGTTGCAGGCCAAGTGTTAATCTGTCTGTAAAAGGGTATATCACACAAAGTGTTAAAATATAATTGCTGAAGGCATAATCCTATATATTTTTTCTCACGCTACTGTGAATCTCCAAGTGTAAATCTGTCCATAAAAGGATACCTTTCATCCAGGGCCTAAATACTAGCCCTAAAAGAGATATTCCCCTAAATCAGTGGTTACTGCTGTGCCTGGATTAGTGTAATACGCTACATAAATAAATAGGCAGATAGTGTTAGGTGCCTGTAAAAAATGGCCTGAATTTGAAATCAATACCTTGGGCCAAATATTATTTTTCTTATTGTGGTGCTTGGTGAACTGTAACAATGAGGAAAACATCTAGTAAGGGACGCGGACGCGGTCGTTGTGGTGTTAGTATACCCTCTGGTGCTGGGAAAGGACGTGGCCATTCTGCCACAGCCACAAGTCCTAGTGAACCAACTACCTCAGGTTCAAGTACCCGCCAGAATTTACAGCGATATTTGGTGGGGCCCAATGCCGTTCTAAGGATGGTAAGGCCTGAGCAGGTACAGGCGCTAGTCAATTGGGTGGCCAACAGTGGATCCAGCATGTTCACAACATTATCTCCCACCCAGTCTTCTGCAGAAAGCGCACAGGTAGTGCCTTAAAACCAAGCCCATCAGTCTGTCACATCACCCCCATGCATATTAGGGAAACTGTCTGAGCCACAAGTTATTCAGCAGTCTCTTATGCTGTGGGAATCCACCTAGCCCTTCCCCAGTGGTGGAAGACATAGAATGCACTGATGCACAACCACTGATGTTTCCTGATGATGAGGACATGGGAATACCACCTCATCGCAGTCCGCACGTCTCTGATGATGACGAAACACAGGTGCCAACTGCTGCGTCTTTCTACAGTGTGCAGACCGAACAGGAGGTCAGGGAGGAAGACTGTGTGGAAGACGATGCAGGGGAAAATGAGGTCCTAGACCCCACATGGAATGAAGGTCGTGCCACTGACTTTCATAGTTCAGAGGAAGAGGCAGTGGTGAGACCGAGCCAACAGCGTAGCAAAAGAGGGAGCAGTGGGCAAAAGTAGAACATCCGCCGCCAAGAGAGTTCGCCTGCTACTGGCCACCGCCACCAGGGACCGAGCACCCCAAAGGCAGCTTCAAGGAGTTCCCTGGCATGGCACTTCTTTAAACAATGTGCTGACGGCAAGACCCGAGTGGTTTGCTCGCTGTGCTATCAGAGCCTGAAGAGAGGCATTAACGTTCTGAACCTTAGCACAACCTGCATGACCAGGCATATACATGAAAAGCATGAACTGCAGTGGAGTATACACCTTAAAAGCAATGAACTCACTCTGGCTCCCCCTGCTCCCTCATCTGCTGCTGCCTCGGCCTCTTCCTCCGCCTCGAGAGGTTGGCAACACCACCTGCGTCACCAAGCATCTCCACCATGTCAAACGGCAGCGTTCAGCTCTCCATCTCACAAACCTTGGAGAGAAAGCGTAAATTCCCACCTATCCAACCTCGAGCCCTGGGCCTGAATGCCATCATTTCTAAACTACTGGCCTTTGAAATGCTGTCATTCAGGCTGGTGGACACAGATAGCTTCAAACAGCTGATGTCCATGGCTGTCCCACAGTATGTTGTTCCCAGCCGCCACTAGTTCTCCAAGAGAGCCGTGCTTTCCCTGCACAACCAAGTAGCCGATAAAATCAAGTGTGCACTGCACAATGCCATCTGTGGCAAAGTCCACCTAACCACAGATACGTGGACCAGTAAGCCTGGCCAGGGACGCTATATCTCCCTAACTGCACACTGGGTAAATGTAGTGGCGGCTCAGCCCCAGGCGGAGAGTTCTTTGGCGCACGTCCTTGCGCCACCAAGGATCGCAGGGCATCATTCTTTGCCTCCTGTAGCCTCCTCTTCATACTCGGCTTCCTCCTCCTCTACTTCCTCCAGCTCATCCAGTCAGCCACATACCTTCACCACCAACTTCAGCACAGCCCGGGGTAAGCGTCAGCAGGCCATTCTGAAACTCATATGTTTGGGGGACAGGCCCCACACCATGCAGGAGTTGTGGCGGGGTATTGAACAAAAGACCGACGAGTGGCTTCTGCCGGTGGGCCTCAAGCCCGGCCTGGTCATTGTGCGATAATGGGTGAAATCTCGTCGCAGCTCTGGGACTAGCCGGTTTGACGCACATCCCTTGCCTGGCGCATGTGCTGAATTTGGTGGTACAGAAGTTCATTCATAACTACCCCGACATGTCAGAGCTGCTGCCTAAAGTGCGGGCTGCTCGCCTGTCTGCGCTACAGCGTAACTTCGGCCTTCCCGCTCACCGCCTCATATGCGACGTGCCCACCAGGTGGAACTCCACCTTACACATGCTGAAGAGACTGTGCGAGCAGCTGCAGGCCATAGTGGAGTTTCAACTGCAGCACGCACGCGTCAGCTGCACTGCGGAACAGCACCACTTCACCACCAAAGATTGGGCCTCCATGCTAGACCTATGTGCCCTGTTGCGCTGTTTCGAGTACGGTTAGGGCGATGATGGAAGAGGAGGTGGCCAAGGAGGAGGAGGAGGAGGATGAGGGGTCATTTTTAGCACTTTCAGGCCAGTCTGTTAGAAGTAGCTCAGAGGGAGTTTTTTTGCAACAGCACAGGCCAGGTACAAATGTGGCCAGCCAGTGCACACTACTGGAGGAGGAGGAGGATGAGGAGGAGGTGGAGGAGGATTATGATAAAAAAGGTTCACAGCGGGGTGGCACGCGACACAGCTCAGGCCCATCACTGGTGCATGGCTGGGGGGAAACGGATGACGATACGCCCCCCACAGAGGACAGCTTGTCCTTACCTCTGGGGAGCCTGGTGCAAATGAGCGACTACAGGCTGCAGTGCCTGCGCAACAACAGCAGAGTTGCCCACATTCTAACATGTGCGTACTACTGGGTTGCCACCCTGCTGGATCCCCGGTACAAAAACAATGTGCCCACCTTACTTCCTGCACTGGAGCGTGATAGGAATATGCGCGAGTACAAGCGCACGCTGGTAGACGCGCGCCTGAGAGCATTCCCAAATGTCACAGGGGAACAGGTGGAAGCCCAAGGCGAAGGCAGAGGAGGAGCAAGAGGTCGCCAACGCAGCTGTGTCACGGCCAGCTCCTCTGAGGGCAGGGTTAGTATTTCAGAAATGTGGAAAAGTTTTGTCTCCACGCCACAGCTAACTGCACCTCCACCTGATACGGAACATGTTAGCAGGAGGCAGCATTTCACTAGCATGGTTGAACAGTACGTCTGCACACCCCTCCACATACTGACTGATGGTTCGGCCCCATTCAACTTCTGGGTCTCCAAATTGTCCACGTGGCCAGAGTTAGCATTTTATGCCTTGGAGGTGCTGGCCTGTCCGGCGGCCAGCGTTTTGTCTGAACGTGTATTCAGCACGTCAGGGTGCGTCATTACTGACAAACGCAGCCGCCTGTCCACAGCCAACGTGGACAAGCTGACGTTCATAAAAATGAACCAGGCATGGATCCCACAGGACCTGTGCCTCCCTTGTGCAGAATAGACATTTATAACTGCCTCCCCCTCAACCATGTATTCTTGTACTCCGGGGCCCTTATTTTTTGAATCCTCATTTTTTTAACTTTACCATGATCTTGCGGTGCAACCCAAAGTTGAATGAACCTCTCCTCTGTCTAGGTGCTGGGGCCGAAGTAACTGAAAGTGGCCTTCTCCAGTGGTGGGTGAAATGTCGCATGATTCCTTGCTGTGGGACCTCTCTCCTCTGTCTGGGTGCTGGGCTGAAATAACTGAGAGTGGTCTTCTCCAGTGTTGGGTGATATGACGCATGATTCCTTGCTGTGGGACCTCTCTCCTCTGTCTGGGTGCTGGGCCGAAATAACTGAAAGTGGCCTTCTCCAGTGGTGTGTGATATGACGCATGATTCCTTGCTGTGGGACCTCTCTCCTCTGTCTGGGTGCTGGGGCCGAAATAACTGAAAGTGGCCTTCTCCAGTGGTGGGTGAAATGACGTATGATTCCCTGCTTTGGGAACTCTCTCCTCTGTCTGGGTGTTGCGCCAAAATAACTGAAAGTGGCCTTGTCCAGTGGTGGGTGATATGACGCCTTATTCCTTGCTGTGGGACCTCTCTCCTCTGTCTGGGTGATGGGCCGAAATAACTGAAAGTGGCCTTCTCCAGTGGTGGGTGATATGAAGCATGATTCCTTGCTGTGGGACCTCTCTTCTCTGTCTGGATGCTGTGCCGAAATAACTGAAAGTGGCCTTCTCCAGTGGTGTGTGAAATGACGTATGATTCCTTGCTGTTGGACCTCTCTCCTCTGTCTGGGTGCTGGGGCCGAAACAACTGAATGTGGCCTTCTCCAGTGGTGAGTGAAATGACGCATGATTCCTTGCTGTGGGACCTCTCTCCTCTGTCTGGGTGCTGGGCCGAAATAACTGAAAGTGGCTTCTCCAGTGGTGGGTGATATGATGCATGATTCCTTGCTGTGGGACCTCTCTCCTCTGTCTGGGTGCTGGGCCAAAATAACTGAAAGTGGCCTTCTCTAGTGGTGGGTGAAATGACGCATGATTCCTTTCTGTGGGACCTCTCTCCTCTGTCTGGGTGCTTGGCCGAAATAACTGAAAGTGGCCTTTTCCAGTGGTGGGTGATATGACGCCTTATTCCTTGATGTGGGACCTCTCTCCTCTGTCTGGGTGCTGGGCCAAAATAACTGAAAGTGGCCTTCTTCAGTGGTGGGTGATATGACGCATGATTCCTTGCTGTGGGACCTCTCTCCTCTGTCTGGGTGCTGGGCCGAAATAACTGAAAGTTGCCTTCTCCAGTGGTGGGTGATATGACGCCTTATTCCTTGCTGTGGGACCTCTCTCTCTGTCTGGGTGCTGGGCCGAAATAACTGAAAGTGGCCTTCTCCAGTGGTGGGTGATATGACGCATGATTCCTTGCTGTGGGACCTCTCTCCTCTGTCTGGGTGCTGGGCCAAAATAACTGAAAGTGGCCTTCTTCAGTGGTGGGTAATATGACGCATGATTCCTTGCTGTGGGACTCTCTCCTCTGTCTGGGTGCTGGGCCGAAATAACTGAAAGTTGCCTTCTCCAGTGGTGGGTGATATGACGCCTTATTCCTTGCTGTGGGACCTCTCTCCTCTGTCTGGGTGCTGGGCCGAAATAACTGAAAGTGGCCTTCTCCAGTGGTGGGTGATATGACGCATGATTCCTTGCTGTGGGACCTCTCTCCTCGGTCTGGGTGCTGGGCCGAAATAACTGAAAGTGGCCTTCTCCAGTGGTGGGTGATATGACGCATGATTCCTTGCTTGGGGACCTCTCTCCTCGTTCTGGGTGCTGGGCCGAAATAACTGAAAGTGGCCTTCTCCAGTGGTGGGTAATATAACGCATGATTCCTTGCTGTTGGACCTCTCTCCTCTGTCTGGGTGCTGTGCCCGAAATAACTGAAAGTGGCCTTCTCCAGTGGTGGGTGATATGACACCTTATTCCTTGCTATGCGACCTCTCTCCAATTGATATTGGTTAATTTTTATTTATCTTATTTTATTTAAATTCATTTCCCTATGCACATTTGTTTGCAGGGCATTTACCTACATTTTGCAGCCCTCTAGCCCTTTCCTGGACCATTTTACAGCCTTTTTAGTGCCTAAAAGTTCGGGACCCATTGACTTTAATGGGGTTCGGGTTCGGGATAAAGTTCGGGTCGAGTTTGGATCCAGGTGTTCGCTCATCTCTAGTTTTGTGTTGTGTTAAAAGTGTGTGGAGATACTAAATGACTTCCCTGTGCAACCAGGCTAAATGAACTTCTAGAGACGGTCTAGACACGGACAAAGCCACTCTGAAAAGGACTGTGTGCAGCAACTAATATCTGGAGCTGACATTGGGCTGTGTGAATTGCCACCAACAGTAAGAGACTCACAGTGCTGTCGAGGTACCGAACAGTAACTGTAAAATCCCGGATTACATCACACCCCAGTATATACATTCTGCAGGATAATCAGAGTGCCAATGGGACATCTGCTGTTGAACTCCATTGTTTCGGATCTTGCATTTACTGAAAGAAAAGGACGACATCGGGGCCCACCTTGCACTTCTACGAACTGTAAGAGGTCCACTTGGACCACTGGGATAAGGGGAAGGGTGCACACCCAATTGTGAAGTTGGGTCAGTTAGTGACAGTTTGTGGGACTATTGCTTATTGAGCGTCCGCACTGCAAATACGGACGTAGAAAAGGTGAAAATGGTTGCAGGATTTGACTTGAATTGTTTATGCTATTCTGAATATTTTATTTGTCTTTACCTCTGTAATCTCATCATTAGCCTGCCTTTGTTAATCTATGTAATTTTCTTGAACTTGACCACTGCATACACACTCTTTTCTGGTTGCAGAGCCAAACCACCTGCCTTGCTCTCAGTTCACACATCACCATAAAGTGGCGTGGGAAAACTAGGCCACTTATTAAGACTTTTCACATCTGCGTTTTTGCTGGATCCGTCATGGATCAGCAAAAACGCTTCTGTCATGATAATACAACCGTTTACATCCATTATGAGCAGATCCGGTTGTATTATCTCTAAAATAGCCACGTCTCTAAAACCATTGAAAGTCAATGGCTTACGGATCTGTTTTCTTTTGTTTCGGATAAACGGATCCGTCTCCATTGATTTACATGACAAATTCGAATTGCTCCGCATCCCAGGACACACTTAAAGACACTGCTTGCAGCGCTTTTGTGTGCATCATGGGAACACAATGAAATGGAACTGAATGCATTCTGGTGCATTCCGTTCCCTTCAGTTCCTCACCGACCCGCACCTGCATCATGGTTTGTCAACATCAGCAAAAGGAAGCTGTTGTTCCTTCCCATCTAATTCAACGTCCATCTATTGCTCTTGATGCTTCTCCTCCTTGTCACCTGTTTCAACAGCAATCGATCCCCGAGGTGATAGCAAAAAGACAAGGTGGACTTGTAAACTTTGCATGCACTTCAGCCACTCTTATCGTGCAAAACACACCCTTCTTGAGCTGCTAAGGCAAAATGCTCTTCCCCAACATCGCCTCATATGCGATGTTTCCCTCTTTTTGAACTCCATGTTCCATATGTTAGACTGCCTGTACAAGCAGAGGAAGGCGGTCAATAATTTCTTAATGAAACAGAAGGACAGGTTTACCCGCCAGTGTAATTTCCATCTTAGCCAGTGGCAGCTCATGTGTGACATGTGAAGTTTGCTCAGGCCGTTTCAAGAAGCCACTTTATTTGTCAGTCAGCAGGACCACGGGAGGAATGATATCATTACACTCTTTCACATCCTGGAGGGGATGCTGAGAAATATGATTGACGAAGGGACACAAGAGGTGGCACCTACATCTCATGGCTACCTGAGCCATGAGGAAGATGAGCTGGTAGAGGAGGAAGATGAGGACAAGGAAGAGGACACAAACGCTCAGGAATATTATACACACCTAGGTGGTTTATCTGCCCAAGGGACAGGAGAGGAGCAGGAGGAGCATGGGAAGCTGGAAAATGATGACAAAGATGATGCAGATGACACCTACAGACTGTGGCAGTGTGCAGTGGAGATGGAGGCAGGGAGTCCCTCCGAGTCCCTTGCTCAAGTGACCAGATGCATACTGTCATGTTAGCGTAGTGACAGCTGCATTGTCAGGATCCAGCAGAGGGATGATCACCACAGGACAAAAATGGGTGAATTTTTTAGACCTTCTAGGAGGGATGCAATAATGGACTACTATAGAGACATGCTGTGTAGTTGGTTGGCGGCTGCCCACGAGTGCCATCTGCCATCCACAGGAAAGAATGATTAGAGGGACCCTCTGTGCTCACACTTTGCTTTCATGAGTGTGTGTGTGTGTGTGTGTGTGTGTGGGGGGGGAGGTAAGGAGCAGCACCAGCTCCATAAGCAACAAGTTAAGTCTGGAGTCTATGATGACCAGTTTTCTTCTGCCGCCTTCTTGGTCTACTGATATGTATATGTTACATTTTTTCAAGGATACGCATGCCGCTGGGCCTTGCTATCACAATGCTGTTGTTGGGTTCTGCTACTACTGTGATCTTATACCATCTTGTGTTGTATGCCACTGCTGCTGCCCTGCCTCTCCTGTTGTCACTGTTACTGCCACAGCTGTCACTCTCCCCGCTCTGTCATGGGGTCACTACTTTATATTACTGTTTATGACATTTATTAAACACTTGGCCAGCACACTGGGACAGGGCTTTCAAGTTGGTTAAAAATACTGTGTTATGCAGTTGTAACTTCCAAGCCTTCATACTGAGAATGGGCCACCAATTGGAAAGAATATGCCTTATGGTGGGTTCACACCAGCATTTCGTTGGTTTTCAGCCGTCCATCCGATGGATCCGCCTGCTTGTTCTTTAAAATGGTAACAAATCTTTCCATTTTATTTGACCAACACTCCAATGGTGGATGGATGTCATTGTATTGCTCCAATTCTGTCTGAAATCAATTTTTATGCGGATTTGAACATGCTGCTTATAGGCAAATTGGCCTAGGCATACGTGATTTATAGCGATTTGTGATGACAAATTAATTCATAACAAATCAAATCAAATTTCCTGTCGAATTTCAGCGAAGTTGGCGAATCAAATTTTTCTAAACTTTCCTTATCTCTAGTCATCAATATAAAACCCCTGCACAACCCCTTTAATTTTTGCTACAACGGTTTGCACTTAGCAGCTTATATAGTTCAGAATAATTTCTCATTACATTTTCCTTTCATTATGTTAATATTTTATATTGATTTTTGAGTATACTAAACATTATAAGTAGAATTGAGTGAACCTGTCGAGATTTGGTTTGGTTCTCAATAGCGAAATTTTTTAAAAAGTTCAGTTGGACCAAAATCGATTTGGCCTGAACCAAAAGTAGCTCTACATGCTATCTCTTTTCATTAATTTTTATTCTAATTTTTGCTTTCTCTCCACCCTCCCTCTCCCTAAGTTCTTGAATGCAACGACAGCAATAGTAAATCATGTCTGAGTACACTGACATATGTAGCTATAGGTAAATGCATGTTTGATGGCATTTAAAAACATACTGCGCCGTTGCATGTGTTATGTTTTTTTCATATTCCAAAGCTTCCAAAAATTGTACCTTATCAAGGGCATATGGTAGTTAAACACACACTGTGTTAAGGGATAAAAACAGTGCATTGTTGAGGGACCAAGAGTCCAGAAGTTATGCCTTGATGGGGTCAGAATGCTTGCTCAAATGACAGGCACAAGTTTTAATAGTCAGAACAAAAAGTGGCTTTTACTGAATGAGCATAGAAAAATCCTTCATTTTAATTAGTAGCAGCAGCAGTACAGTGTGGATGTGGAAAGAGTAGGGTAAAAAGAAGCACATGGCATAAACAGCATAGCATGGAACATACAAGGCAGTAGATCTGCTGTCTATGGGTGGTAGTAATAGTTGTAGTAGTAGTAGTTGTAGTGGTAGAAGTGGCGGATACGTAGCAGTAATAATGGTTGCAATACAGAATTAGCAGCGAGGAGTTGCAGCTGAGGTGGGGGCAGCAACAGCAGTCACCATATGGTACATGTTGGCAGGCAGGCAGAGGCAGTGGCATGATTAATGTTGCAGCAGCCATATGGGATATTATGGCAAGCAGGAATACAAGCAACAATGGCAAGATGGGGCACCATTAGCAAGGCCAGATCTATTCATCGGCCTAAGCCAGAGCAGCATGAAAATCCTCCCGAATCAAGGCTTGGTTCTTTTTGACAAAAATTATATTTTGGACACTGGTAAAGGACAATTTGTTCAGTTTCGGTGTTACCACACCCTCTGCAGTACTAAAAACCCTCCTTGAGTTGAAACTGGAGAATGGGTAAGAAAAAAGACAGAGACCATACTATGCCAGTTCTTGCCACTGTTCTAGTCTGCCTGCCCAGAAGTCATGGGGTCAGAGAATAGTGAATGAACAGGATACAGGGCAATGTGTAGTCAGCCCTGAACCTGGGTGTTGAGACAGGAGGTTTCATTTTGCTGATTTACCTCAGTGTGGTGTGGCAGCTTCTGCTGCTTCTGGCATCAAGAAGTGACTGACTCTGTGGGGGGCAAAGAGAGACAACCCGTTTCAGACACACTGGTAGCAGACGTCTGCTCGTCGAAAGCTGCAGCAATCTGCATACATAGTGTTTCCTAGTAATAATGTAATTTGGCCTCCCCTTCAGTGGGAGGAAAACATTTCCCCATTTTGCTATGATAGCAAGCATGGCTATCCAGTAATCATCAGACTGCTTCATGCTAACAATACCACTGTCACTGTAAAATCAAATTAGCATGTAGGGTGCCTTTTTAGCCAGCATGCCCGAAGATCAAGTTCTTTCCAGCGGAAGATTGGGTGGTTAACAACTGGCTCAAGGACTGGTGTAGGAAGGAGAGGTTTGGGTTCCTGGTGAACAGGGCCGACTTCTCTGTCAGCTGCAGGCTCGATTGTAGAAATGGGCTGCACCTCAATGGGGAAGGTACATCTGTGATGGGGAAGAAGATGGCTAGAAGGTTGGACAAGTGTTTAAACTAGGGACTGAGGGGATGGTAATAACATTATAGGAGGGGAATATAGTGCAGATAGTGACCTGGGGCCAGGTAAGAGGACTGGGGATGGATTGGAGTGAGGGACTAGAACAGTTCATAAGGAAAGATGTAGGGTCTAATATACAAATAAAACTTTTAATTGTATGTATACTAGTGCCAGAATCCTGACTAATAAAACTGGTGAACTGAAGAAGAAAAAAGAAACGGAAATAGTAATGCAATAATTACTTAAGTGAGTAACGATACAGGTGTATGTTATAAATTTTTTAAAAACCAAATAAAAATTATTTGCTAAGAAAACTGGTGAACTGGAAGTAGTAATTAGAGATAAGAGAATCGAAGTTGACGAAGTGGAATTTGATCCGAGTTTTAGGAAAAACTTGATTTGCACCGAATCCGAATTTCCTCACGCTTCATGGTAACAAATCACATTTTTTCCTAAAATGGCTGCTGCACATGTGAGGACATGGAGCAAGGAACTCTGGGAAGGCGGGATTACCCATAATGTCATGCATTCAGCCAATCAGCAGCTGGCCAGCTCTGTGATGTCACAGCACTATAAATAGCCTCAGCCATCTTGGATTCTGCTATTTTCCAGTGTACTTAGTGCAGGGAGAGATGTCAGCTGGCGCTAGGGTCAGTGCTAGAAAAAATTTCATTGTGCTAAAAAAAGGATTTACAAGTGCAGGGAAATATTATTCAAGGTGTAGGGAAAGGATGGGGAGGAATCATTCCACAGCATATATGTTGAACAGGGTTCAGTAGCTGAGGTTACAGCCTAGGTAATAGGAAGAATCCTATTAAACATTGCTGCACTGACTGGTGGCCCAAATTTCCATTATACAGCACTGTAATTCCAGCAAACCATTCTTGTTTTCGGGGTGCAAGTGCTGTTTAATAAAACCATTAATAGGGTTTATTACAAGGAAATATTTCTATGTCTTATTTGCCCTTGTGCGGTGCAGTTATATGTTCTAAAGCAGTTTTAGGCTTGCATTAGTGGGAAAAAAGGCTTATTAGACGTTGTGTGGGGAAGTGCAAAAATTGCAGCCCTTTTTGTTGTGTATTAGTGACAAAAGTAAAATATATTTGCCGTTCAGCGGTGCAGTTATATGTTCTAAAGCCTTTTGTGGCGTATATTAGTGGCAAAAGAAAAATATATTTGCCGTTCAGCGGTGTAATTATATGTTCTAAAACCTTTTGTGGCGTACATAAGTGGAAAAAAATAAGGGCCTATTTGCCATTCAGTGGTGCAGTTATATGTTCTAAAGCCCTTTTTGTTGTGGATTATTGGCAAAATAAAAATATATTTGTTCTTCAGCGGTGCAGTTATATGTTCTAAACCCCTTTTTTGTGTGTATTAGTGGGGGGAAATAAGGGCTTATTAGCCGTTGGGTGGTGAAGTGAGAAAATTGCAGACTTTTTTGGGGTGTTTTAATTTCCATTTTATTTATTTGATCTAACAGTATTTCAGACGGAGAAGTGCCAGGACCTGCACAGGGGAGTGGCAGAGGCCCAAATTTTTCTGGCGCAGGCACAGGTAGCAGCAGAGTAAGGGGCCGTGGCAGCAGAGGTAATTTCAAGAGGCCTGAGTTCCCAGTGTCAGCTAGCGGTCGTGTCTTGACCAGCAACCCAGTGGTTCTTGAATGGTTTACTTGATCTTCGACTTCATCTCAAGTGACATCAGACACCCCCAGCCAAGAGTCAGCGGGTTAGTCAGACACAACTCTTAGTTGGCATGGCTCGGGAACAGGTTCTGTGTCCTCACCTGTCCTCAACCTGCCTCTGTCCTTTTCTGTTCCCTCAGCAAGAGAAGCATTGTATGCTCTGGGCTCAGCGCTCCATTATACAATGAGGACGAGCTTGAAGACAGTCAGCAGCTACTGGAAACCCAAGATGTGGAGGAGACATCTGCCGCTTCCTCCACTATGTGAGAAAGTAGTGATGAGGAGAGTGGCGTGGAAGCTGGTATTGCGAGTGGTCAGGCTCCTGACACAGAGACGGTTGAGGAGGACATCAGTGACATGCAGACAGTACTCGATGATAATGATGTAGCTGATCGCAATTGGGAGCCAGGTGATGAAGGGGCTTCATCATTGGAAGAAGAGGGTGTCAGCTTGCCCATGAGGCAGTGGCGGAGTCAGCAGGGTGGCAGCAGAAGGAGGTCGGTAGCCAAACGTGCCTGGGTTAGAGCATCTGCTTTGCAGTTGCCTACCTGCCCTGGAAGAAGTGGTGCACTTGTTCACGGATGCAGCGGTGGTAGCAGTCAGTCAGTGAGTAGGGTTGAGTGAACCCGAGCCCAGACCTGAACCCAAACATTTCCATAAAAGTTCGGGTTCGTTGTTCGGCGATTTCTTCCCTCTTTTTGAAAGGCTGCAGGGCAGCCAATCAGCAAGCTTTTCACTACTTTGCCATAAGAAGCCATCACAGCCATGCCTACTAATGACATGGCTGTGATTGGCTGAGAGCAGCATGTGACCCAGCCTGTATATAAGCTGGAGTCATGTAGATCCGCACATCAATCTGCTGATCTTAATGTAGGGACAGGTTGCTGCCAGTGCTCTCAGGGAGAGATTAGGAAAGAAATCTGTTGAACTTGGTGGTGTGAAATCTTCTAGCTACAGCAATTATTGACGGAGGGTGCTATCCTACATTTTTGTACCCCTCCCTGAGCCCAGTGATACTGCAAAATTTTTTTTTTTTAATCCATCTGTTACTGAGGTGGGGGTTGGCGGCCATTTTAGCAACTGCAGTGTCCTTGGAACTGCATGTGACTTGCATGTGTGCCATCCTGCCAGGGGCATCATTCTAATCCTTTTTTGGTAGCTCAGTGAAGGAAAAATTCCTTTTTTCTGGCAGGTCAAGTCCCCTACATTACCTATTTTATAATTTAGGGGTGACAGTGCATTTCTGTAGTTGGGGGCAAAAACCTGTATTGTGGTGCTATAGAGCAGTTGTGCATACAACACACAAAAGCGTATTTTAAATTTCAGCAGTAAAATACTGCAATAGTGTATTTTGGGGAAAGAAATCCATATTGTTGTTTCACAGAGCAGTTTTGCATACACTGCACAAATACCTAATTTAAATTTCAGCTGTGAAATACTGCATTAGTGTATTTTGGGGAAAGAAACCCATATTGTTGGTTCACAGAGCAGTTTTGCATACACCGCACAAAAACCTATTTTAAATTTCACCAGTGAAATACTGCATTAGTGTCTTTTGGGGAAAGAAACCCGTATTGTTGATTCACAGAGCACTTGTGCATGCACCTCACAAATACCTACGTTTAAATTTCAGCAGTGAAATACTGCATTAGTGTATTTCGGGGAAAGAAACCTGTATTGTTGGTCCATAGAGTAGTTTTACATTCACCGCACAAATACCTATTTTAAATTTCAGCAGTGAAATGCCGCATTTGTGTATTTTGGGGAAAGAAACCCGTATTGTTGGTTCACAGAACACTTGTTCATACACCGCACAAATACCTACGTTTAAATTTCAGCAGTGAAATACTGCATTACAACTGAAAATCAGAACCATGGTGACCGACAACGGGAAGAACATGGTGTCGGCGCTGCATCAAGAAGGGCTGAGCCATGCACCCTGCATGGCCCATGTGTTCAATCTGGTTGTCAAGCATTTCCTGAACTCTTCCACCCATCTGCAAGAAATCCTAAAAATAAACAGGAAACTTTGCATGCACTTTCGCCACTCGTACACTGCAAAGCATACCCTCCGTGAGCTGCAGCGGCAAAACGGCATCCCCCAACATAGCCTGATATGTGACATTTCCACCCGTTGGAATTCAACCCTCTATATGTTGGACCGACTATACAAACAGAGAAAGGCAGTAAACAATTTCTTAATGATCCAAGCAGACAGGAGTACTTCCCTGTGTAAGGCCTCATGCACACGACCGTTTTTTTATGCTGTCCGCCAAAAGGGGTTCCGTTGTTCCGTGATCCGTGTCCGTTTTTGGTTCCGTTGTGTTTCCGTGTGTCTTCCGTGTTTTTTGACGGACCGTCAGAAAACAAGGAAGGGGGAAAAAAAGTGCAATTTTCATATCTCCACCCAGGATACTGGTATATATGCAGATCACCTGTGTTTTGTTTGGTGGCCATTTTCTGTAGTCTTTCCAGGGTACAGAGGTTCTTTTGGTTGCTTGTATTTGCTGTTTGACCATGGCGGATGACTCAGAGGAAGAGGTCGTACTGCATTGGCTTGTTTCTCGGCGACAACGCACCCCTTTGTTGGATGAGGAACCTAGTAGAAGGCGTTGATTTTGGGTCCATCCGATTGTTTCCCAACGCTACCGGAAAGGACACTTTCATACCCTCTACCAAGATCTACGCCAGCATCCAGAGAAGTTTTTTTCCTTCTGTCGGATGTCAGTGTCTACATTTGATTGTTTGCTGTCGTCTCTACGTACTGTCCTTACCTTCATGGACACCAATATGAGGCGCAGCATTTCTCCTGCGGAAAGGCTCATCGTCACGTTGAGGTAAGCAATATTTGACTTTTAGGCTTAAAACAGTACTGTGCACTGCTTCAGTTCGTACGAACATGTTCCTGGAAATGGCTGCTGGTAGATATGTGCTAGTGTTTGCTGATGTAACCTTTCTTTGGCCATAATGTTTGTTGAACATTGTAATCTCCTTGTTTATTTTTAACTTGCATCCCTGACACTTAACATGGCAAGATTAATGGTCTTTTTTTTTTTGTAAACATTTGTCAAATTTGTTTGCAGCTAACGTCATCTTCATGTAGAGTGTTCTTATCAATCTTAAGTCGCCCCTAACCTTCTGCATGTTACAGTCCTCAACCCAGTTTTTTGTACTTGTGTTAGTACTTCCTACACCCCAATTGCTGTTAGTGTTTTGTTCATACACACAAAATCCCTTATTTTTTTGGTGTGGTTTTAGTCATCAATGTACATTGTTTGTTGAAAACCATGTCTTGTATCCTACATTATATAGGCGAGTCATGTTTTTGATGTTCTCTTTTTATATTTGCTGCTTATACTGTTTTTATTGTTTCCCTTTTTTTCGACAGATTCCTTGCAACTGGGAACTCTTTTGCATCCCTGCATTTTGAGTTTCTTTTAGGAACCTCAACGATTTGTCGGATTGTGCGTCACACTTGCCATGTCATCTGGCAGCAACTCCGAGACACGGTGATGCCACAGCCCAAGGCGGACGATTGGGTTCGGATCGCTGAGGGGTTCAATAATTTGGCGCAGTTTCCCAACTGCATCGGGGCAATGGATGGCAAGCACATCCGTGTGAAGAAGCCGCCTCACTCAGGGTCCCGATTCTTCAATTATAAACAGTATTTTTCGGTAGTGCTTATGGCTGTTGCTGATAGTAACTACCGGTTTATAATGGTTGATATTGGGTCCTATGGTAGCACTGCTGATGCTCGCATCTTTAGTGCTTCTAGAATGGGTGAGCGGCTTCGTGCCAACCAGCTTGCCCTCCCCGAGTCCAGAAGACTGCCGGGATATGCAGGTCCCCCGGCTCCATTTGTCATCGTGGCGGATGAAGGGTTTGCATTGACTCCCCATGTTATGCGGCCCTTCCCAAAGCGTGGTTTGGATGTCAGGAGGCGTATTTTCAACTACCGGTAGACTCGTGCCCGTCGGTATGTTGAGTGCGCTTTCGGGATACTCTCTAGCAAGTGGAGGGTGTTTTTGTCATCCATACAGATGGATCCGGAGAATGCTACCCTGGTGATTCAAGCTTGTGTTGTTCTACACAACTTCACCAGGATTCACGAGGCTTCCTCTTCTGTTGACATGGAAGAATTTCCATCATCATCAGATTTGGGTTTGGAAAGGACCCTGCATAGACGACCTGGGACTGCAGGCATTGCAGTTCGAGAACTCTATGCAGACTACTTTTTCAGCCCAGAGGGTCCTTGCCATGGCAGAGGGACGCTATTCGGGGCAGTTTTGATATCTTCTGGACTTCGTTAGTTTTTTTTTTCAGATAGATAATCATAATTTATTGTGGTAGTTGAGTGTAGGGACTCGCAAGAGAATGAGGACCCTTGACGTGGGCTTGCGGGCTGGGGTTTTTTGGCCATCACATATATTAAAGTCAATAGCAATACCAAGGATGTTTTAATCAAAATGTTACTAGACATTAACATCGTTAGTATTTTCCGTTTATGGTCCAAAAAATCTTCTAATACCTCATGATCACATTAGCCAAAAACAGATTTTGCACATCAAAATAAAGTGTTTATTTGTAATCTATTGTGCGTGTCTATGTGTTTTGACTATGTGTTGAGCTCTAAATGTTTAGAGTCTTTAAATAATGAACCCAAGCTAATTGAATTTGCAAAAATAAACTTTACATCACAAATGTGGAGCACAAGTAAAATACACACACAATTGCATAAAGGAAAAATACAAAATAAAATCACAATTCAAAAAGGTCTTGTGTAAACGAACCCGTGCCATATGAGGTGCGTGGCCGTACTTGGCCAGGATCGGTGGCCCCAGATGCAAAACTGTGCTGGTAAGTGGGATGACCCCCAGGTTGAGTAGGGTCTTGGGAACGGTGGTATGGTGGTTGGGGGGGGAAAGATGGCCCTTGAGGTGGGTGTGGAGGCTGGGGGTAGCTGCCTCCATGCTGCTGAGTCGGAATATTTAAGATATGTCGCCTCAATTCGTTAATTTGGGAGTGTATGTCTCCCTGGTAAGGGGAGGCATACATCTTGATAACCAGGGCCAGAGAAGCCAAGCACTCATGGTGTCGGTCACAACTGAGCTGCTTCAATAAAGGAGCAAGGCCCCTCAACATTGACTCCTCCATGCCATCACTCCTCCTCTGGGCAAGGAATTCGATTACTCGTGCATCAATCATCTCACGAGTCGCTTGCCCAGAGGAAGAGTGAGGGACATTGCGGCGGCGCCTGGGCTGCGGCTGCTGGACTCTTTCTGGAGTCGACAATGATAGGGTGGGCTGGTCAAGTGATGGCTCGACAGGGTCCTCCGCCGGCGTTGGGCCAGGACTAGTTGCCGGTGAAACTAATGCCGGAGTATCACTTTCGCCCGTCGCAGAGTCCTCCGGGTCATCCAGACTGTCCACCGTACTGTATTTGATAAAAACATGAAACCCAAAATTACATCATTGGACTACTTCATTGCCAAAGTACATAATGTTCACAAAGTAAATACAGCTGTGTGTTTCCTAGAGATACTTTGAGCCTGGATACATCACATATTTATACATAAATTTGAAAGATCACCATCACTGTGAAGCTTTCAAACTATAAAAACCCATACTCATTGTGTGGTCATATTGGGATCTTTGGTCGAAACGCCAAATGTGAAACTAGCTGCAAAACATTGTTTGGCGTTGTGAGCTGACCAGCACAAAACGAGGTTTAGCCATTCAAGGACCCAAAACAGTGCTGATATTCTGGATTACACTATCTGGCCTGCTTCTACCATCAAATCATCCTTATGTAATGACAACCCAAAAAAACATTAGTTCCCCCATAAAAACATGGACCAGGCACCACAAGGCCACGGTGGGAGTAGTTGTTTAAAATCAGCTGGAAGGACGTATTTTGAGCATCATTCTTCTCTATTATATTTAGATAATGTAATTTTCAATTTCAAGTTAAACTTCAAGTAATCAATGTGGTGTTTGCTAAGCCAAGATTTAAACGATGTAAATGACAATAACAGTACAGAAGAGGCACCAAATTCGAAAACCGCCAAAGGCGAGTTAGCAGGTATGGTTTGCCAAATCTGGAAAAAACTTTAAGTACGCAAATGGCTACACTAATCAGGGCCAAAAAAAAAGGCAGCCGGGTTTGGCCAACCTTTTAATATTACGGACCGATCCATAGGAGAGGTCCCCCAGATCATATTGGTGGGGGAACAACAGTCGGAAACCACGATGATAAACTGTATGAGGAGACAAGACATGCATTGCGCAAGTGCCATTTCCCTTCTCTATTCCTGCTCTGATTGCAGACATCTAGGTAACTTGACCTTGACAATAGTGCCACACAGGAACTAAATAGAGAGGGGAGGCGCCATGTGCGCTCTGCGCGTGTCGTCTCATCATATAGCTCATCAGCGGTGGTGCCTGGTGTGACTCCCCCACAAAAATGATGGAGATCACCTACACAAAGGATAGGTCATTTATAGTACAACACAACACAACCCCATACATTCTTTACCACTATTGCTTACCAAGATTAGGAACTAAGACTAACCAGCTTTTATTGATGAAAATAAACACAAATACTTACGGCCTCAAATCCATCACCGGTCTCAAAAACTGCAACTGGGCAGTGTACAAATAGGGGCGTTTTTTGGAAGATCCTTCCCCACTCCGGCCTTTTTGGGAAATATCCCGGCGGAACTGATCCCGGCAGCTGTTCCACCGCGTTTTGGTCTGTTTCACTGTAAAGGAATGACATATACAAATGACTTTAATTTTTAGTTGGACAAACGGATTATATAACATAGGGACAAATATCCCCAAGAAATTGTAAAACATGATCAAGCAGCCAAATCTCATAAATGTCGGCATTGGACAGATTATACAGTACATGGTACAGTACTGCAGGTGTGTGGATAGTAATGTAGAAGTTCAGGAAGGAGGAGATTAGTCGTGCAAGGCATTTGCAACCACAACAGGGATACATGTGTCACCAAATAAAAAGTGCACATACTGGTTAGTAGACATGACTACTGTATGCTGGAGCAAAGGGAGGGACAGGCATTTAAAGTTACAAATGATGGGGTATGGGATTTAGTGCACGACTCATTTAAAAAACATGAGCATGCCTTATGCCAAAGGATGTGGGCCCACAAAATCTAGTGTATTGTGACCTCAAGGAATTTATAGCGACATCATTTAGGGATAGACAGGGCAAGGACAGTACAACGACATTGCTTACACTTACCTAATTCTGCCCGGCCTCGGCCATCTGCTTTGGCCCATTCGGACCGCCTCATGCTACAGGCCACTTGTTCCCAGGCCGCATCCTTTCGAACACGGTCCTGATAGCTCTTGGACCGGCTGTCCCACAGTTCTGGCCTCTCCTGCACCAAATTAATAAGCTTTTCCACATTCCATCTAGGCATTTTCACCAAAAAACACAAGGCACAGACTGCCACACCACACTACTGATTTTCACCACAGGTGGCTAGCAATTAGCATAACCTGTGACCTTAAACTTCCTGTCTATAATTTTTTTTCTAATTTTATTGGCACAAGTTCTGGCAGACAGTTTTGCCATAACAAAAGATAGAAATAAAACGGACACGGACGCGGATGCGGATGACAATCGGATGTGCCTCCGCTTTTTTTCACGGTCCCATTGACTTGAATGGGTCCGTGAACCGTTTTTCGCGGACAAGAATAGGACAGGTTATATTTTTTGGACGGAAAGCAATCACGGAACACGGACGCGGAGAAATAACGGTGCTTTTTCCGATTTTTCCGCGGACCCATTGAAATCTAATGGGTCCGCTGAAAATCACGAAAAACCGAGCAACGGACGCGGAAAGAAACAACGGTCGTGTGCATGAGGCCTAACTTCGATGTCAGCTAAAGGCATCTCATGCGTTACACCTGCCGTTTGCTTAGGCACTTTCAGAAGGCCACGTTATTTGTCAGTCGCCAGGACTATGGTATGAACAATGTCATTCCACTGCCACATGTCCTGGAACAGATGCTGGCAAATCTGGCTGGTCAGGGGACTGTAAGCGTGGCGCCTAGATCTCATGGCCACATGATCCCTGTGGGGGCTGAACTAGAGGAGGAGGAGGAGAAGGACATTGGAGCACAAGCAATATGTAGGGAAATGGGTGGTTTTTCTGCACAGGTGACAAGAGAGGAGGAGCAGCCAGTGAAGCTACAGAGTGATGAGGAAGAGGAGGCAGAGGACTGAGACACACTGTGGCAGTATGTAGTGGAAATGGTGACAGGGAATCACTCCAGTCACTTGCATAAATGGCCCGATGCATGCTCACTTGCTTGCCTAGTGACAGCTGAATTGTCACCATTCGGCAGAGGGATGAATTCTGGCTCTCCACCTTGTTAGACCATCGCTACCAGTCCAAAATGGGGGCCCTTTTTAAACCCGCTGAGAGGGAGGACAATCCTATGTAGTCAGTTGCCCGCTGCCTATCTGGCCATCATCCATCCTCTCGCAGGTCTGACCTGGGGGCCCTCTGTGCTTATGTTCGACTGCCATGGCTGCTGGAGAGGGGTGCGGTGGCAGGAGCAGTACCAGCTCCATCAGCAGCAGCCTGAGTCTCGAGTTACTGATGAGCAGCTTTATTCAACTGCAGAGTGAATAAAATACTCACCAGCAACTACACATAGAGCAGGACCTGAACCAGCAGGTGGTGGCATACTTGGAGAGAACCCTGCCATCCCACATTGAAGATCTGCTAGACTATTGGACAGGCAAACTGGATTTGTGGGCACAACTGGCAGAGTTTGCCCTGGAAAAGCTGCCCTGCCCGGCCAGTAATGTGGCATCAGAGCCAGTGTTTATTGTGGCGGGTACCATAGTTACCCCAAAAAGAACTCGCCTGTCCACTAAAAATGTGGAGAGACAGATCTTTGTCAAGATGAATCAGGTGTTGATCAACCAGGATTTCCACCCATCAATGCCTGATTCATCAGACTAGATCATCCATGGTGTCACACCAACACTTTGACAAAAGATACCAGTTTCTTCTGGCTACCTGCCTCAGCTACTATTCTGATCCTGCCACCCACCTGATGCCACACATCTGATGCCAAGTTCTCCTTCTTTCACCCACCATCTTCAGGTGGTACTGGTATTGCCACTCATCTCCCCGCTCTACCACCGGGTCACTCTGTGGTCTCCTGATTTTTCACATGCTGCTCCCACCTCCACACTATGTCACCTTTCCACTCTGTGGTCTTTTGATGCTGTTGCCACCTCCACACTATGTCATTGTGCAACTCTGTTGCCTCCTGATGCTGCTGCCACCTCCACACTGTCATTGTGCCACTCTGTGGTCTCCTGAGGCTGCTGCAACCTGAACACTATGTCACTTTGCCACTCTGTGCTCTTCTGATGCTGCTGCCACCTCCACACTATGTCACCTTGCTACTCTGTTGTCTCCTCATGCTGCTGCCACCTTCACAATATGTCGCTTTGCCACTCTTTGGTCTCCTCATGCTGCATCCACCTCCACACTATGTCACCTTTCCACTTTGTGGATTCCCAATGCTGCTTCCACCTCCACACTATGTCACCTTGCCACTCTGTGGTCTCCTAATGCTGCTGCAAGCTCCACAATATGTCATTGTGCCACTCTGTGGCCATTTGTTGCTGCCACCACCTCCACACTGTCATTCTGGCACTCTGCGGTCTCCTGTTGATGCTGCCGCCTCTACACTATGTCACTTTGCCACTCTTTGCTCTTCTGATGCTGCTGCCACCTTCACACTATGTCACCTTGGCACTCTGTGGCCTCTTGATGCTGCCGCCACCACCACACTGTCATTGTGCCACTCTGTGGCCTCCTCCTGATGCTGCTGCCACCTCCAGACTCTGACATTGGGTCACTGCGCCGTCTCCTCATGCTGCTTCCACCTAACAACTATGTCATAGGGCCACTCTATGGACTCCTCATGCTGTTCCCACCCTCCCCATTTCTTGACTGGGCCACTATTTTGTATTTCTGCCTTGTTGACATCATCATTTATTTGACCCTTCTTCTGATCTGTCAAAAGGAAAGAAAAATGAGACGCACAATGGAACCTGTCTGTGTAGCAGCTGTACGGCCTGTATGGTCCCATCAGATTTGGCTTGTGATTTGGTATTCAAAAGCAGGAGTGGGTACAAAACACAGAAGACATGCAAATATTCCATTCACATGTCATCTCTGTTTTGTATCCACTCCTTTTTCTTTTGGCATTAGCAATACTGATGGATTACTGATCAAATGCTGTCTGGGTGAAGGCGGATGCTCAACAGACAGGATCCGTTTTTTGGGGGTAATTGTTCTGATGGATCAAAGGAAGGGCAAAATAATCCGTGACATCAACACAAACTTACTGCTGACACTCTCTCCACTCTATCGGGGGGCTCTACTTGTATAAGCGTTTAATAGAACAGGTTTTGTAGACATCTTCTTGGCGCTAACATTGACCTTTAAGGCTGAGTTCATACTTAAGTTATTTGGTCAGTTTTGACCCCGGGACTGCCCAAATATAGGGAAGTGTGCAGTCATTCTAATAGTGACGCCTGTCATCTGCATGTCATACTGAATCACAGTATTATTTCACTACCACAGCAGACTCCCTATGCACGTTACTGCAAGGCACAGTGTTCTCCACCACTATAAAGGCTCTCTGCAGACAGGAAATAGCAGTTTTTTAACGCTATTCTCCGCTAATTAATTTGGATGGAACCAAATTTTTTCAAATCATTTGGCGATCTGGCCGAATGGAATTTCTTAAAGATTCTTTCATCTCTAATAGTAATGCCTGAAGAGGACTATGACATAGTTGTAATAACTGAGCCATGACTGGATGATAGTTATGCCTGAGCAGTTAACATACAGGGTTACAGTCTGTTTAGAAAGGATCATAAGAGGGGGAGTCACTGTGGGTAGAAATACATGGAGGCCAAAACAATAATAAAATACTGCTAGGGGTTTGTTATGAGGCACCTTATATACAGTTCACAGAAAATCTACTACTAAGGGTAATAGATGAGGCGGTAAAGCATGAGGTCATTATTATGGAGCACTTCAACAACCCAGATATAGACTGGAAGACTAAAACCTGTGAATCTCATAAAGGAAGCATGTTCTTGGCAATAACCAAAGACAATTACCTTTCCCAACTAAGCTGACTTTCACACTAGCGTTGGTGCGGATCCGTCTGTTTATTTGTACAGACGGATCCGCACCTCTAATGCAAACGTTTGTATCCGTTCAGAACGGATCCGTTTGCATTAGCTTTAAAGAAAAATGACAAAGTCCAAAACGGATCCGTTTTGACTTACATTGAAAGTCAATGGGGAACGGATCCATTTTCAAATGCACCATATTGTGTCACTGACAACGGATCCGTCCCCATTGACTTACATTGTAAAAAAAAACGGATCCGTTAGGCTCCGCCTCTTCAGACGGACACCAAAATGCTGCATGCTGCGTTTTGGTGTCCGCCTCCAAAACGGAATAGAGGCGGAACGGAGCCTAACTGATGCATTCTGAACGGATCCTTATCCATTCAGAATGCATTGGGGCTTAACTGATCCGTTTTGGACCGTTTGTGAGAGCCCTGAAACGGATCTCACAAACGGAATCCAAAACGCTAGTGTGAAAGTACCCTAATTCATGACCTGACTAGAGTGACAGCTATACTGGACTTAATACTAACCAATAGACCTGACAGAGCAACTGATGTGTAGGTTGGAGGACACTTAGGAAATAGTGACCATAAAAAATAGCCTTCCAATTATAATTCAAAAGAGCATTTCTTCATTGAGGCACAAACACAACACTAAACTTCCAAAAAGCACAATTTGACCAGCTTAGAGAGGCCACTAGACTCACTAACTGGGTTAATGCTATCAGGAATAAAAATGCAGCTACAAAATGGGATATTTTTAAAGGCATCTTAAACTCTAATTGTGAGAGGTACATACCGTATGGGAATAAAAGGGTGAGGAACAAGAAAAAAAACTGTGTGGATAAATAAAAATGTAAATGGAGCAATGAATGACAAAAAATACATTTAAAGTGATAAAACAGGAAGGTAGTGAGGAAGTATTGAAAAACTATAAGAAAAAAAATAAAAATAAATAAAAGCAGCCAAGCTGCAGACAGAGATATTCATAGCCAAAGAAAATAAAACTAACCCTAAAATGTTCTGCAATTATGTGTTGGCCCCTTAATGATGGGATGATGGCTACTTGATGTACTTTAGCAACTGTACGACTACGTAGTTACTCTTGCCCTAACACAGCATGGCAACGCTTGACTTGAAAAATGTGATAAGAAAGAGGGGGAATAGAAGCACTGCTATCTCCTGCTGCTGTTGGGCATGGAAGCATGTACAAGGAGAAGAAAGTGGGGGAGTCGGATAAGTGGGTAGTGTGGGAGCCAGGTTGACACAAATGTGTGTGTGTGGAGGGGGGGGGTGTCAAAAGGACCTGGTCTTGTTGGTAGGGTGCTGCCTTGCTGCTGCCGCTACCAAAAAAAATTTGACCCAGTGGACTGTGAAAGACATGTACTGTCCCTGCCTATGAGAGATTCTCCTGGTGTATGCCGTTGTGTGCAACATGCAGCACAGCAACAATTGGTGGCCCAAATTCTCCGCCATGTGAGAATACAAGGCAGGGATGGCTTTTTGGGAGAAATAATGCCAGTTAGTTATCTTCCAGCAAGGTGGAAAGCATGCCATCAGCTCTTTGAAGGCAGTGGATTCTACTAAATGGTACAGCATTGACTGTATCACCAGCAACTTGGCTAGTTGGGAATTTACCTTGTACCAGTCAGCAGATTGCTGGGTGTTTAACCTCTTAAGGACCGGGCTCATTTTCATCTTAAGGACCAGGCCATTTTAAGCAAATCTAACATGTATCACTTTATGTGGTAAATAACTTTAAAACGCTTTTACTTATCCAGGCCATTTTGATATTGTTTTCCTCCCACATATTTTTCTTCATGACATTGGTAAAATAAAGTCAAATAAATTCATTTTTATTTATAAAAAATACCAAATTTGCAAAAAATTTGGAAAAATTAGCAAATTTGCAAATTTCTCTACTTTTATAATAGATAGTAATAACTCCAAAACTAGTTATGACTTTACATTCCCCATATGTCTACTTCATGTTTGGATTATTTTGCGAATGCCATTTAATTTTTTGGGGACCTTAGAATGCTTAGAAGTTTAGAAGCAAATCTTAAAATTTTTCAGAAAATTTCCCAAACCCACTTTTTAAGGACCAGTGCAAGTCTGAAATCACTTTGTAAAGGCTTACATAATAGAAACTACCCATAAATGGCCCAATTTTAGAAACTACACCCTTCAAGGTATTCAAAACAGATTTTTACAAACTTTGTTTACCCTTTAGGTGTTCCACAAGAGTTATTGGAAAATGGAGATTAAATTTCAGAATTTAAATTTTTGGGCAAATTTTCTATTCCCTTACATTCTACTAGCAGCACAGATGGGGGTTAACCACCCCCCGTGGACTGGCAGGACCGGCGGAATGTTTAAAGAGCCCAAGACTAATAACTCAATTTAACAATTAAGTATCTCCTTAAAAGGAGGAAGTCAACTCCCAGCCCACTGTGTTTTTTTCTGTCCTCCTGGACAGGTGGACTAGGCGGTTTGTTCCCCCCTTTCTTATGGAAAGTGCGGGGAGCCTTCTTTTCGTTTGGGTAACGGCGTTGCCTTTTTTCCTAGGTACCTTGTCAGTTTGGCCGGCAGCAAATAAGCGCAGTTGCGCCTGGCTGGGGTATTTTGGTGGCGTCCTTGGTCCAGGATTCCCGGTCCCTGTGCGCCGCCATTGTCCGGAGGTGACGCGGGGACTCTCCTTTTGCATCACCTCCGGGTAATCCGGCCATGATTTTTTCACGGGCACAATTTTTTTCATAGATGCGATTTTTTTTATGCATCTTCCTGTGGAGGATTTACTGGGGGAAGGGTGGATTGGCTATCCCTCCCCTTCCCCTATTTTGGGAGGCTGTGTGCTCCAGTTCAGTCTCTGGATACATATGCTTTTTCAGCTAGATCCCAGAGTCCTAAAATTGGTGTTGTTCCTCTTGTGGTGTTTTTTTCCTCAGCTGCCTCCGGTCTGTTTTTCTACCTTTCCTGTGTAGATAGGTGGTTTACAAATGTTTTATTTGTCCCTTTTTTCCCGCAGTGATGTCTTCTCCACGGGATTCGGAAGGCAGGAAAGTGGATTCCAAGAGGAAGCATCTATCCTGCTACCATTTCAGCAGTCAACGTTATTGTAAGCTGATCATACCTGCACTCGTGAGATCGCAGAAGCTAAACAGCTTAAGGCTGGGCTAAGACCAGCTTTGGAGACCGTTTGGGAGTCCCTGGGTCTGTTGACTTAACCTACACCAGGTGTTACAGCTGCCGTTAGAGGTTTCTGACCTCTAGTGAACCTTTGTTGCAGGATATGTATCAATGGCTCTGATAAAGGAGTCATAGGCCTGCTGGATGGAAAAGCTTCCTATTCGTGCCCAGGCCCCTATGGAGACCTCTGTCCCGGTAGAGAGAGAGTTTCTTGGTCTCCTTAGTTTCTTCCTCCTCGGATCAGGAGGAGCTGACGTTGTGTTTTCTCCCCTGGAAAGACACAGAAGTTGCTCAAGTCCATCAGGTCGGGGGACCATGATGTTGACTGTGGGGAGCCTCCCGTTCCCGCTACTCGGGCACCTTGTGTCTTCAAAGCGGATGAGACCCTCCTCTCTGTCATGATATAGAGTGGAAAAAAACTGGAAAAGGTCCGGTTTTAACAAAGAAGTTTAAATCCATGTTTCCGATGGCTTAACCCTTGGTGGATTCATGGGGATCCATTCCCAAGGTGGACATGGCTATTGCCAAGTTGTCCAAGCGCACTCTGGTTCCTGAAGACGATGGGTCTAGCTGCAGGACCCCCTTGCAGAGTGCACACTAAGACGGGGTGTTACGGCAGCTGCGGCTTCCGCTTCCACAGCCATAGCGGCTTTTGAAGTCTCTACGTTCCTCCGATCTCGCCTGGATCAAATTCAAGTTGATGTGAACCAGAGGTTTTTTCCAGGACGACATACTGGCTGCTTCCAAGACCATCAACCTGGCTACGGACTTCTTGTGCGATACCGCACAGCTCCAGTTGAAGCTAGCGAGGGAGCTTTCCCGCTAGCAAAGCAAGTCCTGGGAACTAGGCCAAACCATCTCCTGACTACGGGCCTCTTCGAGGCTCTTGGTTAATTCCCGCCGTCCTGCCAATAAGCTTCCCCATTCCTAAGCTTCATGTACCCGTCGGGAGTCGTCTCTCCCACTTCTGAGAAGAATGGATCCGAGAGATCTTGAATCCCTGGGTCCTGAATATCATTTCCGACGGTTAACCTCACGGTCAACCTCAACTCTATTCCTCTGGACAGGTTTGTCAAGATCAACTTTCTACAAGCTGCCAAGGAGGCGATCCTAGAGGCCTACATTCAGGACTACATTTGCAAAGGGGCTCTGGAGGAGGTTCCGGGAGGAGAACGGGGCCTAGGGATCTATTCACTAGTTTTTCTGGTTCCCAAGGCTTCAGGAGATCTCCGGATGATTATCGATCTGAGATATTTCAATCGATTAATAAGGAAGGTGAAGTTTCGTGTAGAAACCATCAGGTCAGTAGTTCACGTCGTCAATCCTGGAGACGCGATGGCAACCCTGGACCTCAAGAATGCATATCTGCACATCCCGATCCATCCTGGTTCCAGGAAGTATATCAGGATCACTGTCCAGGTGTCCGGTGTCGTCAGGCATCTTCTGTTTGTTGCCCTTCCCTTTGGCATTTCTTCTGCCCCTCACACTTTTACCAAGGTGGTGGTTCTGTGGTAGCGGCTTTGAGGCTTCAAGGACTGACCATCATTCCTTATCTGGACGACTGGCTTTGAAAGCCTCTGCTCTAGCGGTCCTAACCCAACTTCTTCATGTAACAATCTCCTTTCTGTTCCACCTAGGTTGGATCATCAGCTAGTAGAAGTCGAACGTGAGCCCGTCGACTTCAGTAAGATATCTAGGCTTCATAATCGACTCAACTGGGATGTCGCTCCAGTTGACTCCAGAAAGAAGATTCCGGGTTCAGAACACGGCAAGTTCCTTTCCCCGGTGAGTTCCAATCCGGACTCTCATGAAGATGTTGGGGCTCATGTCAGCGTCTGCGGAAGCAGTCCCTTGGGCTCTATGGCACCTCCGCCCTCTACAGTCGGAGGTCCTCTCCTAATGGAATGGCAGCCCTGCTGGGCTAAACTCCCTGTGCTCCCTGACTTGGCAAACTCGGTATTCCCTCAGATGGTGGTGCCATCTTTTAGATGGGAAGTCTATGACCCAGTCATTCTGGGTCATATTGACTACGGATGCGTCCTAAGTAGGCTGGGACGCTCACCTAGACGACTCTCCAGTTCACGGGACCTGGTTTCCTCAGGAGTGGCTTCTTTCATCCAATCTCCGCGATATTCAAGCTATCCGGCTAGCCCTCCTTCACTTAGCCCCTCAGATCCGGGGCAAAGCGGTGAAAGTCCAGTCAGACAATTTCACTGCGGTACTTTACATCAACCAGCAGGGAGGCACGAGATCACTTCCCCTCCTGTCAGAGATCGGGGTGATTCTGGATTAGGCAGAGTTGTACCTTCCCACTTATCTGCGATCCACATCCAAGGCTCCCTCAATATGATAGCGGCTGAGCCACGGTCTTCCGTCGGTGGAGTGGTCCGGAGAATCAAGCAGATAGTCCTCAAGTGGGTATGCCAGAGGTGGATCTCATGGCAACAAGGTTCAATGCCAAGGTGGAGAGGTTCTGCTCCCTCTACAGGGAGGACAACCCCCTGGCGTTAGACGCTCTGTCAATATCCTGGAGGTTCAGGCTGGCTTACATCTTCCCTCCCTTTTCCATGATACCGGGGGTATTGATGAAAATGCGTCAGGATCAGGCCTCGGTGATAGCCATCATACTGTTTTGGCCGAAGAGATCCTGGTTTACCTAGCTCACCCAGTTGAGTCGAGGACAATATTGGAGGCTCCCCCCACAGCAGACCCTGGTGTCGTGGGACACTCACCTCTGCTCAGATCTGCACAGATTCAACCTGACAGCCTGGAGGTTAATCAGTCCCTTCCCAGAATAGAAGGGCTTTCAGAGTCGGTCCTGAGAACGCTGTCTCATTCTAGAGCGGACTCTACCAAGAGAGCCTACTCTTGTATTATGAGGATATTCTCATCCTGTTGTACCTCAACTGAGGTGGCGTCTGCAGATCCGCCCCTCTCCACTATCCTTCAGTTCCTGCAAGACGGCCTTCATAGAGGCCTTGCCCTTCTACTCTTAAGGTTCAACTTTCAGCCATCTCAGCTTGCCTTAACAGGCTTTTTTCTCAGGACCCGCTGATCAAACGGTTCCTTAAAGGAGCTGAAAGATTAAAGCCTACAGTACTGAGACCCCTTTTTTTCAATGGGTTTTTCAGTAGTTCTCAGGGGTTAGCATCTCCCCCCTTTGAACCGTTAGAGGAGGTGGACATCAAGTTCGTCACTTGGAAGTTTGTGTTTCTCCTTGCAGTGACTTTGGCCAAGAGGGTCTCTGAGCTTCAAGCTCTCTCAGCACATGAGCCCTATACCATTTTCTTACATGACCGGGACCTTCTTAGATTCCTCCCGTATTGTAGGCCTAAAGTTCCTTCCTTCCAGAACATCAACCAGGTGATGTTCCTCCCGGTTCTGTCGACATCTACCACCTCCTCCAAGGAACCTGCTAGACATCCTCTGGACGTCTCGAGATGTCTCCGGATCTATGTGGATAGATCAAGGAGTTCAGGAAAGATGAGAATCTGCTAATCCTGTTGCCGGTAAGTTTAAAGGCTATAAGGCTTCCAAACCTTCCATCAGTCGGTGGATTGAGGAGGCTATTAAGGAATCCTTTGTTTCCACAATCTAGACCCTCCGGGATTCGTGAAGGCCCACTCTACTAGAGTTGTGGCTACTTCTTTTGCCGAGAGGAGTCTTCTGCCTCTCAACATGATTTGCAAAGCTGCCTCCTGGAGCTCTGAATCGACATTCATCTCCCATTATAGACTAGATGCCAGTCTAGCTGACTTTTCGGCCTTTGGGCAGACTTTTCTTAGTTCTGCCAGGCAGGAAGGCCCTCCCTAGGGGTTTCTTCCTGCTATCTCCCCATCTGTGCTGCTGGTAGGACGTAAGGGAATCGTTAATTTCAAACAATAATTTGTTTTCCCTTAGTCCTAACAGCAGCACACAAATTTCCCACCCTAGTAAGTCTAGTTTTTTTCTTACTATAAACAGTGGGCTGGGGGTTGACTTCCTTCTTTTAAGGAGATACTTAATTGTTAAATTGAGTTATTAGTCTTGGGCTCATTAAACATTCCGCCGGTCCTGCCAGTCCACGGGGGGTGGTTAACCCCCATCTGTGCTGCTGTTAGGACTAAGGGAAAACAAATTATCGTTAGAAATGAACGATTTTTATCCATTTTTTTCCAGTAACAAAGCAAGGGTTAACAGCAAAACAAAACTCAATATTGCCTTGATTCTGTAGTTTACAGAAACACCCTATATGTGGTGGTAAACTGCTGTACGGGCACACAGCAGGGTGCTGAAGGAAAGGATCGTCATGTGGTTTTTGGAAGGCAAATTTCTGTGGATAATTTTAAGCTGCCATGTCACATTTGAAGCCCCCCTAATGCAGCCCTTGAGTACAAACGCCAAATAAGTGACCCCATTTTGGAAACTACGTGATAAGGTGGCAGTTTTTAGGGTACATATGATTTTTGGTTGCTCTATATTACACTTTTTGGGAGGCAAGGCAACCAAAAATAGCTGTTTTGGCAACATTTTTATTTTTTGTTATTTACAGTGTTCATCTGGCAGGTTAGATCATGTGATATTTTTATAGAGCAGGTTTTTACGGACGCAACAGTTTTCAGTTTTTCAGTTTCAGTTTTACATAATAAAGCATTTAAAAAAAAAAAAAGGATTTTTTGGTTTTTCCTTATTCTGAAAGCCATAATTTTTATATTTTTTGGGTGACTTATGTAGGGGATCATTTTTTTTCGGCATGAGAGGACTGTTTGATTGGTACTATTTTAGGGTGCATATGACTTTTTGATCGCTTGGTATTACACTTTTTGTGATGTAAGGTGAAAAAAAATTGCTTTTTTGGCACAGTTTTTATTCTTTATGGTGTTCACCTGAGGTTATTTTATGTGATATTTTTATAGAGCAGGTTCTTTCGGACATTGCGATAACTAATATGTGTACTTTTTTAAATTTATTTTACTTTAACACAATAAAAGCATTTTAGAGGGAAAAAATTTTATTTGTGTCTACATAGCCTGAGAGCCATATATTTTTTTTATTTTTGGGCGATTGTCTCATGTAGGGGCTCATTTTTTGCGGGATGAGGTGACGTTTTGATTGTGTAGATTACATCACGGATCAGCCTCCTATTCCGGGTCATTGGGTCAACGGAGACCCGAACCACCTGGAAACGGAAATGATCTCAGCAGGCACTCTGTTCTGATCACCGCCTGCCGTACATGTATGCCCTGTGTCCTTAAGGACTCGGAAATCAGAGCGTACCTATATGCCCTATGTCGTTAAGAGGTTAAAGTTGTTTTCTGCCCACACCTTCCGATATCGATGGCTGATGATGGAGTGGTGGAGTGGGAGTGGGAGAGGCAGAGAGTGAGGACAGTGATGTGAAAAATACCATACTGCCCCTGGATGCGAGCTGGCTGCTGCAAGAGAGACTGGGAGAAGGAGGAAACTGTTGTTATAGTAGCTGGTTGAAACCTCTGTTTGCCCACAGGATGGGGTGATGCTGCTTCATGTGCTTCAATAGAGCTGTGGCTGATGTTTTTATTTGAGTGCCCATGGCTTATTTTCCTCTTGTAGAGTTTGCAAAGGGCAAACTTTCTGTCTTCTGGCAGCATCGCAACCAATTGCCAGATGAGAAATGGAGTCAGCTGAACTTGGCTTAGCTCTGGCACATTAATGCACCCAGAGTGTCAGTGATATCACCATATCCTGAAACAGATATGGCCTGGCAGTTCCTTGGGTGCTATGTCGCCTCTGCTCTTTATTGCTGCCACTGCTACCACCCTCCTCTGATGTTACCTCCTCATTATCCTAATCAGGCTCCCAGGTCCTGTCCAACATGCAATCATGGAACTTTTATCAGGCTGTGATATATCATGGTGGGCTCTTTGATCCCCTCCCCATTCCCTGCTCTGTATTTTCCCCAACTGACTCTCGCTGCCCCCACCACCAATACCGTGGCTATTGGTGTCACTATTAACTTCACCAACACAGCTATGAATAGGGTCCCTCACTTCCTCCTGAACCTCCTCCTCAGGGCAGTCCAAACGCTCACTGCTCTTGCACAAGTTGTCAACAGGGAGACTCTCTTGACTATCTACTGTTTGACATGGTGGGGTTTTGTTTTCATTTCTTAGAAAAAATGTAGAAATCTCATTGGAAAGGGGCAGTGAAGACAAAGGACTCCACTGAAAGCCTTCTCTGGTGCTGCACAGAGGAGGAGCATGAGGTATTCTGTGACCCCTGGCTCCAATGCACAGTGTCAGATTCAGAAGTCACCTACACATCCTCCTGCTGTGACTGAGAGGAGGAGTGAGACATCCAATCCACAATCTCATCCTCTTTCTCCCCAATGATAATGTTGCATCTTTCGGTTTAGTATTTCACTTGTTTTTATAACATTACCCTCTATATTGTAACGCACATGTATATTACTATTTTCACAAACAAAAAATATAATAATAATTTGAACTCTCTCCCAGATTTCAGATGAATATTTCAGATGTTTTTAATGAGATTTAAAATAATATCTAGTCTCTGTATGTAAAACACGTTTTGTACAGTTATATTGAGCTTATTCCTCCCACGTCAAAACTTGAGAAAAAAAGCTGTATTTCTGTTCAAATGGGAAAAAAAGAAATGTTCTTGCAGATAGGTGTTTTTCAGGTTCTGCACCACCTAAAGCTGTGTTATTTGGCAGTATCTTCAGTTAGAAGACACTGCCAGGCACAACCAGCCTCAGCTTCTCACTTCTCTCTCCCTGGCTGAAAGCTTGCCCTGCCTTTCCCTAGTCTATACAATTCTTCTTCTTTCTAGCCTTTCCCTTCATTATCCTTCACACTAGAATAGAAGTTTGATTGTGACTGTCCACTGTCTGTCATATACTGCATAGACCCATCGACCCTCATTTAAAGCCCAACAAGGAATGATGCTCTAGTTCAGGGATGGCCAACCTGCGGCTCTCCAGCTGATGCAAAACTACAACTCCCAGCATTCCCAGTCTACCTACAGCTATTAGCCTACAGCTATTAGCCTACAGCAGGGCATGGTGGGAGTTGTAGTTTTACAACAGCTGGAGAGCCGCAGGTTGGCCAGCCCTGCTCTAGTGGTTCTGCAAGGGCACCTCCCTTCCTGCTACAGCACTAATTGGCTCATCCAGGCTGTCTTCGGCTTGTGAGCAAATCAGGATAAGCCTTCCCCCCTCTTCCTCTCCGGGTCATATGAACATCTTTCTTCTTCCTTCCTCATGCTTTTTTTCTGCTGACATGTGTGCTGAGTGCTGTTTTACTGGATTCGTCCAAAGCAAACCTTAAAAGCTTCTAAACGCTCCTTTGTTCCAAACTGATTCGCTTATCTTAAAGCAAGAAGGTTAGCACCTCTCCTACGATGGCAGAGAGAACCTAGTCCCAAAACAATCAATAGTAGCCTTATTATAATCAAGCGACTCTCAGTGGTGCCATGTTTCCTCGTATATCAGTATTCAAATACCAGGTACTAAATTTCAAATGAGTAACTAATGCTACAAAATCATTTTTGGTATAAGATGCTAACATGAATTTCCTCTATTTAGGGAAGAAGAATGCTGTCCTAGTATCTTTATGTATCTTTAGTATCTACCAATGGAGTTTTGGGTCTTATCCATTGTTGTAAAATACATTGTTTAGCTATAAGAGAGTTGCCACTTCCATAAGGGGAAAAAGAATCAGACTCTAGGGGTTTGCAAAATAAAATTAACTGAGGAGTCATGATGGAATGGAAGCATGATGTTCCAAACATGTTTCATGTACTATGATTCATTTTTAAAAGAAGCTGACAATAAGCCATTGCTAGATACAATTAAAAAGATAAGGTGTAGATTGAGAAAACTTGCGGCTGTCTACTAAAGCGGTGTTTCTCAGCTCCAGTCCTCAGGGCCCCCCTGCCAGTCAGGATTTGAGAACATCACGCAGAATACCTGTGGTAAGTACTGATGCATTGATACTAATTACATCACCTGCTCAATAGTAAGAAAACCCTGAAAACATAACCAGTGGGTTGGCCTTGTGGACTTGAGTTGAGGAATACCGTACTAAAGGATCTGGAGCTGCTGGGTGAGGCATAATGTTGAAGGCATATATCGCTTGATGAATAAATCTAAAGTTAAATTCCTGGCATTGCTCACTAATGACTGCCTTTCTAACTGTTATAAGACCTTTAGTGATCTTATTCAGCATAGCAAGATCATGCTGAATCGAGCTCCATGATTTAAATACCGTCTGTGATGTCACCTCCATCAAGTGAGTCATAAGTCCTCTATATAACACAGACACAGATTGTTTAACCGGGCCACATTTTATAAAGTCATCAAAAGGATTAATTAGGATTTCCTGGATCTGATCTTTCAAACACCTAGCACAAATGCTTTAATTTGAGCATAGGGTAAATTGCCGTTAAGTGAGAACTGGTATTTCAGATGTAGCTCATTCAATGAGAACCAATGATGTTGCTCTATTTGCTATAAATCTTGAAGGCTAGCAATGCCCCTTCATTTCCAGCTAGAAAACAATTTATAAGAGGTGCTCTGGGGAAAACCTGGATCATTCCTTAGGGGTAGGTATTAAAATAATCTAAATGATCATTTAAACTGATGATGGACATCCTTCCATACAGCAACTGTGTCCTTCAGAACCAGACAATTCTTAATCCTGTTTTTTTGTGCTCCATATAAATTTGTGGATATTTAACAAAACCTTTAAAACAAGTGTGTAAGTGTCACGTTCCAAGAGTTATACGGACCCCAGAACACCTCACAGGCTTACAAAAACCAACATACACCAGAAGACAAAAAATAAAACTTTATTAAATAGGACATGACCAAACATGACAGTATCTCCTGGACTAGCAGTCAAGGGAACATTGGCAGAAGGAACACTACTGGACCAAGTACACTGGTTTGACTTGTGGCTAAACCCAAAGAGTGTAATCTAAGTGAGCCCCATTCTTTACAATACCCCAGATGGTGTGGATAGATTTTACTGAAGGATTACCAGGTCGCACCTGCAGCATAGTCCCAATGCACTTGGGCACTTATCTGCAAGACATAGGCAAACAAACAAAAACCCATAAATAACCGAAACATATCAGAAACACAGGACACTGTTCAGACCAGACAAACAAGAACACAGAAAGCAGTGACATAGAACTAGCAGATGTTTGGACCCCATGCGAAAAATTGCTACATAAAGTTCACAGGAAGAAATGCACAACAGGACGCAGAACCAAAGCAGACCACAGAAGACATAAAGACAGGATAACCTAACAAACATAAAACAAGGTCATGATAATTTCAAGGTGACAACATTAAGGTAACATTGACCAGGTGACATCGATCCAGAATGACATCGCTCAGGGTGTCATAGCTACAAGGTTACATTGATGTTTTACCAGGGGACCTCACAGAAAGGGCAGATGGTAAAACCCCAGGTCAGGACCCATGATCCTGCACCTAGCAAAGCTGAAGACCGACTCTTCAAGCCCACAGCTCACAAGTATTAATAGCTGAGTACTGAGAGCACCTGACCACCTGGCAGACCACACCCAGACCAAGGAACATTAACCCCACGTGAAAAAACAAGAACATAGAGCATCCATATACACTGGCCCATGTTCACACACATAAGGCTGCAGCCAGCATGCATCACACAGACCAGCAAGCATGGTAAACTGAAGATTTACAAACAACATCTCCTAGCAACCATCAGTGAAAAATGCATTGCATCCGGATTGCATCTGGATGCAATCTGTTTTTTCACTGAAGCCCCATTTACTTCTAGGGGGCCAGGGCTGCATTAAAAACACAGAATATAGAACATGCTGCGATTCTCACAATACGCAGAAATGATGTATGAAAACAAAAATACGCTCATGTGCACAGAGCCATTGAAATGAATAGGTCAGGATTCAGTGCTGGTGCTATGCGTTCACTTCACGCATTGCACCCACGCGGGAAAACCCGTTTGTGTGAAAGGTGCCCAAGTAAGGGATCAAAAAATATGTGAAAGTGCCATATCAGTTCATAAAGCTAAATTTTGTAGTGGTAGGGTACATATAGGGAGCAAACAGGGGAGGTAAATCTGCTGAAACATGGAGTAGTATAATACCAGAAAGCCATCAGGTCCAAAGTTTTTTTCCATGGGGAGTACTTTTCATAGCTAATTCTAGTTCACTAACTCTTAATATGACTTAAGATGAGCAATCACTAATGCATTGCCTGTTCCTATACTGCCTCATTGTTTGCCGATACCAGAACGCCTATCACACAGGGTAATCTGTCACCAGCAAACCAGAATTTAACATGTTAAAAGATTCCAATTACTCTACACTGCCAGATGATTGTTAACAAGCATTCATGCACACTAATGTTAACAATCGCCTTAACAATAATCTGCCCGAGTAATAGGGCCCTTAGACACTAAGTCTGTTAAGGTAGGTGTAGGTCAGGCTCTAGATCAGGCATCCTCAAACTGCGGCCCTCCAGCTGTTGCAAAACTACAACTCCCAGCATGCCCGAACAGCCTACAGGTTATCAGCCTACAGCAGGGCATTGTGGGAGTTGTAGTTTTACAACAGCTGGAGGGCCGCAGTTTGAGGATGCCTGCTCTAGATTATAAATTGCCATATACAAAAGGCAAAATTTCCCCCTTAATAGTATTCACAATAAAGATCATATTTCAAAAATATTAGATTTTTTTTTTTTTTTTATTCTGTGCAACTTTGCTACCTTATTCTGATGGACACAAAATTTGTGCAGTGAATTTAAAAAATATTTTGCTGATGTCATGTTCATCAAGGGCATCTGTCAGCAGATTTTTACCTATGAAAGTGGCTGACGCATTGCAGATACGCTTGGCAGCTGAAAGCAACTGTGTTGGTCCCATGTTCATATGTGCCCACATTGCTGAGAAAAATAGTGTCTAATTTAATTTCTATCTATGTAGTTTCCTTTTAAGTGAGGGGACTTAAAGGGGTTATCCCATGATTAGAGATGAGCGAACACCTGGAAGTTCGGGTTCGGGAAGTTCGGCCGAACTTTCCGAAAATGTTCGGGTTCGGGATCCGAAATCGACCCGAACTTTATCCCGAACCCGAACCCCATTGAAGTCAATAGGGACCCGAACTTTTAGGCACTAAAAAGGCTGTAAAATAGTCCAGGAACGGGCTAGAGGGCTGCCAAAGGCATCAAAATGTAGGTAAATCCCCTGCAAACAAATGTGGATAGGGAAATTAATTAAAATAAAATAAAATAAATAAAATTTAACCAATATCAATTGAAGAGAGGTCCCACTGCAAGGAATCATGCGTCATATAACCCAACACTGGAGAAAGCCACTTTCAGTTATTTCGGCCCCAGCACCCAGACAGAGGAGAGACGTCCCACAGCCATGAATCATGCTTTATATCACCCACCACTGGAGAAGGCCACTTTCAGTTATTTCGGCCCCAGCACCCAGACAGAGGAGAGAGGTCCCACAGCAAGGAATCATACGTCATATCACCCACCACTGGAGAAGGCCACTTTCAGTTATTTCGGCCCAGCACCCAGATAGAGGAGAGAGGTCCCACAGCAAGAAATCATGCGTCATTTCACCCACCACTAGAGAAGGCCACTTTCAGTTATTTCGGACCCAGCACCCAGACAGAGGAGAGAGGTCCCACAGCAAGGAATCATGCGTCATATCACCCATCACTGGAGAAGGCCACTTTCAGTTATTTAGACCAGGCATCCAGACCGAGGAGAGAGGTCCCACAGTAAGGAATCATGCGTCATATCACCCACCACCGGAGAAGGCCACTTTCAGTTATTTCGGCCCCACCATCCAGACAGAGGAGAGGTTCATTCAACTTTGGGTTGCACCGCAAGATCATGGTAAAGTTAAAAAAATGAGGATTCAATAAAGAAGTGCTCCGGAGTACAAGAATACATGGTTGAGGGGGAGGCAGTTATAAATGTCTATTCTGCACAACGGAGGCACAGGTCCTGTGGGATCCATGCCTGGTTCATTTTTATGAACTTCAGATTGTCCACGTTGGCTGTGGACAGGCGGCTGCGTTTTTGTCAGTAATGACGCCCCCTGCCGTGCTGAATAAACGTTCAGACAAAACGCTGGCCGCCGGGCAGGCCAGCACCTCCAAGGCATAAAATGCTAACTCTGGCCACGTGGACAATTTGGAGACCTAGAAGTTGAATGCTAACACGTTCCATATCAGGTGGTGGTGCAGTTAGCTGTGGCGTGGAGACAAAACTTTTCCACATTTCTGCCATGCTAACCCTGTCCTCAGAGGAGCTGGCCGTGACACAGCTGCGTTGGCGACCTCTTGCTCCTCCTCTGCCTTCGCCTTTGGCTTCCACCTGTTCCCCTGTGACATTTGGGAATGCTCTCAGGAGCGCGTCTACCAGCGTACGCTTGTACTCGCGCATCTTCCTATCACGCTCCAGTGCAGGAAGTAAGGTGGGCACATTGTCTTTGTACCGGGGATCCAGCAGGGTGGCAACCCAGTAGTCCACACACGTTAAAATGTGGGCAACTCTGCTGTCGTTGCGCAGGCACTGCAGCATGTAGTCGCTCATGTGTGCCAGGCTTCCCAGAGGTAAGGACAAGCTGTCCTCTGTGCGAGGCGTATCGTCATCGTCCTCCGTATCCCCCCAGCCACGCACCAGTGATGGGCCTGTGCTCTGTCGGGTGCCACACCGCTGTGAACCTGCTTCATCCTCATCCTCCTCCACCTCCTCCTCGTCCTCCAGTAGTGGGCCCTGGCTGGCCACATTTGTACCTGGCCTCTGCTGTTGCAAAAAACCTCCCTCTGAGCCACTTCTAACAGACTGGCCTGAAAGTGCTAAAAATGACCCCTCATCCTCCTCCTTCTCCTGGGCCACCTCCTCTTCCATCATCGCCCTAAGCGTTTTCTCAAGGAGACATAGAAGTGGTATTGTAACGCTGATAACGGTGTCATCGCCACTGGCCATGTTGGTGGAGAACTCGAAACAGCGCAACAGGGCACACAGGTCTCACATGGAGGCCCAATCATTGGTGGTGAAGTGGTGCTGTTCCGCAGTGCGACTGACACGTGCGTGCTGCAGCTGAAACTCCACTATGGTCTTTCCAGCATGTGCAAGGTGGAGTTCCACCTGGTGGGCACATCGCATATGAGGCGGTGAGCGGGAAGGCCGAAGTTCCGCTGTAGCGCCTGCACTTTATGCAGCAGCTCTGACATGTCGGGGTAGTTGTGAATGAACTTCTGCACCACCAAATTCAGCACATGCGCCAGGCAAGGGATGTGCGTCAAACCGGCTAGTCCCAGAGCTGCGACGAGATTTCGCCCATTATCGCACACCACCAGCCCGGTCTTGAGGCCCACCGGCAGAAACCACTCGTCGGTCTGTTGTTCAATACCACGCCACAACTCCTGCGCGGTGTGGGGCCTGTCCCCCAAACATATGAGTTTCAGAATGGCCTGCTGACGTTTACCCGGGCTATGCTGAAGTTGGTGGTGAAGGTGTGTGGCTGACTGGATGAGCTGGTGAAAGCAGAGGAGGAGGAGGAGGCTACAGGAGGCAAAGAATGATGCCCTGCGATCCTTGGCGGCGGAAGGACGTGCACCAAGGAACTCTCCACCTGGGGCCCAGATGCCACTACATTTACCCAGTGTGCAGTTTGGGAGATATAGCGTCCCTGGCCGTGCTTACTGGTCCATGTATCTGTGGTTAGGTGGACCTTGCCACAGATGGCTTTCCGCAGTGCACACTTGATTTTATCGGACACTTGGTTGTGCAGGGAAGGCACGGCTGTCTTGGAGAAGTAGTGGCGGCTGGAAACAACATACTGTGGGACAGCCATGGACATCAGCTGTTTAAAGCTGTCTGTGGCCACCAGCCTGAATGACAGCATTTCAAAGGCCAGTAGTTTAGAAATGCTGGCATTAAGGCCCAGGGCTCGAGGGTGGATAGGTGGGAATTTACGCTTTCTCTCCCAGGTTTGTGAGATGGAGAGTTGATCGCTGCCGTGTGACATGGTGGACGCAGGTGGTGTTGTCAGTGGCACATCCTCTGTTTGGTGGGCGGCGTGTGCCAACATTCCTCCCGAGACGGAGGAAGAGGCCGAGGCAGCAGCAGAAGAGGGAGCAGGGGGAGCCAGAGTGAGTTCCTTGCTTTTAAGGTGTTTACTCCACTGCAGTTCATGCTTTGCATGTAGATGCCTGGTCATGCAGGTTGTGCTAAGGTTCAGAACGTTAATGCCTCGCTTCAGGCTCTGATGGCACAGCGTGCAAACCACTCGGGTCTTGTCGTCAGCACATTGTTTAAAGAAGTGCCATGCCAGGGAACTCCTTGAAGCTGCCTTTGGGGTGCTCGGTCCCTGGTGGCGGTGGCCAGTAGCAGGCAAACTCTCTTGGAGGCGGCTGTTCTGCTTTTGCCCCCTGCTCTCTCTTTTGCTACGCTGTTGGCTCGGTCTCACCACTGCCTCCTCCTCTGAACTATGAAAGTCAGTGGCACGACCTTCATTCCATGTGGGGTCTAGGACCTCATTGTCCCCTGCATCGTCTTCCACACAGTCTTCCTCCCTGAATGGGAGGTCTGCATACTGCAGAAAGACGCAGCAGTTGGCAACTGTGTTTCGTCATCATCAGAGACGTGCGGACTCCGATGAGGTGGTATTCCCATGTCCTCATCATCAGGAAACATCAGTGGTTGTGCATCAGTGCATTCTACGTCTTCCACCACTGGGGAAGGGCTAGGTGGATTCCCTTGGGAAACCCTGCCTGCAGAGTCTTGAAACAGCATAAGAGACTGCTGCATAACTTGAGGCTCAGACAGTTTCCCTAATATGCATGGGGGTGATGTGACAGACTGA
Source organism: Bufotes viridis (assembly GCA_033119425.1). Classification (NCBI taxonomy): domain Eukaryota; kingdom Metazoa; phylum Chordata; class Amphibia; order Anura; family Bufonidae; genus Bufotes; species Bufotes viridis. The sequence continues at coordinate 217,876,975 of CM065593.1, read as the reverse complement.
TGGGCTTGGTTTTCAGGTGCCACCTGTGCGCTTTCTGCAGAAGACTGGGTGGGAGATAATGTTGTGAACATGCTGGATCCACTGTCGGTCACCCAATTGACTAGCGCCTGTACCTGCTCAGGCCTTACCATCCTTAGAACAGCATTGGGCCCCACCAAATATCGCTGTAAATTCTGGCGGGTACTGGAACCTGAGGTAGTTGGTTCTCTAGGACGTGTGGCTGTGGCAGAATGGCCACGTCCTCTCCCAGCACAAGAGGGCATACTAACACTACCACGACCGCGTCTGCGTCCCTTACTAGATGTTTTCCTCATTGTTACCATTCACCAAGCACCACAATAAGAAAAAAAAAATGTGGCCCAATGTGTTGATTTCAAATTCAGGCCTTTTTTTTTTACAGGCACCTAACACTATCTGCCTATTTATTTATGTAGCGTATTACACTAATCCAGGCACAGCAGTAACCACTGATTTAGGAGAATATCTCTTTTAGGGCTAGTATTTAGGCCCTGGATGAAAGGACAGATTTACAATTGGCCTGCAACAGCTCGAACACCAGATTCAGGGTATTGCTATTTTGGCAATTGAATTTCACCCCAGAACAAAATATATGTTTTGGCGGACACTATGAAACTTGGCCTGCAACAGCTGGGACGCCAGATTCAGTGTATTGCTATTTTGGCAATTGAATTTCACCCCACAACAAAATATATATTTTTGTGGACACTATGAATCTTGGCCAGCCACAGCTGAAACCACTGATTTATGGTATTGCTATTTTGGCAATTGAATTTCACCCCAGAACAAAATATATATTTTTGCGGACACTATGAAACTTGGCCTGCAACAGCTGGGATACCAGATTCAGGGTATTGCTATTTTGGTAATTGAATTTCACCCCAGAACAAAATACATATTTTTGCGGACACTATGAAACTTGGCCTGCAACAGCTGGGACACCAGATTCAGTGTATTGCTATTTTGGCAATTGAATTTCACCCCAGAACAAAATATATGTTTTTGCAGACACTATGAAACGTGGCCTGCAACAGCTGGGACACCAGATTCAGGGTATTGCTATTTTGGCAATTAAATTTCACCCCAGAACAAAATATATGTTTTGGCGGACACTATTATACTTTGCCAGCCACAGCTGAAACCACTGATTTATGGTATTGCTATTTTGGCAATTGAATTTCACCCCAGAACAAAATATATGTTTTTGCAGACACTATGAAACTTGGCCTGCAACAGCTGGGACACCAGATTCAGGGTATTGCTATTTTGGCAATTAAATTTCACCCCAGAACAAAATATATGTTTTGGCGGACACTATTATACTTTGCCAGCCACAGCTGAAACCACTGATTTATGGTATTGCTATTTTGGTAATTGAATTTAACCCCAGAACAAAATATATAATTTGCAGGACACTATGAAACTTGGCCAACCACAGCTGAAACCACTGATTTATGGTATTGCTATTTTGGCAATTGAATTTCACCCCAGAACAAAATATATGTTTTTGCGGACACTATGAATCTTGGCCTGCAACAGCTGGGACAACAGATTCAGGGTATTGCTATTTTGGCAATTGAATTTAACCCCAGAACAAAATATATGTTTTGGCGGACACTATTATACTTTGCCAGCCACAGCTGAAACCACTGATTTATGGTATTGCTATTTTGGCAATTGAATTTCACCACATAAAATAATCTATCCTTTGCCAGACAGCAGACAGTATTATACTTGTCTAGCCAAAGCTGTAACACCAGACTTAGGGGATTGGTATTTGGGCAATTGTATTTAACCCCTTAATAAAATATAGAAATTGCTATCCTGAGTTTCTAGGGGTGACAATTAGCACAGCCAAGCCCCTGATATAGGATATAGCAAAAAAAAACTAGTATTGATGGATTGATGGACTTGGTGGCGGCTTGTTCTGGTGCACCACAAGTCACAAAATGGCCACCGATCACCCCAGAAAATAAGTGACAGAAAAACGCTCTGTGCAGCCTAAAAACCAGTGAGCAAGTAACTAGCAGAAGTTCAATCATTCACAGCTGTAGATCGATCCGTTCATTAGGTGCTGTTGCTGACTTTTCCCTGCCTAATCTCGCCCTCACAGAAGCTACGTCCTCTCCCTACACTAATCAGAGCAGTGTGACGTGCAGCGCTACGTGACTCCAGCTTAAATAGGCTGCGTCACATGCTGCACTTGGCCAATCACTGCCATGCCATTAGTAGGTATGGCTGTGATGGGCTCTTAGGGCAAGAAGTAAAACGCTAGCTGATTGGCTGCTGATCAGCCCTTCAGAAAGTGGGAAGTAATCGCCGAACAACGAACCCAAACTTTTTTGAAAATGTCTGGGTTCGGGTCCGTGTCCCGGACACCCCAAAATTCGGTACGAACCCGAACTATGCTCAAACTGTTCGCTCAACACTACCCATGATTAATGTAAAAAAATTAACATCAGACATCATGTTGTACACAATAATCTCTTTCTCAAAAAGCTAGAACCATCCCTGTGCCTTTTATTGAATAACTCTCTTGTTGGCATAGATTTAGATAATTTTCGACACCGAAAATAGGCATAGGAAATGATAAATGAGACGGGCTGACCGGACGCCAGGTGTTACTATACCCATACAGACAATTGTTTGCACTTACAATTACTACGCCCGTATTCCAAGCAGCCCTCAGAGCTGTACCAGTCTGATGAAGGCCGTATTGTGGCCGAAACGTCACATGTATATGATTTACCGCACTTCTGATTAAATTAAACTTATTACATCGCACAAACTGAGTTTATTTTCTTCTTGATACAACGGGGTGGGAACCCGACCTCCAGTAGCGTACCTATAAGAGAGTGCCACAAGCTTTTCTGTTCAATTCATTTTTAACGGCTGTTAGATGGGTGCACTTCGTCTAAATTGCCGTTAAAAATATACCCATTGATTGATTGGCTGAATAGGGTTTTATCATAGTGATTTGTGACTAATTAATTTGTAGCAAATCAAATTTCTTGTCAAAGTTGGGCAAAGCCGCCAAATCAAATTTTTCAAAACTTTGCTCATCTCTAATTATGGGGGTCAGTAGCCTTTAGACCAGGTCTTAGTGCATGGTGCACTCTTTTCATAATAGCAGAGGATCGCTCTGTGCCCAGTAGTGTCATGCATATCTATTGGATGACATGAGGAATAGCCTTAGGTTCCATAGATTCAGGTACCTGCCCAAAACTAATGTTGTTCTGAAGTCAAACATTCTCCTGGTCTGCCAGATCTGCATAAATAGAGTTTAAATGATGTTAAAATGCTGCAAAGTTTTTTGAGGTAGCTGTGTGATATTCAAATATGGTGGGGTGGCCTGCATTGACTCCAGTGCATCAATTGTTGGCCAACCTCCAAGACCTCCCTTCTGCTTGATCACTGATAGGTCTTTCAGAATGGGTCAAGACCCTCAGTTAGCACTTGATAATTAAGCTTCATGACATTGGTAGATTATTGTATCCGTGTGTTGTTTGCATCACTGTCCCCCTCAGACATATTTTTGGCATGATTCTCAGCAGTTATGTTTAGCTGGTGCTATCTTAGGCTCACAAGATGACTGAGCAGTCAAGTTAAATTTCAGCTATTTATCTAAGTCCCCTGCAGAGCTAACAGCTTAGTGGGTCCCAAAGAATCCCCCAACATATTCCTAGCAATCATAACCATGAGATTATGATGGAAAAGACAGTTCAAAAGAGCTGACTAAGATTTGGAGCATAGTGTGAAGTGTGGCCGTTGAGCATTGGCCCACATAACGTATGATGTTTGCTTTATGTGAAATAGTAACAATATGGTGTATGCAGCTAATGTCATGTACATGTGTATTTGGGTTATCTAATTATGAAAGTTTGATTTATTAGAAGTTTATCACTTTTTCCAGCTCAACATGAGGGTGGGTTTTCCCTACGCATTAATAGTTCATTCACACATCCACAAGTGTTTTGCAGTCTGCAAATTGTAGATCCGCAAAACATGGACACCGGCTATGTGCATTCCTTGTTAGAAATGCCTATTCTTGTCTGTGGCTGCGGGCAAGAATAGGACATGCTCTATCTTTTTTTCCGGGGCTACGGAAATGGAAGTGCGGATGCGGACGGCACACACAATTTTGTATGCAGACCCATTCATGCGGACGTGTGATTGGACCCTTCGAAAGGATGTTTTATTATTCTATGATTAACCCTTTAAGGACAAAGCCGATTTTCACCTTAAAGACTGAGCCAAAATTGAAAATCTGAAATGTGTCTCTTGATGTGATAATAACTTTGGAATGCTTTTACTTATCCAATAGATTCTAATTATATTTCATGTTAGTGGTAACTTTCAGTCCATATGTTTCACCTGCATTTATTAAAAAACACTAAATTTATGGAAAATTTGGAAAAATTAGCTATTTTCTAATTTGAATATCTTTGCTTTAAAGACGGATATTAAAACCTCATAAAATAGTTATTAATTAACATTCACAAGTCTACTTTATGTTGGCATCAATTTGTAAATGTAATTTTATTTTTTGGGATGTAAGAACCCTTAAATTATACAAGCATTTTTTAACATTTTAAAATAAATTTCCGAAACCCACTTTTTTAATTGAAGTCACTTTGTAGGGGTTATATAGTAAAAACCACCCATAAATGGAAACTAAAGAAGAAACTATACCCCACAAGTGATTCAAAACTGATTTTACACAAAAATTAAAGGGAAATGGAGGGAAAATTTCAAAATGTTACTTATTTTGCAGATTTTCCATTTTAATCAATTTCTCCCCGTAAGGCAGCAAGGGTTAACAGCAAAATTAACCTCAATACACACCTAAATATAAATAGGCTCTGTTATCAGTATCTCCACCCTAATAAACCAGGCAAGGGATACCCAAACCCAAAATCAATAGCATGGCAGTTGAAAATCCATTTCCCAAACTAAATAGTAACTAAAAGCATGAAGCATTAGGAAGACGCTTGCTGCTCATAACACTGGGACATTCAGAGAAGATTTATAATATTTATATATTTCTCCGTTTATATTGTAATATGAGACAGAATCAGATTTCTTTGTCCATTTTCTGTGTTTACACCATGCCCACAGTTCTCAGCACTGTTTTTTTATTTCAAGGTGATGAGAAAATATCTTTGCACAAATTAGTACATTGCTTCAGACAGTGGTGTACATATAAATTAGTGGGCCCCAAAGTAAGAATGTGAATAGGTCCAATATGCCCAGTCCATGGCCCCTCCTACTATGCACCCTTGCCCTTAGACTACCTGCTCTGGCTCATCCCTGTCCTGCCCCATTATAACCTACAAAGAAAAAAAAAAGTAACATACCATCTTAACAACCACCACCCAGCCATTCATGTGCTCCAAGTCTGAATCAGCAAACTTCCCTCATGCAATCATGAACTGCTACAAACTTACCACCCACTTCCCGTTACCCACCATCATGAACTACTGCACACTTGCACATCATGTTCCCCCATGATTTGTGGCTGCAGTTCTATCAGCTCACCCATGAACTGTGCTGTGGCTGCAGTCTTATGAGAAACCTATAGCACCTCTTAGGCTATGTGCACATTTGAGGTTCCAGCAGGAGCCTTCATCGAATATTCTTGCAAAAATAAAGGACAAAAGAATGCTGCATGCAGCAGTGTTTTGCCCGGCAAAATTCCTGTACTCACGCCAAATTCCAACAGACCACATTATTGTGAAAGGGATTCAGTGGGTGTGTACAATGTTCGGCATATGACATATCAAGTCATTCCATTATTTACTTATAATGGAATAGAATATCAGAATCTGATCCAAGTGTGCACCACGCCTTACCAGATGAACTGTGTCAGCTGATGCTGCCTTTTACATATTGTGCCATACCCCCATGAACTGTGCCAGCTGGTGTTTTACCCTTCCCACCTTACTCTAGTGCTGACTTACTGCGTGTGCCACTGTAGCTGGCAGTCACTGTGGCAGAGCACAGTCAGGGCTTGGGGCATGTCTTCACAGCGCTGGACTGGAGTCTGGACTGGTGACACTGCTGACTCAGGTCAGGTTCAGACTGGTCATTCAGATCACAATGTGACGTTTTCAGGCAGAGGAACGGGTCCAGGACAAGGTACGTTGGTGTCCTAGATAGATTAGACCAGTGATGCCCAACCTACATGCCTCCAGCTGTTATAAAACTATAACTCCCACCATGCCTTGCTGTAGGCTGACAGCAGTAGGCTGTCTGGGCATGCTGGGAGTTGTAGTTTTGCAATAGCTGCAGGGCCACAGGTCAGGCATCCTTGGATTAGACAAATGGTGCCACCTTTGTAGAATTAATCAAAAACTACCATACTTGCTAATAAAATAAGTTATAGACTCAGAATACTAATTTAATTCAGTCAATTTCAATTTAAATTTCTTTGACTGGACTAGTTCACTTTTTTTCTTTTCTATACACCCCGTCATCAGCCTCCACTGCAGGTACAATTCACAGGGGCCCTCCAGCATACCACATGTGCAGCGCACGTTGGTGTCACTCTGTTCTGCACCTGCTTTGCCTGGGCGAACAGTCAAATAGGGGATGAACTGCTCCGTGTCCTTCATAAAGAAATCAAATCCTGGCTTTCTCCGCTACAACTGAAAATTGGAACCATGGTGACTGACAATGGGAAGAACATGGTGTCCACCCTGAATGGCACACATGTTCAATCTGGTTGTCAAGCGGTTCCTGAAGTCTTACACCCATCTGTGAGACATCCTAAAAATGGCAAGAAAACTTTGCATGCACTTCAGCCACTCGTACACCCCAAAGCACACCCTCCTTGAGTTGCAGCGGCAGAATGGCATCCCCCAACATACGCTGATATGCAACGTTTCTACCCGTTGGAATTCCACCATCCATATTTTAGACCAACTATACGAACAGAGAAAGGCCATAAATGATATCTTGATGATCCAAGTGGACAGGAGTACTCCCCTGTGTAACTTTGATGTCAGCCAGTGGCAGCTAATGCGTGACACCTGCCGTTTGCTCAGGCCCTTTGAGGAGGCCACTTTATTCGCCAGGACTACGGGATGAACGACGTCATTCCACTGATTCATGTCCTGGAACAGATGCTGGTAAATCTGGCTGGTCAGGGGACTGGAGACGTGGTGCCTAGATCTCATGGCCACATGAGCCCTGTGGGGGCTGAACTGGAGGAGGAGGAAGAGGACATTGGAGCACAAGCAATGTGTAGCAAAATGCGTGGTTTTCTATACAGGTGACAGGAGAGGAGGAGCAGCCAGAGGAGCTACAGGGTGATGAGCAAGACCAGGCAGAGGACCCAGACACACCGTGGCAGTATGCAGTGGAGATGGAGGCAGGGAATTCCTCCGAGTCACTGGCATAAATGGCCCGATGCATGCTCACTTGCTTGCGTAGTGACAGCCATATGGTCACCACTCAGAAGAGGGATGACTTCTGGCTCTCCACCTTGTTGGACCCTCGCTACTAGTACAAAATGGGGGCCTTTTTTACATTCGCTGAGAGAGAGGAAAAACTAAACTACTATAGAGACATCCTATGTAGTCAGTTGGCTGCTGCCTATCTGCGCCATCGTCCATCCTCTTGCAGTTCTGACAGGGGGGGCCCCTTTGTGCTCACGTTCCACTGCCATGGGGAAGGGTGTGGTGGCAGGAGCAGTACCAGCTATATCAGCAGCAGCCTGTGTCTAGAGTCGATTATGAGCAGCTTTCTTCACCCGCATAGTGCAGAAACTACTCACCAGAAGCAACAGCTAGACCAGGACCTGAACCAGCAGGTGGAGGCATACTTGAGCAGCACCCTACCATCCCACATTGAAGATCTGCTGGACTACTGGGAAGCCAAACTGGATGTGTGTCTACAACACAATGAAAGCCAGATATCCCTCAAATGAAGGAAAACCGAGCAAAGGGGTGTCTCCATTACAGAGATCACCAAATCCACCATATTAAGTAGCCCCTATGTCAAGATCCCGCTTTTTTACAAGCTTTAAGGATGTGACGGGGAAAACCTAAGCCAGTTATCCATCCACAGACAGCTGTTTTGGGGTGTTTCCCCTCATCAGTGTGGAGTAGGATTCTGGCTAACCAGGAGCAATGCCAGAGAGACTAGATACAGAAAACACAGCAGAGCCTCAGTTAAGAGTCTCAACACAGCAATACAAAGTGCAAAGCTCCCTGGGAAACAGTAATATGCAAAATAAATGTGGAGCCCCAGTATTGTTATACAGATACAGTATAGCTATTATTTTGTTTGAGTATTCTCCAAGGCATTGCTCCCTGTTAGCCAGAATCCTACTCCACACTGATGAGGGGCAACACACCGAAACAGCTGTCTGTGGATGGATAACTGGCTTAGATTTTCCCCGTCGCATCCTTAAAGCTTGTAAATAAGCGGGATCTTGACATAGAGGCCACTTAATATGGTGGATTTGGTGATCTCTGTAATGGAGACACGCCTTTGCTTGGTTTTGCTTCCTTTGAGGGATATCTGGCTTTCATTGTGTTGTACACCTAACACTGGCGCTCCACATTTATTTTGCATATTACTGTTTCCCAGAGAGCTTTGCTCTTTGGATTGCTGTGTTGAGACTCTTAACTGAGGCTCTGCTGTGTTTTCTGTAGCTGGTCTCCCTGAGATCAGCTATTATTTTGTTTAAACTGAATTTTTGGCCGCAACTAGCAGAGTTTGAGTTTGCCCTGGAAATGCTTTCCTGCCCATCCAGTAGTGTGGAATCCGAGCGGGTGTTTAGTGCGGCAGGGGCCAAAGTTACCCCAAGAAGAACTCACCTGACAAACGAGACCGGCTTCTTCTGGCTGCTTGCCTCAGCTACTATTCTGATGCTGCCACCCGCCTGATGCCACACATCTGATGCCAAGTGCTCCATCTTACACCCACCATCGTCAGTGGGTACTTTTACTGCCACCCACCTCCACACTCTGTCGTTGTGCCATTCTGTGGCCTTCTCATACTGCTGCCACCTCCACAATCTCTCGTCATCATGCCACTCTGTGACCTCCTGATGCTGCTGCCACCTCCACACTATGTTACCTTGCCACTCTGTGGTCTCCTGATGCTTCCGCCACCTCCACACTCTGTTATTGTGCCACTGTTTAACCTCCTGATGCTTCCGCTACCTCCACTCTCTGTCATTGTGCCACTCTGTGGCCTCCTGATGCTGCTGCCACCTCCACACTCTGTCATCGTGCCACTCTGTGGCTGCCGCCACCTTAATACTGTTATGTGGCCACTCTATGGTCTCCTCATGCTGCTTTCCCTCACCACTATGTCATAGGGCCACTTTGTGGATTTCTCATGCTGCTCCCACCCTCCCCACTTAATGAGTGGGCCACTTTTTAGGCTTTTTGGCTTGGCTGACATAATCATTTATTTGACCCTTCTTCTGATCTGTCAGAAGGAAGGAAAAATGAGACTCACAATGGATCCTATCTGTGTAGCAGCTGTACGGTCTGTATGGTCCTTTCAGAATTGGCTTGTGATTTGGTAGCCAAATGCAGGCATGGGTACAAAACACAGAAGACATGCAAATATTCCGTTCACGTGTCATCTCTGTTTTGGATCCACTTCTGTTTTTTTTTTACTTTAGCAATGCTGATGAATTACTGACCAAATGCTGACTGAGTGAATGCGGATGCTCAACAGGATCCGTTTTTTGAGGGTAATTGTTCTGATGGATCAGAGGAAGGGCAAAATAATCAGTGACATCAACACAAACTTACTGCTGACACTCTCTCCACTCTATCAGGGAGCTCTACTTGTATAAGCTTTTAATAGAAAAGGTTCTGTAGGCATCTATGTGGAATCAGCTGATGACTTTGTAGAAGAAGTGCGCTTCTTCTTGGTGCTAACATCGACCTGTAAAGGCTGAGTTCATGCTTGAGTTATTTGGTCAGTTTTGGCCCCGTGACTGCCCAAATAAGTGAAGTGTGCAGTGATTCTAAGAGCGACGCCTGTTATCTGCATGTCATACTGACTCACAGTATTATTTCACTACCCAAGCAGACTGTCTATGCAAGTTACTGCAAGGCACAGTGTTATACACCACTCTAAAGGCTCTCAGCAGCCAGGAAATAGCCGTTTTTTAACGAAATTCACCACGTACAAATTCGGATCGAACCAAATTTTTCCCAAAATATTTGCCGAACCGGCGAATCAACTTTTTTAAAATTCGCTCATCTCTAATGGTAATACATACTTCATACATACTTATCATATGATAATACACACCTTATCTGCTGCAGAACATAATACACACCTCAGCAGCTGCAGAACATGATAATAAATACCTCAGTGGCTGCCGAACATAATTCTACACACCTCACCTGCTGCATAACCCCATAATAGCTGCTTAAAAACCTTCTAACATATACCTTAACTGCTTCAGAATATCATAATATGAACCTTAGCTGCTGAAGAACATCATAATACACACCTCAGATGCTGCAGAACATAATACGCATCTCAGATACTGCAGAACATTATGATACATCCCTGAGTTACTATGTAACATCATGATACACAACTAAGCTGCTGAAGAACATGATAATCTGATTCTGCAGAACACATAAGGCTTTCATTACACCTTTGTTAAGGACCTCTGTCGTATATCAGATCATAAATTCGCAACACAATTTTGCAACATGAGAAGCTCCATGATGAAAACCCATCAGATCTCATCTAGTCAATGGGATCCATCAGGTGTTGTTGTCCATGATTTGCCAAATCCAACACACCCAAGATTTTCATTGTTGTGATTATATTAAAGTGCAGAGCATCAAAACTAAATAGGGCAGATATGAACAAAGCCTAATAAGCACCTCAAATAATGCAGATTATAATAGTAACAAGAGATCATAAGTAGCGTTGGGTGCGAAATTCGAGAATTTGCGAAGATTTTGATTATTCTATTTTTTTTCCTCTAAACCCAAGATCACTCCTTGCTTCTTGCTTGTGGGCCAATGAGAAGGCTGCAATGTCTTTGTCTGAGCTTAGCAACATCCCTAGCAACCAATAGGAATGTTGCCTACCCCTTTACAATATAAGGAACTCCCCTACAGCCATTTTCTGCAATTTTTTTACAGTTCTGAGAGAGACAGCACTGTCATTGCTGTGCTCTGTGCCTTGCTGTGTCACATTACATTAGATAGTAAGTTAGTTAACTTATAGATATCATACAGAGAGTTAGTGGGAAATAGTCAGTGTAGGTTAGTAGTGATGAGCGGCAGGGGCAATATTCGAATTTGCGATATTTTGCGAATATTTGGGCGAATATTCGCCATATATTCAAAAATTCACGAATTTGTAATCTCCAGTCATTATTTTCTTGATTGCAAAAATTCGCATAAAAAAATTTGCATAAAATGTACATAAAAATTTGCATAAACTGGTATTTAAAAGGTATCTTTTAAATGCCAGTTTATGCAAATTTTTATGCAATTTTCGCAATCAAGAAAACAATGACATTATTTTCATATAAACAATTTGCATGACAATTTGCATAAACATTTGCATAAACTGAAATTTAAAAAAGCGAATATTCGCAATTGCGAATATATTTCGCGATATTCTAAAATATTCGCAAATTCTCGAAGTGCCGATATTCACGATTAAAATTCGCTATTCGAAAATTTGTGATCAACACTATGGCCTCTTTCACACGAGTGTCTCCGGATTAGGTCCGGATGCGTTGCGGATGCATTCAGTGAAAACTGTGCGATTTCACAGGCAAAGCCATTCAGTTTTGCCTGCCATTGCGTTCAGTTGTTCAGTTTTTTCCGTACGGGTGCAATGCGTTTTGATGCGTTTTTCACGCATGTGATAAAAAACTGAAGGTTTACAAATGACATCTCCTAGCAACCATCAGTGAAAAACGCAACGCACCCGCACTTGTTTGCAGATGCAATGCGTTTTTCACGCAGCCCCATTCACTTCTATGGGGCTAGGGCTGCTTAAAAAACGCAGAATATAGAACATGCTGCGATTTTCACGCAACGCACAAGTGATGCGTGAAAAAAAAAGCTCATGTACACAGCCCCATTGAAATGAATGGGTCAGGATTCAGTGCGGGTGCAATGCGTCCACCTCATGCATTGCTCCCGCGCGGAACTCACACCCGTGTGAAAGGGGCCTATAGGTTAGATTGTGATATAGTGTAGCTGATAGGTTCCAGTGCAGGGTGTTAGGTAGTGTGATAGGTTCTGTTGTCCATAGATACATGCTACAGACATAGTACTGTGATGTCACAAGTTCACAACAATACTGCACCAATCACTAATATGTACATCATTAATTGCCGATTTGAGCGATCACTAATATATCGGAGCAATTTATCTGCATATAAAGCTATTATAATGTTCTGCCGTGCCAACCATTTTCTCCAGTCTCAGGAGACTCCTAGCAGCTTGAAAAATGTAGCAATAGTGACCCACGCCTGTATTGTTTGCACAATACGCGCATATTACATTGCCGATTTTCGCAATCAAGAAAATAATCGCAAATTCGCAAATTCGCAAATTTATGACGAATATTTGCCCAAACATTCGCGAAATATCATGAATTCGAATATTGCCCCTGCTGCTCATCACTAATCATGACCAGGTTGTTAATTATTAAAAATTAGACAGCAATACATGGGTGTAAAATGTGAAAACTACAACTCCCAGCATGTCCAGATTGCTATTATAGGGTATCAATAGACATTTTAGGGAGAGGAGTAAAAGAGGAGGAAACTACTACTCCCAGCATGACCAGTATTTTATTATAGGGCATCAGTGGACATTACATGGAGAGGGATAGGAGAGAACTATAACTCCCAGCATTTTTTGGATGTTATAATAGGCTATCACAGGACATAAAAACTCACAGAGGAAGAGAAACCACAAATCTCTCCTCCATACACCACAGAAGCTCAGCCCCCTTGCATTGTGACATCATATAGTTCCTTTATCCCTTCTCCTTTGCATCACTGAGCTCTGCCTCTTCCTGCCCTATTCGCATGATGATGACATCACACAGGTCCTTCCCACATGGTATCTTCTAGCTTGCCAAGTGTAGTTAGGGGTTGGCCTTTCATCCATGCTCAGGCCTCCTTCCCCCACAGGCCCTATAGCAGCTGCATGGTCTGCCTCCCTTCAGATTACAGAGAGTGTGGTAATGCCACAACAGAAGGACCTTAATACTTTAATGGTGTCTTAGGCTAAATTCACACACTGTCGGTCCTGTAAACATGCTTCATGTGATGGTTACATTTCCAAGAATGAACACTGCTCATCTAAGCTGAATTTACAGCATCATAATAAAGTATGATGCAGTGAGTTCCTGCCTGGACACAGATATACTGTGCTGTGCTCATGATATTATGTGAGTAGAGTGCAGTAGACCAGCGGTCAGGCAGAAACTTATAGCACCATAAATTACCCTAATTGTTCATTTGCATGTTTTCCTAATCTGTTTAGTGTTGACATATATGACGAGTTCACTTCTGACAGTTACAGTGTGCAGCTGTTCACCTACAGGCAAGGGGAAGCTCATATTATCACTTAATTGCAGGTTGCCAATCAAACACTTAATTCCATAGGCTGCAGGTAATCAAATTCATAGCTTTCACATTTTTCATAGCATAGAATTGTTGAGAAACTAGTGGTGTCAACAGTTATTTTGCTGTTATGCTGCCATTTACTGGTACTTCATATTCTTGTCTTGCTTGTTTTCTCTGTGTATGAGACACAAGTCATCCTGTTTCATTTAGTCAGTTACTAATGTATGTGATTACAGTGGTTGTTATTTTAATTAGGAAACATACCTACAGTTTGTTTTCTAGACCAGCAAAGAAGCTTGTGAGTTTTGTGTTCTAATTCCCACAGTGCAGGCTTTGCACAATATACTGCCACATAATGAGACAAGATAATTATAGCTTTGTAGAAGACTGAACACACCCTGCGTGCACATCAAAACCAGTTATTAAGAGCCTGGTAATTGGTTGTCAGATCCATAGGACTTTAAAATTATGAGATCAATCACCATGTTTACAGGATTCTTTCAGGACATGACTTAGCCCTTCCAAAGTGTACAATACCTCCTTTATAGCTACACAGAGGCGCTTGTATTTTCACCTTTTGTATGTTTTTGCTTGTCTTCAGCTAATTATAGAAATTAGAGAATTACTATAAATTTAAATACTCTATGTTATAACTGTCAGAACAGTTTGTAGTCATTGACGTTATTATATTTGGGAATATTCTGGACTCAACTATATAAAGCAATATACGTAAAAAGAGAATAATACTTTAATACTTTTTCAAAAATGCTACAGAAATGTATAATATATATATATATATATATATATATATATATATATATATATATATATATTTAGGACACTTCTATAAATTTTCTTTCTCATATCAGGAACCTATATGTCATTATTTTATGCATTTTTTAAAATAAAAAAATGGGTTTCTGAATCTAATTTTTTGAAGTCACTCCATGTATCCATGTATTCTACGGTCTGTCCTGAAACATTAACTTCCTCTTTGTTTGGACTTTTAGCAGGGCAGACTTGCTTAACTTTCTCAGTCAAACCATCATAACGACCAGAAAGCCCCCCTGTAGTGACACACATTACACTAATCAATGCAATGCGTTTTTGTGGACATATTTATTGAGGCCTATTAAGATAATGATATAGCTGTCATGCTGTTATCTCAATTGTACACTTCCTATTGTGATGATCACCCTACAAAACAATTCCCCTGACAGCATCAGAAAACTGACAATGGGTTACCTGTCTATATAGGAGGCCCTATGATTTGTGTTGACTGCTACAAATGGACAATATTTTGTATTTTATTTTCATTGGCATAGTACTGCTAAATTAAAAAGAAATAACCCTTTCTGATGAAAGTGTGTGTCCATTTAATACAATTATGAAAACAAAATTTTAAAGAGGACCTTTCACCACTCCTGACATGCCTGTTTTAATAGCTTCATGCATTCCCCATGTAATAGCAATTTTGGAACATCTTTTCTCATGTCTCTATGTTACGCCGTTCCTTTATTATATAGAAGTTGTGAATGAATTGCTATTAGCCTTCAGTAAGGGTACAGAGGGGATGTAACAAGTTGGGTGTGTGTACCTACACAGACTGATGCTATCCAATCAGTGCTGCCATTTTCAGACTGTTCAGGTACACACCCCCAACTGGTTACCTCCCATCTGTAGCTTTACTGAAGGCTAATAGCATTTCATTCGTAACTTCTGGTACAAATAATAATGGAATGGCACATCATAGAGCCATAAGAATAGATGCTCCAGAATTGTTATTACATGGGGAATGCATATAGCTATTAAAACAGGCAGGTCAGGAGTGGTGAAAGGTCCTCTTTAAGGACAAGGAAATAATCATTAGTTTAAAGGCACTGTTTATTTCATGTATACAAAAAATGATATAAACTTACTACAAAATATATACACTAAATCATTTTACTGAACTGTATGAGGGCTTAGCTTTTGTAGGATGACTTGTTATTTTCCTATAGGAAAATGTATTAAAAAAAAACTTGCATGACTGAAAAACACCACTCCAAAAGCACTTGTTCAAAATTAACTTTATGCCAAGAAAAGATATAGGGCTAGATTTACTAATGATGTAGAAGGAATAAACATAGACATACTATCTAGGCCTTCACCAGATGTATTACAGTGACTTCGAATGGATGATAAATGCGGTGCAGGGATAAACACTTTTTCCTAACTTTATGCCAAATATTGGTTGGTTTACTTCAAGACCAAATGTAATGTCAGGATTGTGGCAATTTTTTTTCATACAAAATGTTCATCTTAAGCCACATCCCCTTTTCCAGGGAAGCTCTTCCACTTTCTGCTAACCCCACACCCTTTTCAAGCAAGTTGTAAAAACTGTAGAAACCCTAGTTGAGCTAAATTATTATGACAAAATTATGCTAATTTGTGCAACCTTTTAGACAAAGTATAAGCAAAGATACATTAGTAAATCTGAGCCACAGTGTGGTAACACCTTAAGGATAGTTTTATTTGACCTAAAATGGATGTACATTTAAGTGTCCAAATTATTACCACAAATTATCTCTAATTACCCAAACTAGCAGAATCATTGGGATTATCATAGTTAAAAAAAACAAAGCTCAAATGTTGTCTAAAAAAAATTCAGCAACTAAGCAACAAATCTATGAAAAAGTCTCACATAAACATATTAATGTCACAGCACAATTTTCATCATAAAAAGTTAATTCTTGATTTGAACGGCTATAATATATTTAACTGAACAGACACAAAATAGGTGACATACAAACAGTTAATAACTTGTTGCTAATTCTAATAAATCTGGATAGACTTTCTACATTTGTATTTGGTATATTTAAGTTTATTTTTTGCACGATAACATTATACATTATGTATAATACAACACTATGCAATGTTACACTGCTGTATTCAGGCACTGTTGTTCCCACACTAGAGAATATTTGAAAGTGATCTCTTCTCTCACTCTTTCTAAATCTCTATTAATTGCCTTTGTGATGAAAATATAGAGTTCAATAAAATCAACTGGAACCCCACCTCCTTGTATGCAAGACCCGGGGCAAATCTCCTAGCCTTAAACTCCCATCCCTGTAAAAATGTCCCTACAAGCACTACATCTGTTTGCTGATGTATTATTCTATTTAGCTTGTTGCTCTGTTTCAAGTAATCTCTTCACAAGGAATTGAGTGGCAAAAGCTACCCCTTAGGCCAGTGGAGGTTACATACACAGCATATTTAGTGTAACCTGAGAAACACCTGCACATTGACAGCATTTGATTCATGTGCTGTCAGTTTTGTGATTAGATCAAATATCTGCAGTCTAAATCACTGTTTCCTTATTTTAGCTATCTCCACTTCATTATTTGTCCTTTTACTTATTTTCCCTGTACAGTACATCTCTGTTCTTGTCTCTTGAATATTTTCTGTGTGGATGATAGCATGATATTATATATTTTCAAAAGTTAAAAGAATGCTGGCTTTCTTTAACATGATATCTTGCAGCTTTGTTAAATCTAATTTTATTTTAATCTACTAAAATATAGATTTTAGAACAAAGTAAATATTCAGCATATTATTTCAGAAAAATATTGTGCATTACATTTTTGTCAATGCAAGGCACATTTTACTGTGTACAAGTTTAAAGAAAAAAATAAAGCATAACTAAAATTTATACCATTATCCTTTAAGAGGGAAGCTTTATATCAGGAATATTCAGATAAGGCCAAGATAAAGATAGGAGGTTGGGAAAGTTTGGTAGATAAGTAAGAATTATCAAGGAAAAGTGATTTCCCAAAATGGGGCCAGGTACGCAAACTGATCAACCATAACATGACATCCTGACCCCTGTTCACTGCCCAAAGTGCCTCCAGTGGGAATATAAACATCAAAACTAGACCAGGGAGCAATACAGGAAGATTATCTGGTTTGATTAAATCTTTTCTATTATAGCATGCGGACAGCCAGGTGTGTGTGCATTGCTTACCTGAGGCAGATTTGGCACCTGGATCCACTACAGGAAGATTGCAATTTCCAACAGGATAAAACCAAATATTCAGAAATAGTTTGAGTAATATGACCAGAGTTCAAGGTGTTGATTTGACCATCAAATTCTCCAGCTCTATGTCAGATTGACCATGTGTAGGATGTTCTGGAAACACAAGTCCGATCGACGGAGTCGCTATCTGACAACTTAGAGGACATAAAGGACCTGTTGCTAATGGTTTGATACCAGATACTATAGGACACCTTTGGAATATTGTGAAATATATACTTTGATGCTCATATAGCTGTTTTGGCAGCACAAAGAAAACATACAATATTAGGTAGGTGGTTTAAATGTTATAGCTGATAAGTGTATATTCGATAAACATGGAAAAATAGCTTTAGATGTGTCATGAAATAGATCATTTTTGTAAATATCTCAACCGTTTATTTGGTGTGCTGATAAAAACTTATAACAAATCAATGAACATTTTCTTTTTTTCTGGTGCAATGCTTTTACTGAGCCTGAAGGTGGCATTGTTGTTATACTACCCTCTTCATCGAGGAGACTGCCTGGGGGGTAAAAAGAAGAAACTACACTTTAACTTCTTAATTAGGTACTACATAAAAAATAATGTGTTATGAAGCTATCTATTGTTATTCCTAATAAATAAACATATAAAAATGTCATTCAAATGTGACACTATGTTTATAGTAAACTCCAAATTTAAATTCCTTGGCATTATTCCTATTTTACACTAGTTTTATTAAAATCAGTAAGTCATTCATTGACAATAGTTATTATGTTTTTGCATATTGCTGATCCTTATATCTATGAAATACTTCATCAATAGAAAATAGGATTGTCCCTTGAAACATGAATATTGGTTTCTAAGCCTGAAAAAAACAACAACATATACTTACTGTATAGCAAAACAACACTACTTTGACATCCTACTAGAACAGACGTTCCCATCCCTATTGTTGATATGCATACAAGAGATAGGGAAATAAGAGTATGAGACCCTCTGGTCACAGAGATATAAAGTCCTTTCTTTTTACAGGAAATGTTTTTTAAAGGAGAAGTTGTGATCATGCCTAACAAGTTTTCAGATGTATAGAAATGATTTCAAATTACATATAATATGAGCTTGGGAACAAGTAATTGTTAAACGTAAGTCAAGACTTAGATGTACAGTGTGGGGTGGGGGTCCTTGAATTAAGTCACCCACTAATATGTGGAATTAAGTGACATCTTAATAGGTGGGGGCATAAATCCAAGACGATCCTTTGTTATGCTATAATGCAAAATATAATTTTATACTCCACTATAAACAACCATCTAGTCAATGATCCAATAACACATATGCTTTCACATTCAGTTCATATCAACCTGTTCCTGACATGGCCAATTTCCCCTTTTGCAGTATTTTTTTTTTAGCTCCATTCCCAGAGCCTTAACTTTTTATTTATTTTCTTATGTTTTAATATTGAGAAAAAAAAATATGGAATTTTTTTAAAGTTTGTAACACCATATGACCTCCATAACTTTTTTTATAGTTACATATACAGAGCTGCGGGGTGAACGGTACTTTTTATTGATACCATTGAACTGTGTATGACTTTCTGATTACTTTTTATTCAACTTTTTTGGGAAGTGGAGCAACAATAAAAATGGCAAATCTAAAATTTTTGCCATTACTACTTTCATTATACACAATACATTCATTTATATTTTAATAGTATTGGTGTTCTGTGACATGGAAATACTCATAATCTTGAATTTTTATTGCTTATTTATTTTTATTCTAATTATGGGAAAAGGGAGTGGATTTGAATTTTTATATTTTGTAAACTTTTTCTTACTTTTATTTTTACATACATTAAGTCCCCACTGCAGGCTATGGGAGATTTGCTATGTTCCTAGAGAGCCCTGCCTGCCATCACTGTGGTAGGCATGCCAGCCTCAAGCAAGCTTGAGACTACCACAACAAATGAACAGCTCTCCTGATCTCTGTTTAGGGAAGCCATTTGTGTTCCGGAAGAGCAGTGCTTGTGGGGAAAAGCCTCTGAAACACCATGGTCACAATTGACCATGGCATTTGAGGGGTTAAATATCTGTGATCAGCGTTATCGTAGATTGCTGACATTATTGTAGCGTGTCTGCTATGTAAAACAGCAAGCCTCTATGTAGATGTACAGCCCATATAACTAAAAGGAACACTTTTCATGTGTATTCATAGCTTTTATTGCATACTCGATCATCTAGTCACATATTTTCAAATTACAAAATTAATGAAACATAAAAGATGCAGATGATGGCTAATAGTGATGATCGAGCACCAAAGTATTCGGATGTTTGGGTGTTCGGCCCAAACTCATTGCTATATGGCATTACAGTGAGGGCAGTACTTACCTGCACCTTTATTGGTTGCTTAAAAACCATGAAACGTGCGGGCAGAGACTCGAGCATTTCATCCGAGCACATTCGCTACCTGGTCGAGTACCGCCATGTGCCAAGCATTACGATGCTCAGCCGAACATGCACGCTCATCACTACTAATAATCTCTCACTGAAGAACAAAAAGTAGATGGATTAAAGTGACATGTATTGACTACTATTACACTCTCCAGAAGAAGGAGTTACAGAATTATAGGTCATGATGGCATTTAAGAAGTTTAGGTGTATCCCTTTTTAAAAGTAAGAAATTCTACTGGTTTAGTTATAGTAGCTGGAATTTGGGTTTCAGTAGGTGGGATTTGCTTGTGGACATAACAAGAAGGGATCAGCTTAGTAGAGCACATATATGGATGTGTGTCAGTTCTCGCCTAATGGCAGATGATGTATTTCAACATTTATGATCCTTTGTTCTTATGAGAGATAACCTGTCCCTAAAGGGTTCTGGCAGCAGCTTATTCCCAGCTGCCGATTAAGAACACATGCATGCTTGGCTAATCTGAGTATGGATATGTATGGGTAATCAGGAACAATAGCTGTCAGCCATATGAGTGCTAGGCCAACAGCCATTAGTCATTGCATAACTTTATCTTTTTCTGGGACAGCCGAGCTTCGAAGAGTATGGTTGTATTACTGTTCTTATGTGGTCTGCTGATCAAGTTTTCTATACTTCCAAAAAATAAAATGTGCAACATAGGCACTGGTATGGGAGTAAGGGATGTATATTAAGTTAACCTACCAAGTGTATATTTGCAAGAAGTGGATATATATGGAAGTAAGTATAATTATGTTTTGTTTGTTACCATAGTAATACACAGGCTTGCATAATAGATGGGCGCAATGCAATAGGAAATTAAAGTTTTTAAATGTATTTGCAAAGTGGCCTAATTTTTCATTTAGATGCATTGGAACAATAAAAATAAACTGGTTGTAAATGTGAACATATAAGATGAAATATTCACATTTTACCACACTTCTACTGTATGACAAACCATCTATAAGATATTTGTACAGCTTGAATTATAGGGCCTGAAAATAGAAGAGGCATTTAGTGCAATGTGCTATTGAAGTATATTTGTTAATGCAAATACATTATAGAAAGTGGACATTCTTTTTGTAACTTGACAAATCTAACCTTTAGAAAACATTCCATATATTTAACTTTCCCTCAAGATTTATGAGTAATAATTTGGAAATGTGAAAATAATGCTTAGTTTCTGTGAACATCAAAGCTGAATTTTTGACATGCAATCTCTAATTCTTTCTGCACAAACACTTCAACACAAGTGTTTGACAGAGCTGTACATAAAGTGCTGAAAAAGTGAAGCTGTCCATAGATCTCAGAAAGGGTTTTAATCTTTAAACCTTTAGACCATTTAAGATAAGTCCTTACCCACCTTTTTGACTAGAAACCTCTTTGAAGTGGGAATAAGTGATGTACACCAGTACTCAAATATTTGGTGTAATGTGCTCTAATGCTGTGTTTAACAGACTGTTGGTTTCTAGAAATAATCTTTAAAATATGTTTCATGTGCAAGGTAAAAATGTTATAACAGTCATATAATGGTAATAATTTATAACTGTGTAATATGAGTTTGTCATACTCTGTCACACGTACAAAATGTTTTTAAACTATGTTTATGCACTTGATCACACACACTTAGGAACATCTCAATAGCTTAGAAGATCATCAAAAAGTCAATTTATTTAAGTAATTCAATTAAAAGACACAGAGTGATCTGTTTCAAGTGTTAACTTCTTTTAATGTTGATAAAGATGGCTTATAGCTAATGAAAACCCAAAAGTCAGTATTTCAAAATTAGAATAATTTTATAAAGTTCAATATGGTAGACTCATGGTGTCACACTCTAATCAGCTAATCAACAAAAAACACCTGCAAAGGTTTCCTAAACCTTTGAATGGCTCTTTAGTCTATTTCAGTAGGCTACACAATCATGGGAAGAATAGTTGTTCAGAAAACAGTCATTGACATCCTGCACAAGGATAGCCACAAAAGGTGATTGCTAAAGAAGCTGGCTGTTCACAGAGTGCTGTATGCAAGCATATTGATAGAAAGTTAAGTGGACATAAAAAGTGGGGTAGAAAAAGGTGCGCAAGAAACAGGGAGAATCGCAGTCTTGAGAAGACCATTCAAGTATTTTTGGGGATATTTACAAGGAGTGGACTGTAGCTGGAGTCAGTGCTTCAAGAGCCATCAAACACAATCATATCCAGGACATTGGCTACAATTCATTCTGTCATATTCATTCATGACCCAGGGACGTCAGAATCGCGTTACCTGGGCTAAGGAGAAAAAGGACTGGTCTGTTGCTCAGTGATCCAAAGTCCTGTTTTCAGATGAAAGTACATTTTGCATTTAATTTAGAAATCAAGGTCCCAGAGTCTGGAGGAAGAGTGGAGATGTATACAATCCAAGATGCTTGAGGTCCAGTGTAAAGTTTCCACAGTCAGTGATGGTTTAGAGAGCCATGTCATCTGCTGGTGTTGGTCCTTTGTGTTCTATCAAGTCCAAACTCAGCGTACCAGTCTACTAGGAAATTATAGGGCATTTTATGCTTTTCTCTGCTGACAAGCCTTATAGAAATGCTGATTTCATTTTTAAACAGAATTTGGCACCTGCCCACACTATTAAAAGTACCAATACCTGGCTTTATAGCTACATTATCACTGTGCTTGATTGGCCAGCAAACTTGCCTGAACTAAGCCCCATAGAGAATCTATGGGGTGTTTTCAAGAGGAAGATGAGGAACACCAGACACAACCATGCAGACGAGCTGAAGACCACTTTCAAAACAACCTGGGCTTCCATAACACCACAGAAGTGCCATAGGCTGATTGCCTCAAGGCCACTTGATACAGTAATTCTTGCAAAAGGAGCCCTGACCAAGTATTGACTGTGTATATTGTACATACTTTTTAGTAGGCCAACATTTCTGTATTAAAAAAATATTTATTTAAATGGTCTTATGTAGTTTGGCTACAGCAGTTTGGCTCGAGCATCGCTATGCTTGGCAGATCGCGGAGTTGGGCCAAACACAATGGGTGCTTGAGTGCGATGCTTGAGTCTTAGTTGTATTTAAATCTAATTGAGCCTCTATCTCTATGCAGAATATCACTGTACAGTGAGGGAATCCCTCAGTGTGGGTCCGTGGCTTAGGAGTCCCTGCTCTGACTCCATATATAGCTATGTCCATATATGGAGTCAGTGCTTGGGGACACCCAGTGTATTTTAATCTAATTTAGCCTGTATTTCAGAAATATTTCTGCTGGGATTTGGACTCATAGCTGCATAGCCAGTTCCTAAAAAATAAAAATACTTCAACTGTAGAGGAATACTTACTACTAGTTAGTATTCCTATACAGTAGAAGTCTCATTTTTTTTTTTTTGAGTGAGTGGCTAAGAAGCTATATAGTGAAGTGGTTGAAGTTCTGGACTCTGATGCAGAAGCTGTGAGTTCAAATCCCAACACTAACTTTTTAAAAAATAGAGGCTAAACATAATATATATATATATATATATATATATATATATATATATATATATCATGAAGAAAATACTACGGAACATCCGATGCAGTGAAAAAGTGTTTATCCTTTACGTTTCGGTCCGCTTGCTGAGACCATTTTAAGGCAATAAACATATGGTCATCGTGCACATTTATAGGAAGTAACATATTTGCATACATAATTAGTGAGATACAAAATTTCATAGAAAAAACATTGTGTCAGACAAACATATAATCAATTAAAGTGTAATATATGAAATAACCCAAGTATAGATCATAAATTCATAAAAAAATGGTATAGTATATAATCTAGAAATAATAAAACCATTAGTGACCTGTGATCACGTGATGTGAAATAAAATGAGGCCACCTGAGGGTGAGGAGTCAATATAGATGAGACGCTCTGCAAGTAGCGAGGTTCTGCCGCGAAATCAACATGGCGAAGGAGCGTTCCTGCATACACACTGCGCATGTTATGCACAATCAATCATGTGATGCACTATGGGACACATGACTAAACCAATCAGATGATGGAAACACATCATAGCTAGGGGATTAACCCTTTATAATTATCGGCAGTGTAATCTGAAATATACGAAAGGTGCCGCAAGCTTACGCACACTTCCCAACAAACCTGGGGTGGTAAAGAGGAGGATAATTACTGTCCTCGATACCCAAACATCACTCCCCATAGCTTTCTGGCCGAAAAACAGTAATATCTCTATAACCTGCAGTAGAATAAACGCAGCTGAAATGCTGCATGTGTATTGTGTACTAGTAAATCAATATGTATAGTTATTTCTCATATCGAGCGTGTTACCTGTAGACTCTTTATTCACCGGGGCATCTAAAGAGATAAAAGTTATTATATTATTAAAAATAAAAAGACCCAACATGGAGGATGAACAAAAACTTCATGTAAATCCCCAAGGTCTATATTCAACATTTAAACCAGTGGGTCTGAGGGATTGCAATCTATAAATCCACTCAGTCTCACATTTTTAGAAATGTGAGACTAACGCGATTACCTCCAATACGGGATTGGAGGACATGATCCAATAACATAAACATTAAATCCTTTTCTTGGTGCCCTTTCTCCACAAAATTTTGTGAGACAGGGAGGTCCTTGCGTGCCTTCCTAATAGAATTGCGATGTAAATTAAATCAAGTTTTAAAGTTGCATGAATTCTCGCCGACATAAAGTAGTTGGCACAGACACCATAAAACATGCACTATGTGTGTAGAGTCGCAGGTCAAAAAATGGTTGATCTTAAAAGACTTAAGTGTAGTAGGATGTACAAACACATTGCCCTTAGTCATATACTTAGAATTCACACAATGTAAACAGGGGTAAGAACCCATCTATTTTTGATGATGTTAAGTTGCGTCGTTGTATGACTCTCCCTGGTCCTATGTCGTTTTTTTGCAAGTCGATCTTCCCTATAAGACATCAAAGGTGTATTTTGGAAGGCCATAACTTTATTTTACATACAAACGTAAAAGCAAAGGTGCAATGGCACACTGCAGCTAGAGCTCCGTCCTGCCACTATGCTGTATGTTAGATGAGGCATTAGTTTATATTTTGGCCAAATTATGTAAGCCACCCACCACTTCACGGTTGCCTCTCGAGTGGTCCCTAACAATAATTCTTACCTTTTATGGATGAGGGGTCATTTTTAGCACTTTCAGGCCAGTCTGTTAGAAGTGGCTCAGAGGGAGGTTTTTTGCAGCAGCAGAGGCCAGGTACAAATGTGGCCATTCAGGGCCCACTACTGGAGGACGAGGAGGATGAGGCAGGTTCACAGCGGGGTGGCACCCCACACAGCTCAGGCACATCACTGGTGTGTGGGTGGGGGGATACGGAGGACGATGACGATACGCCTCCCACAGAGGACAGCTTGTCCTTACCTCTGGGGAGCCTGCCACACATGAGCGACTACATGCTGCAGTGCCTGCGCAACGACAGCAGAGTTGCCCACATTTTAACGTGTGCAGACAACTGGGTTGCCACCCTGCTGGATCCCCGGTACAAAGATAATGTGCCCACTTTACTTCCTGCACTGGAGCGTGATAGGAAGATGCGCGAGTACAAGCGGCCAGCTCCTCTGATGGCAGGGTTTGCATGGCAGAAATGTGGAAAAGTTTTGTCTCCACGCCACAGCTAAATGTACCACCACCTGATACGGAACATGTTAGCAGGAGGCAGCATTTCACTAACATGGTTGAACAGTACGTCTGCACACCCCTCCACGTACTGACTGATGGTTCGGCCCCAATCAACTTCTGGGTCTCCAAATTGTCCACGTGGCCAGAGTTTGCATTTTATGCCTTGGAGGTGCTGGCCTGCCTGGCGGCCAGCGTTTTGTCTGAACATGTATTCAGCATGGCAGGGGGCGTCATTACTGACAAACGCAGCCGCCTGTCCACAGCCAACGTGGACAAGCTGACGTTCATAAAAATGAACCAGGCATGGATCCCACAGGACCTCTCCCTCCCTTGTGCAGAATAGACATTTATAACTGCATCCCCCTCAACCATGTATTCTTGTACTTCGGGGCACTTCTTTATTGAATCCTCTTTTTTTTAACTTTACTATGATCTTGCGGTGCAACCCAAAGTTGAATGAACCTCTCCTCAATCTGGGCGCCGGGGCCTAAATAACTGAAAGTGGCCTTCTCCAGTGGTGGGTAATATGACACCTTATTCCTTGCTGTGGGACCTCTCTCCTCTGTCTGGGTGCTGGGGCTGAAATAACTGAAAGTGGCCTTCTCCAGTGGTGGGTCATATGACGCCTTATTCCTTGCTATGGGACCTCTCTACTCTGTCTGGGTGCTGGGGCCTAAATAACTGAAAGTGGCCTTCTCCAGCGGTGGGTGATATGACGCCTTATTCCTTGCTGTGGGACCTCTCTCCTCTGTCTGGGTGCTGGGGCCGAAATAACTGAAAGTGGCCTTCTCCAGTGGTGGGTGATATGACGCATGATTCCTTGCAGTGGGACCTCTCTCCAATTGATATTGGTTAATTTTTATTTATTTTATTTTTATTCATTTCCCTATCTACATTTGTTTGCAGGGCATTTACCTACATTTTGCTGCCTTTTGCAGCCCTCTAGCCCTTTCCTGGACTATTTCACAGGATTTTTAGTGCCTAAAAGTTCGGGTCCCCGTTGACCTCAATGGCGTTCGGGTTCGGGATAAAGTTCGGGTCGAGTTCGGATCCCGAACCCGAACATTTTCGGGAAGTTCGGCCGAACTTCTCGAACCCGAACATCCACCCGCTCATCTCTAGTCACTAATGGTTTTATTATTTCTAGATTATATACTATACCATTTTTTGTGAATTTGTGATTTATATTTGGGTTATTTCATATATTACACTTTAATTGATTATATGTTTGTCTGACACAATGTTTTTTCGATGAAATTTTGTATCTCACTAATTATGTATTGTGGGGAGTCGCTCTGGTAGATAGCGGTGCGGGTGCAGTACAGAGGCAAAAGGGAGTCCAGAAAGTGCAATAAACAGTGTTTTATTCACACTTGCACAAAATAAACGGTAAACAGTCTCTTGGTGTTAATTCACACACATCAGAAATAATGAGGCAAAACAAAACAGTCCCATACAGGTTTCAGTCACCTGGGAGGTTTTAGGTACAGGTTCGCACCTGGCTGTCAGTCCAGCCGCAAGACAGTCTACGTCAGGTTTCCAGGCTGTCTGCACTCCTCCTTGTTGGGCTCTTGCTTCCAGCCTAGAGAACTCCCAAACTCAAATGATTCCACAGCCTAACAGCAGCTCCAGGACAATCCCACACTCCACCTGCTGGTGCTGGCTGTCTTTTAAAGGCCCTGGAGAAGTCCGGCCTGGACCGTGGGGAGTAGGCACCCACCCAACTCTTTGCCTACTCCCAGTAAGAGCCGGCCCGGATTGGCTTTGCAGCCAAACTAACTATCAATGTCAAGCAGCACTAGTTGCTGCTGACACATAAAACCCGGCTCTCACCTCACCGAGGCCAGGAACCTCGGTGACACGTACCTGCCATCCACGACGGCACCCTGCACCTTACCACAGTATGCAAATGGATTACTTCCTATAAATGTGCACGATGACCATATATTTATTGCTTGAAAATGGTCCCAGCAAGCGGACCGAAGCGTCGCTTGGGTGAATAAAGGATAAACACTATTTCACTGCATCGGATGTGCCGTAGTATTTTCTTCATTATTTATTATGCGGCTTCAAGTCAAGCTTCAACTGCTGGCACTCCGCCATTACACAAAGACGCTTGGTGTGCGGTTCGGATTTCCTTTCCTATATATATATATATATATATATATATATATATATATATATATATTATTTTTTATTTATAATTTATCCACTGAATCAAAATTTTCTCGTGTTTATAGCCTCTATTACTCTTAATATATCCTGCTCTTTCTATTATACAATTAGAATTCATAAAATTTTCCTATTCTTTCTCCCTCTCCAATCGGGGGCTGCTCTGCAATTGAAGCCACCTGATACTTGACCCAGAGGGAGGGGGCCCCCCTCCCTCCTTTCCCCATCAGCCATTGCTCAGCCAATTTTAAACGTCTAAGCCTTGTAACATCCCCAAAAAATAAAATGGCATTCCCAAAATGATCCAAACATGAAGTAGACTTATGGGGAATGTAAAGTAATAACTATTTTTGGAGGTATTACTATGTATTATAGAAGTAGAGAAATTGAAACTTGGAAATTTGCAATTTTTTCTAAATGTTTGGTAAATTTGGATTTTTTTTAATAAATAAAGATTTTCTATTTTTACTCCATTTTACCAGTGTCATGAAGTACAATATGTGATGAGAAAACATTCTCAGAATGGACTGGATAAGTAAAAGCATTTTAAAGTTATTCATACATAAAGTGACACTGGTCAGATTTGCAAAAAATGGCCTGGTCCTTAAATTGAAAATGAGCCTGGTCTTTAATGGATTAATCGCCTGATTCCCAAACTCGGACTTCAGTGAGAATGCCGTGGTAGCTATTAAGTGTGCATTAAATTTTGAAAACGTCACCAACAGAGTTAACTACAGTGTGACCTACAAAGCACCTCCACACCATCACAGAGATTACAGCCCCCACTAAATTTATTTTCATTATTATGTTACAAGGTTTATTTATTGGTTCTATATTTTTAATTAGTATGTGTTAGGGCCAGAAAGCTAGAAAAGTTCTGTATGTTAACATAAAGCTTTAACCAGTTGCCGACCACCGAACGCAGGATTGCGTTCTGGCAGCGGTCGGTTTATTCCTCTTGGACGCGCGTGCTCGCGTTCACAGGATCGCGTCCGGAAGAAGTTAAACTACAGCCTGCCAGCGCTGATCGTGCGCTGGCAGGCTGTAGAAGTTAAAAAAAAAATCACATATCAGACGCTGTTTTGTTAACAGCGTCTGATATGCTTGCTGATCGTTCCTTTGGTGGTCCCTTTTGCTTGGGACCACCAAAGGAATCTTTGTAAGTGCACCAATCACCACACAGACCCCCATCCACCCCCGTCACTGATTAACCCCTGATTAACCCCGATTAACCCCTGATCACCCCATGTCACCCCCTGATCACCCCCTGTCACCCCCTGTCACTAATCACCCCCCCTGTAAGGCTCATTCACATGTCTGTATGTGTTTTGCGGATCCATGGATCCGCGGATCCGCAAAACACGGACACCGGCTAGGTGCTTTCCGCATTTTGCGCATCCGCACATTGCGAGAACTATATAGAGAATGCCTTTTCTTGTCCGCAATTGCGGACAAGAATAGGACATGCTCTATCTTTTGCGTAGCTGCAGCTGGATGTTTGGGGGCCGAAACCCGGAAGTTTGTGGCCGCAGCTCCGCAAATGCTGATGCGGCGAGCACATAGTGTGCTCTCCGCATCACCGCCGGCCCCATTCACACTGAATGGGTCCGTATCTATTCCGGGGCCTTACTACTTTTTTTTTTTTTTTTGCACATTTTTTGGCAGAGATTTTTTCATCCACATTGATCGATGCGAATGAAGAAATTTGTGCCATTCATTTTTTTTTTTTCAGCCCAGAGGCTGAACGGAAAAAAAATCTCATTACCCGTATGCTCAATATAAGGAGAATAGCAGAAACTCCTAATGCTGGCCATACGTGTAATGATTGCGGAGACCCCCAAATGCCAGGGCAGTACAAACACCTTATATGTGACACCATTTTAGAAAGAAGACACCCCAAGGTATTCCGTGCTGGGTATGGTGAGTTCATGTAAAATTTTATTTTTTGTCACTAGTTAGTGGAAATTTGAGACTTTGTAAAAAAAAAAAAAATCAATTTCCGCTAACTTGTGCCAAAAAAAAAAAAATTCTGTAAACTTGCCATGCCCCTCAAAGAATACCTTGGGGTGTCTTCTTTCCACAATGGGGTCACATGTGGGGTATTTATACTGTCCTGGCATCTTAGGGGTCCTAAAGCGTGAGAATCCAAATGCGTAAAAATGCCCTGTGAAATCCTAAAGGTACTCATTGGTTTTAGGGCCCCTTTGCGCATCTTGGCTGCAAAAAAGTGTTACTCATGTGGTATTGCCGTACTCAGGAGAAGTAGGGCAATGTGTTTTGGGGTGTATTTTTATATATACCCATACTTTGTGTGAGAAATATCGCTGTAAACGACAACTTAATTTTTTTTTATACAAAGTTGTCAGTTTACAGAGATATTTCTCTCACCCAACATGGGTATATGTAAAAATACACCCCAAAACACATTGCCCTACTTCTCCTGAGTACGGCGATACCACATGAGTGACACTTTTTTTTGCAGTCTGGGTGCGCAAAGGGGCCCTAATTCCAACGAGTACCTTTAGCTTTTACATGGCTGCTCATAATTTAGCCCCGCCCAAAATGCCAGAACAGTAAACACACCCCACAAATGACCCCATTTCGGAAAGTAGACACCCCAAGGTATTCACTGAGGGGCATAGTGAGTCCGTGGGAGATTTTATTTTTTTTTTGCCAGAAGTTAGCAGAAATGGAATCTTTATTATTTTTTTTTTTTCTTTAGAAAGTGTAATTTTCCGCTAACTTGTGAAAAAAAATGAAATCATACATGAACTCATCATGCCCCTCCGTGAATACTTTGGGGTGTCTTCTTTCTAAAATGGTGTCATTTGGGGGGTATTTATACTTTCCTGACATTCTAGCGCCTGAAGAAACATGACAGGTGCTCAGAAAGTCAGAGCTGCTTCAAAATGCCGAAATTCACTTTTGTGCACCATAGTTTGTAAATATATAACTTTTACCCAAACCTATAAATATACACTTATTGGATTTTTTTTTTATCAAAGACATGTAGAACAATAAATTTTTCGAAAAATTTATATAGAAATGTAGTTTAAAAAAAAAAAAATTACAACAGAAAGTGAAAAATGTCATTTTTTTGCTAAAATTTCGGTCATTTTTGATTAATAGCAAAAAAAGTTAAAATGTCAGCAGCAATGAAATACCACCAAATGAAAGCTCTATTAGTGAGAAGAAAAGGAGGTAAAATTCATTTGGGTGGTAAGTAGAGATGGCCCGAACTATTCGAAGGCGAACAGTTCCCGGCGAACATAGCTTGTTCGCGTTCGCCTCGGTGGGCGAACATATGCGAAGTTCGATCCGTCCTCTATACATCATCATTGAGCAAACTTTGAGCCTGTATCTCACAGTCAGCAGACACATTCCAGCCAATCAGCAGCATACCCTCCCTCCCAGACCCTCACATCTCCTGAACAGCATCCATTTTAGATTCATTCGGAATTTGCAGTCTTAGTGAGAGGAGGGAGAGTGTAGTTGCTGCTGATTTAATCGGGAAATCGATAGCTAGGCTAGTGAATTCAGTGTCCACTCCAGTCCTGAAAGACTCATCAGATCTCTACTGTAAGGACAGCATCCTGACAGCACCCCAAAAAGCACTTTTTAGGGCTGCAACATTAGTCTGCTTTTTTTTTCCTTTATATACATATTGCAGTTGCCTGGCCTGCCTGTGTGTAAGGAGCTGCAGGCCCACAGACTGTAGTGTGCCCACTGCCAGTGCCCACCCCTGTCATCCCATGTGGCACAGGACTTTGCATAAAAAAAGGCATTTAATATTTACACTTTAATCTAAGGTTAGTTGCCTGCCAGTGTGTGTCAGGCTGACTTCCACTGACTGTAGTGTGCCCACTGCCAGTGCCCACCACTCACACCGTGTGGCACAGGACTTTGCATCAAAAAAGGCATTTCATTTTTACCCTTTAATCTAAGGTTAGTTGCTTGCCTGCTAGTGTGTGTCAGGCCGACTTCCACAGACTGTAGTGTGCCCACTGCCAGTGCCCACCACCACTCATAACGGGTGGCACAGTAGCTTGCCGATAAATAAGGCATTACATTTTTACACTTTAGTCTAATTTCAGTTGCTTGCCTGCTGCCAGTGTGTGACAGGCCGACTTCCACAGACTGTAGTGTGCCCACTGCCAGTGCCCACCACAATTCATACCGGGTGGCACAGGCATTTAATTTTTACACTTTAGTCTAATTTCAGTTGCTTGCCTGCTGCCAGTGTGTGTCAGGCCGACTTCCACAGACTGTAGTGTGCCCACTGCCAGTGCCCACCACCACTCATACCGGGTGGCACAGGCATTTAATTTTTACACTTTAGTCTAATTTCAGTTGCTTGCCTGCTGCCAGTGTGTCAGGCCGACTTCCACAGACTTTAGTGTTCCCACTGCCAGTGCCCACCACCACTCATACCGGGTGGCACAGTAGCTTGCCGATAAATAAGGTATTTAATTTTTACACTTTAGTCTAATTTCAGTTGCTTGCACACTGCCATTGCCCACCACTCACACCGTGTGGCACAGGACTTTGCATCAAAAAAGGCATTTCATTTTTACCCTTTAATCTAAGGTTAGTTGCTTGCCTGCTAGTGTGTGTCAGGCCGACTTCCACAGACTGTAGTGTGCCCACTGCCAGTGCCCACCACCACTCATACCGGGTGGCACAGTAGCTTGCCGATAAATAAGGCATTACATTTTTACACTTTAGTCTAATTTCAGTTGCTTGCCTGCTGCCAGTGTGTGACAGGCCGACTTCCACAGACTGTAGTGTGCCCACTGCCAGTGCCCACCACCATTCATACCGGGTGGCACAGGCATTTAATTTTTACACTTTAGTCTAATTTCAGTTGCTTGCCTGCTGACAGTGTGTGTCAGGCCGACTTCCACAGACTGTAGTGTGCCCACTGCCAGTGCCCACCAGCACTCATACCGGGTGGCACAGGCATTTAATTTTTACACTTTCGTCTAATTTCAGTTGCTTGCCTGCTGCCAGTGTGTGTCAGGCCGACTTCCACAGACTTTAGTGTTCCCACTGCCAGTGCCCACCACCACTCATACCGGGTGGCACAGTAGCTTGCCGATAAATAAGGCATTTAATTTTTACACTTTAGTCTAATTTCAGTTGCTTGCCTGCTGTCAGTGTGTGTCAGTAGAGATGTCCCGAACTGTTCGACTGCGAACAGTTCCCTGCGAAAAGCGAACAACTGCCTAATGTTCTCTGTTCTCTGTCCACCCCAACCGTCAAACCAAAAAAAAAATCCTTTCTGAAAATGATATATCATTAATAATCATTTTCTATCACATTTAACTTAAACCACTCAATTCATGCCAAAAGCCAGGTATGTGCAGGCTGACTATCTATCCAGGGTGTCAGCATACCTTACAATGACAGGTTTGAGCAATTTAGACAAACAAACATAAGTTCTCAATCCAAAAGGAGAGAAATTGCTTAGCATTGGTTGGCTATCTAGAGGGGCCTGGACCCTAGACCATTATCATTAGGGCGACAAAAATTGTAATTTTATATGCCAGCCTAACTCCTCTCTCACTGCCTAAGAGAGCTGCATAAACATTTCCCAACATTTAAATCTCATTTGCATACACATGACCAAGAAATGCTAATGAGCAATATAGCAGTATCTGCCTTGTTTGTAAACTGAAACACGATTTGCATAGCTTTCCCATAGTCCCATGGTATGCAAATGAGTTTATATGACAAAACAGAATAGAAAGATTATAAAGTTAGTCTTTAAAAAATTGCAAAATCAAAAAAAAACTGTGCAGCCTTCCTAATCATTGAGATGAGAGCTAGGTGGCATATAAAAAAAAAAAAAAATTTAAAATGTTGTCACCCTAATGATAATCATCTATGTGCACAGGTCCCCCTAGATACCAAACACTAAACAGACAATTTCCCTTCTGGGAAATTTCCCTTCTGGGAAAACTGGTTAATACCCAGGCTGCCTTGCTAAGGTATGCTGATGATCTGTCTGTCTGATGGATTGTTGGTCCTGCATATACCTGGTGCTTGGCGGCCATAGGGGAGAACTGTTCTGTGTTGTCCATTAAATGTTTTATGTCATAATACAAATAATAATAATAAGATTTTATGATAGGCAGGCTAGGGGAAATGTCTGTAAGTCTGTCTTTGTCTGTTTCATAAAATACAAAGATTAGTTTCTTTAGTCAGCTACCTTACTGTATGTTTGATTGAGTATTACACCTTAAAGGGACAGGCTGTTTTACCCTATAGAAATATATCTATATAAATATATATAGTCCTGTATTAGGATCCTTGATCTCAGAAAAATTATGCTATTATCATCAAACACTGTCTTTGCATAATGTCTATAAAACGTTTTTGTGCTACAGACCTCAAACTTTCCACACTTTTTCGGCCTATAGCGAAGTACGTTGCTTGTGCTTTATTAACCGATCCCACCCTCCGGGCCCCTGGGACGGGCCCACAAAAACCTCTTTTTTTCCCATAGAGTTTTATTGGAAAAATGCAAACGTTTGTCACTCATACAGCTTCGGAGTGAAACTCACCAAACTTGGGTCACTTAGTCATGGGGTCAACCTGAAAATTTATGTCACATTTTGGGGACATTAAAAAGTGGGCGGAGCTACAACCAATCAGATTTTCCCTATTGACTTCAATAGGGAAACTTTAAAAAGCTACCATTCTCACAGCATTTAAACGAGAATACCCAAACTTGGCACCGTGGGTCATTGGGTGACTGTGGTCAAAAATTTTATAAGTGGGCGGAGTCTAAATCGGCCAATCAAATTTCAGCAATTGGTTTAAATGGGAAAATTTTAAACTGCCGCTGCTCGTAGACGGTTATTGGCACAGTCTTCAAACTTGGCACAGTTGGTCATTGGAGGACTGGGATTAGAATTCTGAAAAGTGGGCGGGGCCAAAATCAACCAATCAGATTTCTTTGAGTGTGAAAAATGTGAAAATTTGAAAAATTTTAACTTCCAAAAATGCTGCAATTCTCAAATTTTTGATGTCAGGGGCTTCAAATTGCAGAAATCAGGTGGCAAGTTACATCAAATTCAAAATTAGA
Organism: Bufotes viridis; assembly: GCA_033119425.1. NCBI lineage: Eukaryota > Metazoa > Chordata > Amphibia > Anura > Bufonidae > Bufotes > Bufotes viridis. Next base: position 217,841,948 of record CM065593.1, on the reverse strand, counting down.
AAAAGTGGGCGGAGCTACAAACAACCAATCAGATTTTCCCTATTGACTTCAATGGGAAAACTTTAAAAAGCTACCATTCTCACAGTATTTAAATGAGAATACCCAAACTTGGCACCGTGGGTCATTGGGTGACTGGGGTCAAAAATTTTATAAGTGGGCGGAGTCTAAATCGGCCAATCAAATTTCAGCAATTGGTTTAAATGGGAAAATTTTAAACTGCCGCTGCTCGTAGACGGTTATTGGCACAGTCTTCAAACTTGGCACAGTTGGTCATTGGAGGACTGGGATTAGAATTCTGAAAAGTGGGCGGGGCCAAAATCAACCAATCAGATTTCTTTGAGTGTGAAAAATGTGAAAATTTGAAAAATTTTAACTTCCAAAAATGCTGCAATTCTCAAATTTTTATGTCAGGGGCTTCGAATTTCAGAAATCAGGTGGTAGGTTATGTCCAATTCAAAATTGGAAAAAGTGGGCAGGGCAAACTACAACCAATCAGATTTTCCCTATTGACTTCAATGGGAAAACTTTAAAAAGCTACCATTCTCACAGTATTTAAATGAGAATACCCAAACTTGGCACCGTGGGTCATTGGGGTCAAAATTGTTAAAAGTGGGCGGAGTCTATATCAGCCAATCAAATTTTAGCAATTGGTTTAAATGGGAAAATGTAAAACTGCCGCAGCTCGTAGCCTGTTATTGGCACAGTCTTCAAACTTGGCACAATTGGTCACTTGAGGACTGGCATTAAAATTCAAGAAAGTAGGTGGAGCCACAAACAGCCAATCATATTCCAAGCCAACATCCTGTGGTTTCTTCAGAAACAGCACTTTCTAGTTATTATTGTTGTTTGTATTATTACATAAAACATCCAATTACCAATACAGAACAGTTCTCTCCTATGGCCACCAAGCACCAGGTATATGCAGGGCCAACAATCCATCAGACAGACAGGTCATCAGCATACCTTAGCAAGGCAGCCTGGGTATTAACCAGTTTTTCCAAAAGGAAAATTGTCTATTTAGGGTTAGGTATCTAGGCGGACCTGTGCGCATAGATGATCATCATTAGGGTGACAACATTTTTTTATTTTTTTAATATGCCACCTAGCTCTCATCTCAATAATTAGGAAGGCTGCATAGTTTTTTTTTATTTTGCAATTGTTTAAAGACTAATTTTATAATCTTTCTATTCTGTTTTGTCATATAAACTCATTTGCATAACATGGGACAGCTATGCAAATTGTGTTTCAGTTTACAAACAAGGCAGATACTGCTATATTGCTCATTAGCATTTCTTGGCCATGTGTATGCAAATGAGTTTTAACATACAGTAAGGTAGCTGACTAAAAAACTAATCTTTGTATTTTTAAAACAGACAAAGACAGACTTACAGACATTTACCCTAGCCTGCCTATCATAAAATCTTATTATTATTTGTATTATTACATAAAACATTCAATGGACAACACAGAACAGTTCTCCCCTATGGCCGCCAAGCACCAGGTATATGCAGGACCAACAATCCATCAGACAGACAGATCATCAGCATACCTTAGCAAGGCAGCCTGGGTATTAACCAGTTTTCCCAGAAGGGAAATTTCCCAGAAGGGAAATTGTCTGTTTAGTGTTAGGTATCTAGGGGGACCTGTGCACATAGATGATTATCATTAGGGTGACAACATTTTTTTTTTTTTTTTTTTTTTTATGCCACCTAGCTCTCATCTCAATGATTAGGAAGGCTGCACAGTTTTTTTGATTTTGCAATTTTTAAAGACTAACTTTATAATCTTTCTATTCTGTTTTGTCATATAAACTCATTTGCATAACATGGGACTATGGGAAAGCTATGCAAATCGTGTTTCAGTTTACAAACAAGGCAGATACTGCTATATTGCTCATTAGCATTTCTTGGTCATGTGTATGCAAATGAGATTTAAATGTTGGGAAATGTTTATGCAGCTCTCTTAGGCAGTGAGAGAGGAGTTAGGCTGGCATATAAAATTACAATTTTGTCGCCCTAATGATAATGGTCTAGGGTCCAGGCCCCTCAAGATAGCCAACCAATGCTGACCAATTTCTCTCCTTTTGGATTGAGAACTTATGTTTGTTTGTCTAAATTGCTCAAACCTGTCATTGTAAGGTATGCTGACACCCTGTCTTATGGATAGATAGTCAGCCTGCACATACCTGGCTTTTGACATGGTGTAGAGTGATTTTTTTTATTTTACAAGTAATTAAAATGTGTTAAATAACTAAATTAGTATTTAAAAGTAGGTTAGAAAATAAAATGTTAAGGTAGATTTAGATGTCATAAAATAGGTTAGCTAGAATGAGTCACTGTGGGTTTTTAATATTCGCCTGCCAATAGAGGTCTATTGCGGTTCGCCCTGTTCGCCTGTTCCCGAACATTTGAGTTCACGAACAGAAAATTTTATGTTCGCGACATCTCTATGTGTCAGGCCGACTTCCACTGATGGTAGTGTGCCCACTGCCAGTGCCCACCACTCATACCGGGTGGCACAGTACCTAGCACGCGTAGTACCACTTATCTAAAAAAAATGACAGTCAGAGGCAGGCCACCCCGCAGGGGCCGTCGTGGTCGTGGTGCTGTGATTTCCACTGGCCCTGGAATAATGCCCAGTGTTCAGAGGCCACATACCCTAAACCTGAAAAATTTTAAAGGACATAGTTGACTGGCTTAGACAGGACACCCAATCTTCAACAGCTTCCGCTAAGAACTTTGACGCACCATCCTCCTCCAGCTCAGCTTCGGTCACCTGCTCTCAAGTTACCACGCTCCCGCCCGCCGCCACCACCACCACAGCCGCTTCACTTGATCCGTCAGAGGAGTTATTTACACATCAGTTGGATGCAATTAGTGATGCGCAACCATTATTGCCAGATGATTTAGATTACAGGGATATGTCTCAGTCAGGCAGGACGTACAGTGTGATGATGATGATGATGTTTTACCTGCTGCTGCTTCCTTTGCTGAGGTGTCAGATACAAGTGAAGCGGTTGATGATGACGATGTGTCCACGGATGCCACGTGGGTGCCTGCTCGAAGAGAAGAAGAGGGGGAAAGTTCAGAAGGGGAGACAGAGAGAAGGAGGAGACAAGTTGGAAGCAGGGGGAGGTCTTCGCAAGGAGTTAGTGGCACAGTCAGACAGCATGTATCGGCACCCGGGGTCAGCCAGACAGCACGCCAGTCAACGCATGCTGTTGCCACCACCAGAATGCCGCCATTGCAAAGCTCAGCAGTGTGGCATTTTTTGTGTGTGTCTGCCTCTGATAACAGCAATGCCATTTGCAATCTGTGCCAAAAGAAACTGAGTCATGGGAAGTCCAACACCCACCTCGGTACAACTGCTTTGCGAAGGCACATGATCTCACATCACAAACGCCTATGGGATCAACACATGCGTACAAGCAGCACACAAACTCAAAGCCACCATCCTCCTCCTGGTCCAGCATCTTCAGCCACGTCAACCACTGCTGTCCTTCTTGCCCCCTCTCAACCACCCACCACTCTGCCTATCACCTTCAGCAGTTCCATCTCATCTGCCCACAGTCAGGTGTCTGTTAAGGAAATGTTTGAGTATAAGAAGCCAATGTCACAGAGTCACCCCCTTGCCCGGCGTCTGACAGCTGGATTGACAGAACTCTTAGCCCGCCAGCTTTTACCATACCAGCTGGTTGAGTCTGAGGCCTTCAAAAAATTTGTCGCTATTGGGACACCACAGTGGAAGGTACCTGGACGAAATTTTTTTTAAAAAAAAGGCAATCCCTGATATGGTAAGTAGTGTTGAGCGCGAATATTCGAATAGCGAATTTTTTTAGCGAATATCGGCACTTCGCTAATTCGCGAATATTTCGAATATAGCGCTATAAATTCGCTATTTCGAATATTCGTTTTTTTTTTGTTTTTTTTTTTGTTATATTTTTTTCTTTCCCTCTTCCCAACAGTAGTTCTTACCTGTCCTGAGGATTCCTGGCTTCCTGGCTGCTCTAGTCAGTGCCCATTGCCGCTTCTGCCGACTTCCGTGCTCATGGAGCGTCCCCATCCATGGGAACGTCTCCATATACTAAAATGTACTGTCGGATTTGAGGAATTACGTTGAAATCGCAATGCGATTAATTCAAGTTATATTAATCGCATTGCGATTACAACTTAGAACTGGGTTTATAATGGGTCAGCTTGCTAGAATGAGCGAAGTTAACGAATATGGAATATAGCAGCACTGCTAAGTTGAATTCGCAATGCGATTAATTTAACTTAAAGTAATCGCATTGCGATTTCAACTTAGCACTGCTAGTGCTATATTCCATATTCGTTAATTCTAGCCTATGTAAGATAGCAGTGCTAAGTTGAAATCGCAATGCGATTACTTCAAGTTAAATTAATCGCATTGCGAATTCAACTTAGCAGTGCTGCTATATTCCATATTCGTTAACCGTTCATTCTAGCAAGCTGACCCATTATAAACCCAGCTCTAAGTTGAAATCGCAATGCGATTAATATAACTTGAATTAATCGCATTGCGATTTCAACGTAATTCCTCAAATCCGACAGTACATTTTAGTATATGGAGATGTTCCCATGGTGATGGGGACGCTCCATGAGCAAGGAACTTTATGGTTGGCTTGGTAGAATTAGCGAATAGCGAATATGGCGAATGTATTCGTCATATTCCTCAAAACGAAGATAACGAAGTATTCTACATCTTCGTTTTAGCAACCTATTCGTCAACCTCGCTAATTCTAGCAATCAAATAGGAAGGTTGACTATAGAGACAGCTGTGTTAAATTCGCTATGCGATTTTTTTTTTTTTAATAGAATAATTATATTACTTGATATAATTATTATAATTATTCTATTTATTAAAAAAATATATAAATAATCGCATAGCGAATGAAGCTACAGTTGTCTCTATAGTCAACCTTCCTATTTGATTGCTAGAATTAGCGAGTTGACGAATAGGTTGCTAAACGAAGATGTAGAATACTTCGTTATCTTCGTTTTGAGGAATATGACGAATACATTCGTCATATCCGTCATCTTCGCTATAATTCTAGATATGAAACCAATAGGAAAGTAGCCTTAAGTTAAAATCGCAATACGCGATTATTTAAATCGCATATTAATCGCGGTAACTAGAATAATGACGAATATTCGATTTCGACAAATATGAAACGAATATTCATTCGAATATTCGCGAATTTCGTCGAAATCGAATATGGCACCTGCCGCTCATCACTAATGGTAAGTAACAGGGATTAAATTGATAGGAATAGTACTAGTTAAGACACCACTCGGGTGTGACAGTAAATTGCACGGTGCAGATGCAGTGACCGTGGATTAAAACAAAGGGGAGGGAGCCAGCGTTTTTTTAACCATCTCCCCGTTTGAAAAATCAATTCAATAAATGGACCCCAGATTGGGGACGTAACAGGGATTAAACTGATGAGAATAGTACTACAGAAAATACCACTCATATCGGGTGTGACAGTAAATTGCACGGCGCAGACGCAGTGACCGTGGATTAAAACAAAGGGGAGGGAGCCAGCGTTTTTTTAACCATCTCCCCGTTCGAAAAATCTATTCAATTGACCTTTTGCGGACCCTTGGTGTTCTACGTGGCTGGGTGGAGGAGGAAACCTTCAATGACATCACCGGGACATGGCTAGCTTGGTATCCAACCTTGTGCAAATGGGGAGTTTGCTTTTGTGCAAATGAACTGTTTGTGGTTGTTGCGGTGCATTAAAAGGGGAGTTTGGTCTGTAAATGTCTGTAAAGTGGGCGTAACCCTTAGGCCCCTTTCACACGGGCGAGTTTTCCGCGCGGGTGCAATGCGTGAGGAGGACGCATTGCACCCGCACTGAATCCGGACCCATTCATTTCTATGGGGCTGTGCACATGAGCGGTGATTTTCACGCATCACTTCTGCGTTGCGTGAAAATCGCAGCATGTTCTATATTCTGCGTTTTTCACGCAACACAGGCCCCATAGAAGTGAATGGGGCTGCGGGAAAATCGCAAGCATCCGCAAGCAAGTGCGGATGCGTTGCGATTTTCCCGCATTGTTGCTTAGCAACGGGACCCAATCTCTATTATTTCCCCTTATAACATGGTTATAAGGGGAAATAATAGAATTCTTAATAAAGAATGCATTGTTAAATGAAGAGGAAGGGGTTAAAAATAATAAAAGTAAACTTACCTTAGCCACTTGATCGCGTAGTCGCGATCTGTCATCTCTTTCCCTGCAGCATCTATGAGCTACAGGACCTGTGATGACGTCACATCACATGGTCCAATCACATGGTCCATCACCATGGTAAGATGAACCATGTGATTGGACCATGTGATGTGACGTCATCACAGGTCCTTTAGATCATAGATGCTGCAGGGAAAGAGAGGACAGATCGTGACTACGCGATCAAGTGGCTAAGGTAAGTTTACTTTTATTAATTTTACCCCCTTCCTCTTCATTTAACAATGCATTCTTTATTAAGAATGCTATTATTTCCCCTTATAACCATGTTATAAGGGGAAATAATCAATTCTCCAGTAGACCCGAAACCGGACTTCAGTGATGAAGTCCGGCTTCGGGTTGGGTACCAAACATGGCGTTTTTTCTCACGCGCGTGCAAAACGTGTTGCAAAAGTTTGCACCCGCGTGGGAAAAACGCACATATTCCCGCAACGCACCCGCCTCTTATCCGGGCGTCAAATATGACGCCCGTGTGAAAGAGGCCTTACACTACCTGATCGATACAACATCATACCTGATCGTATACACACACTGGATGTTTTAAAGCATGTTATTCCAAACAATTTAGGAATGTTACGTGATTTATGCCCTTTATGGATTAAAACCCGACTCTGCGTCCACTACGTAATTTTCCATGGGAGTTTTGCCATGGATCCCCCTCCGGCATGCCACAGTCCAGGTGTTAGTCCCCTTGAAACAACTTTTCCATCACTATTGTGGCCAGAAAGAGTCCCTGTGGGTTTTAAAATTCGCCTGTCTATTAAAGTCTATGGCGGTTCGCCCGGTTCGCCAGTTCGCGAACATTTGCGGAAGTTCGCGTTCGCCGTTCGCGAACTGAAAATTTTATGTTCGCGACATCACTAGTGGTAAGTTGTATGACGGAGCAATAAACGGTGAAAGTAGCGTAGTGCAGAATTGTAAAAAGTGGCCTGGTCATTAACGATGTTTAAGCTAGGGGGGCTGAAGTGGTTAAGCTCTTACACTTTGGCCTCTTTCACACTTCAGTGTTTGGTCAGTGATTTCCATCAGTGATTTGTGAGCCAAAACCAGAAGTGAAGCCTACTCAGACATAAGGTATAATGGAAAGACATGCACCTGTTCTGTGATTTTGACCCACATACGGCTTTGGTTCACAAATCATTGATGGAAATCACTGACCAAACACTGAAGTGTGAACAAGGCCTTTCTCTTGTATTCCATCAGGACTGGGTGTTGGCTATGTGTGTCTGTTTTATATTTAATGTATTTAATTTAGTAATCCCACTTAGTAAGCTTTTTAATCCACTTAGCCTGTTTTATTCCCAGATCTTAGAATTCACTTTAAAACAACTATCTGAGGCAATCATGTATCATATAAGTTGTCCCTGTTGTATGTGTCCATTATCTTTTAAGACCCTTATATTACTGGTCAGTCATTTTATTTCTCTTATTGAACAGAATAATTTGGAATGCACAATAAATACTAGTATTGACAAGTCACATTGACACAGAGTAGTCACCTAGGCCTGTAGTGAATAGATAGAGCATAAAAACATTTTATATTATAGATTATAATTTTATTTGCTAATAACCTGCCAAAATCTGGTTGCAAACAGCACCTCACCTGCAATTAATGTTTGTTTGTTTTTTTGTAAAAAACATGCTGCCTAGAAATCATGCTGTGCCTCATCACCAACCCTATTTGTATAAATATACATTTTATTTGCATATTCACAACTACATTCTTCTATAAAGTATAATTGTTAGTGGGTAGGAAGTATGAACATTGTTGAAATAGGGCACTATTATAAAAATGTTGTTTTTGTTGTGTGATCCTCTTTAATCCTTGCCTCTGGGAATGTAAACAAAAACTGTAACTGTCTTACATTTAGACCATTTTCTACGCTTAAAACAGACTTAGAAAATGGTTGCTGGCCCATCCCCTTCCCAGCCCATGCCAACTTTTTTGGACCTGGCCTGATCAGGGAAAAGCCGCAGATTGCAGAGCAAAGGACCTTTGCGAAGCAGTCTGCACCAGAAATATGCCTAATTTAGTGACCCCCTTATACCTTATTTTAGGCATACAGTTATGTTCAAAATTATTCAACCCCCAATGCTGTAAAGGGTTTTAGGGAATTTAGTGTACATTTGTAATTGTGTTCAGAATGAAATCTTACAAGGACTTTTTAAAGAACCAAATGCAAATCAATTGTTTTTGTAATACAGTATTAAATGTTTTTTTTGTGATTTCTTCATTGACACAATTATTTAACCCCTTAAAGACTACCACTCTCAAGAACAGAGGTTCATTCAAGTGTTTTCGATCAGGTATTGAAAACACCTGTGGATGTCAAGGAGCAGCAATCAAGCATAATAAGCACCAATTAGGGTCCATTCACACGTCCGCAATTCTGTTCCGCATTTTGCGGAACGGAATTGCGGACCCATTAGTTTCAATGGGGACAGATGATGTCCCGGCCGGGTCCGCAATTGCGGATCCGCACTTCCGGGTCTGCAATCGCGTTCCCGAAAAAAATAGAACATGTCCTATTCTTGTCCGCAATTGCGGACAAGAAAAATAATTTTCTATGAGAGTGTCGGCTATGTGCGGTCCGCAAATTGTGGAACGCACATTGCCAATGTCCGTGTTTTGCGGATCCGTGGATTCGCAAAACACACATGGACGTGTGAATGGACCCTTAGGCAGATTTAAAATGACTGTGATACTCAGCACCTTCTAGACATTTACTGGTGTGTTTACAAACATGGTGAAGTCAAGAGAATGGTCCAGGAAGACAAGAGAGGAGGTGATTTCTCTTCACAGGAAGGGCAATGGCTATAAGAAGATTGCAAAGATGTTAAACATACCAAGAGACACCATAGGAAGCATCATTCGCAAATTCAAGGCAAAGGACACTGTTGAAATGCTACCTGGTCGTGGCAGAAAGAAGATGCTGACTTTGACTGCTATGCTCTACCTGAAGCGCAAAGTGGAGAAAAGTCCCCGTGTGACTGCTGAGCAACTGAAAAAAGATTTGTCAGATGCGGGTACTGAAGTTTCAGCTCAGACAATAAGGCGCACACTGCGTAATGAAGGCCTCCATGCCTGAACTCCCAGGCGCACCCCCTTGCTGTCTCTAAAGAATAAGAAGAGTCGATTGCAGTATGCCAAAAGTCATGTGGACAAACCACAAAAGTTTTAGGATAGTGTTCTGTGGACTGATGAAACAAAATTAGAACTGTTTTGGCCCACGGATCAACGCTATGTTTGGAGGAGGAAGAACAAGGCCTATGAAGAAAAGAACACCTTGCCTACTGTGAAGCATGGCGGGGGGTCACAGTAGGCAAGGTGTGATGCAGTCCGTCACAAACCTGAGGCTTGGGAGACGTTGGACCTTTCAACAGGACAATGATCCCAAGCATACCTCCAAGTCCACTAGAGCATGGTTGCAGATTAAAGGCTGGAACATTTTGAAGTGGCCATCGCAGTCACCAGACTTAAATCCGATTGAGAACCTCTGGTGGGTCTTAAAAAGTGATGAGCGGCAGGTGCCATATTCAATTTCGACGTAATTCGCGAATATTCGAAAGAACATTCGTCGAAATCAAATATTCGTCATTATTCTAGTTATCGTGATTAATATGCGATTTAAATAATCGCGTATTGCGATTTTAACTTAAGCTACTTTCCTATTGGTTTCATATCAAGAATTATAGCAAAGATGACAAATATGAGGAATGTATTCATCATATTCCTCAAAACGAAGATAACAAAGTATTCTCTATCTTCGTTTTAGCTACCTATTCGTCAACTTCGCTAATTCTAGCAATCAAATAGGAGGGTTGACTATAGAGACAGCTGTGTTTAATTCGCTATGCAATTATATTACTTAGCTTTTTTTAATAGAATAATTATATTACTTGATAATTATTATAAATATTCTATTTATAAAAAAAAAAATAATAATATAATCGCATAGCGAATTAAACACAGCTGTATCTATAGTCAACCCTCCTATTTGATTGCTAGAATTAGCGAAGTTGACGAATAGGTAGCTAAAACGAAGATGGAGAATACTTCGTTATCTTCGTTTTGAGGAATATGATGAATAGAGTTGTCATGTTCGCTAATTATACCAAGCCAAGAACATCTCCATACTAAAATGTACTGTCGGATTTGAGAATTACGTTGAAATCGCAATGCGATTCATTTAACTTGAATCAATCGCATTGCGATTTCTACTTAGACCTGGTTTACTATGGTTGGCTTGGTAGAATTAGCGAATATTCGTCATATTCCTCCAAACGAAGATAACAAAGTATTCTCCATCTTTGTTTTAGCAACCATAGTAAACCATGTCTGTTGAAATCGCAATGCGATTAATTCAAGTTATATTAATCGCATTGTGATTACAACTTAGCACTGCTATCTTACATATTAGGCTAGAATTAACGAATATGGAATATAGCAGCAGTGCTAATTAGAAATCGCAATACAATCGATTACTTCAAGGTATATTAATCACATTGCGATTTCAACTTAGAGCTGGGTTTATAATGGGTCAGCTTGCTAGAATTAACGAAGTTAATGAATATGAAATATATGCGATTAACATAACTTGGCGTAATCGCATTGCGATTTCTACTTAGCACTGCTGCTATATTCCATATTCGTTAATTCAAGCAGTGCACTGCTAAGTTGTAATCGCAATGCGATCAATATAACTTGAATTAATCGCATTGCGATTTCAACGTAATTCTCAAATCCGACAGTACATTTTAGTTTATGGAAACGTTCCCATGGGGATGGGGATGCTCCATGAGCACGGAAGTCGTCAGAAGCGGCAACGGGCACTGACTGGAGCAGCCAGGAAGCCAGGAATCCTCAGGACAGGTAAGAACTACTTTTGGGAAGTGGGAAATAAAAAAATATAACTAAAAAAAAAAAAAAAAAGCGAATCTTCGAAATAGCGATTTTATAGCGCTATAGTCCGAGCTTAAGACATGTCTTCCTAGTAGGATGTGTCGAACTAACCTCTCAATTTTAACATCAGTTTGAGGGTTTAGTATTGCCGCAGAGTGCACCTGCCTTTGCTATGGTTATGTTTTTGATTGTTCTCCACATCCACATTATCGTTATCGCATGTAGGATGTTTATTGTGGTACTTGTAGTCTGTTGCTGGCATCTTCCATTGTGTGCATTTTTTTGCTGTTGATTGCCTCTAGCAATGGATTACAAGTGCAGTATGTGCTCCCCTTTATACATGCACAACTGCATATGGGTTGAGCATATCCTGCTTGTTAAACACCACACCCTGTTTTCTAATGGTTTGTATAATGTTTGGAGGTGTATAAACTCCAATTTAAATGTGCCTGCTTTTCATCTACAGGCTACATTCAGGTGCACCTGGGAGGCTCTGGGCCATATCAGCCTGTCTCGGGTGGGGCTCACAGGCACCTCCCACCTCCCATTACAAGCATGGTTACATGCTGGAGGTCACTGGTGAGCTGTTTGTGAGTCAGGCCTTACGCTCCTGTAATGCCTAACTGCCCCTGATATCGCCCAAATGGCACAGGTAGGTTGAGTGGTAGGGTCTTGGGCTACTTGTGAGACCTTGACGTGGTGTCCGAGCTTAAAACATGTCCTCCTAGTAGGATGTGTCGAACTAACCTCTCAATTTTAACATCAGTGTGAGGGTTTAATATTGCCGCAGAGTGCACCTACCTTTGCTATGTTTATGCACTTCTTTAAACAGCCTGTATAAATTTCTGTCTACAATTTAGACTGGATTAGTAACTCTGTCCTTATGTTTCTATACATATATATGTATATATATATATATATATATATATATATATATATATATATACACACATATTGGGATACATCACATGCATGTATTAAAAACTACTACTATTAAGAAGTGTTTACTAGTGTTGATCGCGATTAGAATATTCTTTTTATCGCGAATATCGGCACTTCGAGAATTCGCTAAAATCTAGAATATAGTGCTATATATATGAGTAATCGAGAATATTCTAGTTTTTTACTACTGCTTCTTGCTTGTGGATCAATGAGAAGGCTGCAATATCTTTGTCAGAGCTTAGCAACATCCCTAGCAACCAATAGGAAAGTTACCTACCCCTTTACTATATAAGAAACTCCCTAGCAGCCAGTTTCTGCAGTTTTTTGCAGTTCTGAGAGAGACAACAGTGTCATTGCTGTGCTCTGCAGACTCATCTGGATCCTTATTTAATTACATTAGATAGTTACCTCATATATATAATACAGATAGTTAGTGGGAGATAGTCAGTGTATGTTAGATAGTGATATAGTGTAGCTGAAAGGCTCCAGTGCAGGGTGTTAGGTAGTGTGATAGGAATTACTGTGCTGTGATAGGGATTAGTGTTTCTGTTAGACACAGTGCTGTGATGTCACAACAATACTTAGTGCACCAATCAGTAATATCTACTCAGGCCTTATAAAATGTGAAGTTGCAAGTATTGCGCAAAAAGAATATGCATCAATAATGCAAACTTGCATAATCGCAAAAATTATGACTGGAGATCAAGAATTCTAGAATTTGCAAATTTATTGTGAATATTATGCGAATAATATGTAAAATATTGCGAAAATGAATATATTCCCTATGCCTCACATCACTAGTGTTCACATCAAAAGTGTTGAACTGTATAGACCCTCTCTTTTAAGATCATTGAACCATAATATAATTTAGTAACATAGTATATAAGACCGAAAAAAGACATTTGTCCATCCAGTTCGGCCTGTTTCCTACAAGTTGATCCAGACGAAGGCAAAAAAAAACCTATGAGGTAGAAACCAATTTTCCCCACTTAAGGGGAATAAATCCTTCCAGACTCCAATCATGCAATCAGAATAACTCCCTGGATCAACGACCCCCCTCTAGTAGCTATAACCTATAATATTATTACACTCGAGAAATACATCCAGTCCCCTCTTGAATTCCTTTATTGTACTCACCATCACCACCTCCTCAGGCAGAGAGTTACATAGTCTCACTGCTCTTACAGTGAAGAATCCTTTTCTATGTTTGAGTACAAACCTTCTTTCCTCCAAACACAGAGGATGTCCCCTTGTCACATTACTGGGGATAAATAGATGATGGGAGAGATCTCTGTACTGACCCCTGATATATTTATACATAGTAATTAAATCTCCTCACAGTCATCTTTTTCTAAAGTGAATAACCCTAATTTTGATAATCTTTCAGGGTATTGTAGTTGCCTCATTCCAGTTATTACTTAAGTTGTAGTGAGGTCCCGAACTATTCGGCGAACAGTTCCCGGTTTAACACTGACAAATGTAAAGTTATGCACATGGGAAGGAATAATGCAAGTCACCCGTACATATTAAATGGTAAAACACTCGGTAACACTGACATGGAAAAGGATCTAGGAATTTTAATAAACAGCAAATTAAGCTGCAAAAACCAGTGTCAGGCAGCTACTGCCAAGGCCAATAAGATAATGGGTTGCATCAAGAGGGGCATAGATGCCCGTGATGACAACATAGTCCTACCACTTTACAAATCACTAGTCAGACCACACATGGAGTACTGTGTACAGTTCTGGGCTCCTGTGAACAAGGCAGACATAGCAGAGCTGGAGAGGGTTCAGAGCAGGGCAACTAAAGTAATAACTGGAATGAGGGATCTACAGTACCCTGAAAGGTTATCAAAATTAGGGTTATTCACTTTAGAAAAAAGACGACTGAGGGAAGATCTAATAACTATGTATAAATATATAAGGGGTCAGTACAGAGATCTGTCCCATCATCTATTTATCCCCAAGACTGTGACTGTAACTGTGACGAGGGGACATCCTCTGCGTCTGGAGGAAAGAAGGTTTGTACACAAACATAGAAAAATGTTTGTACACAAACATAGAATCTTCATTATATTCTAGCAATACAACCATTAGGAACTCAGCTCTAAGTTGAATTCGCAATGCGATTAATGCAGGTTATATTAATCGCATTGCGAATTCAACTTGCCACACTCTGCGTCAACTACATAATTTTCCATGGGAGTTTTGCCATAGATTCCCCTCTGGCATGCCACAGTCCAGGTGTTAGTCCCCTTGAAACAACTTTTCCATCACTATTGTGGCCAGAAGGAGTCCCTGTGGGTTTTAAAATCCGCCTATCTATTGAAGTCTATGGTGGTTCACCCAGTTCGCACGTTCGCGAACATTTACGGAAATTCGCGTTCGCCGTTCGCGAACGGAAAATTTTATGTTCGCGACATCTCTATCCATGTGTAGTCTGACCAGTGATTTGTAAAGTCGCAGGACTATGTTCTCATTATGGGCATCTATGCCCCTTTTGATGCAACCCCGTATCTTATTGGCCTTGGCAGCAGTTGTCTGACACTGGATTTTACATCTTAGTTTGCTGTTCACTAAAATTCCTAGATCCTTTTCCATGTCAGTGGTATCGAGTGTTTTACATTTAGTATGTACGGGTGACTTGCATTAATTCTTCCCACGTGCATAAATTTACATTTGTCAGTGTTAAACCTCATCTGCCACTTATCTGCCCAAACCTCCAATCTATCCAAATCCATATATAGCAGTATACTGTCCTCTCCCGTGTCAATTACTTTATGCAGTTTAGTGTCATCTGCAAAAAATTATATTTTACTGTGCAAGCCTTCTACAAGATCATTAATAAATATATTGGAGAGGATAGGGACTAGCACTGACCCCTAAGGTACTCCACTAGTGACAGTGACCCAATCTGAGTGTGTACCATTAATAACCACCATCTGTTTTCTATTACTGAGCCAGTAACCTACCCACATGCAGACATTTTCTCCCCGTCAGAGCATTCTCATTTTATATACTAATCTTTTATGAGGTACAGTGTCAAATGCTTTGGAGAAGTCCAGATATACAACATCCATTGATTTTCCGCTGTCAAGTCTAGAACTTAATTCCTCATAGAAACTGATTTAATTAGTTTGACATGACCGATTCCTCATGAAGCCATGCTGATATGGCGTTGTTTGCTTATTTTCATTGAGTAATACCTTCAAACCTCTTATTTTAGCGTTCCCGCACAAATAGCAATTTTTTCTTTTCACTTACTGTCCAAACTCTAGGTACCTGCAGGTACTCAATTTAGAGCTTGACCCAAACAAATTTACATGTGTTTACTGAGCTATACTCCTATACCCACTTTTTTAAAAGCATGGTTTACTTAATGGTAACTCCTCCACCACTAAACCCCATGTCATGAATTAAAACTGAATCTGAGCTGTCAGTAGAATGATGTCATCATGCATGCATCGATTGTCTGTTATACAGGGAGATTCAAGGTAAAAACTTTAAACAAATACTGTAATATTAGAAAAAATGTAGTTAATCATCAACGCTCTAAAACTTACCGAGGTTGTCCAAGGTTTTTTATCATCTGAATAGACTATCAATATCTAATTGGCGGAGATACAACACTCCACTCGCCCACTGATCACCTGTTCTAAAGTAGCTCCAGAATGGAAACTACATATGTAGCTCTGTCCATTGTGAAGTAGACAGAGCTGGTTAATGAAGCACTGCTCCTACTGAATAGAATGGGAACAGTGCTTCAGTATTAGATCCATCCAATACACCAGGGTTGCACAATATGTGGCCCCCAGAGCCATGGTTTGCTGCTGGTGCCATACTGCTGGATCTTGTGATCTGCTGTGTTTCTGCCTGGAGTACCGCACAATTGCAGGATTACAGCTCCTGCTCCCGCACTGTAGCAGGAGCAGGACGGGTTCCCAGCTGTCAGAGACAGTGGGGGAGCTGAGGAGGAGGCAGAAGCAGTGTATCAGCTCTTCTCACACAGGTGAGCGGCGCGCTGTGCAGTTTAGACCCGGCGATCACGTGATTGCCAGGTGTCAGGGGCAGAGGACTGCAGAGCATCACCAGCTCTGCCCTGTACAAAGCCTCGCCAGGAGGCTGATATTCCCTGTAACTGGGGCTCCTTTGGAAAAAAAAATAAAAGTGTGTGTCCCCTAAGGTCTTTTATGGACCTTTTGGGGGAAAATTATGTGGCAAATATATGTATAAAAAGTTTAAAAAAAATTGAAAACATTAAAAATACAAATAAAAGTAAAAAAAAGTGCAAAAAAAAAAAAGTCAGTGTCCCACAGAGGTCTTTTAAAGACCTCTTGGGGGACATACAGTGCTGCAAAAATATATATATAAAAAAAAGAAAATGTTAGCACAAAGATGTAAAATAAACAAATAAATAAAACTCAAGTAAAAGAAAACTATAAAGAGGAAAAAGTGCAAAACAAAAATTATGTGTCAAAAATATATTTTAAAAATAAATAATAAAGTGATGTAAATTTTTTTTATAAATAATTATAAATAAAATACATAAAAAATGCAAAAAATGGAAATTGTGCAAAATAATGTCAGTTTCCCCCTAATAAAACAAAAAAGAATATATTAAAAAGCCCTGTGTTACGTAATAAAAAGCTGCAAAAGTTATTTGGTAGTCCAAAAAATAAAAAAGATACAAGTGTTTGAACCACGTGCACTAAATCACAAAATAGTGACTGGTCATTAATGCCTTTTCAGGCCTAGTCATTAAAGGGTTAACCAATAAGTGCTTTCCCAGCTAGTAAGGCCTCATACACACGACCGTACCTTTTCTTTTGGTCCGCAGCACACCAGCCATGTGTGTTCTGCATTTTGCAGAACGGAGTAACGGATGCGGACAGCACATGGAATGCTGTCTGCATCTTTTGCGGCCATGTTGAAGTGAATGGGTCTGCATCCAAGCCACATAAAAAAAAAAGGGGGGGGGCTAAGACAATGGCTGTGTGTGTGAGCCTTCAGGGAAAGTGCTTACTGGTTATTGTAGGTATCTGGGGGATAGAAGGTGGTAATAACCAGTGAACACCGTCCTCAGCAGTGAAGTAAAACACTCATTTGTGAATAGGAGGCAGGAAGGAAATGTCGCCACTTAAAGGAGTTTTCTAGTTAAAATGATTTTTAACAAGTTCCTACAGCATAGTCCTTGAAACAGAAGATTCCTACTTTCCTGTTCTTTGCTGCTCTCGCTGTCTCCATCCTCCTGTCTCAGAGACCTCTCCAGCAAATGACTGACTTTAGCGGTGAAACACTGCTTGTGGCCGCATCACCACTGAAGCCAGTCATTGGTTGGAGAGGTACAAGTGACCATGCCCATAGCCAGCCGGGTGTAAACAGCACCGGAACCAGAAGATGGAGACAGCAGGAGTGGCAGGGAGCAGGAGAGTATTAATATTCTGTTTCAGGCCCATGCTGCAAGAACGTGTTAAATATAATTTTTTACCAGAAAATCTCTAAGTTCCTGTTACACGGCACAATATTAAGAACAATTTCTGGGAACAAGTCTTCATAGGAGTGCTCATTCCTGATATCTGGCGGTATAATCGTGCCACTGATGAGCCGATAAACTGGAAATTTGTTTGTAGGCTGAATTGCATATTTTATCAGGATGAAAGATGTACAATTATCGTCAGCACATCTTGCCGTATAATCAGGAATGTGCTACCGATAATCGATAGAAGTGAATGAGGAAGGAATGACTGTGGTAGTGATCATTCCTCCCCAGTCCCTTTGCATTAGCCTGTGTAACAAGCGCTGATTAACTTTTTTTTGTAGCCCCTTGACGATGACGATGTGACAATGCGGCCTCCAGACCAAAAAAGGTTGTTCCATCATCGGAGCAATTTTGGAACAGCTGTAGGGGTGCAGGGTGTTGGACCCCCACTGATCAGTAATCGATGGCCTGCACTTAGGGCAATTCATCAATATAAAAACCTCTTGAATGTAAAACGTATGAGTGGAATCTTTTGAGGAACAGTCAGTATTAGACCGTTTATTTGGTTGTAAATACAGCTGATTTTATTTCCAATAAACAATGTATGTTCTCCTGTTAGAAGGGAGATTTTGTTGTACACTATCTCTTTGCACACTTTTGTTTGCAGTGCACACTTTTTATATAGTTGCAGAAATGCTTCTGATTTGGCAAAGATTTTACTATTTAAATTGTAGATGGTGACATGAAAATTCACAGAATGCTACAGATTTTCGCCACAAATCAATTTCTACAACTTTTTTTTCTTGCAGTGTGTGGGTGAGTTTAAGTAAAATATCATTCATTTTACTGGTGCTCTAAAATGTTGTGGCTTTTTTATCACATTTCCATGGGAGAAAATATGCAGTATATCTTCTACATGAAAAAACTCTGTAAAAGTGTATAAAAAACATACAAAAAAGTGTAATGAAGGGCAGTTTTTTTTCCCACAATTTGATCAAATTCTATCAAAGCTACTTATTTGTGTTTTATGTTCTTGCATCAATTTTTTATGAAAGATTTAAGAATTGAAATTGACAGCCATTATTTTAGGTAAATGAAGTAAATCCAATATGGGCAACCATTATGGGGGCAAATTGTACTGCTGACATTTGGGCCCAGAAATTCATAACTGCAGTCACTTGATATCATAACACTTGCTATTGGGAATGGCAGCAATTTTCACATAAATACATAAAAATACCTGTAGGCAGTAAATAAGAAAAGTGATAAATTCTCCTAAGATAGCCAGTGGCAGTTATATTTAAATAGCATGGCATATATAATCTTAGTAAGCTTGCTTACTTATATCTGCAAGTGCTTAGCCATGTTAACATAAACTCTCATTAGACAGGATTATGCTGGAAACAGTGACAAGCAAGATGGACACTAACCCTCCAAGGAGCATATTCAGACACTGCACACTAATTATCCTTTTTAAATTAATTTAAGATTTGCAGAATTAATAGTGTATATGCGTGTGATTACATGGGGAATTGTGTTTTACATATTACAACCTGTTTGTATTCTGCAACAGTTTCTCTCTGTTGTTTCCCTACCCTTTTTACTGTATGAATATGGTAAGACAATAGAACATTGTAATATTGTATGTAAAATGTTTTCCTGCTTGCTTTGCATCTTTAGTGCTTGTCAAATTAGTTATCAAGCTCATTCATCTTACAAATTGATAGCTTCCATGTAGTTGAAGAACAGTGCTTGGTCATGCATAGCAAAATAATTTTAAATCTACACATGCTGCACACATTTCTGATGGTATAGAATGGCATAGAAGTGGACTTTCTTTGGCCACATCCCAAACTGATGACCGCTTTATTGTAAACAATACCCTGCAGAATAGGATGCTGAATACCACAGAACTCCAGGCATATTTGAGGGAGGTGAGAGGCACCCAAGTGTCATGTCAGGCCATTCAAAACTATTTACATCAGTGTGGTCTGCATGCTAGACTACCTGCAAGAGTACATGACCACAGGCATCATCGTCTTGCATGGGCCAGGAAGCATCTATGCTGGCCGAGGAACCAGTAGGCCTCAGTGCTGTTTACTGATGAAACTCGATTCACGCTGAGCAGAAATTATGGCCACCAATGATTTTGGAAACGTCAAGGAGAGCGCTATGCATCAGCCACTGTTGTCACGAGACGAGCCTTTGGTGGTGGTGTTACATTGTGGGCAGGTGTCTCTAGTCAATACAGAAATGGCCTACACTTTTAGAATGGTATAGTGACAAGCCCATACTACTTAAATAATATAATTAATCTAGTCATTGTGCCTGTACATGAACAACACATGCCTAATTTATTCTTCATGGATGACAATGCAATGAATGCCAGTTCATCAAGGTTGCATCATTAGGGAATGGTTGCTGGAGACTAGAGTACCTCAAATGGAGTGGCCTGCACTTTCTCCAAACCTTAATCCCATTGAAAACCTATGGGATCATCTGAGTCGCCATGCAGAGGCTCATAAGTCTGTACCCCAGAACCTCAATGACCTGAAGGCTGCCCTTCAAGAAGAGTTGAATGACATGCCCCATCAGACAATAGGTCGACTTGTGGACAGCATAAGATGTCGTTATCTAGCTGTAATTGATGCTCAAAGACTCATGTAAGTTATTGAGACATTGACATTTTTTGTGGGGGTATACCCACCACTGTTTATATATATATATATATATATATATATATATATATCTATATGTATATATATATAGTGCCTTGAAAAAGTATTCATACCCCACAAACTTAAATGCATTTTATTGGGATTTTATGTGATAGAACAACATAAAGTAGCAAGAATGTGTAAAGTGAAAAGAAAACGATACATGGTTTTCAAAAAATTTTAATAAATAAAAAGTTGAAAATTGTGGTGTGCATTTGTGTTTAGCCCCCTGTACTCTGATACCCCCAAATAAAATCCATTGTGATCAATTGCCTTCAGAAGTCACCAGATTAGTAAATAGAGTCTACCTCTGTGTAATTTATTCTCAGTTAGAAAATAATACTGATTAAACAGCATCATGAAAACCATGGAACACACCTGACAGGTCAGGGACAAAGTTGTGGAGAAGTGTAAAGCATTGTTAGGTTACAAAAAAATATTCCAAACTCTGAACATCTCACATAATCTGAAATGGAAGGGGTATGGCACAACTGCTAACCTACCTAAACTGACAGCCCAGGCAAGGAGAGCACTAATCAGAGAAGCTGCCAAGTAGCCCATGGTCACTCTGGAGGAGCTGCAGAGATCCATAGTTCAGGTAGAAGAATCTGTCCACAGGACAACTATTAGTCATTTACTCCACAAATTGTGTCACTTTGTAACACGTGCAGATGCCATTTTAGGAAAAAAGGAATCGATACCATAAAGCGCGAAGAAAGCCGACTTCATTGTGAATCAAAGTTTTTCAAAACTTCGGACCAAATTCCACTTTGCTTTCATTTGCTCAACACTAGTGTGGGGGGAATAAGCTGAATTAAATTGTGAAACATATGATTTACCATCCAGAGGATTGATAGCATTTGAAATCTCGGAAAAAACACCTGAAACAATAGTCAGAAATTTGGTAAGGAGCATATACAGACAGTTATTTATTTATTTATTTATTTATTTTTGTTTAAGAAAATAGTAATATATGTGTGTTTTACAGTCCAGAGGGTAGTATTTTAAATCATGAAAACACGTGAAATACGAGACCAAAATCAGTATCAGGGCATCTCCAGAAAGTTCAATTATTTTTGTTGCCAAAATATGGATATTATGCACAATATTGTTAAAAAATAAATTAAATACTTGTCTGAAATCTGTGGGCCAGGGTATCTCCAGAAAGGTCAATTTTCCCTTCCGAAATATAGCAATGTAAGTATGCAATGTGTCTTTTACAAATTTATGATAAAGAGGGTAGTGTATTATAACTCAAAGTTAAAATACATGAAATACTTGTCTTAAATCTGTGCCAGGGCATCTCCAGAAAGTTCAATTGTTTCCCCTTGAAATATACCAATACAAGTTTGCAATGTATCTTTTACAAATTTACGATACAGAGGGTAGTATTTTAAAACTCTCTGTGAAAATACTGTACATGAATATACTTGGCTGAAATCTGCTTCAGAGTATCTCCAGACTGTTCAAGTTTTTGTTTTTTTTGTGAAAAAAATATCAATACTAGTGTGCAAGGTGTGTTTTACAATTCCTAGGGTAGTATTTTAAATCTTTGAGTGAAAACACCTGAAATACTAGACCAAAATGTGTGTTAGAGCCTCTCCAGACAGTTCAACTTCTTTTTTTGCTAATATATAAAATAGCAATACAAGTTTACAATGTGTGTTTTACAACTTTGCAATGCAGAGGGTAGTGTTTGAAATCTGAGTGAAAACACCTGAAATACTAGTCTGGAATCGATGTCAGGGCATCTCTGGCATCATCAGCAGTAGCTAGTTCAGTCTCCTCCACATGTGATATTTTTTTCATGTGATGCGACAGGCTGAGTCCTTAATGCAGTTTAAGGCCACCTACAATCTGGTTTGTCTTCAGTGCATACCCCCTGTTCCCTGTCCCCATTGACTTCTGAGCAGGCAGACTAGAACAGTAGCCCGAACTGGCACAGTTTGTTCTCTGACATGTCTTCTTTCTTTCCCAGCCTTCAGTGTTATTTCAGAAAAGGTTTTCAAGTTGTCCAAACGGCCAGTGTCTAAAACATCACTTTTGTCAAAATAAACTTCTCTGGCTGAGACTGATAAATAGATTTGACCTTGCTCATGGTGCCCGATCTTGCCACTGTTGCGGTCTGCCTACCATCATGTTCCATATGGCTGCTGCTGACTCTATCATGCCACCGCCTCCATCATACCACTGCAGACCGTATTCGGAACCAATCATTTCAATGGGTCTGCAAAAAAAGGGAAGCACTCCGTGTGTATTCCATTTCTATATGTCCATATGTCCGTTCCGCAAAAAAATAGAACATGTGCTATTATTGTCCACATTACGGACAAGGATAGGACTGTTTTATTAGGGGCCAGCTGTTCCGTTCTGCAAAATACAAAATGCACATGGATATCATTTGTATTTTTTGCGGATCCGTGTTTTGCGGAATGCAAAATACATACTATCATACTGGCATGAGCCCTTAAGGTGAATAGGACAAGAGATCAAAATATCCCAGCTTCTAGCCACCTAAGCGAACTAATAGTCATTAAATAAAAAGTAAAAATACTAAAACAAAATTAAAAAACATCTAAATATTAAAAGTTCAAATCACCCCCCTTTCCCAATTTTACATATAAAAATATATAGACAATAAAAAAAATATAGAAGTTACACAATTTATCCGAGATGCTCACCAGTCTATGGACTGGAGCCCAGCACACCAACTACCAATTGATGTTAAAATATATAAAGCAAAAGAAAGACAATCGCCAGCTCACAGTCAACTTGCAGACACTTTGCTAAATCAATACATATACATTTATTATAAAAATCATAAAAATAATATCCCCATTGTAAAATTATTCAAAACACATTCATGGTCCCTTTAGGTATTTAAAATGCATTCTTGTTCCGAAACGCATCTGGTACATACGGCCTGTGAGGAATAAAAGTCGCACAGTAATTACTCAAAATAATCCACACGAGGAGATCTGAGGTGGTTTCAGTGTTCCTGTAATACAAGGGCGCATGCGCGAGAAAATAGACGAAGTCGGCATAATGAGAAGCATACAGCAACGCGAGCCAGCAATACGAACACAGCGCTGTTGGTCTCGTGAGTAATAAACCACCATCACCATGAAACGAATTAACATATGATAAGTGAGACATAGCGGGACATTCAAAGCATAGCTTGTGAGGACTATAAGTCCCACTCCGAGCGCAGGAGGCTAGACTATTGAACATTTATCTACAGTGGGAC
Organism: Bufotes viridis; assembly: GCA_033119425.1. Lineage (NCBI taxonomy): Eukaryota > Metazoa > Chordata > Amphibia > Anura > Bufonidae > Bufotes > Bufotes viridis. The sequence continues at coordinate 217,818,392 of CM065593.1, read as the reverse complement.
ATTATATAATCCAATAGTACTAAAAATCCCAGCATAAGCGCATGAGCGCAAGACAGTGGATATCAAGACATCTATATAAATAAGATACAATTAAGGCACCTTTCACACGAGAGTTTTCAGCATGGGTGCAATGCTTGACGTGAATATATAGCACCCGCACTGAATACTGACCCATTCATATCAATGAGTCTGCATACATGAACATAGTTTTTCACTCATCAGTTCTGCATTGCATACAAATCGCAGCATGTTCTATATTCTGAGTTTTTTACGCAGCCCTGGCCCCATAGAAGTGAATGGGGCTGCGTGAAAAACGCATTGCATCCGCAAGCAAGTGCGGATGCAATGCATTTTATACTGATGGTTGCTAAGAGTTTTTGTTTGTAAACCTTCAGTCTTTTTATAACGGCCGTGAAAAACGCATCAAAACGCATTGTACCCGCACAGGAAAAACTGTACATGCAATCGCAGACAAATCTGACTGAACTTGCTTGCAAAATGTGTGAGTTTCACTGGATGCACCCTGAACACATCCGGACCTAATCTGTCACGCTTGTGTGAAAGAGGCCTCAGTGCACATTAGATATATCGATATAAGAAATTATAAGGCCACAAGGCCATATTTTGAATTATTTAAATGTTTTATGCAAGAGCTCCGCATTTTAAATTCAAAATATAAAACACTTGATCACCAGTCCAAAAATATACTTTCACAATTTATACATACACAAGTTCGGACCGCGCGTATGAATAGATGATCCACAACAAAGCAGTAATCCTTTTCCCTTCTGAAAGAGACCTGAGGTCTGCAGATATCCTGCTGCTGGATATCCTGCAACTGGTAAAAAGGAGACTAATAGTGAAATACTGTTAGGCTGCACAAACCCTTATTGCAGCCTAACGGTATTTCACTATTAGTCTCCTTTTTACCAGTTGCAGGATGTCCGCATTTTAAATACGTAAAGGGACCGTGAATGTGTTTAAAATAATTTTACTTTTATGATTTTTATAATAAATGTATATGTATTGATTTAGCAAAGTGTATGCAAGGTGACTGTGAGCTGGCCATTGTCTTTCTTTTGTTCAATAAAAAAATAAACATATCAGGTAAAGCCGCTTTCAAAAATGTCTGAACTATTAAAATATTTTTTCTAATTTTCTGTGGGGTGAATGATGTAACAGGAAAAAAAATAAAAAACGCACAGCTGTTTTTTAGTCATCTTGTGTGCCCAAAAAAATTGAATAACACTGATCAGAAAGTCGTTCATACCACAGAAAGGTACTAATAAAAACTACAGTCCATTGCACAAAAAAACAAGCCCTAATACTGCTCTGTAGACCGAAATGTAAAAAGGTTAAGGCTTTCAGAAAAAATTTGATTTGTTCTAAGGTTTTTTTTTTTTTAAAGTAATTAAACAAAATAAAAACTATACAAATTTGGTAATGCCACAAACGTACTGAGCCACAGAATAAGGATATTGTGTAATTTTTAGTGCACAGTAAATGCTGTGATGTCAAAACCCCAAAAACTTTTGCTGAATTGTGTTTTTTTTTTTTCAATGTTTCTCCACAATTTTTTTCCCCATTACAAGACACGGTAAAATAAATGGTGGCGTTAAAAATGTATCTTTTCCTGCAAAAAAATGTGAATGGAAAAATAAAAAAGTGATGGTTATTGGAATGTGGAGAGGAAAAATTAAAAATACAGAAATTAAAATAGGCCTGGTCTTTTAAGGGCTTAAACTCAAAGTGACAGAAACATATATGACTATGGGTAAAAATTGGTAGCTGGTGGTAGTGCAGCACAAGTGCTCATGCACACGAACATATTTTCCTTATGCGTCCGTTCCGTTTTTGTGCAGACCATATGCGGAACCATTCATTTCAATAGATCCACAAAAAAATTGAAATGACTTAATGTGCATTCTGTTTCTGCATGTCCGTATGTCCATTCTGCAAAAAAATAAAACATGTCCTATTATTGTCCGCATTATGGACAAGGATAGGACTGTTCTATTAGGGGCCAGCTGTTCCGTTCTGCAAAATACAGAATGCACTCGGACGTCATCCGTATTTTTTGCGGATCCGTGTTTTGTGGACAGCAAAATACATACAGTCGTGTGCATGATCCCTAAAAGAACACTATGCTGTCAAAAAAGTTTTTTTTTTATTAAAAATGGTCAAAAAATGATTAATATATTTTGAGGACAGATGCCTTCTTCTCTGTCTTCTGATCTGTAAAATGGTGGTGGGACGAATCATAAAAGTTTCAGATTTGCAGAAAGTAGAATCTTTTGGGAAATTTGAAGCAAATTTGATTCACGTAGAATTGATTGGCTCATATAAATTATTTTTAACATTTTTTCCTACACAAAATGAACTAGAATTTAAGAATGTTCCAAACTGTATCCTATTAAAATTATTAGGTTTCAGTCTATGAACATGGGCAAATTTGCATTTTGTGAAGCAATCTAATAATAGTAGTTTTCGTTAAAATAGAAATTTAGCAAAATTAAAAAACTAAACAAGCAGCTTAACTTTTTGATATGAGAAAATGATCTACCTTTTCTTGCACTAATATTGATCAAACTTATTTTTTCAACAATATTTATCATCAGCAATGAAAACAAATATATCATTCACAAGTAGTAAATCTAATCAAAAATAGTATATGACTGTTTAAAGCAGATGTATGTCAGAAAGTCCATTCCAGTATTCTGTAAAGTTATTCACAAAGGCCACTTGAGCTACTGTAAGGCCCCTTGCAGACGAGCGAGTATTCCGCACGGGTGCAATGCATGATGCAAAAGCATTGCTCCTGCACGGACTCCGGACCTATTAATTTCAATGAGTCTGTGTACATGAGCCGTGGTTTTCATGATTCACTTTTGCATTGCGTGAAAATCGCAGCATGTTCTATATTCAGCGATTTTCACGCAACGCTGGCCCCATAGAAGTTAAAGGGGCTGCATGAAAATCGCATCGCATCCACAAGCAAGTGCGGATCGCAAACAAAACTCAATGTACTTGCTTGCAAAATCGCGCAGTTTTCACTGAATTAATGCGCAATGCATCCGTACCTAATCCACTCACGCTTGTCTGCATGGGGCCTAGTAGGCTTGACCAAAGTCAGTGAAGAGAAGGTATGTGTCTGATAAAAAAAAAAAGGCAGCTAACCTACCTGTGTAAAAAGCTGATAAAATGGAGCTCTCTTTAACCGCTTGCTGCTGAACACCATAATGCTATGTTGCCAGTATCAATATATTTATTCTAGTACAGGGACATCCATTGAGTTTACTATTACAGTTTACAGTTCATTGATAGGTTTGCCCTGATGCAATTAGTTACAAGGAAGGTAATGTACTGGCAGAAAAGATATGCTATAACAGTATAAAAGTAAAAAAAAAAAAGTCAATCAATATCCCTTTATGAGATTAAAAAAATGCTAAAAAAGCTAGTAAATTAAAGGGAACCTGTCACCTCAAAAAATGCATCTACACCTGCCAGCAATACCTCATAGTAGCCCGCAGTCTGATAATAATCATATGTTTCCATCCTGTAGTGCGATGCTGCAGAAGCTCAAAAAATGCTCTTTTATTCTCCATCAGCGCTACATTGCCAGTCAGTTTGAAGTCAAGGGGGCAGTGGCCTCATTGCTTTAAGTCAAGGTAACCATACTCCCCTCTTGCCTGAGAGTGACAGCCTGCAGCTAACCCAGCTAACAGTGGGATCGTAGATGCATTTTTGAGGTGACAGGTTCCCTTTCATTTGTTGAGAAAGAAATAAAAAACATAAAACATTTATATTGTAATAAAAATGTGTATTTAGAAAAGCTTATTTTTCAGCCATAACACACACACACAAAAAAAAAATCTTGTTTCTTAATATCAGAATTAGCAGGTCACTAAAGGCTAAACCAATAATATATAGTCCAATATTTCTTTTATTTCATACTATTGCAATTTATTATGTAATATACTGTAGATGGCATAACTTTCAAATGCATTCACACATAGTTAAAACATAGTGCATCAAAATATTCAACTAATTCACCACGATCCATAACAATACTTCACTGTATACTAGACAACATTTCATTACATATTAGTGCAATATGCAATACAGAAACGATTTTTAATATAAACTAGATATTATAAAGTAAAAACAGAGTTTAGTTCATATTAAATGTATTGCTGTCCATACTTGTTTTTCCTTGTTAATGCTTACCTGTTTATTCTAGTGATAATCATAAGTAAACTTTTGCCTCTTTTACAATACCCCTTAAGGCATTGTAGGTTAACAGTGATTTAATCCCTTTATGCATGCATAATAAGACAAGCTTTGCATAAATAATAATAGGTAATTGGTATATATAAATAATTCATCTCTTTTGTACTGATGTAAAGGTAAAATGTATAACTGCATTATAAACAAATAAAACTTTCCAAATTCTCACAGTCAAATTTGGTAAGTTAGTATTTAATATGCAGATGAAAAGAAAATGTATATAAACACTATTATTTTAAATTAAATGATAAACTCCAAGAATCATTGACTCAAGAAAAAAAAAAGAAACAACTAATATTTCACCAAATGTATACTATGGCTGATATTTTCATAAGAGGAGTTTGTCAAAGTTTGGAGGAATGCATAAATCCACATTGAGTTAGGTCACATAAAAAGGCTGCAAGTGTTTAATTAAAAACATTCAGGGTAAGACCACATGGCATGGCCGTGCGGGGCTTGTGACACGGCCATTTAGGCTCATATTAATCTTACGAGGATCACATTGTTCAGTGGATCTGTATTGTTAATAGCCACACAGTATTGAAGTACTTGCTGTGCAGCCATTAACAGACTGACTAAACAGTGTGGTCCCATTAGTTAAATTAGAGCCGGCTGCGGCCCATAAAGATGTGCAATTCTTGCACGCTGCATGGCCATGTCACAAATGCCACTTGACTACAGCGTGTGGTCATACTCTAATTACTGCAAAACCATATAGCTGTTGATCAGGCAGCACTTCACCTCAACAAAATGAAGGCAACTAAAAAGTTTATAAGTAATTATTGTGACACTCAGTACCCAGTGTTAATGGGTGTATGCTTGACACCCTATCCATCATTGCATCTCCCCACCCCAAAAAAATGCATAAAAAACATATATAATTTGCAGTGGTTTAGGTGTCAGTTTTAAGCCTATCTTTTCTTTGTGAGGTTGCTCCAAATTTATGAAATAGTGTATGCCTATGTCTGTATAAGTAGATCGGCGTTTGACTGGCATGTAGATGCAACTTTTTTTGCACTTTTTAAAAAGATGCAAATCATAAATGAGACTTAAAGATGTTTAAATCTAAATCCAGACCTACTTTTCACTCCGCTTCGAAAAGTGGTGAGGCTCACCAAATGTCGCAAAATTTGACCAAATGCCACAAAAATGTCACACACGTGCATCACTTGCTAAATTTTTACACCACAGAACTGGCAAAGCAGAAATGAAAAATGTCCCCCATCATGCTTTGTCAAGTACTTTTTTTTTGCTGTGAATGAGGGGTTCTGAAGTAATTTTACTGCCCATGAAGATGTCTGTGAAGGGTCCGTTGTTGGTCCATGTGAAGGGCCCTTTTCAGATGAGCGAGTTTCACACTCGCAGTGTCAGTGTATATCAGTTCCCATCCTGACCTCCCAGCGCTGCCAGGGTTGCATATCTTTATATTGATTTATGATGCTTTGTAACCCATAGAGTTCTGGAATGTATTGTATAACACTGGCAGCATTATGTCAGTGTTATCCAATACATTCCAGGAGTGTAAGGGTTACATAGCATCATAAATCAATATAATGCTATGTGACCCCTCAGTGCTGGCAGGTGAGGACAGGAGCTGCTGCATACTCGCACTGCGATTCCGGAGTGTGGAACTCGCTCATCTGAAAGGAGCCTAAAGCTGCTTTAACATCAGCGCTTTAGCTTTCCGGTTTTCTGCTCCAGTCATATACTGACACAATCTTCTTCTCAAATCCCATCTGATGCAAGGTAATAAAGATCTACATGAACCTTTTTGAAATATCAGGATTTATTGTCCGTGTGACAAAACCCCTGATTTAGGAATGCATTGCCCAGCATTTTGCATTTCGTCTGCTGTTCAGGTAGTTGGCCCTATTTTGTCCTTTAAATGTGCACTGGCCACCCGCCTTGGCCCGTGATACATTTAACAAACACAATGGGCATTGACTGTGACGCAATTAGCAAACACAATGGACATTGCCTGTGATACATTTAGCAAACACAAACAATGGGCCATTGTAAATGGACGAATGCCCAGTGCTTGGTGGTCGTCCTCATGGGACCATGTCCGGCCCCTTTTATCCAATTATCTCTAGGATTGAGAGGAGGGATTTTACTGTTCATGTTAAAGTGTGTTATATCTTACGGTATATTGATTGGTCACTGTATTTTGCGGGCCTGTCCTCCACAAGATCCCTGTGGCAATAACTCTTGCTGGGGGACTTGCATAAAAGGCCGGGCTGTGGCCACCAATAAAAAGTTCGTTTTCCCCCTTCCTGAGGTCTCGGGTCTTGTTTGGGGGGATTGGGAGCTAATATTCACAACACCTTCGGATTTACGTGGATTTCGGGAGACTCTATATGGATTTACGCAGCTGGAGTATAAGATATCCGTAAGAGTCAGTGTACATACAAACATAATTTGTCAAATAATTTTTAGGGACTTGCACTGCTTTTCAGGAGCCTAAATAAGGCTACTTAACAGATACGTGCATTTGGTTTTGTGCATGTGGCCTTATACTTTTCAAACTTTTTCTTTGGGATGCAAAAAAAAACTATCATGAAAACTACACCAATTGCTAAAGGACTGTTTCAGAAATATTTTTTTGTTATTGCTTTACATGATAATAAAAAGGAACTTGCTTGTAAATGTAGTGAAACTAACCTACACAGGTAGCTTCCTCACAGGTGTTACTTCACTTCACTTCAAATCTTAAAAGGTGTTACCATGTAGAGTCAATAAAGGTATTTACTCCCGGGCTTTCTCATGTTTTATACTATAACAACTCTGAGTCACAATTGATTTAATAATCCTTTTTTTTTTTTTTTTTTACAATAATCAATAGAAAAGACTTTCTAGACATATAAACTAGGAAAGGGTAGCTAAAATATAACTTTTAATGAAAAAAAGATAATAAGGCCCAAAAGTGTCATCTGTGTAAAATAAAGCTTGTCAGCTCGAATAAACCTAGATCAAGGTGGGAGGGCCCCCAAGGGATAGCTCCAAAGAGGGGGGATAGAGAATATGCAGGCCGAAAGACACAGTGCTGGGTCTTCTTGCCCTAGGAATCCCTATCTGAAAGAGATGTAGCCCTGTGAGAAGCCCTTTCTGGCCCTCCCTCCTATCCGACTGCCCAGATTCGTCCTAAAAGTGAGTGAAAATACAGAGACCCTCCTGGGTAATCCCGTGTGTCAATCTTGAAGCAAAACGGCAGTCGAAGCTACAATGGTGTAAGCAAGTGTGCAGCATATGTAGTGTAACACGGCAAGTTGCTGGTTACAACCAGGGCATGTAGATTGCCCATTTACATAGTTACTCTGTCCCTTGTAGTGTCCCAATGCGTTTCGTCGGTAATGACCCGACTCATCGGGGGACTAAGAACTAATACTAATTGTGGGGCTGCCATACGCATAGAGAATGGGGGACCACCAGCCAGCACAGCGTCTGGAAGACCAACTCCTTTGATGAGTATACTAAAGTTTATTTTCAGAGCACTGGTATCTGCCACTGTAGCGATGACATTTATCCTTACCAAGGCTGCAAACTTATTGTCATCACTACAGGGCAGCCTTTGAGCACTTTTTTGCATTACTGGTTATGTATGCACCGTCATAACACACACTTCATTCTCGTGTTTTTCAAGTGTTTTTTCTACGGCATCATCTGTTGGATACAGTGACGCCGCAAGTCCCCCACAATTAGTATTAGTTCTTAGTCCCCTGATGAGTCGGGTCATTACCGACGAAACGCGTTGGGACACTACAAGGGACAGAGTTACTATGTAAATGGAAAATCTACATGCCCTGGTTGTAACCAGCAACTTGCCGTGTTACACTACATATGCTGCACACTTGCTTACACCATTGTAGCTTCGACTACCGTTTTGCTTCAAGATTGACACACGGGATTACCCAGGAGGGTCCCTGTATTTTCACTCACTTTTAGGACGAAGCTGGGCAGTCGGATAGTAGGGAGGGCCAGAAAGGGCTTCTCACAGGGCTACATCTCTTTCAGATAGGGATTCCTAGGGCAAGAAGACCCAGCACTGTGTCCTTCGGCCTGCATATTCTCTATCCCCCCTCTTTGGAGCTATCCCTTGGGGGCCCTCCCACCTTGATCTAGGTTTATTCAAGCTGACAAGCTTTATTTTACACAGATGACACTTTTGGGCCTTATTATCTTTTTTTCATTAAAAGTTATATTTTAGCTACCCTTTCCTAGTTTATATGTCAAGAATTTTCGGGGTATAGTTTATATATAGGGTTGACCTCCCAGACTAGGTCATGTTAACTAAGAAAAGACTTTCTAATATGAAATGTGAAAACAAAACTATATAATGTGACCATGCTACTACTACATTTAAATCATTACTAGAAGTCACATAATGACTCTAATAGAGATCACACATAATTAGGAGTAATCATAATAATTACTTCAAGAGATATGATATTGTTCATTTTAGAAGTTTTAAGTACAAATACAACATGATTGTCTAAATTGCTGGAGAGTCTGTTGCTGTCAAAAGCAGCATCATAAAGCACAGGAACAATATCAACAATTATATGGCAAATGTAATGAAAGTACAAATCAAGAAGTTCAGGATAAAGGAAACATTCTAATCAGTAAACATGATTGAACAATGTAGGATCCGTCATTAATGTCTTTAACGCGTACTTAAACTTATAATTAAAGTTCATCAAAACTACAGTAATTGCCCTAAAATGATTTTTTCTAACACTTTATTTATTTTTTGTTTCCTTTTGACATTGGCATCTAAAGTTCAGATGCATATAGCACTTTGCAATCCATAAACATGTACACTGCTATGTATGGGAGCATGGCTTCCTCTGCAGTTGTGGTGAGGGTTATACAGATCTGAGCTCCGTAGCACATTGCTGCTCCTATCTGTACAAGTACTGCTGTCCTAAAGCCTGGCATAGATTTGCTATACAACTCTTTAGCAGACTGTGCATAGGCAGAAGAGCTATGTGCTATGCTGAGAGTATAGCAGAATGGACTCTCTGCTAAAACCTGGCATAGCACATCTATCAGCTGTGATGTGCAATGGAGCTCCTGCCTATGTAGCACTCAGTGTGGCCACAGGGGAATCCATACTCCCATGCACAGCAGTATACACAGCTTCTCATGCCTATATCACATGGGAAAAAAAATGTATATTAGAAAAAAATTCATTTTTGGACATTTACAGAAAGTTGTAATAAACTTTAGGTTTAGGTACACTTTAAGGCCATATCGCTCTCTAGTGAAAGAATACCCTGGGTCACCATTCATTATATATCATATAGACTAAAACTAGCAAAAAACACTAAAGGAAAATAAATATGTCAAGTTACTTAGTTAAACCGGAGTTTTAGACGCCAGTCTTAATAACCCCTATTTCAGGCTGTGGATCTGCCGAAGCTATAAAGAGGCACAGGCCTCTGCATAACTTTGGTGCATCCAGCGCAAGTCTAAATGTAAGCCAGCTTCCTAGCTGGCTTACACTTAGACCACTTGCAGACGAGCATGCCAGATTCAGTCCGGATGCATTGCGGGGGAGTTCAGGGAAACCCGCACGAGTTCACATGCAATTTGTCTGCGATTGCGTTGCTTTGTTCAGTTTTTTTCCATGCCGGTGAAAAGCGTTTTAATGCTTTTTGCACGCGTGTGATAAAAAACTGAATGTTCTTCTTCTTCACTGAAGTTCGGGTTTAGGTTTGGTGTTCTGTAGATTTTATTATTTTCCGTTATATACTGCTGAATGACGATAGGAGAACCTTCTATCTTCATTCAGCAGCACCTGCACTGACGTCACTGTGCGCACCACGTGGTGAGCGCGATGATGTCAGCGCAGGTCATTTTGCAGGTCCTGCAAGAAGAAGAAAGAAGATGATAACAGCTGCGCGAGCAAAAGGATAAAGTAAGTAATTTTTTTATTATTTATTAACCATTAATGGACATTTTACTTAGCATTCGGTATTAAAGAATGCTATTATTTTCCATTATAACCATGTTATAATGGGAAATAATAAAGTAAATGGACTTTAATAGGGTCCCAGGGCTCATCCCTATTTATTAACATCATCTCCTTAGCAACCATCCATGAAAATTGCATTGCATCCGCACTTGCTTGCGGATGTGATGCGATTTTCACGCAGCCCCATTTACTTCTATGGGGACTGCATTGCATGAAAAATGCAGAATATAGAACATGCTGCGATTTTCATGCAACGCAAGTGATGCCTGAAAAACATTGCTCATGTACACAGCCCCAATGAAATGAATGGGTCAGAATTCAGCGTGAGTGCAATGCGTGCACGTCAAAACTCACCTGTGTGAAGGGGGCCTTAGACCATTTTCTATGCCTAAAACAGTCATAGAAAATGATGAATGTCTCCTACCCCGCCCATGCCACACCCACTTTTTTAGACCTGGCACGAGTGGGAAAAGTCACAGATTGTGGCGCAACTAACCATTGCACTGCAATATGCGCCAGAAATATGCCTAATATTGGCATATTTTTGGATAATAAATGAACCCCATGGTACAGTACCTACTGTTAGAGATAAATATCACACAAGGAAAATCTGATACCAGCATGGCATGTATTAGAAGTGCTATATGCACCACAGCAAAGGAGACTAGGAGATAATATATATAATATGTCAAAGTATATGTTGCCTACAACCTATAACCTATAGTAACCCTGCTGTCGCAATACCACTGTATGACCAGTCTCTACCTTCTGCAACTTATCTTTCCCCATTCCTTGTAGATTGTTAGCCCTCACAGACAGGGTCCTCTCTCCCTCTGTGCCAGTTTTAACTTGTTCACGCTTATTGTACTTGTTGTATATGATGTATGTGCAACCCTTTTCATATGTACAGTGTCATGGACTGAATGGTGCTTTAACCCCTTAGCAACCAGCTCCATACATGTATGGCGCAACCAGACGTGACTTAACGCCCAGCTCCATACATGTACGGCACGCTTATCGGGTGGGTGCAGGAGCTGCACACGCCCAAATCTCCTATCAGTGACTGCCAAACCCCTGCCGGATGCACTGGCATCGGTGAAAACACTGATGCTGGCGCATTAACTCTTGATATGCCATGGTCAATGCTGATAGGGGTACATGTGATGTCCTTGCTGGGAACGGAGATGCCATCAGGTCCCCACGCTGCTGTGGCGTGGACTCAATGGCAGGGAAGGCAGCCCAATGCCTTCCGTGACAGCTTGAGAGATCCAGCCCCATGAATCTCAGAGGCAGTAAGCTGTAAATGTATTACATTCAGTAATACACTTACAGTCAATGCTTTACAATACAGAAATATTGTAAAGTACTGTAAAGGGGATCAGAAAATAAAGTGAAAAAACAAGTAAAAAAATAATTTCCCCAAAATAAAGTTGTTTTTTTTTTTTTAAATAGGAAAAAAAAAAAAAGTAGACATATTAGGTATCGCCATGCATCCGTATCGACTGGCTCTATAAAAATAACACATGACCTAACCCCTCAGATGAACACCGTCAAAAAAATATAATAAAAACTGTGCTAAAAAAATAAATTTTTTTGTCACTTTACATCACTAATAGTGCAACACCAAGTGATCAAAAAGGTGTATGCCCCCCAAAATCATACCAATCTAACCGTCACCTCATCCAGAAAAAAATGAGCCCCTTATTAAGACAATCGCCCGAAAAATGCAAAAAAACTATGGCTCTGGAGACACTAAAACATGATTTTTTTTTATTTTCAAAATGCTTTTATTGTGTTAAATGTAAAAAAAAAAAAAAAATAGGCATATTAGGTACTGCTGTGTCCATAACAACCCGCTCAATAAAAATATATAAAAAAGTACAAATACTCCTCAGGATAACACCGTAAAAAAATAATAATAAAAACGGTGTCAAAAAAGCAATTTTTTGTCACCTTTAATCACAAAAAGTGTAATAGCAAGTGATCAAGAAGTCATATGCACCCCAAAATAGTACCAATCAAACCGTCGCCTCATCCCGCAAAAATGTTATCCTACCTAAGACAATCGCCCAAAGAATTAAAAAAATCTATGGCTATCAGAATATGGAGACACTAAAACATGATTTTTTTTTTGTTTCAGAAAGGATATCGTTGTGTAAAGCTTAAATAAATAAAAAAGTATACATATTAGGTATTGCCACATACTTAATGACCTGCTCTATAAATATACCACATGACCTAACCCCTCAGGTGAACAGCGTCAAAAAATAAAATAAAAAGGTGTCAAAAAGCCATTTTTTGTCACCTTACATCACAAAAAGTGTAATAGCAAGCAATCAAAAAGTCATCACATCCTGCAAAAATGATATCCTACCTAAGACAATCACCCAAAAAATAAAAATAAACTATGGCTCTCAGAATATGGAGACATTCAAAAATGATTTTTGTTTGTTTTAAAAAATGCTGTTATTGTGTAAAACTTAAATAAATAAAAAAGTATACATATTAGGTATTGCTGCATCCATAAGAACATGCTGTATAAAAATATCACATGAAATAACCCCTCAGGTGAACACTATAAAAAAAAAAAAAAAACGGTTTAAAAAAATTTGTCACCTTACATCACAAAAAGTCTAACACTAAGCAATCAAAAAGTCATACCCACCCTAAAATCGTACCAATCAAACAGTCATCTCATCCCCCCAAAAATTAGCCCCTACCTAAGACAATTGCCCAAAAAATAAAAAAAACTATGGCTCTCAGACTATGATTTTTTGATATAAATGATATAATTGTGTAAAACTTACATAAATAAAAAAGTATGCATATTAGGTATTAACGCGTCCGTAAGAACCTGCTGTGTAAAAATATTACCTTACCTAACCCCTCATGTGATCACCATAAAAAAATGAATAAAAAGTGTGTCAAAAAAGGCATTTGTTGTCACCTTACATCACAAAAAGTGTAATAACAAGCGATCAAATAGTCATACGCACCCTAAAATAGTACTAATCAAACCATCATCTCATATCGCAAAAAATAAGACCCTACCCCAAGACAATCGCCCCAAAAAAATATGGCTCTCAGAGTATGCAGACACTATGCTTTGAAACAAACAACCATGCAGACACTATGCTATGAAACAAACACCCAAAAAAATGTATACATATTTGGTATTGTCGTCTCCATAACAACCTGCTCTATAAAAATACCACATGATCTAACCTGTCAGATGAACATTTTAAATAACAAAAAAAAAAAAGTGCCAAAACAGCTATCCCCCCCACTAGATACACCAACGGTGAGGCAGCTTGATGAAAGGGACACTTCCCTGCATCTAATATAGTGGGACCACAGTCTACCTGTAGATGTTAAACGTCACTATTGAACTTCATTATCTATTCTCCTGATGAGTCTTGTGATTGAGACGAAACATGGCATGTAGGGATTTAGTGAGGGCAAACATAGGGAATAAGCCCGTAACTAGGGACAGGTTTCATTGTGAGGGAACCATTGACTAGGGTCATCAGTTTATGCCACTTATTACCATTGTTACAAAGCACCCGTCCCCAATATCCTTGGCCACTGCAGTGAAGGATATCGTTCCAGTATACACCGAACAACCATTTACACGTCTGGAACTGGTAGAATCGTATATATTTTCTCTTACCATTAGATGACATGTGATCAAGTGGAATGTGTCGGTAGAGGTTCAGTCCTCTTCTCTGCTCACTGATTTGTGGTGTGTTTTTACTTTTTTGAATTGTTTTATGGCATATCTAGTAAAAGTTATGTTTTAAGAATTAGAATACCTGGTCAACATTGGAATTATAAAAACAGCTATTTTGTATTACCTTGCCTCACAAAAAGTATAATATAGAGCAACCAAAAATCATATCTACCCGAAAATAGTACCAAAAAAACTGCCACCTTATCCTGTAGCTTCCAAAATGTTTTTTTTTGGAGGTTCTACTCTATGGGTGCATCAGGGGGTCTTCAAATGTGACATGGCAGCTTAAAATTATCCCAGTGAAATCTACCTTAGAAAAACCATATGGCATTCCTTTCCTTCTGCGCCCTGCAGTGTGCCCGTAAAGCAGTTCATGACCATATATGGGGTGTTTCTGTGAACTACAGAATCAGGGCAATAAATATTGAGTTTTGTTTGGCTGTTAACCCTTGCTTTGTTAGCGGAGAAAATAATTAAAATGGAAAATCTGCCAAAAAAGTGAAATTCTGAAACTTTATCTTTATTTTCTATTAATTCTTGTGGAACACCTAAAGGGTTAATAAAGTTTGTAAAATCATTTTTGAATACCTTGGGGTGTAGTTTCTAAAATGGGGTGGTTTCAATTATGTAAGCCTCACAAAGTGACTTCAGACCTGTACTGGTCCTTAAAAAGTGGGTTTTGGAAACTTCAAGATTTGCTTCTGAAATTCTAAGCCTTCTAACGTCCCCAAAAAATAAAATGGCATTCACAAAATGATCCAAACATGAAATAGACATATGGGGAATGTAAAGTAATCACTATTTTTTGAGTTATTTATATCTAATATAAAAGTAGAAAAATTTAAATTTGGAAATTTACTAATTTTTCCACATTTTTAGTAAATTTGGTATTTTTTTTTAAATAAAAATGAAATTTTTGTCTCGATTTTACCACTGTCATGAAGTACAATATGTGCTGAGAAAACAGTCTCAGTCAGAATGGCCTGGATAAGTAAAAGTGTTTTAAAGTTGTTGCCACATAAAGTGACACATCTCAGATTTGCTAAAAATTGCCTTATCCTTAAGGTCAAAAATAGCTTGGTCCTGAAAGGGTTAATAAATAATAATAATAATAATAATAATAATAAATAATAATAAGTAATACTCAGTAGCAGTACAATTCAAGTAAGAAACTGTACAACATACACAGAGTATTCATATAGTGTGTATAGACAGTCACATAGACAACTTAAACCAAACAGTGAAACAATGGTGTCTATACAGACCAGTCTGGCCCCTGTGCCCCAATATGTTTGGCTGTATATTTTTTTGGGGTTGAGGAACAAGGTAGGAGATTAAATATATTAGGAAGGTCAACTAATCAAAAAATAAACGTACACATGGCACCATATCCTACATAGCTGCATCATAGGTGTGTGCCATAGATCACCTGGACACTCCCCATCTCCCCAGTGAGCTAGGAGAGGGTAAAAGGGGAGGAAACGTCCGAAGACATCAGGCATAACATGGCTGTGATGTGTTCCATAGTGGAAAGCATCAAAGTCAGGGAATTATATAACTAATAGAACTAATCATGTTCTGTGTGACTGACACATTCCACCATGGAACACATCAGCAGGTTGTCTTTCTATACTGCATTAAAAAATAGTCAATTGTACTTGCATGCTGGAGTTTTATGGACAATAAAGCTGCAACAGACAATTTAAAGAAAGCTGAACTGAAGCATATTAGATAATATGAACTCCATCTTTAGGTGTTTACATACTGATGTTGAAAATGACATAAACTCATATGCATACACCAGGGTATAAACATGCATGCCTCTAGGGTAGAATTAAGTGACAAGTAGACAAAAATTATGATAGCTCAAAAGTCTACATACAATTATAATATAAAAAATTATAGCAATGTACAACTATTCTTCATTACAGTCAAATTAAATCTAAGTCAGCAAGAAGTTGGCATAGATTTCTGGTGTAATTTCTACCAGTTTATTTAATTGTTAAATCTGTCGGACCACGGAAGTCCTGCCTATTGCCCATGCACTCTTACCCACATTTTATAAAAGTGGCAAGGGTAAAAAGGGATAAAAATCAAAATGTGACTTATATTAAAATTTAGGGTACTTCTATGCCAGAAATCTGACATTTAATATGTTCTCCCATGTCTCTTATTGATAGCCCAAACGTTGCATCTTATTGCATTTTCTAGTCATAAATAAAAACTCTGCATATTTAGGAAGTTAGTAATTTCAATGCTGTATTGTTTATTTTCTTATTTTTTTATCATGTTGTTACTTTCCAAATTCATAGTTTTATTACAGTGATGTAGTTGGGGGAAAAAAAGTATAGGGTAATTTTCTTTTTTTTCTACTTACATTTTCTCCATTTCAGCATTACCCTTTTCAATGTCAATCATCCAAACAAATTATAATAGTTTTCACTCCACTTATGAGATACATTATGGAAATGAGAAACATTTAGTTTGAACATCGCCGTCTGATAAAAGGTCGAACTTCCCCATCAGGGGTGCAACATAATATTACTTTTGGCAGGGGGTCAGTCGTGCTCAACACACATCATCACTAACTTATTAAATCCTGAGGCAATTAGCCAAAAACAAACAGAAAGGACAAACCTTGTATTGAAGCATAGTACCCAGAAGAAAATAGCCCATGGCTTTCTATCATTGTAAGGCTTCATCAAAGACCAGGCAAAGTCTAGTGCTCAAATAAAGAGGTTTATTGTCTTCAAGTAACATCTATAATTCTATACAGTAGACAGGCATTATTTTTCATCTGATTCAGGTTACATCCTAACTTACCTTGCCATAATAAAGCAGTGGAAAGAACTTTTCACCTAGCCACTATATGTTGCATGATTAGTTTAGGATTAAAAATCCAATTAAAGCCTTTCTTAAATTTGAGTTCAGGGCAATGTATTGAAATTAATACTTTTTAATATGATTTAGTGCGATAACATGAACAAAAACAGTGAACTGATATTAAAGTGCTCATGGTATCATCAGAGTTACACTACCTGAACTAAGTGCTTTCTAGTGGGAAATAGCCACCTTCAATGGAAGAATTTCCTTCACTCATTGACCAATTGTAATTTGCATTTGATCTGCAGTCTCCTAAAACAGCTGAGTAATTTTGAATGAAAAAGAATGTTCTTTGTCTGTCTTAAGATGAAGTGCGCCATTCATAAAAGCTTTTCCTTTATTTTAAAGAATGTTAATGCCATTATATGACAAATTTGTTATAGTGATACCCAGCTTGGCATGTCAATATTAGGTATGGGGAAAATACTGTAGCCATATTAGGCAAACCCTACAACATAGCTTGTCAGTTTTCTTGTCCAAAGTTGAAAAAGAAGGAGCTATTTATATGAATATATTATTATTACATTTAATTGACGATGCTGTGAGTCTAGGTCAGTTAACCATGGTCCGACCATGACACACATGAGTAATATGGACGTCTGATATGAAGAGAATACATTTGTGAGAATAGCCTCTAACAATGATACTAAGGCTACGAGAAAATGCTAATGCTTCTCCTACATAGGAGTTTTTCAAGGGAGGTTTCAACATCTTGTCTCCTTAGCAGTGTTCCCTGCATCCATTCTCATTTTCAACAAAATTTACCATCTCAGGTATTTCACCACTTGATCACTGTCTCAGAGTCTCAGAGGCAAATACATGTCTCATAGTCCAGGCAGTATAGTTAATAAATTGTAGACATTTATGTAGCTGCAGCTTTTCAGTCTTTTAATTGCGTTGGAAAAGACTTGCTGTAATTAACTCTGGGGAAGAACTCATAACATGAACACAATATGAGAATAGCTGTTTTTACAGTTAAAGGGGGTCAGCCTGTGATTTAAAGGGGTTGTTATGGTAGATTTAAATTGATAAACATCAATAGTGTTGAGCAAATTGAGCTTCGGATCATTGATCCAAAGTCAATTTGGTCAAACACTTTGATTTTAATGCTGTCTCCATACAGCATTGTATTGCCTCCATGGGGGCAAAATTAGTTTCAGACGAAGTTGCACAAGACTTTGGTGAATGAATTCGGTCAAAGTAACAATCCAAAGTTTGGTTTCGTACTGTCTGGTACCTTATTACCAAACTCTACTTCAGATTCCTAATTTTAAATGTTTTTAAATATGCAGAAATTAATACTGAATTCATTGTGCGACTTTGGCTGAAACAAATTTTGTCTTCACGAAGGTAATACATTTTAATGCTATACAGAGACAGGTCTATGACTGCATTAAAGCAAAGTTTTTGAATCGACTTCGGAGCTTTGATCTGAAGTTTGATTCGCTCAAGACTAGTCATCAATATCTGATCATTGGGGGTCCAACACCCAGCACCCCAACCGATCGGCTGTTTGAAAAGTAGGTGGTACACCGTGCAAGCACTACTTCTTGTTCATTACACTACACCAGGCATGCTCAATCTGTGGCCCTCCAGCTGTTGCAAAACTACAACTCCCACCATTCGCGGACAGCCTACAGCTATTAGCCTACAGAAGAGCATGGTGGGAGTTGTACTTTTAAAACAGCTGGAGGGCCGCAGGTTGAGCATCCGTGCACTACACGTTGTCTCACTTGCAGTGGTGACGTAGTACGATTACAAGTACTCTCTCCATTCAAGTGAAAGTAATTGGGCAGTGTGATGAAAATGAAGCAGTGTTCACATGGAGTGCTTCCTGCTCTTCAAACAGCTGATTGCGGGGGTGCTGGGTGTCAGACTCCCATCAATCAGATAGTTATGACCTATGCTGAGGATAGGTTGATATAAAATCCCTGCACAACCACTTTAATATTACATTTCTCTTTTAGAGCACACAAAACAGATTTTTTCAATTTGGATCATTAACAAGATTTTGCTTAGCTGACATTTTTTAAATGATGCTGAAATTCAAAATGCCCAGTCCTTTTTACCTCAATATAGGCAGAACAAATGCCACCTGAACATCAAATACTGAAGAGATGAATGTACCCACTAGTACTGGGTACATTCGGTGAATGTTCTGAGAGGGAATAACAATACTATCTTGGCCACCATAACAAGTAGCATACCATATACAGACATTGCAAATTTTTGAAATGATTTAAACTCAAAAATACTATATTTCAAGTGATCTACCAGCGAAGGGTTATGACTAATCAAGCTACAACCCTATAAAAAGTTACAATATTCATCTGCTACTTGTGAGTGGTCCCATGGCAGGCACTATACTCAGCTCAAAATGAAAATGGAATACTATACTGTGCATGCTGAAATTGGGAAAAAAGTTAGACTACAAAAGAGAACGACCAATGGCATCTGTAGCTGTTTCTTTTCTTTTAGCAGTAATACGCCATTGAGAGTAAAATAGAAAATATTTTACTTTTGTAGCAGTCAACATAAAAATGCCTGATATATGTTAATTCTTAATCCACTGCCAATTTACTGCTGCTATGAAAATGTCTGCAAGGTAATTGAAATTATAGTAGTACCTGTAGAATCGGGATAGCAGTATGACAGTTATATAGTTTTCTTGATAGGCTAAGACAAAGATACTCACAGAATAGCTGTGCTAAAGGTCCAAACAAAGAGGGAGTTGATAGCTATGTACACCTTCATGGGCAATTTTTTCATGATTGACATAGAAAAAGCAAAGCTATTAAATATTTTTTTTTCTCCACTGTATTCACTGAGAAAAATGAACTGTTAGATGAAATGAAGAATGTAAAAGTAAATTCCATATTAAAAGTGCCTTGTCTGACCCAGAAAGAAGAAAAAAAGTGACTTAAAAAGATTAAAATAGACAAATCGCCAGGACAAGATGGCATACACCCCCGTATCCTAAGAGAATTAAGTAATGTCATAGCCAAAACCATTATTTCTGATATTTACTGACTCTATACTGGCAGGGAGTGTTCCACAGGATTGGCGCATAGAAAATGTGGTAACAATATTCAAAAAGGGTCCAAAAAGAGGGCCTGGAAACCCTAGGTCGATAAGCTTAACATCTGTTGTGGGTAAACTGCTTGAAGGTTTTCTAAGAGATGCTATCTTATAGGCTCTCAATAAAAATAAGCAAATAACGCCATATCAGCATGGCTTCATGAGGGATCGGTCTTGTCAAACTAATTTAATCAGTTTCTATGAGGAGGAAAGTTCTAGACTTGACAGCGGCGAATCAATGGATGTCGTATATCTGGACTTCTCCAAAGCATTTGACACTGTACGACATAAAAGGTTAGTATATAAAATGAGAATGCTCGGACGGAGAAAATGTCTGCATGTGGGTAAGTAACTGGCTCAGTAATTGAAAACAGATGGTGGTTATTAATGGTACACATTCAGATTGGGTCATGGTCACTAGTGGAGTACCTCAGGGGTCAGTATTGGGCTCCATTCTCTTCAATATATTTATTAATGATCTTGTAAAAGGCTTGCACAGTAAAAATATAAATTTTTGCAGATGCCACTAAACTGCGTAAAGTAATTAAAACTTAAGGGGACAATTTACTGCTACAGATGGATCTGGATAGATTAGAGGCTTGGGCAGAGAAGTGGCAGATGAGGTTTAAAACTGACAAATGTAATGTTATGCATATGGGAAGGAATAATGGAAATCACCCGTACATACTAAATGGTAAAGCACTCGGTAACACTGACATGGAAAAGGACCTAGGAATTTTATTAAACAGCAAACTAAGCTGTAAAAACCAGTGTCAGGCAGCTGCTGCCAAGGCCAATAAGATAATGGGTTGCATCAAAAGGGGCATAGATGCCCATGATGAGAAAATAGTCCTTCCACTTTACAAATCACTAGTCAGACCACACATGGAGTACTGGGTACAGTTTTGGGCTCCTGTGAACAAGGCAGACATAGCAGAGCTGGAAAGGGTTCAGAGGAGGGCAACTAAAGTAATAACTGGAATGGGGCAACTACAGTACCCTAAAAGATTATAAAAATTAGGGTTATTCACTTTTGAAAAAAGACGACTGAGTTAAGATCTAATAACTTTGTATAAATTTATCAGGGGTCAGTACAGAGAGCTCTCTCATCATCTATTTATCCCCAGGACTGTGACTGTGATGAGGGGACACCCCCTCTCCTGGAAGAAAGAAGTTTTGTACACAAACATAGAAAAGGATTATTTACGTTAAGAGCAGTGAGACTGTGGAACTCTCTGCCTGAGGAGGTGGTAATGAGGAGTTCACTTAAAGAGTTCAAGAGGGGACTGGATGTATTTCTGGAGTGTAATAATATTACAGGCTACAGCTACTAGAGATGGGTCGTTGATCCAGGGAGTTATTCTGATTGCCTGATTGTAGTCGGAAAGGAATATTTTTTTCCCCTTAAGTGGGCAAAACTGGCTTCTACCTCACAGTTTTTTTGTTTGCCTTCACCTGGATCAACTTGCAAGATAACAGGCCGAATTGGATGAACAGGTGTCTTTTTGCGGCCTTATATACTATGTTAGTACATTATTGCATTTTACTCATTTTGGGCTAAAAATCATTTCCTCAGTTTGTCTTTATTCAAAATATTTAGCTGCTCTTTCACAAAGGGTTACCTGTTTTTCTAGCTTTGTGAATCCCACTTTCACTTTGTGCTACCCTTATCTCTAAATGACTAAGAGATCATAAACACTTATTTAAGCCCGATTCTTATCGGTAATGAGAGTTTATAAGGTCAGAAAGCAGAGATAGGGAGCCGTCATCTCCCTGCTTAATGGACAAGAGAGACAATTTAGATCCTGCTAATAGACCATCTCAGTTCTGTACAGAGAAAAGGACTCCATATTTTTAATACAGACCAACTGAAAAAAATGACTTTACCTCATAATGTAAAAAGTAACAGAATATAATGCGCTATAAAAATAGATGCAAGACATATGGACTAAGCCCTCACTGTTGATAAAAACTGAGACACTTGGTCAATACATTTTGATCAAAATACATCTACCGGCGACAAGGTGGTCTCAGTTCAGGCGGGTTCCTATGCTAACCTATTCATGCTGTGGCACATTTTTCAGGAGCACAGTCCCCGCACATATGGTGTGCTGCCTCTTGTTACCTCCATGTGCATCAGCAACCGGTGGGAGGAGAGACACACAAACTTATATGTACCACCCTAATCAAGGTCACCTATTTGATAGGTGGGGCAAAAGTGCACTTGAATATCACTCCCAGTATCGGTGTGTATACGTATTTTGATCAAAATGTATTGACCAAGTGTCTCAGTTTTTATCAAGAGTGAGGGCTTAGTCCATATGTCTTGCATCTATTTTTATAGTGGATTATTTTCTGTTATTTTGTAAATGTAGCCATATACATCCACACCTTTAATACCATATCGTGCAGGATGGTTTATATATAGTTTTTTCTGTGATTTGTTTGATTTGTCTTGAAGGAGTGGCACCTTTATGTGTGAATACGCTCCTATACTGGGTGTGATATTCAAGTGCACTTTTGCCCCACCTATCTAATAGGTGACCTTGATTAAGGTGGTACATATTGGTGTGTGTGTCTCTCCTTCCACCGTTAGCTGATGCACATGGAGGTAACAAGGGGCAGCACACCATATGCGTGGGGACTGTGCTCCTGAAAAATGCCCCACAGCATGAATAGGTTAGCATAGGAACCTGCCTGAACTGAGACCACCTTGTCGCCGGTAGGTGGGCTTAGATGTATTTTGATCAAAATGTATTGACCAAGTGTCTCAGTTTTTGTCACGAGTAAGGGCTTAGTCCATATGTCTTGCATCTATTTTTATAGCGCATTATTTTCTGCTGTTTTGTAAATGTAGCCATATACATCCGCACATTTATTACCATATCGTGCAGGATGGTTTATATATAGTTTTCTGTGATTTAGCTCATAATGTACAATGCAATAAAAAAAATATATATTGCCCTTTACGGTCCATTCACACGTCGGTAGAATGGGTCCGGATCTTTTCCGCGACGTTGCAGAACAGATCCGGACCCATTTATTTTTAATGGGGATGGAAGAGATGTGGACAGCTCACAGTGTACTGGGCTCTGGCTGGGCCATTCCAAAACTTTATTTTTCTTCTGGTGAAGCCATTCCTTTGTTGATTTGGATGTATGCTTTGGGTTGTTGTCATGCTGAAAGATGAAGTTCCTCTTCATGTTCAGCCTTCTAGCAGAAGCCTAAAGGTTTTGTGCTAATATTGACTGGTATTTGGAACTGTTAATAATTCCCTCTGTGATGCTGCCACCACCATGCTTCACTGTGGGTATGGTGTTCTTTTGGTGATGTGCAGTGTTGTTTTTGTGCCAAACATTAGTGATGAGCGGCAGGGGCAATATTCGAATTTGCGATATTTCACGAATATTTGGGCGAATATTCGCCATATATTCGAAAATTCGCCAATTCGTAATCCCCAGACATTATTTTCTTGTTTGCGAAGATTCGCATAAATTTTTTAGCATAGATTAGCATAAAAATTCGCATAACTGGCATTTAAAATATACCTTTTAAATGCCAGTTTATGCGAATTTTTATGCTAATTTATGCGAATTTTTATGCTAATCTATGCAAATTTTTATGCGAATTTTCGCAAACAAGAAACTAATGACATTATTTTCTTGCTTGCGAAAATTTGTATATAGAAAATTTGCATAAAACGAATATTCGCAATTGCGAATATATTTTGCAATATTCTAAATATTCGCAAATTTTCAAAGTGCTGATATTCGAGATTAAAATTCGCAATTCGAAAATTCGTGATCAACACTACCAAACATATCTTTTGGAATTATGGCCAAAAAGTTCAACCTTGGTTTCATCAGACCATAACACCTTTTCCCACATGCTTTTGGGAGACTTCAGATGTGTTTTTGAAAAATGTAGCCTGGCTTGGATGTTTTTCTTCGTAAGGAAAGGCTTTCGTCTTGCTACTCTACCCCATAGCCCAGATATATGAAGAATACTGGAGATTGTTGTCACATGTACCACACAGCCAGTACTTGCCAGATATTCCTGCAGCTCCTTTAATGTTGCTGTAGGTCTCCTGGTAGCCTCCTAGAACAATTTTCTTCTCGTCATTTTCACCAATTTTGGAGGGACGTGCAGTACTTTCTATTGTCACTGTTGTGCCATATTTTCTCCATAGCTGGACTTTATTTGGGGTTAATCAGAGGCACTGTAAATGATGTCACGTGTATGCGGACTCCTATTTAACATGATTTGAAATGTGATTGCTTCATTCTGAACACAGCTACATCCCCATATTATTTTAGTTTTTTTTTTGTTTTCCTCCCTCCACCTAAAAGATTTCAGTTTGTTTTTCAGTTGTGTTACAATTTATAGGTCACATTAAAGGTGGAAAAAGTTCTGAAATTATTTTTGTCTCATTTTTTTTTACAGCACAGAAACCTGACATTTTAACAGGGGTGTGTAGACTTTTTATATCCACTGTATACCCGGAAATCTATTGACCTATTTTTTTTTTTTTTTCAATTACACAGAATGGTCACAAATAGGTTGCTAATATATAACATTTTAATAAAAGAATTCATTTAAAGAAAACTATTTTAAAACTATTTTATTTATCTTGGAAAGAACCCTTTAACTTCTTCAGGACATTAGTCGTAAATGTACAGTGGAAGTCCAGTCTTTAACACACAGCAGAGACCTGGAGCTAATGTTAGTTATCAAACATAACGCTGATCACAGACATTTAACCTGTCAAATATCATGGTCAAAACAGACCACATCATCTGAGCGGTTAAGATATGGAAGCTGTGCACTCCTGCTCTGGTAACAACTTTCCCTGCCTGAATATGGCAATAAAAAGAGAAGTTGCGAAGTTTTTATTTTTTTCAGTAAAACATTAAAAAAAAACTATATAAGTGTGGTATAATTGTAATCGTACTGACCATGAAATGCTATAAAAACAAAACCTGCAAAACTGTAGCAGAATTACGCATTTTTTTAAAAAATTCCACACAATTTGGAATTTTTTTTCCAGCTTCCCACTACATTGCTTGCAATAGTAAATGATGCTGTTGGAACCACTTGTCCTGCAAAAAACAAGCACTTTTATGGCTATGTGAACTGCAAAAAGTTACAGTTCTTGGAAGGCAGGGAGTAAAAAATAAAAACACAAAAAAGAAAATTAATTGATCCTGCAGGGGTTAAATATGTATTTTACATTAGAACAGGTATTTTTGTGGTTCAAAGGCACTTTAATGAAACATCTTGTAACAATGTAAGTAAAACAAACATACATAAACTAAACCAGGGGCTGATAGTGAAGTACTCATTGAGATAAAGAACAAAGACTTGATTCACATAGTATATGTAAAATATGTATGATGGCACTAGCAAAATGTCATTCTACATTACAGCATTATCTAGTGGCAGATAGAATGAAACTGTAAGCCATTGGGAAAGACACAAATGTAGTAAAATCTGTTTCATGTACAATCTCTTGTTTTCTTATACAAAAACCAACTTACAATAAAAAGGATAATTGACTTCCAGCTTCTGTTGTAACAAACAAAAGAACAACCTTTCAATATAACCCAGTGGGGCATCTAATATTGTGCTAGCTGTCCAATAAATACAATAATGAATTGAATTCACATATCTATCTAACAACACAGCTAACCCTACTGAATTAACAGAATTGCAAACATATTCCAATATAAACAATACTTTCCAAAGATTGTTATGGCAACATAATCTGTTTTAAATGGAGATGCTTAGACTGGCTTTCAATTAAAATGGCATGAGCTTTTATAAATGTTTAATTAACCAATCACACATCAATATTTACACTAGTAACTATTATATTATTTCCTATATTACACTGCACTCAAAAATACTTTATTGATCATGCTACTAAAATCACTGAAATAAACGTGGCCTAAATAGGAGAAACTGCTCAAACCCCTAACACTGTAGCGTGTTTCTAACTGGGGGAGCAGTTCCTCCGCATGTGGTTCGCAGCTAGCCCAGCAAAAATTGCATACAATGGAGGATGCTGGCATGAACCACAGGCACCACAAAACCATCCTACACAAAATGAAACAATGTGCGGATGAAAATGTATAAACACATAAATCACTGAAAAAATGTGCACTAAAATGATAAGCAACTGACAACACTGGCTAATCCCTCAAGCTGATGTTAAAAGCTGAGATTTTTGCCAATATATTCCAGTCAGCAACATATCAGAGCCCCTTAATGCACCATGTCAAGGTCTCTCTGTGTGTAAACAGGGTCTGAGAGGTACTGAGATCCAGCTCACAGTCCAACTCCCACTTACGTGCATTGTAGGACCACTAATGCAATGGGAGGTAAATGAGGCTGCAAGCCCCACCTGTAACAGACCATGTGAAACAGGCTCCCAGGTGCAGCAGAATGTTACCAGCGGTACGCAATGGCATATTCAATACATATAAAACAAAAATCACTGCATATTATATAGACATTGCAGAATTTTTAAGTTATGTGTTTGGAGTAATAGTCCCAATGGATCTGCTTGTATGAATTTCACATCATACTGAAAAGTTGGCTGTTAATAGAGTTCATAAAATAACGTTACTTAGATCTTTAATTCAAGAAGGACTACCAATAGCAAAAGACTGAAAGTTTTCATTGACTAGAATAGAAAATAAAAAATAAAAAAGTCGCACAAGGACAAGTGAGATCAATTGAGGTGCACCAAGTCGGCTAGTCACACCCACTAAACCAGAAGCAAAATAATATGGATTATGACTGGGCACACTCAGGGAACTCGGACCATAGAGAAGTAATCTGAATGTTGTCAGAATTAATCTAAAAGTTTATTCAAAATTAAAAAATTAATAAAAGTATATAGACACAAAAAACGCACTTTGGAAGGTGCAAATAGCTAGAGTAGCAGCAGGTATGTGCAAATAAGCAATTAAACAGTATGCATTGGATATATAGATACACAGTGTCTATTAGATGCCAGCTGGTTGCTGCAACCGAATGGATAGAAAGCTGAATGGATAGGAAACTGATCTATGCGCACTGGAATTAATGTTGCCAAAGGTTTTGTGCAAATGAGTGTTCCACCAGGAGTCAGAGGGTCTTGTAACGATCTCCTGGATTAATAAACAATAGACCTGGATCCCAAATCCAAGCGTCAGTCAATGTATCCAGAGGGATCCCTATCAATACGAAAGTGTTCAAGTCCGGAGCAGCGTCCTGCTCCCAATAGTATGTGGCGGCGTCCCGTCACTACTTATTGATACAGTTTGTAACTACCAGAGTAGATCTTACCCAACCGCAGGATAGCTTGGTCCCCTCCGGTGTGGTCTCCTTCGGTATAGTATCCGCCTCGGTCTCGGGGATCTTACTTTGTAGCAGCGGACGTCCGGTCAGCGCTCTCCGCTTGGGTAACACGTGTTATTTCTTTTAGGCGGCGTCCGAGCGGTTTTCTGCGGTTGGTAGTAGTAGTAAAATTCTCCGGTTTATTGTGAAGGGGATCCTTCTCATGCGGTCTTTTAATCATAGGAAATACACCAAACGCGTTTCGGGTTTTACATTTCACCCCTTCCTCAGTGGACATTTCACCCCTCCACTGAGGAAGGGGTGAAATGTAAAACCTCGAAACGCGTTTGGTGTATTTCCTATGATTAAAAGACCGCATGAGAAGGATCCTTTCACAATAAACCGGAGAATTTTACTACTACTACCAACCGCAGAAAACCGCTCGGACGCCGGCCTAAAAAGAAATAACACGTGTTACCTAGCGGAGAGCGCTGACCGGACGTCCGCTGCTACAAAGTAAGATCCTCGAGACCGAGGCGGATACTATACCGAAGGAGACCACACCGAGGGGACCAAGCTATCCTGCGGTTGGGTAAGATCTACTCTGGTAGTTACAAACTGTATCAATAAGTAGTGACGGGACGCCACATACTATTGGGAGCAGGACGCTGCTCCGGACTTGAACACTTTCGTATTGATAGGGATCCCTCTGGATACATTGACTGACGCTGGATTTGGGATCCAGGTCTATTGTTTATTAATCCAGGAGATCGTTACAAGACCCTCTGACTCCTGGTGGAACACTCATTTGCACAAAACCTTTGGCAACATTAATTCCAGTGCGCATAGATCAGTTTCCTATCCATTCAGCTTTCTATCCATTCGGTTGCAGCAACCAGCTGGCATCTAATAGACACTGTGTATCTATATATCCAATGCATACTGTTTAATTGCTTATTTGCACATACCTGCTGCTACTCTAGCTATTTGCACCTTCCAAAGTGCGTTTTTTGTGTCTATATACTTTTATTAATTTTTTAATTTTGAATAAACTTTTAGATTAATTCTGACAACATTCAGATTACTTCTCTATGGTCCGAGTTCCCTGAGTGTGCCCAGTCATAATCCATATTAGAATAGAAAATAGTCCAGCATCTCAGAATCCATAAGTCAGAGTTTATTCAAAAAACCACATACATATCAAGTGGTTCCAAAAAGATTCAAAGAACGCTTTTGCATTTCTATCAGCTTCCATGTCCTTACCAATGGCACCATTTTGTAATCACTTTTTATGTATGGGGTTTCTTGAATATAGGCCCAATTAATAAAGCCTGAGTTACTTGACTATTTTCCACTTTAGTTTTCAATTTCAACTTCAGTTTACAAGCGGATGTCCATTCAGCACTGATCCTAGGAGCACAAGGAAGGGTGAACTGGCTATAAACTTTTCTACCTATAGGTTTTCATGGTCACCATGAAATAGCTTATACGGACAGATATGGGAAAATAGGTTCCACGCATAAGAATATAGTTGTTTCATCAGCAAGTATATGGATTTCTGCAAGGCTTATTCTGATGCATGGAGCTGTTACATAAATTTCCTCTGTATGTGAATATGCATTGTGAGTATTTGTGGGGTATTATATGTAACTAAAGATTAATCACATTGCAATTAAAATTAGACAGCTTTCCAATAAACATTGTGCAGCCATTTTCCAGATTTTTTTTTGTCTGACAGTGAGAGGAAAGATACTTATTTCCATTCAGATGAATGCCAGACCCTGATTATATCTTGTTTTGAACCATCCATTTGTGTCATTCAGGCAATTTTAGGTCAGATTTAGTGATGAGCGGCATAGGCAATATTCGAATTTGCGATAGTTCGCAAATTGTTGGCCGAATATTCGCCATAAATTCAAAAATTCGAGAATTCACGATCTCAGTCATTATTTACTTCATTGCGAAAATCGTCAATGTAATATATTCGCAATAAATTCGCAATTAGAATATTCGCGATCAACACTATTCACAAATAAGAATATATAGCACTAAATTCTAAATATTCACAAATTCTCGAAGTTGAGATATTCGCAATTATAATTCGCAATTTGAATATTCACACTCAACACTAGTCAGGCTTTAAGCTTGTGGATGGAAGCAAGAATGATTAAATTTTACTGACAAATAACTGTGATC
This sequence comes from Bufotes viridis, assembly GCA_033119425.1. Lineage (NCBI taxonomy): Eukaryota > Metazoa > Chordata > Amphibia > Anura > Bufonidae > Bufotes > Bufotes viridis. Next base: position 217,788,921 of record CM065593.1, on the reverse strand, counting down.
TTAAACAGTTTGGAATAAACACAAAAAACATTAAGAAGTTAAATAGTCTCTGAGCAGGGGTGGATTAAGTGTATCATAGGCCCGGGGCTGTTTATCCATCTTGGGCTCCAGGGGTGCACTGGGAACTTAAAGTGGCCCCATGTTATAAACATGTTCAAATTAACAGAAGTAGGCAGGGCCAGCAATACCATAGTGCACAACAAAATACCACCCAGCCAAAACAAATACTACAGTGCACCTTAAAATACTGCCTACATTAACAAATGCTGAGAGCATCAGTTCTTTTTATACCTGGCTGGTGGAAAATGGAACAGCTTGGGTAGACCTTGGGATTCGGCCCACTGAAAAATTTCACTGTGGGGTCTATGGCTAGTCTGCCCATGTTGACTTTGCCCCAGTCTCAAATCTTTTGCATCCTTTAACATGTTTTCCTCCATTTCCTCCCTTTATTTATCTCTATCTATCTTACCATCAATCTGGCCAGCTTCCATATCTCCGCTGAAGAAAAGCATCCCCACAGCATCATGCCACCACCTCCATGTTTCATGGTGGGGGTGGTGTGTTCATGGTGATATGCAGTGTTAATTTTCCTACACCCATAGCATTTTTCATTTAGGCCAAAAAATTTCACCTTTTGTCAAATCTAATCAGAGCACTTTCTTCAACATATTTGCTTTTAAAATTGGCTTTCTTCATCCCACTCATTCATAAAGACCAAATTTGTGGAGTACTAAACTAATGGTTGTCCTATGGACAGCTTCTCCCACCTGAGCTGTGGATCTCTGCAGCTCCTACAGAGTGACCATGGGTCTCTTGGCTGTTTTTCTAATTAGTGCTTTCCTTGCCTGGGCTGTCAGTTTAGGTGGACGTTCAAGTCTTGGTATATTTGCAATTGTGCCATGCTCCTTCAATTTTTGGATGATGTATTGAACATTGGTCCATGAAATGTTCAGAGCTTGGTGTGTTCCTTGATTTTCATGATGATGTTTGACTACAAATGTTCTCTAACAAACCTCTGAAGCCTTTACAGAACAACTCTAGTTATAATGAGAATACATGACACAAAGGTCAACTCTATATATTAATTAGGTAATTTTTGAAGGCAATTAGTTACACTCAACTTTATAGGGGTATCAGAGTACAGGTGGATGAATACAAATTCACACAACACTTTTCAGATTTTTATTTATTAAAAATTTGGAAAACCATGTATCATTTTCTTTTCACTTCACACATACTTGCTACTTTGTGTTGGTCTATCACAAGGATGCCCAACCTGCAGCCCTCCAGCTGTTACAAAACTACAAATCCCAACCTGATAGCTGTAGGATGTCTAGGCATGCTAGGAGTTGCAGTTTTGCAACAGCTGGAGGCCATATGTTTGATATCCCTGGTCTATCACATAAAACTGCAATAAAATACATTTAAGTTTGTAGGTGTAACATGAAAAAATCTGGAAACGTTTGAGGGGTATGAATACTTTTTCAAGGAACTGTATATTATTGCTCAAGTGGCAATGTTATCATCAAAGGTCATTTTTCCTAGAAAAGTCACAGCTCTCCTTCCTTGTAATGGATGTTTTAGGGGTTGATGGGCCACACAGAAAGACTAGATTGCACCAATTTGCAATTTAAAAAAAGCACCAGAGTTTGGTGCAATTTATGCTAGAATTCATGTAAAGCCACAATAGTAAATGCAGGGCAATGTTCAGGATAGGTAATCTATACCAGATCTGTGGGGGTCCAACTTACAGTACCCCCTCTGATCACTGTTTATCTGCTCGCTGTAAACATTGCCGCAGTGAGCAGGTGTAATTACAGCTCCTCTGTCCCATTAACTTGAATGGGAAGAACTATTTGTAGTTACGCCCTATCCCATTCAATGAATGGAAAAAAAGGAGCTGTAATTACACCTGCTGGCCATTTTAATGCTGACGGCCAGCAGGTAAACAGTGAAGAGAATGCAGCGCTTGCACAAGCCCTGTGTTCTCTTCAAACAGCTGATCGGCAGCGGTGCTGGGAGCCAAGTCCTGAGGAAACCAGACAACCCCTAAATAATGGGAAATGCGTCCTGTTGTACAGTTTTGTTAAATGTTAAAACTCATCAACTCCTCTAATATCTTTTGTTTGCCAGCAGACTGTCAATCATATAAATATTTTAACTGCAAAAATATGAACTCAAATGATCGAACACAATTAAGATTGCAGAGGATAAGAACAAAAATACACATATATAACATAATTTTAAACCAGATAAATAATAAGTACCATCAACCACCATCTTAAAGTTGCCAGCATTGACAGATCCATGCATTAATTTGGCTGTACATTATACATATGTCTGCTATGTTAAAATATATACTATTAATAATGCATACATTTTACAAAACCTGTAATGTAAATTTTGCTCCATCCTTCAATCTAATAATAACTATTTAAATGACATATTTCAGAACATCAACATAAACTGAAAACCTACAGTTTCACTTTTAATAGGGGTTTGCAATCAAGCAATTTACATTATAGATGTGTAGGTAATTCCCATTCCTGTTTATTTTGTATTTTAATATCTACAGTATTTATTCTTCTAAAGGTAAATGAGTTTTTGCAGTACAAGTAGTATGGCGTATTTTTGGAGTTAATTCCATCAAACTGCCAACGGTTTTGCTTTTCCCATTATTTATAAATTAAGTGCAGCAATGTGATTTATAATAAACAGCATCCTGGAAAGAAGTGCGATGTTGATAAGTTCTGACACATAAAAATGTATTATTAATGAAATAATGACATTGGCAGTACCCAGAAAACAAGCTGATTGTGTGGAGTTTATTGTTTGTGTCTCGGTATACAGACTTACTTGTTTTGTGCAGAGTTCACACAGGTTTAGATAGGTCATTATACCAAACTTGGCATTGTGAATCAGTATTATGCAGTATGTTACTTGTAGGCATTTATTCACAATATATCCACTAAATTAGCAAGCACAAAACTGCTTATTTTTTACCTGAAAATCCATTTCATTTTGCTGTTTCTTATGAAGTGTGTAGCTAAAACTCCAACTCAAAATCAAATATTTTCAAGAAATATTTTTTCATGAGAATTAGGCCTCATGCACACGGCCATGGCCGTATTGTGGCCTGCATAAGGCGGGTCTGCAATACACGGGCAACGGCTATGTGTCCCCCGCATCACGGATGCAGATCCATTTACTTGAATGGGTCCGCAATCAGGGAGATGAGATGCGGAATGGAATCATAGATAAGAAGCCGACGGAAGCACTTCAGAGTGCTTCCGTGGTGTTTCTGTCCAAGCCTCTGCACCGCAAAAAAATAGAACATGTTCTATTTTTTTTACGGTGCAGACGGATCCAGGACCCAAGTTGAATGGGTCTCGATCCATTCTGGCTGCCGCACCAATGCTGCCTGTGCATTGGGGCCGCAAATTAATGTCCCCAATGCACGGAATGGCCGCACAATGGCCGTGTGCATGAGGCCTAAATACCATAGTAACAAAGTTTAACACAAAATTTTTATCAGTTTTGTAAAAAATTCACCCCTACTCTACACATACCACTATTGTCGGCAAAACCCTCAGTTTGCTTGAATTGCTTCAGAGCTAGCTGAACATTGTATGTGCACGAGGAGAAAAGTATCAGGCACTTTACATTTCAACTTTCAATACTTTTGTTCCCCCAGGACATAAGCAGCCACCAGAGTTGTCTAGCAGCAGCCTTCTTCTATGTCCCCATTGAAAACACACGCTTGGCTAATCTCAGTTTGAATTAGTAAGGGATGCTGCTGCAAAGGCTGAGATCAGAGCTAAAGCTGGTCCCGGATTATTTAACCACTCAGTAGATGTCATGGTTAGTGGCATAGAAGTTTAGAAGCAAATCTTTAAAATTTTCAGGAAATTTTCAAAAACCCACTTTTTAGGAACCAGTTCAGGGCCATTGACCCCATTCTAGAAACTACACCCCCTCAAGGTACAGTATTAAAAACTGATTTTACAAATGTTGTTAACCCTTTAGGTGTTCCACAAGAGTTAATGGCAAATGGAGATAACATTTTAGAATGTAGATTTTTTTGGCAAATTTTCCATTTCAATCCATTTTTTCCAGTAACAAAGCAAGGGTTAACAGCCAAAAAAACTCAATATTTATTGCCCTGATTCTGTTGTTTGCAGAAACACCCCATATGCGGTCATAAACTACTGCAGGGGCACACGGCAGGGCGTAAAGGGAAAGGAGCAGATTTTGCTGACTGGTTTATTTACACCATGTCCCATTTGAAGCCCACCTGATGCACCCCTAGAGCAGAAACTCCATAAAAGTGACCCCATCTAAGAAACTACGCCCCTCAAGGTATTCAAAACTGATTTTACAAACTTTGTTAACCCTTTAGGTGTTCCACAAAAGTTATTGGCAAATGGAGATGCAATTTCAGAATTACATTTTTTTGGCAAAATTTGCATTTTAATATTTTTTTTCCAGTAACAAAGCAATGGTTAGCAGCCAAACAAAACTCAATATTTATTTCACTGTTTCTGTAGTTTTCAGAAACACCCCATATGTTGTGGTCATGAACTACTGTACGGGCACACGGCAGGGCGTAGAGGGAAAGGAGCGCTGTGGGGTTTTTGGAAGGCATATTTTGCTGGACTGGTTTATTTACACCATGTCCCATTTGAAGCCCCCTGATGCACCCCTAGAGTAGAAACTCCATAAAGGTGACCCCATTATGGAAACTACGGGATAAGGTAGCAGTTTTGTTGGGACTTTTTTTTAGGGTACATATGATTTGGAAACAATTGATTAAAATGGAAAATTTGGCAAAAAATAGCAGTTTTGGCACCATTTTCAATTTATTTTTTTGACCATGTCAATCTGAGGGGTTAGATCATGGGGTATTTCTATAGAGCAGATTCTTACAGACGCGGCGATACCTAATATGTCTACTTTTTTTACATTTATTTAGGTTTTACACTATATTATGCTTTTTCAAACAAAAAAAACAAAAAACATTTTAGTATCTCCAATGTCTAAGAGTCATTTTTTTTTTAGTTTTTAGCCGATTGTCTTAAATAGGGGATCATTCTTTGTGGGAGGAGAGTACGGTTTTATTGGCACTATTTTGGGAGGCATATGACTTTTTGATCACATGCTATTACACTTTTTGTGATGTAAGGTGACAAAAAAATGCCTTTTTTTGCACCGTTGTTATTTATATTTTTGACTGTGTTAATCCGAGGGGTTAGGTCATGGGGTATTTTTTATAGAGCAGATTCTTACGGACGTGTCGATACTTAAATGTTTACTTTTTTTATTTAGTTTTACAAAATATAATTTTGGGAAAAAATTATATTTTTCTGGTGTCTCAAGTCTGAGAACCATAGTTGTTTTTCGAGTGTCAGTGGCTAAATGGAATTAAAGTTGGGAAAAGGGATTATAAATTTAGTACTCCATGAAAGCCTGGTACTCCCTGAAGCATCCAATAACGCAGAGGCCAGGATGATCGGGCTACGTGTCACACTGATTGATGGTGACCTTCCATATCCCCCTCCTATGATGCTCTCTACACTGTTTTGGAGTCCGTCCCTTTCTTCCAGTATGGAGGACCACACCTGGAAAGTGTTGGCCAGGGACGATCCGGGCGCCTCCAGTTCCTGAGCTACTCCGACCTGCTCTTCCTCACTGGGGCTCTCGGAGACGGAGGCAAGTTGGGCGTATGCCTCCTCGGCCGAGAACATCCGGTGTGTGTGTGCATGAAAAATTTGAAAAAAATCTAAAAAAATTTAAAAAAAAATAAGAAAGATTCAAACTCACTGATCAGACGGACGCTAAGGAATGCCAGACACAGTCCGCGTAGGCAAAAAAAATAAAAAATGTGTGTGTGTGTGTGGTAGGGGGGGACAAGGGGGCAAGCTGCAGCACCCCTGGGGGGTCTAGGGTCACACAGTTGTGCTGTGGACCCTAGACACCCGTTCAGGGTGATGCAACAGGGGCAAACTTTTTTCCCCCCTAAACTTTCCCTAAGTATCCCTGCCTAACCTAAGCTGTCCCTAACATATCTTTTAGTGCCAGATGGCACTGTGGAGGGTCAGAAGAGGGGTGCTGGCCACAGATGGGGGTGCTGAGTCAGGAGATCCACGTGCAGGCTGCTGTCTCTCCTCGCTCCGGATGCAGAATGGAGGAGGAGAGGAGAGTAGGAGGGAGTTGACTCCCTCCCGCCCGTGCAGCCAATAGGAAGCGAACCTGTGAGGTGATGTCACCACCTCACAAGATCTAAAGATGGTGATTGGTGGTGTATTATCACACCACCGATTGCCATCCTATTCCGGCTTATCGGGTCACCAGAGACCCGAATAAAACGGATAACGCAGCAAATCGATGGTCTAAATTGACCTACAGTTTGTTGTGATCGCCAATACGAGGGGGGGGCATTGTCACAGAGTGTCTGCAAAATTTGTTCAGCGTTGCGCAGCGGTGATCGTAAATACACAGGACGTACCGGTACGTCCTATGTCCTTAAGTACCAGGGCATCAGGACGTACTGGTACGTCCTGTGTCCCCAACAGGTTAAGGGAGGTGAGAGATACCCAAGTGTAACATCAGACCATTCAAAACCATTTACATCAGTGTGGTCTGCATGCTAAATGACCTAACCACACCACCAACTACAGGCGTCATCGTCTTGCATGGGCCCGGAAGAATCTACACTGGACAAGGGACCAGGGAGGCTCAGTGCTGTTCACTGATAAAAGTCAATTCACGCTGAGCAGAAATGATGGCTGCCAACGATGTTGGAGACATCAAGGAGAGCGCCATGCATCAGCCACGGTTGTCACCAGATGAGCATTTGGTGGTGGTGGTGTTACATTGTTGGTAGGTGTGTCTAGTCAATAAAGAACTGCCCTACACCTTGGGAATGGTACAGTGACAAGCCTATACTACTTGAATGATATCATTAATCCAGTCATCGTGCCTTAGCATGAACAACACGGACATAATTTCGTCTTCATGGACAACAATGCACCAGCTCAGCGAGGTTGCATCATTAGGGAACGGCTGCTGGAGATTGGAGTGGCCTGCACTTTTTCCAGACATGAATCCCATTGAAAACCTCAATGGAACCTCAATGACCTGAGGGACACCCTTCAAGAAGAGTGGGATGCCATGCCTCAGCAGACAAAAATTCAACTTGTGAACAGCATGAGATGTAGTTGTCAAGCTGTAATTGATACTCAAGGCCACATGACAAGTTATTGAGACTTGGCCATTTTTTTGTGGGGGTATTCCCAGCACTGTTGTGTTCTTTCAATAAATCGTTTGAGATGAGGAAATCCCCACTGCATGTCTCTACTTAAATGCCCTACTTTCATAATATAATATGACTGTAGCGTGAACTTTTTACGTTCTCTATAATTTTCACCTGAAAGCCAAATATCCCTAACTTTTTGTGAGTAGTTTAAAACTGACATGTACAATACACTGCAATAGATAACAATTGTGATGTATTGTACCATGAATCAGACCATTATATGTTTAACCTGTTGGGAATTCATGATGTACCGGTATGTCATGGTGTCCTGGTACTTAAGGACCCATGACGTATCGGTACATCATGTGTACTATCGATCACCGCTGCTCAGCCGGCGGTGATCGGAACAAGGTACCTGCTGAAATCATTCAGCAGGTACCATGTTACAATGCTTAGGGGGTTCCTGTGAAGTCCCCCCACCCCGTATCGGCCATCGCTGCAAACCTCGATCCCTCACCTGCCTCCAATATTCATTGGTGGCCAGTGGGTAAAGCAGAGTTTCAGCTCTGCTGGAAACTGCTGACATCTGTGCTGGTGCAGATGTCATCAGTTTAACCCCTTCCATGACCGCTGTATGGAAGGGGTTAACATGGAGGGAGCTCCCTCTCCCATTGGGGCTGCTGTGCTCTTGCAGCCCCTGATTCTTGAAGGGATCACAGAGGGAGGGGGCGCACCTCCCTCCCTATCACCCGTTGCTCTGTTGTGGCAGAGGGTGATGGTCACCATGGCAAGCCTAATTTGACTTCTGCTATAGGCAGAAGTCTGATCAGACTTTGTAAAGTAAAAAATACAGTACAGTACACTATATAGTGTACTGCACTGTATTTCAAAGACATCTGACCCACTGGAGCTTCAAGAACCAAGTGGGTCTAGTTAAAAAAAAAAAAATACACATTTATCACTGAATAAAAATTACAAAAATAAAATAAACGGCACATATTAGGTACTACCACGTCCGTAAAAACCTGCTCTATGAAAATATCACATGACCTAACCCCTCAGATAAACACCATGAAAAAAAAAAAGAAAATGGTGTAAAAAAGCCATTATTTGTCACCTTACATCACAAAAAGTGTAATACCAAGCTATCAAAAAGGCGTATGCCTCCCAAAATAGTACGATTCACACCGCCATCTCATCCCGCAAAAAATAAGCCCCTACATAGCATAATCGCCCCAAAAAATAGAAAAAATGTGGCTCTCAGACTATGGAGACACTAAAACATGATTTTGTGTTAAACTAAAATAAAAAATAAAAAGTATACATATTATGTATTGCCACATCCGTAAAAACCTGCTCTATTAAAATATCACTTGATATAACCCCTCAGATAAATAGTATTAAAAATTTTAAATAAAAACAGTGTAATAAAATTTTTTGGGGTCACCTCGAATCACAAAAAGTATAATAGCAAGCGATCAAAAAGTTATATGCCTCCCAAAATAGTGCTAATGAAACCGACATCTCATCCCGCAAAAAAAGATACCCTTCATAGGACAATCGCCCCAAAAAATAAAAAAATATGGCTCTCAGACTATGGAGACATTAAAACATGATTTTTTTTTTGTTTCAAAAACGATAATATTGTGTAAAACTTACATAAATAACTAAAAAGTATACATATTATGTATCGCCGCATCTGTAACAACCTGCTCTATAAAAATAACACATGACCTAACCCCTCAGATGAACACAGCAAAAAAAATAATTTAAATACGGTGTTAAAAGCCATTTTTGTCACCTTACATCAGAAAAAGTGTAATAGCAAGCGACCAAAATGTAATATGCACCCCAAGATAGTGCCAATGAAACCGACATCTCATTCCGCAAAAAATGAGCCCCTAAATAAGACAGTCGCTCAAAAAATAAATTAAAAAATAAGGCTTTCCAAATGTGGAGACACAAAAAAAATCATTTTTTTCAAAAATGTTTTATTATGTAAGACTAAAATAAAAACCCACAGAAAGTAGTCATATTTGGTATTTTCTCATCCATAACTACCTGCTCTACAGAAATAGCACATGATCTAACCTGTTAGATCAACGCTGTAAATAACAAAAAAAAAAAAAAACGGTGCCAAAACAGCTATTTTTTTGCAAATTTTCTATTTTAATCCATTTTTCCAGTAACAAAGCAAGGGTTAACAGGCAAACAATATAGCAATAACAAATGATAAAACAGGTGCACACTGCGGTCTTACTAAGCCCTCAAACTGATGTTAAAATTGAGAGATCAGTCAACATGTCCTGCAATGGAGGACATGTCTAAGCCCGAGCACCACGCCAAGGTTTCTCAAGTAGCTCGGGACCTAACACTCACCTACCTGTGCCATATGGGCAATACCAGGGGCCAGTGGGCGAAATTACAGAAAAGTATAGGCCGACTCACAGCAGACTCCTCAGTTACCTCCAGCATGTAACCATGCCAGCAATGGGGGGAGGGAGAAGGCTATGAGCCCCACCCAAGACTAGATGATATGGCCCAGGCCTCACAGGTGCACCTAAATGTAGCCTGTGGATGGAAAACTGGATACATTTACATAGGAGTTTATACACCTCCAAAAAGTTATATATACAAAACAACTGAAAGGTGGCATGAAGCAGGATGTGCTCAACCCAAAAATGCATTTGTGCATATATATATGCAATGGAGCAGATCCTGCACTCGTGGACAGTTGCTAATGGTGATCCCCAGCAAAAATGCATATGGTGGAGGATGCACGCAGCAGACCACAAGTACCACAATAGACATCCTACACAAGATGGCAATTGTGTGGATGTGATAAACAATATAACAATATAGCAATAACAAATGACCAAAGAGGTGCACACTGCGGTCTTACTAAGCCCTCGAACTGATGTTAAAATTGAGAGATTAGTCAACATGTCCTACAATGGAGGGCATGTCTAAGCCCAAACACCACACCAAGGTTTCTCAAGTAGCTCGGGACCTAACACTCGCTTGCCTGTGCTGTATGGGCAATACCAGGGGTCAGTGGTAAAAATTACAGGAAAGCATAGGCCGACTCACAGCAGACTCCTCAGTTACCTCCAGCATGTATATATATGCACAACTGCATTTTTGGGTTAGCACATCCTGCTTCATGCCACCTTTCAGTTGTTTTGTATATATAATTTTTTGGAGGTGTATAAACTCCTATGTAAATGTAGCCCGATTTCCATCCACAGGCTACATTTAGGTGCACCTGTGAGGCCTGGGCCATATCAGCCAGTCTTGGGTGGGGCTCACAGCCTTCTCCCTCCTCCCATTGCAGGCATGGTTACATGCTGGAGGTAACTGAGGAGTCTGCTGTGAGTGGGCCAATACTTTCCTGTAATTTCGCCCACTGGCCCGTGGTATTGCCCATACGGCACAGGCAGGCTACTTGAGAAACCTTGGCGTGGTGTTCGGGCTTAGACATTGCAGGACATGTTGACTAATCTTTCAATTTTAACATCAGTTTGAGGGCTTAGTAAGACCACAGTGTGCACCTGTTTTGTCATTTGTTATTGCTATATTGTTATATTGTTTATCACATCCGCACAATTGCCATCTTGTGTAGGATGTCTATTGTGGTACTTGTGGTCCGCTGCGGTCATCCTCCACCTTATGCATTTTTGCTGGGGATCACCATTAGCAACGGGCCACAAGTGTAATATCTGCTCCCCTGTATATATATGCACACCTGCATTTTTAGGTTGAGCACATCCTGCTTCATGCCACCTTTCAGTTGTTTTGTATATATAATTTTTGGGAGGTGTATAAACTCCTATGTAAATGTAGCCTGTTTTCGATTCACAGGCTACATTAAGGTGCACCTGTGAGGCCTGGGCCATATCAGCCAGTGTTGAGTGGGGCTACAGCGTTCTCCCTCCTCCCATTGCAGGCATGGTTACATGCTGTAGGTAACTGAGGAGTCTGCTGTGAGTCGGCCTATACTTTCCTGTAATTTCGCCCACTGGCCCCTTGTATTGCCCATACGGCACAGGTAGGTGAGTGTTAGGTCCCGAGCTACATGAGAATCCTTGGTGTGGTGCTCGGGCTTAGACATGTCCCCCATTGCAGGACATGTTGACTAATCTCTCAATTTTAACATCAGTTTGAGGGCTTAGTAAGACCGCAGTGTGCACCTGTTTTATCATTTGTTATTGCTATATTGTTATATTGTTTATCACATCCACACAATTGCCATCTTGTGTAGGATATCTATTGTGGTACTTGTGGTCTGCTGCGTGCATCCTCCACTGTATTTTTGCTGGGGATCACCATTAGCAACTGTCCACGAGTGCAGGATCTGCTCCATTAAATATATATATGCACAAATGCATTTTTGGGGTGAGCACATCCTGCTTCATGCAAACTTTCAGTTGGTTTGTATATTAACAGGTAAACAAAACTGAATATTTATTGTGCTAAATCTGTAATTTGCAGAAACACCCCATATCTGGTCGTAAACTGCTGTATGGCCAAACTGCAGGGCACAGAAGGAAAGGAACGTCATAGTTTTTGTAAGGCAGATTATGCTGGACTAGTTTTTTGACACCATGTCCCATTTGAAGCCCCCCTGATGCATGCCTACAGTAGAAACTCCAAAAAAGTGACTCCATTTAAGAAACTACCCCCCTCAAGGTTTGACTTTTGGTGTTCCACATTGGCAAATGGAGATGAAATTTCAGAATTTCTATTTTTTTGTTGCCTTGCCTTAAAAAAAGTGTTATATAGAGGAACCAAAAATAATATTTACCCTAAAATAGTACCAACAAAAATGCCACCTTATCCCGTAGTTTCCAAAATGGGGTCACTTTTTTGGAGTTTCTACTCTAGGGGTGCACCAGGGGGCTTCAAATAGGACATGGTGTCTAAAAACCAGTCCAGCAAAATCTGCCATCCAAAAACCACACAACGCTCCTTTCCTTCTATGCCCTGCTGTTTTGCCATACAGCAGTTTATGACCACGTATGGGGTGTTTCTGCAAACTACAGAATCAGGGCAATAAATATTGGGTTTTGTTTGGCTGTTAACCCTTGCTTAGTTACTGGAAAAAATGGATTAAAATGGAAAATTTGCCAAAAACCTACATTCTCAAAATTTAGCTCCATATGCCAATAACTCTTGTGAAACACCTAAAGAGATAACAACATTTGTAAAATCAGTTTTGAATACCACGAGGGGTGTAGTTTCCAAAATGGGGTCAGCTCAGTCAGCAGCAGTATGAGGAGACTACAGAGTGGCCCAATGACAGAATCGGGAGGTGGCGACAGCATGAGTATCAGTAGGATACTACAGTGGCAAGGTGATATAGTGTGGAGATGGCAGCATCATCAGGATGAAACAGTATGGCAAGGTGACATAGTGTGGATAAGGCAGCAGCAGCAGGAGGATACCACAGAGTGGCAAGGTGACATAGTGTGGATATGGCAGCAGAAGCATCAGGGTCCCAAAGAGTGGCAAGGAGACATAGTGTGGAGATGGCAGCAGCAGCATCAAGATACCACAGAGTGGCAAGGTGACAAAGTGTGGAGATGGCAGCAGCAGCAGCATAAAGATACCATAGAATGGCAAGGTGACATAGTGTGGAGATGGCAGCAGCAGCATCAGGATACCACTGTGTGTCAAGTTGACAAATTGTGGATATGGCAGCAGCAGCATCAGGAGACCACAAAGTGACCCAGTGATAGAGTGGGGCGGTGGGTGGCTGAACCAGTACCCGCTGAAGAAAATGGGGAAAAAAAGGAGCACTTGGCATCAGATTTGTAGCATCAGGCATGTGTCAGTATCAGAGTTGTATCTGAGGCAGGTAGCCAGAAGAAACCAGTCTCTTTACTCAAGGTTTGGGTGAGGCGGCATAGATGATCTAATCAGATGAGTCAGGAATTGGTGGGTGGAAATCCTGGCTGATCCATCCATGCCTGATTCATCTTGACAAAAGTCAGTCTCTCCCTATTTTGAGTTGATAGGCGAGTTCTCCTTAGGGTGACTATGGACCACGCCGTACTAAACACCCGCTCTGATGCCACACTACCGGCCGGGCAGTAAAGCTTTTCCAGGGCAAACTCGGCCAGTTGCGGCCACAAATCCAGTTTGGCTGTCCAGTAGTCCAGCGGATCTTCAATTTGGGTTAGCAGGGTGCTGTCCAAGTATGCTACCACCTGCTGGTTCAGGTCCTGCTCCAGGTCTACCTGCTACTAGTGAGTAGTTTCTTCACTATGCTGGTGAGGAAAGCTTCTCATCAGCGACTGTAGACTCAGGCAGCTGCTGATCGAGCTGGTACTGCTCCTGCCCCCACCCCTCCCTAGCATTTATGGCAATGGAACGTGAGCACAGAGGGCCCCCTCCCCCGGTCAGATCGAGAGGATGGACGATGGTGCTGATAGGCAGCGGCCAACTGACTACATAGGATGTTTCTGTAGTAGTTCAGTTTGTCCTCCCTCTCAGTGGGTGTAAAAAAGGCCCCCATTCTGAACCGGTAGCGAGGGACAGACAAGGTGCAGAGCCAGAAGTCATCCCTCTGCCGAATGGTGACAATTCAGCTGTCACTAGGCAACCAAGTGAGCATGCATCGGGCCATTTGTTCAAGTGACTCAGAGGGACTCCCTGCCTCCATCTCCACTGCATACTGCCACGGGGTGTCTGGGTCTTCTGTGTCATCTTCCTCATCGCCCTGTAGCTCCTCTGGCTGCTCCTCCTCTCCTGTTGCTGAGTAGAAAAACCACCCATTTTGCTACACATTGTCTGTGCTCCAATGTCCTCCTCCCCCTCCTCCTTCTCTTCCAGTTTAGCCACCACAGGGCTCATGTGGCCATGAGATCTAGGCGCCACATCTACAGTCCCCTGACCAGCCATTGTTACCACTATCTGTTCCAGGACATGAAGCAGTGGAATGAAGAAGATCATCTCATAGTCCTAATAACTGAAATAACGTGGTGTCCTCAAAGGGCCTGAGCAAACGGCAGGTGTCATGCATGAGCTGCCACTGGCTGACATCGAAGTTACACAGGGGAGTACTCCTATCAGCTTGCATCATCAAGAAATGGCCTTTCTCTGTTCGTATAGTCGGTCCAACATATGGAGGGTGGAATTCCAACGGGTGGAAACATTGCATATCAGCCTATGTTGGGGGATGCCATTCTGATGCAGCAGCTCAAGCAGAGTGTGCTTTGTGGTGTATGAGTGGCTAAAGTGCATGCAAAGTTTACTGGCCATTTTTTGGATGTCTTGCAGATGGGAGGAAGACTTTAGGAACTGCCTCAGAACCAGATTGAACAAGTGTGCATGGTTCAGTCTTCCTTGACACAGCGCCAACACAATGTTCTTCCCGTTGTCGGTCACCCTGGTTCTGATTTTGAGTTTTCGGGGAGGACAAGTTGCTGGAGTGGCTGTGCAGGAACCACATTCTCCCAGTGGGCCAAAAAGGACATGTACTGTCCCTGACTATAGTTACAGCTCCACACGTCGGCGCTTCCGTGCACTTTGGCAGACACCGACAGGCTCAAGGACTGGCCCACCTTCTGTTCTACATATTTGTGCAGGGCTGATACTGCCTTTGTCACAAAGATATGACGGCTTGGTACTCTCCACCTTGGCTTGGCACAAGCCATCAGTTCTCTGAAAGGTGCAGAGTCCACCATTTGGAAACTGAGGGACTGAAGCACCAGCAACTTGGACAGGAGCATGTTCAGCTTCTGTGCCGTTGGATGCGTGTACGCATACTGCTGTCTCTTGGCAATCGCTTCGGTGATCGATTACTGATGGAATGACTGATGAGGAGGAGCAGGAGCATCTGGACCAGCAGAATATGGGAATGACAGACAGCTCCCTTCGGCTGAGGTGGTGGAGCCTTGACTGCCTGAAATGCGGTGTGTGCAACTTGGTGATGCAGCCATTTCTGCAGCCATCTGGACCACCACATCGGAGCCACGGTTTTCCCAGGCCACTGTATAGTGACACTGCATATGTTGACGCAGGGCCTTAGTGCCAATATTGGCACCCTGGCCATACTTCACCTTCTGCCCACAGATTCGACATATGGCCACGGTTACCTCCTCCAGCGACATAAGAAAAAACTACCACACCGCCAATTAGGTGATTTTCCCCCCAGCAGTCTGCACTGACTAACTTCTACCGCCGCTGCCTTCGTGAACCCCTGCACTACTATTTCCCGGGGAAGGTAGGCTGCTGCAAAGCAAGTGGTCTACCCCAGGCACGTTTGGCTCCCGACCTCCCACTGCTGCCACCCTGCTGAATCCCAGCCATGCTACCACCTTGCTAGCTTTGCCCCTGCCTCACAGGTAAGCTGCCACCCTCTTCTACTGATGATGATGATGATAAAGCCCCTTCTGCACCCGGCTCCCATGTGCGATCGGCTTCATCATTATCGAGTAATGTCTGTACGTCACTGATGTCTTCCTCTATGGTCTCTGGGTCAGGAGCCTGACCGATCGCAACACCACCTCCCATGCCGCTCTCCTCAGCTCGCCTAGCGGGGGAAGCGGCAGATATCTCCTCCACATCTTGGCTCTGAGGTAGCTGCTGACTGTCCTCTAATAGCTCGCCCTCGCTGTATCGTGGACGCATACTGCTGTCTCTTGGCAATCGCTTCGGTGATCGATTACGCTGTATTGTGGAGCTAAGCCCACAGCATACAATACTTCCGTGGCTGAGGGAACAGCAAAGGACAGAGGCATGTTGAGGACAGGTGAGGGCACAGGGCCTGCTACCGGGCCATGCCAACTAAGGGTTATGTCTGACAAACCCACCGACTTTGGTTGGGGATGTCTGATCTCAATTAGGATGAAGTGGATGACCGAGTTAACCAATCAAGAACCGCTGGGTTGCTGGTCAAGACACGACCACTAGAGGACACCGGGAGTTCAGGCCTCTCACTGCGACTCCTGCTGCCACGCCCCCTTACTCTTCTGCGACCCCTGCCTGCGCCAGAAACATTTAGGCCTCTGCCACTCCTTTGTGCATGGCCTGGCACTTCTCTGTCTGACATACTTTTAGCTGAACTAAACAAATTAAAAGCAAATCAAAACACCCCTAAAAGTGATGAAAATATTTTTCTTTCTGTACTGAAATAGGCCACTAAATGCTTTTACCACAAATAACTGTAACAGTGAACTGCATATATATTTTTCTTTTTGCACTGAAATAGGCCACTAAACGCTTTCACCACATTAAACTGCAGAAGTGAACTGCGCATATATTTTTTATTTTTGTACTGAAATATGCCACTAAACGCTTTCACCACGTATAACTGCAGAAATGAACTGTGTATATATTTCTCTTTTTGTACTAAAACAGGCCAGTAAACGCTTTTAGCGCAAATAACTGCAAAAGTGAACTGCGTATATATTTCTCTTTTTGTACTGAAATAGGCCAGTAAACACTTTTAGCGCAAATAACTGCAAAAGTGAACTGCAGATATAGTTCACATTTTGCACTGAAACATGTATACAAACAATACACAATCACATAAATACATATGGATGCTGATCTTATACCAATATTCAAATGGAGGTGAAAATATTCGTGAACTGCAAAATAAACAAATACATAAAACATATCAAAAAAAGTTTTTTATATGACAATCGCACCTCACAAAATTTTTTTTTGAGTAAAAGGTAAATATGCATAATTACCACGTAGCCTAATTAGAATAATACTGGGTACATCTGATCTCAAAATGATGCAGTAACCAGGCTACAGGAGATTCAGGTAGCAGATGGAACTTATCTGGCCAGCCTAGACATTGAGGCTCTGTATACCAACATACAACATGATTTGGGGATTAAGGCTGTCCACTCTTTTTTAGACACAAAGGGTAAACAATTTCAGAAACACAATGAATTAATTTTGACACTTTTGCATTTTTTGCTTACTCACAATTATTTTTTTGTTTAAGGGTCAGTTTTATTTACAATGCAGCGCACCAAATTATGCAAATTTATTTTTAGGGTGGTGGGAAAACACGATGGTATTTACAGAACACTTTACTCAACACATTTTGTTTTGGGGTCGTTTTATAGACGACGTATTAAGTCTATGGGATGGCACGGAATTAATTTTTCACGAATTTGTTAGAAGTCTCAATGTAAATGAAGTAGGCATGATATTTACATCGGAAATACATCCTCACACTTTGACATTTTTGGACCTTAGAGTTTCCTTGCTACCTGGTGGCCGCATCTCAACTGAGGTATATCGAAAACCTACCTCAACGAATAACCTTCTACACTGGGATAGTTACCATCCTACACCTCTAAAAAGGGGCATCCCTGTAGGACAGTACATTAGGGCACGCCGGAATTGTTCGGATGACCCGGAGTTCCTTAGGGAATGTAGTACTCTTTATTCAAGATTCCAACAAAGAGGTTACCCTTAAAAAAATATTACACAAGGCATACAGACGTGCGATAAATACTAATCGTACTGATTTACTTCAGTCCAAAATCAGACCAAAATCCTCACTAGTGAGATGTATTGGAACATTTGATAATAAACATTGGGAAGTATCCAATATATTACAAAAACATTGGCATGTTCTACAAGCTGATGGTGACCTCAGAGAAATCCTATCCACTCGACCGCAGATCACCTAACGTAGGGGAAGCAACCTAAAAGACCAACTTGTACACAGTTTTTACAATCCTGATCCTGTGAAACTTACCTGGTTGAGTTCAGCCACAGTGGGATGCTTTCCATGTGGAAGATGTAGCTTTTGTCCGTTTGTCCAGAAGTTGAAGGTTTTTACTAATCCTGTAAATGATAGGAAATACGAGATAAGACAATTTATTAACTGTCAAACTAAGGGGATAATATACATCGCCCAATGTCCGTGTCAGAAGTTATATGTAGGGAAAATGGTGCAATAATTTCGAAAACTAATATGTCAACACATAAGTAGCATCAACACCAAAAAGGATACGACAATTTCCAGACATGTCAGATTTGTACACTCAGGCAATCCCAATTGTTTAAAATTCTGGGGAATATGTAAAAAAACGCTAGGACCATGCCGAGAAGATCTTGATAAAATTCTTTATCAAGAAGAGGCTAGATGGATCTATCATTTGGATAGTTTGAATCCCAAAGGCCTTAATGAAGGTTTCACATTTGCTTCTTTTTTATAAGCATACTTCTAGTGCGTGCTACAATGGATGTATTTACATTAAATGTAGTGAGATGATCTATGTGTGCTGTCTTCTATTAAAATTAAATAAAAATTATTACTCTAATTACTGATCATTTTACAAGCTAACTATATGATCTCCTGTGATAGTACCTTTGGAGCCGCTCTAAAGTTATTACATAAGCGTAGCTCCCTATTGTTTATTAACGCTGGGTCTAAGTGCCAGAGAAAGTGGGGTGTAATGATATTTCCCCGGATAGAAACTAAGAGTAAGTATATATGTATCAGTTTAACAAGATCGGGTATTGATTTAAGCACTATCGTAAACACATCTAACAAATATTTATCAGTAAAGTTTTAAAGTGCCAGCGCTTATCCATCTAAGGTATAATCACTGTGTTAGATGTCAAGTGCCAGCACAAGCGCAGAAACCTAAGAGGTATCGGATTAGAATCCAAGATTTAGCGCAGCCGCATAAATGAGAGAGTGATCGGGCTGAACTTCTAAGTACTTGCGCAGACGCACAAGTGAATCACTCATAAGAATAGTATAAGTTTTAGCGCAGGCGCGGTTGGAGATTATCCACTGGCACTGAATCTAAGTGCTGACGCAAGCGCATTTTCAACATCACTTACTTGCCATTAAGTTTAAGTTCTTGCGCAAGCGCATCTGTGTTAGAGCACCTAGAATAGAAGTTTGAGCGCAAGAGCATTGAGCCAGTGATTTTGGGATAACTAACAAGTAATAGCGCATCCTAGAGATGCGCATCACGTCAGAACTGGCAAGAGCCAATCGACGGCTCGGATCAAGAAAGTAGTTAGCAAAGATTGGTGATTAGTTTAGTCAATCATTTGATATGTGATGACATTGGATGAATGTCTTAGAAGCCACCTTATAAGTAGGAGTGTTAGACGGCATGCACTCAATTCTGTCCAGTACCCCTGAGGACGCCAGCATAGCTGGTGAAACATGTTGGGGGACGGAATGTTAGAGTTTTAACAGCTACCTGTATCACTTGAGGGTTTAACGTTGCAATCGGAGTTTGTGTGTGCAATTGCTGCGAACTTAGCAGTAACTGGGTAAAGATAGAGGTGTTAGTTTCAAACCCCTCAACACTGAATATCACAACTCTGATAGTCACAATCGAGCAGCGGTTAATAGCCTAAACCACGTGGCAGTGCTCACCCGTGGTGTTTGTGCGGTGCCGCAGTATACTCACCCATCTAGCACATAGGTAGTGTTTTTAAGCTGTATTTGTGCTCACTGGTAATAATTTTAATAAAGTTATAATAAAAGTTACATTTTATACCAGGGATAAAAGAGGTTGAAATTGCTCCTGTGAGCATTTTGGTGTTAAATGTCAGTGAAAGAACCCTTCCCTGATAGGATCCCTAAGTGTTTGATTACATCTGATCTCGTCATTTTTTCTGTAACTATAAAAATAAAAAATAAAATAATGTGTATTACCATAAAGCACACACAATTTTTTTTTACAGAAATGCACCCAATTCATATTGACGGTTTAATCCCATGGGTTCAAGGGTGTGCAATGTATGAATCCAAAAGCTTTCACGTTTTTTTAGCAATTGCAACCTATTACCACCTCTGCGTGGTGGCAGCTCAATAATTTGAAACTGCAATTGAGATATATTGTGCGGACATCTAGCAAAATGAAAACAGGCAACAGTAAAAATGTTTTACGTATAGTAGATTTGTGACTACAAAATCTGTCCTTTATCTTGGTAGATGTCTCGCCAATATATAAAAGTCCCCAAGGACACTTAAGCAAATATACAACGTAGTTGCTATCGCAGGTGAGAAAACCTTTTACAGGATATTTTTGACCTGTGTGGGGGTGAGTAAAATATTCACCTTTAATAACAGCCGAACAGTGAATATACTGGAGGCAAGGGAAAGTGCCTCTTTTAGGAGTTGATAAAAAGCGTTGGCGTGGTATGTTACTCACACTCCCCACATCGACCTTAACTATAGTGTCCCTGATGTTTTTGTCCCTTTTATAGCAAATCATAGGTATTTCCTGAAATTCAGGTATTTCAGGATAAGCTGCACACATTATACCCCAATGCTTGTTGATAATATGGCGGGACTTGTTAACCCAGGGATGATACTTAACAATAAAGGGCATCCGTATTTTATTCTTTTGAGATTTATCAATTTGCTGTTCACCTATCTGCGAATATCCAGTGATTTTTTCCATTTCTGAATTCAACAGGGATTTAGGATATCCCCTACGCGGAAATTTGTCTGATATATCGATGAGTCTGATTTCTTTCATGGATGTCTCAGAAACAATTCTGTTGACCCGCTGAAATTGTGAAAAAGGTAATGCTTTTTTTTACTGAAGGAGGATGATTAGTTGAATAATGTAATAAACAATTTTTGTTAGTTTTCTTGACATACAAATCAGTTTGTATATAATTGTCTGAGCCTTTTATCACCCAAGTATCGAGAAAATTGATCTTATATTGGTCACTATGAACCGTAAACTGCAACTCAGGCCATATGGAATTCAAGTAATTGGTAAAATGAGCTAGGGACTCTGCCCCGCCCGACATACGCAAAGGATGTCGTCTATAAAACGATGCCATAAGATGCAATGTTGCATGTATAGATGGTTCTTATATATATATATATATATATATATATATATAGATAAAAGCCAAAATCAGGCAGCACTCCTCCAGTGTATACCAATGGTCCAATGGTGCACGCGTCCACCCCTGATTATGGGGTCTCTTTACAACTCCAACAAATTGGCGCAGCACTCCTTAGGTAAAAGTAAACAAAATAGTGTTTATTCACACATGTTAACACAGCAACGTTTCAGCTCTCTCACAGAGCCATTTTCAAGCCAAGTAGCTTGAAAATGGCTCTGTGAGAGAGCTGAAACGTTGCTGTGTTAACATGTGTGAATAAACACTATTTTGTTCACTTTTACCTAAGGAGTGCTGCGCCAATTTGATGGAGTTATATATATATATATATATATATATATATATATATATCTATCCTCAATCCAGGCCATATAACTATTTGCGTATGGCGGTGCGGCGTGCGAGCCCATCGCGGACCCCGCTTTTGTTGGAAAAATATGTCTTGAAATAAAAAATAATTCTCATTCAATATCAGTTCCAATAACTGCAACAGTGAACTGCGCATATATTTTTCTTTTTCTACTGAAATACGCCACTAAACGCTTTCACCACATAGTGCTGCAGAAGAGAACTGAGAATATATTTTTCTTTTAGTAGTGAAATACGTCACTAAATGCTTTTACCACAAATGACTGCAATAGTGAACTGTGTATATATTTTTCTTTTAGTACTGAAATATGTCACGAAATGCTTTTACCACAAATAATTGCAACGGTGAACTGCGTACATTTTTTTCTTTTTCTACTTAAATATACCACTAATCGCTTTAACCACAAAGAACTGCAACAGTGAACTACGTATATATTTTTCTTTAAGTACTGAAATACGTCACTAAACGCTTTCGTTACCACATATAATGGCAGAAGTAAACTGCGTATATATTTTTCTTTTTGTAATGAAATACGCCACTAAATGCTTTCACCACAATTAGCTGCAGAAGTAACCTGAGAATATAATTTTTCATTTTGTAATGAAATACGCCACTAAATGCTTCCGACACATATAGCTGCAGAAGTTAACTGCGTATATATTTTTCTTTTTGTACTGAAATAGGCCAGTAAAAACCTTTACCGCAAATAACTTCAACAGTGAACTACGCATATATTTTTCTTTTAGTACTGCAATGCGTCACTAGACGCTTTTAACACAAATAACTGCAACAGCGAATTGCGTATATATTTTACTTTTTCTACTGAAATACGCCACTATGTGCTTTCACCTCATATAACTGCAGAAGTAAACTGTGTATATATTTTTCTTTTTGCAATGAAATACGCCACTAAATGCAACAAAGAATGCAACAGTGAACTGCGTATATGTTTTTATTTTAGTACTGAAATACGTCACTAAACGCTTTTAACACAAATAACTGCAACAGTGAATTGCGTATATATTTTACTTTTCTACTGAAATATGCCACTAAGCGCTTTCACCTCATATAACTGCAGAAGTAAACTGCGTATATATTTTTCTTTTTGTAATGAAATACGCCACTAAATGCTATCCCCACAAAGAATGCAACAGTGAACTGTGTATATGTTTTTCTTTTAGTACTGAAATACGTCACAAAATGCTTTTACTGCAAATAACTGCAGAAGTGAACTGCCTATATCATTTTTTTTTGTAATGAATTGTGCCACTTAACGCTTTTATCACATATAGCTGCAGAAGTGAACTGCATATATATTTTTCTATTTGTACCAAAATACGCCACTAAACGCTTTCACCACATATAGCTTCAGAAGTGAACTGAGAATATATTTTTCTATTCGTAATAAAATATGCCAGTAAACAATTTCAACACATTCAGCTTCAGACGTGAACTGCGTGTATATCTTTATTTTTGTACTGAAATACGCCACTAAACAGGACCACATATAACTGCAGAAGTGAACTGCATATATATTTTTGTTTTGGAATGAAATAGGCCACTAAACACTGTCACCACAAAGAACTGCAACAGTGATCTGTGTATATATTTTTCTTTTAACACTAAAATATGTCACTAAACGCTTTTTAGCAAATAACTGCAGAAGTGAACTGCGTATATATATATATATATTTTTTTTTGTAATGAAATACGCAACTAATCGCTTTCAGCATATATAGCTGCAGAAGTGAAATGCGTATATATTTTTCTTTTTGTACTGAAATACGCCACTAAACGATTTCAACACATATAGCTGCAGAAGTGAAATGAGAATATACTTTTCTTTTTGTAATGAAATACGCCACTAAACACTTTCAACACATAGCTGCTGAAGTGAACTGCGTATATATTTTTATTTTTGTACTGAAATACGCCACTAACCGCTTTCTCCACATATAACTGCAGAAGTGAACTGCGTATATATTTTTCTTTTTCCACAGTTAAAATCCAATAAAGACTTTTCAACATAGCACTTGCACCCCAAGAACAAATTGCTGGAATGACAAAGCTGTATAATGGCAATTTGGATCCCCAAAATATCTTTGCCTGCATTCTTAAATCACTTTTCTAGCACTGCTCCTAGTGCCTTCTGATGTCTCTCCCTGCACTAAGATGCTGTGCAATGATTTCTCCCTATCCTTTCCCTGCACTTTTAAATCGCTTTTCTAGCACTGCCCCTAGCGCCTTCTGACGTCTGTCCCTGCACAAAGATGCTGTGAAATGATTCATCCCTATCCTTTCCCTGCACTTATAAATCATTTTTTCAGTTTTTTAACAATGAGGTTTTTCCAGTTGCTGTCCCTAGCGCCTTCTCACGTCTGTCCCTTTACTCAGAACACTGTAAAATGGCCGCTTTATTTATAGGGCTGTGACATCACAGGGCTGGCTGGCTGCTGATTGGCTGTATCATGCATGTCAGTCTGGGTAATCCCGCCTACCCGTACTTCCTTCCTCCATGTCCTCACACGTGCAGCAGCCATTTTAGGAAAACTGCAATTTGTATATCACACTTACATAGTTACATTGTTAATATGGTGGAAAAAAGGCATACGTCCATCAAGTTCAACCAAGGGATAGCAGGGGATGCAAATTTTAGAAAAGGGAGTGAGACCCAGATTTCTACACATTTTCTTACCCATTAATGTCATTTACTTTTAAGAATTTATCTAAACCCTTTTAAAAAGTGCCCACTGTTCCTGCTGTGACCCCGTCCTAAAGTAAACTGTTTCACAAATTCACAGTTCTCATAGTGAAGAAGCCTTGCTGCCTCTGGAGACTAAACTTTTTCTCTCCACATGGAGGCAGTGCCTCCTTGTCTTTTGAGGGGATTTTACATGGGGCAGTTTTTGAGCATATTTTTTGTATGACCCATTTATATATTTGTATATGTTAGTAACTTAAACAACAGTTTGTAATTGGAGACCCCTGAAGGAGCTGATTTGTCAGCAATACGCATGGGGAAATGGCATGTGCACATACTTGAACCTAGACTCCTACACATTTATGGGAGGTGTGACACAGTAAAGGGTCTGTTGGTTGATGGGAGGTATTTTCCTCCCAGCATATGCTGCAGAGACTGATTGCAGCAAGGTGATGTCAAGCACCTGGCCAGATTTCACTTGCCGGTCTGGGCTTTGTGGACGCCCAACTCTCATTAACCCCTTAGTGACCACCCATACGTGTTTTTAAGGTGGTCACTAAGGGACCTTAGGCTGGGCCGCTGCTTTTTTATGGCCGCCCAGTCCAAGCGCTGCACAGGTCCCCCGCCACATGTAAAGTGCTGACAGAGGGATCGGACTCACGCATTGCACCCACGCGGAATATTCGCTCATGTAAAAGGGGCATAATAACAACGAGAAAATCCACGCCTCAGACCCGGCGGCCTGAGCTGAGAAAGACTACTCAGGACGTGCCCTTTAGGGATCTGGCCTCTATATTCTGCTGGCAGTGTCATGAGCCTGGCCATGTTAGGGCCGACTGTCCCCACCTGGTTCAGCCCATGGACACAAACTTTGGGTACCGACAGTCACTGTATGCCAGAAGGCTCTGTGTGTCAGATGCTCCAGAGACTCTTAATAACTAACTGTCAGGTGGAAGTAGGAGTCACTCCCTCGGTGGCTCTGCTGGAATCAGAGAGTCTGGTGACCCTTGTGAAGGCTACTCTGGTGCGACCCACAGAGTTTACTGGCCAGAAAGTCAGCCTATTAAGCATACATAGAGATTTAAAAGACTACCCCACCACTCTGGTGTCCCAAAACATGTGTGCCGGCAGTCAGATCCTAGAGGTGGCAGTGGCCACGAGCCTGCAATATGAGTTGATACTAGGAAGAGACTTTCAGTTGTTCCCAGCCCTGTGGTCAGCCGTTATACCTACTGATCCCAGAGAGATGCGGAAAGCTTCAGTGGAAAGGTCTGCCTCAGTTGGAGTGCTAGAACACGGAGAACCCAAGGCAGAGGGGCCCACAGTAGGGGGTGACAGTCACTCCAGTGGATAAGGGGGAGGCAACCCCACTGAATGGGATAGGTAGGGAGCATAGAAAGGCAGCTCAGCAAGCCACGAGTGGGGTCTATAATCGCACAGCTCGGGTCCAGAACTTTAGCCCGGGAGATCGGGTCTTGAGTTTTGTGCCACCTGTGGACAGTAAGTTCCTCGCTAGGTGGCAGGGGCCCTATGAGATAGCGGAGAAAGTAGGCAACGTAAACTACACGGTATACCAGCCAGGTCGGCGGAAACCGGAGCAGGTCTACCATGTCAACTTGAAGAAGCCTTGGAAGGATAGGGAGACTTGTGTTAAGAACAACCCACAGCCTGTCTAGGAGAAGGGGTTATGGCACCTCTTTCTGTTGCAAGAGAAGCGGCTACCATGGTACGTGTGGCTGTCAGCCTTTCCTCTAAGCAGGCTCAAGATGGCAGAGCAGTTTACAGAGTGTCAGCATACAGCTGACACTCTGCTTGACACAGCAGACATCAGTGCTGGTACTGATGTCAGCCGTTTAACTCCTTCCATGCTGCTGTCCATAGGGACCACTGTATGTAAAGGGTTAACAGGAAGGGAGCTCCCGCCCTCTACCATTGGGCCGCTGCTGGGCAGCAGCGTTCACAGAGGAAGGGGGCTTCCTCCCCCATTGGGCTGCTGCTCTGTTGTGGCAGCATCCCGGTGGTTACCATGGCAACCGGACGCCTTTACAAGCTTCTGGCTTGCCATGGTATAGCTAAGAATGATCAGGCTACTGCTAAAGGCAGGAGGCTGATCAGGCTGTATAAAGTCACAATACACTGCAATACACGATATAGATCTTAAATAATCAATTTGGTCTGGGTCAAAAATATGTAACAAAAAGTGAAGAAAAAATCTAAATATTATCTTATAGCAGCACATTTATAATTGATTAAATGTGATGAATTTGAAATTTTGCCCACCTCACTTCACAAAAAAGGGTATTAAAAGTGATCAAAAAAGTCGTATGTACCCCAAAATGATTCCAATCAAATTGTCACCTCATCCTGCAAAAAATAAGCCCCTATATGAGACAATCGCCCCCCCCAAAAAAAAAATAATAATAACACGTCTCTCAGAATATGGAGACGCTAAAATATGTTTTTTTTTTTTTTTTTTTTTTTTATATGGTTTTATTCTGTTAAATTGAAATAAATAAAAAAAAAGAACACAAAAATATTGACCTAACCCCTCAGGTGAACACCATAAAAAAAATTTTTTACTGTGCCAAAAAAGCAATTTTTGGTCACCTTACTTCACAAAAAGTGTAATACCAAGCGATCAAAAAGTCATATGTACCCTAAAATAGTGCCAATCAAACCATCATCTCATAGCAAAAAAAGTGAGACCCTAAGACAGTCGCCCAATAAAAAAAAAATATATGTCTTTTAGAATACGGAGACACTAAAAAAATCTTTTTTTTTTTCAAAAATGCTTTATTATGTAAAACTGAAACAAACAAAAAAAGTATTCATATTTGGAATTTTCATGTCCATAACAACCTGCTCTATAAGGATACCACATGATCTAACCTGTCAGATGAACATTGTAAATAACAAAAAATAAAAAAGGTGCCAAAACAGCTACTTTTTTTGTTACCTTGCCTCACAAAAAGTGTACAATCAGAGCAACCAAAAATCGTATGTACCCTAAAATAGTACCAACAAAACTGCCACCTTCTCCGGTATTTTCCAAAAGGTGTCACTTTTCTGGAGTTTCTACTCTAGGGGTGCATCAGGGTGTCTTCAAATGTGACATGGCAACTTAAAATAATCCCAGTGAAATATGCCTTCCAAAAACCATATGGTGTTCCTTTCTTTCTGCGCCCTGCCGTGTGGCCATACAGCAGATAACGACCACATATGGGGTGTTTCTGTAAAGGGTTAACAAAGTTTGTAAAATCAGTTTTAAATAACTTGAGGGGTGTAGTTTTTAAAATATGGCCATTTATGGGTGGTTTCTATTATGTAAGCCTGACAAAGTGACTTCAGATCTGAACTGGTCCTTAAAAATTGGGTTTTGGAAATTTTCTTAAAAAATTTAAGATTTGCTTCTAAACTTCTAAGCCTTGTAACGTCCCAAAAAAGAAAATTTAAATTATAAAATGACCCAAACATGAAATTCACATATGGGAAGTGTAAGATAATAACTAACTATTTTAGGAGGTATCACTATCTATTTTAAAAGCAGAGAAATTGAAATTTAGAAAATTTAAAATTTTTCCAAATTTTTCATAAATTTGGTATTTCTTTTATAAATAAAAATGAAATATTTTGACTCAAATTTCCCACTGTCATGAAGTACAATATGTGACGAGAAAACAGTCTCTCTGCATTGACCCCGTGCGGAAAACTCGCCCGTGTGAACGGGGCCTAAATGTGCAGAGCTAAGGTAATACATGAATGAGGTCTTCTTTGTCCTTACTAAACAGCCCCAGTATGGGTAGTTAAGAAGAGCTATTTACTGTATCTATGGCCATGCATATATGACATACTATGTACCTATGTAGTTTTTTTGTTTGCAAACAAATAAGGAAAAGCTATCAAGTAATATTTTGCTGTCTTTGCTGTATCCTTTTAGCGTACTAATGAAGATTCTTGCTGCATCTGTACATTTCTTATCTATTTTTATCTGCCTTTTTATACAATATTGATAAACAAATCAAGATGTCATGACACTGATCAAACAGAAGAACATTTTTTCTATGCAGGTTTATTGTGTCTTATATTAATTATAGCACACACATTATTGAATTTACTGAAGTGCTTTTCTGGATACCATCCAAACACTAGCAGGCAGATGGAATTAAATAAAAAGGTTTAGCTATATTTAAGAGCATTGGGTGAATACTTTATAGTCTGCTTATAATTAAAAGGGTTATAAACTGAAATACAAAGTGCAAGTGTCATCATTCACTCATGCTTTCCAGCACAGATCTTAACAACATGAAGCCTTAAATCAGCTGACATTTGAAGCTTTATACTGAACATTAACCAAAATAATTATCCCAACCCCTCTTCAGGTAAAGGCAAATTTACATTTATTATAGCTGAAAGAGAAACTAATAATTTGACTAGTATTCATTGCATAACAATATTTTTTGCCTATACCCTCCTGGCTTTGGTGTTGCTACTTTAAATAAGCCCAAAAATTCTATTGGTTTAGTATCCCCATTATACATGTGGTCAATTAGTCTAAGTGACCCTGACTTAGTGTCTAATGACTGTAAAAAGCTTAAAAAAAGTTAGCATATATAATTATAACAGAAATGTATAGTTATAATTTCAGCCCAGTTTTAAAGGGTTTGAGTCACGTATAAAAACATTTTTCTAAAAAATAAAAAAGTATGTGTCATTATTGTTTGAGCTGGAAGCAGCTTTAAAAACATATAGAAACAACTGCCTTTTTTTTTTCAGTCACTCATGCAAAACCTTAGGGCCAGTTCACACAACATTTCTTTGTGGTGTTTTTCACACATTTTAGTGAAAAAAACTGTATGTAAAAAAGAAGCAGCAAGTTCTATTTTTGAGCGGAATCTGTGCTGATTCACCAACTAAATTGATTTGGGAAGCTGATAAAGTAGGAAGTTAAAAAAAGTGCCAAAAGTCACACCAGAAAAAAATCTTCAGAAAATCAGCACAGATTTTTTTTAACACTGATTTGTTCAGCGCGTTTAAAAATCTGTCATATGAACATCCCCTTATAAGCATTTTATATCTGTGGTTCCTAAATGATAAGAGACAATCTCATTGCATGTGTGTCCCTACAATACCTATATCTAGTGACTTAGGGCTTGTTCACACAAACATGCCGTAAATTGCGGATCCGCAAAACAGGGATGCCGCCCGTATGCCTTCCCCAATTTGTGGAATGGAAAGGACGGCCCTTTATAGAAATGCCTATTCTTTCCTCAAAACAGACAGAAATAGGACATGACTCATAGTTTTTGTGGGGCCACGGAACGGAGCAACAGATGCGGCCCCATTGAAGTGAATGGGTCTGCACCCAAGCTGCAAAAAATGAGGCTCAGATGCGGAACCAAGCTACAGTCGTGTGAATGAGCCCTTACACTGACAGAGTTTTGTCTGAACAGTTGAGCATATTTGAAGTCTAGCAGGTACACACATTTAAAAATCATAAGTCCGTATGATCCTGTCAGAAACATAAAGGTCAGAAGGGAAAATCATATTGAGACATACAGTGAGTTTTTGAGATTGTACTCACTTGCCAGAGTCTGGCCTAATGGCTCTTTCACACGAGTGGATGCTGTGCGTGGAATCCGCTGAGTGAAAGAGAGCCAAGCCCCGTTCTGGACAGCAGAGACACAGAGCATTAACATGATTGATAATACTTTTTGCCTCTCTGTGACCTTTTTACTACAAAATCACTGTGCCAATTTTATCTCACTGTGATTTTGTGGTAAAAAGATTAGGAGGCAAAGAGCATTATTAATTAGTAATTTACGAATATAGCGCTATATTCTACATATTCGACAATTCTACCAAGCCAAACCAATTGGAAAGTTGCTTAAAGGATAACTGTCACATTTAGACCCAAATTTCAGTTTTCATATATGTAGTTACTAATATCATAATATTTCTGAATCAATAACTATTAGACTTACTTACCCCATATTTAATATGATTCAGCCCTTAGCAACCAGTCTGCATAAAACTGCAATTTGACTATTCTGTTAAGATGGCCGCCCTCAGCCCTGAGGCTAATCCATAGGACACCTGCAGTGAAGTTAGTGAAGACCAGCTCTGTATAGGGGGGTCTTGCAGTGAAGTTCCCAGGTCTGGCTGAAGCCTGTAGTCCTTCTATAAGCTCTCCTCTTATCAGATAAGGCTGTCATTTATACACTGAGCAGCCACATTGTCCTTCACTGCTAAGGGAGTGTCTGCCAAGCACAGGCATGTGGAGAAGTTCACACACACAGCCCAGCACTGTTATCTCCTGTCAGGAAGAACCTGGCTTTTTATACATTCCCTTACAATGTTGACTCACTATCAGTTCCCAGTGCACGCAGCGTGCTCCGTCCTCATGTCTGGTAGACGGAAGGAGTATAGCAACCTGATTTTATCTCAGGTAACAATAGCCAATACTGGGGACTTTTAGGTGGCTTTTAGGGGTTATTTATTAAACAATCAGAAATTAAAACAGGGCCAACAAGGTGATATTAATCACCAAAATCCAATAGTAAAAAAAAAAAAAATTTGACAGTTATACTTTAAGGCCCTACACGATTCGATTAATTTGCATATTTAATAACTGATTTTTTGCATAACATAAACTATATTAAATAATAAAGAATATTCTAATTCACTAGATATTTAAGCCTTCTCATATTGGCCCACAAGCAAGAAGCAGGCAGGTAATGGGTTCAGATAAAAAAAAAAAATTGATGAATATTCTTTTTTACGAATATATATCACTATATTCAAAATATTCGCAAATTCTCGAACAGATTATCTGACTAATTTATGTCCAATCAGACCAATAGCTGGTGTGTATAACAAAAGATATGTGTGTGTAATAGGCCATCTAACCAATGATTGGTCAGGAAATCTGTAATATGGTACTTTCAGATTGCAGTACATTTTGTAGTGACAGTTCCTGTTTGAACAATGTTTTGTTAACATTAACACCTATAAATGTTAACATATATGTCTGTAAGTAGTGGATGGATAAATAGTCTGTGGAGTGGACTGTAATGTTGAAAATTTTTATTAAAAAATATAAATTCTAGGGTGTGGCTATCCAAGTAGGAGACTATAAAAAGTCAGCTGAGGGTAGCTCTGGGAATCCAGAGGAAAAAAAAAACAGGCTGGTTCTGAGAACTCCATTTAAAGCAGACATATAACTCGAGTTTGAGCGGCTCATATTTGATTAAGTTTGTGTGTGTATAAGTGTGTGACTTAAGATTAGGTGACTTCAGAGTCAGGGACTTCAGTGAAGGACTGCAATTAGCCATTACCAGCCAGTTTATTATTACTATATTATATTTTTTGCTTTTCTGTAATCCCCATTTAGTATGTGTTGCACAATTGACAACGCCGTCCAGTGCACATCTTGTATGATGTTTGTAGTCGTGGAACACCCGTTCGAGGGTATATATCTTTGTTCAAAATATGAGCAAATTACCCGTTTAGAATCGCAAATTGAGTCTCTAAACAGGCGATTTGCAACACTGAGAGGCATTAAGAATTTGCAAAAGAGTTTGCTTCTCACCGAGCAAGCACTCTAGGGAGCAGATAAGGGGGAGAGTGACAGTGAGGGGGCTGAGGAGAGTGAGTTTATTGATAGTCGGACCCCTGCTGTATGCGCTGGCATCGGTGAAATCAACAATGCCGATACATTAGCCCCTGCACTGCTGTTTGAGATACAGACATGTGCGGGGTGTTCATCGGGTTCCCCCCGTTGCTGTGATAGGGACCCAATGGCAGGGAAGGTATTGCCACGTCCGTAACGACCGGCTCTATAAGAATATTACATGACCTATCTGCTCAGGTGAACACCATCAAAAACATAAAATAAAAACTGTGCTAAAAAAAACAACACTTTTTTGTCACCTTACATCACTAAAAGTGCAACACCAAACAATCAAAAAGGCGTATGCCCCCCAAAATATTAACAATCTAGCAGTCCCCTCATCCCACAAAAAATGAGCCACTACCTAAGACAATCGCCCCCCAAAAAAACTATGGCTCTAAGAATATGGAGACACTAAAATATAATTTTTTTAGTTTAAAAAATCCTGCTATTGTGTAAAACTTAAGTAAATAAAAAAGTATACATATTATATATTGCCGCATCCGTAAAAACCTGCTGTATAAAAGTATCACATGACCTACAGGTGTACACCGTAAAAATACCAAAATTTGTGTCAAAAAGCCATTTTTTGTCACCTTACATCACAAAAAGTGTAATACCAAGTGATCAAAAAGTCACATGTACCCTAAAATAGTACCGATCAAACCGACATCTCATACCAAAAAAATTAGCCCCTACATAAGTCATCAGACAGTCGCCAAAAAACAAAACAAAAAATAAAAAAACTATGGCTTTCAGAATGTGGAGCCGCTAAATTTTTTTTTTTCAAAAATGCTTTATTATGTAAAACTGAAACAAACGACCAAAAAAGTATATTTGGTATTGTCGCGTCCGTAACAACCTGTTCTATAAAAATACCACATGATCTAACCTGTCAGATTTACATTGTAAATAACAAAAAATACAAAACAGCTATTTTTTGTTACTTTGCCTCACAAAAAGTGTAATATAGAGCAACCAAAAAATCATATGTACCCTAAAATAGTACCAACAAAACTGCCACCTGATCCTGTAGTTTCCAAAATGGGGCACTTTTTTGGAGTTTCTACTCTAGGGGTGCATCAGGTGGTCTTCAAATGTGACATGGTGTCAAAAAACCAGTCCAGCAAAATCTTCCTTCCAAAAACCACATGGCGCTCCTTTCCTTCTGCGCCCTGCCGTGTGCCCGTACAGCAGTTTTACGACCACATATGGGGTGTTTCTGTAAACTAAAGAATCAGGGCAATAAATATTGAGTTTTGTTTGGATGTTTACCCTTGATTTATTACTGGACAAAATGGAATAAAATGGTAAATTTGCCAAAAAAGTGAAATTCTGAAATGTCATCTCCATTTTCCATTAACTCTTGTGGAACACCTAAAGGGATAAAAACATTAGCAAAATCAGTTTTGAATACCTTGAGGGGTGAAGTTTCTTAAATGGGGTCAAGTTTTTGTAGTTTCTACTCTAGGGGTGCAGGGAATCTTTAAATAGGACATGGCGTCAAAAAAACAGTCCAGCAAAATCTGCCTTCTAAAAAACATATGGTGTTGCTATCCTTCTGTGCCCTGCCGTGTGGTCATACAGCAATTCACAACCATATATGGGGTGGTTCTGTAAACGACTGAATCATGGCAATAAATATTGAGGGTTTTTTAGCTGTTAACCCTTGCTTTGTTAGCGGAAAAAAATGATTAAAATGGAAAATCTGCCAAAAAAGTGAAATTCTGAAATATCATTTCCATATTCTATTAATTCTTGTGGAACACCTAAATGGTTAAAAACATTTGTAAAACCAGTTTTGACTACCTTGAGGGGTGTAGTGTCTAAAATGGGGTCATTTTGGGGTGATTTCTATTATGTAAGCCTCACAAAGCAACTTCAGACCTGATCTGGTCCTTAAAAAGTGGGTTTTGGAAATTTTCTGAAAAATGTCAAGATTTGCTTCTAAACTTCTAAGCCTTCTAACGCCCCCAAAAAATAAAATTACATTCACAACATGAAGTAGACATGCGGGGAATATAAAGTAATAACTATTTTAGGAGGTATCACTATCTGTTTTAAAAACAGAAAAATTAAATTTTTTTTATAAATAAAAATAAAATATTTTGACTCAAATTTATCACTGTCATGAAGTACCACGAGAAAACATTCTCAGAATAACTTGGATAAGTTAAAGCGTTCACATGTCAGATTTGCAAAATTAGGCCTGGTCAGGAAGAGGGCATATGACCCGGATGCGAAGTGGTTAACCTATAAGGTTGCATGAAGGCCCATTTAGTCCTGGGGCAAACCCGTCAGGATCAGGACAGACATCAGCAGCAGGTCAAGGTAATGGGGGAGTAACGGCCTACACAAAACTCAGCAGGATCAAGTCAGACAGTACAGCAGCAGTTACATGGTAACGGTGTAGTATAAGGCCTACACATAGCTTGGCCAAACTCATCAGCACAGACAGCAGCAGGTGGAAGGGAACTGATCCCGGCAGCAGAGTTGGGGACACTTCCACACCCAGGCCGAGGTAATCTAGTTCCTCACTGGCTTCTGTGCTCTGACAGGCAGAGGACGGCTGGGTGCTGCCGATGGCTGGAGCATGGAGTGTGTGTGTTGTGCTGATCATGTAGGGGTCGTGCGATCTGCGATAACATGTATCTTCACAAACAAAAGGAGGATGACAGAGCCGCTGCTGAACCCCGCCAGTCCAGTTGCCTTCTGGCTTGGAGGAATCAGCACATGGCACAGCACGATGCGTTACCACAGTGTTCTGTTCCAGACTCTATGTTCCAGATATGGAAACTGAGAGCAGACTGGTGCAGGCGGCATGTGGAGCGCTGTGTGCCGATTGGTATTGTGGTCAAGTTCCCTTGCAATTTAATATAGACGGTCCCTACTAATGTTTAGGCACTACTGTTCTAGCGCCATGTTATTGTAACGGGCTTAATGTGTAGTATATATATATATATATATATATATATATATATATATGTTACAATAATATGTAAATTGAATGTGGTGCGTTCAAATGCCTCGGCAACCAAGCCTGGAGCTGGATGGCAGTGGTAGCGATAGAGGAGGGTGCTCGCGCCAGTGGTTGACTCTCAGGGCAGTGGTACCCAGCCAAGCAACAGACCTCCCTCTTCTCACCCTGGCATGACACAGCTAACAGATTGCAATAGTCTGATCGTCAAGTGCCAGGGTGAAGTCCAAACAGGCGACTTACGCACCGACCTCCTGTCAGATGGGGTGGTGCTGGCTGGTGCCTGTTCAGGCACTGTGCGCACAGGTGGAGCTTGATGCTGCTGCTGACTCCTCCTGCTGCCATGACCAGTGGAGCCCCTGCTGCTGGGCTCCCTGGCGACCTGTCGCACCGTTTGCCTCGGGTGCCTACCTTCCTCATCAGTGCTGCTGTCACCTGACAAGGTAGGTGGCACCCATTCTATGTCACCCTCCTCTTCGTCCCCTGTAATGTCAGACCCAGGGCCAACCATTGGTGGACTGAGTGGAACATCAGACGTGGAGCCCCTGACCAGGCACCACTGTCCCCTCGCTGATGCCTGGGTCTGACTAGGTGCGGGGGTTCTGTGGCTGAAACCACCCACAACAGTTGGAAGGGATAGTCCTAGTAGGGATACGTCCTCTCGCTGTGATGTATGAGCGGTAGCCGCTGATTGGAGTTTAGATTTAAACATATTTTTAACCTGATGTAGATAAATAGCTACCGGGTTATTGTTTCGCCAAGCCCCTGACGAAGCCAACGTGGCGAAACCCGGGTCGGGCAGAGCAGTTGTGGATGACATTTATGCTGTTTTTTATTCTTACCGCTGTGAGTATAATAAAGCCTTAAAGGTTTCAAGCACTGTGGGTTTTGCACTATGTGTTTGTCTTCTTACGGTGTGCCATATTTGGAAATTTGTTTGGTCGGCTTCGTGGCGTTAAAGTGGCTTTCCAGTGTTGAAGACCTCGCTACAGTTTGTGCTATTCTACGTGGTTTCCGGATTCAAACGCGGTTCCTGGCTTTCCTATTTTCAGTGTACTCAAAGGAGGACGGACCTACTCCAGTTATTTCCAGGACTGCTATAAACTGCAAGTTGCTTACAGACATAAAAAGCTTTTTCTGTGTGACAGTTGGAAGGGATGTCACTGTGGTACTGACAGGCGGTACCCCCCTTCCTTCCTCCTCCTTCTCCATCCCTTCCAAAAGGTACTGGGCATCCAGCGGACTAAACAGCAACTCACTCTCCTGCATTGCCTCCCTCAAGATGTTCCTCTCACTGTCACTACCAAACAGGAGCAGGGATGATTCTTGGGGGCTGGGGGTTGGTCCTCCAGGAGGTGGAGTGCTGCTGCTTCTCAGAGCCGGGGTAGAGGACTCCGTGACACTGGCTTGGGTCACTAAAGCCACCACTGCCTCGGCGACCTATGATGAAATGGATGGGGCGGCTGTCATGCTCAAAGAAATCCTGGATCTGGCGGACGCCCCTGACACCTGTACCCGCCCCTCCGTGGGTAGAGGAGTGGCCCCATTCTGGCAGCAGTCCATCACTGGAGACACCTCCCCTTCCATAACCGTGGCTGCCTGCACGCCCAAGTGCACTCATGATGTGGGTTTATAAATACACCAAAAAAATAAATAAAAAGGTAATTTTGGCAAACTTTATCAGGGTGGGGACAGTGGGGCAATAATTAAATAAAATAAACAATAAACCCAAAAACAGTAAAACTATTTTTTTTCACACACAAAAGACGCAGACACTAATCACTACAAAAACTAAAGCCTAAAACACTAAGACTAAAATACTTTTTTTAGTTTGTTTTTTTCACTAACAAAAAACACTAACACTAATCACTACAAAAAATGAACACTTAAACACTAAGGGTACTTTCACACTAGCGTTGGTGCGGATCCGTCTGTTTATTTTCACAGACGGATCCGCACCTCTAATGCAAACGTTTGTATCCGTTCAGAACGGATCCGTTTGCATTAGGTTTAAAGAAAAATGACAAAGTCCAAAGCGGATCCGTTTTGGATTACATTGAAAGTCAATGGGGAACGGATCCGTTTTCAAATGCACCATATTGTGTCACTGACAACGGATCCGTCCCCATTGACTTACATTGTAAAAAAAACGGATCCGTTAGGCTCCGCCTCTTCAGACGGACACCAAAATGCTGCATGCTGCGTTTTGGTGTCCGCCTCCAAAACGTAATAGAGGCGGAACGGAGCCTAACTGATGCATTCTGAACGGATCCTTATCCATTCAGAATGCATTGGGGCTTAACTGATCCGTTTTGGAATGTTTGTGAGAGCCCTGTAACGGATCTCACAAACGGAATCCAAAATGCTAGTGTGAAAGTACCCTTAGTCTAAAATACTTTTTTTTCACACACAAAAGGTGCAGACACTAATCGCTACAAAAACGAAAGCCTAAAACACTAAAACTAAATGACTTTTTTTGGTGTAGGCTAAAGCCTACACTATACTATATCCCTTTCTAACCTAAAGTACACCCTACCCTGGAAACTATCAGTTAAACTATTTCCTAACTAACCTACACTATCTCCCACTAACTAACTATATGGATTATATAATTAAGCTAACTAACTCTATAACCTACACTACACCCTGCACTGGACCCTATCTGCTACACCAATCCCCAACTAACCTCTATAGAGTTTGGTAGCTGAAATATATAATCCATATACTGTAGTTAGTGTTAGATTGCTGACCCGATCAGCTATTCAGCTACACTATTCCCTATTACTATCTAACACTAACTATCAGGATTACTTATATGCGATTTGTAATGTAATTTGAAAAAGCACAGCACATTATTCCAGCTCCTCTCTCTCTCTCACATGAAACTCCACAAAATGGCTGTTGGGGGGGTCTTAATTTATATAGCAAAGGGGTAGGCAACTTCCCTATTGGTTGGTTGGGATATTGCTAAGCTGTGACAAAGCCTTCTTATTGGCCCACAAGCTAGAAGAAGGGAGGGATGATCACCTGATGTGTACTGTGTAAAAAACAAACAAACAAACAAACAAACCTTGAATATTCGTCATTATGAATGTATAACACTATATTCTAAATATTCGTTAATTCTTGAAGTCCTTATATTCGCCAAAAAAATTCGCTATTCGAATATTCGCGCTCAACACTAGTCCTGATACTGTATGTGTCAGGACACAGTGCAGGGCTGGAAGAAGGCCAGGGAAGGTGAGTACAGCCAGTGCAGTTTTCACCTTCCTGTGCCTCCTACATGCTAATAGAAGCGGTCATTAGCATTTTCACAATAAGTTCTGGCAGTGGGCCAGGGGCCGCATGAAATAATCCCGCGCGCCGGAGGTTCCCCACCCCTGATCTAAACCATTAAATTGTAACTCAGATTATATGTTTAGGGTCATTGTCCTGCTATAAGGCGAACCTCCGCCCCAGTCTCTAGTCTTTTGCAGCCTCTACCAGCTTTTCATCCTGTATTTAAGTCCATTCCTGTTCCCATGAACTCTTACCAGCTTTCCTGTACCTGCTGAAGAAAATCTTACCTATAACATGATGTTACCACTAGTGTTAATCAAAGTGTCCGAAGTGGAATTCAGTCTGAAGTTTAGGAAAAATTTGAATTTCCTTGTGTTTTGTGTTAACAAACCAGTTTTATTTCTAAAATGATGGCTGCACATGTAACTAAGTGAAAGTAAGAAGCCTGGGAAAACAATATGACCCATAATGCCATGCAGCCAGCCAATCCGTCAGTAGCCAACATGGTCTCCATCATTGTCCTGTGAGATGGGGAGAAACGTAGCAAGCGCTCACGCTCTAGTGACAATGTTGCTGCAATAATCCAGCAGCCATGTTTAATCTATCCACCATGCCATCTGGTCTTAATCCTAATAATTTTAAAAGTAAAATGCTGGGGGCGTGGCTTGGCCGCTGAGTGTAATGGACGCCTGAACGTGCAGCTCCTGCACACCAGCGACTTGCATTGCAGCTGCCCAGCAGCTTCTTTCGGACATCCAGTCGACTACCTATCCTTTTGCTGCAATGGGGAAGTCAAAGAGGTTACTCCCCAGAGTGAACAGCGGGAGTTTGGAGAAGTACTTTGACAGAAGAGGATCCCAAGATGGCGCCCGGTCGCATGGAAGCGAGACTCCATCCACCGCTTCCCCGCACCTCCCTATGTCTCCAGCTACTACTCCTGACCCGCAACCCTCGCCTCCTCTTCAGAACCCTGCAGGATCTCCCCACTCACCGCATCCCTCCTTCCCTGCCACACCGGAGGACTTCAGAGATGATCCTTCTGATCTGTGCGCAGCGCGGGGAAGCGTAGTGACCACCGTCCATTCACCTTCTTCCAGCCCTGTGAAGAGAGAGCCGAGGACCGACTTCACAACAGCAGTTCAGGTCAGTGTGGAGCCTTCTCAACCTGCCGCTGATTTCTTCACTAACTACCCTGCTTCGGACAAATTGGTGCCTGAAGACTCCTTGAAGCAGATGCTGCTGGCACTTAGGGCCTCAATGCAAAGTGACCTGGCGGCCATGATTGCCCCTTTATCCTCTACAGTGCATGAAGTGACCTGTAAGATCCAGCATGTCGAATCTAAAATGGCGTCGTTCGCGTCTTCACAGAACGAGGTTATAGATGCGCATAACTCCCTTGCTGATGAGCTGGAAAGCGTTAAATTGAAACTTGCCGATATGGAGGACAGATCGCGGTGGAATAATATTAAATTCCGCAGCATCCCAGAAACCGTTCTCAACTCTGAACTATCCTCATATATTCAAAAGTTGTTTCTGTCCCTGCTGCCTGAGCTCACTCCGCAGGAGCCTATTATCGACCGAGCCCACAGGGTGCCCAAGCCAAAGTACCTAGACGCAGAAGTCCCAAGGGACACTCTGGCAAGGGTTCATTTTTATCCTACTAAAAAGGCGGTGGTGTCGGCAGCTAGGAAAATGGGGCCTCTTCCTGCCCCTTATCAATCTGTGAAGTTATACACTGACCTGTCTGCTGCAATGCTGAAGCTACGCAGGGACTTACTTCCAATTACTCTCTCCCTGCGGAAACACGGTATACCCCATAAATGGGGTTACCCTATGAATTTGCTTGTTTCCAAGGACAACCGCACAAATCCCATACGGTCCCTTGAGGATGGGAAATCTTTGCTTCACTCGTGGCATATCTCTGTCACAGCTATTGAGACTCGCCCACTTCATCCACTTCATCCCCGGGACCCTCATGCGGTGACATGAAGAGGCTTGCAGGTCTATATACATCTTGGTTGACCTCCTTCCTACGTGGCTGGTATTAGGTTGCGACCTTCGTGGGCGAGCCGAGAAGACTCCCTGGATTATGACCCTCGTCTGATTCAACTTATGGGGACTTCTCCAGTTATTTGTTGACTGTTCCATTGTTCTGGCCGTGCTCTACGGCTGAAGGTTAATGACACGGCAATGTTGTACTATTCGGTTTTCTATATAATTGTGCAGTTCTAGTTCTGCTATACATTCCTTTTGTTTACTCTGCTCCTACACCTGGTTACATGCTGGATTATGTGCCCCAACGGGCAGATGGGGCTCTAGCTCTATCTTGCCTTCTTTATCTTTTTCTTTGTCCACGTCCGTTACCCTATTTTTTTGTTTTTTATGATAACATTAGTATATCCTTTTATTTTTCAGTGATCCATGAGTACCACAGCAGTCTATGTCAGCGGCTTTCTCCAAAGATATGGGATTGACAATACTGTCCCTCAACTCCAAGGGGCTGAACTGCCCTCAAAAGAGGTCATACCTCTGGAAGGAGGCGATGTCAGGCAAAGCTGACATTCTTTGTATCCAAGAGACTCACTTATTGAAGTCTGATGCCCATCGGATTAGACATCGCTTATTTCCAGTGGTTATTCACTCTCATTTTGATAAGAAAAAAAGAGGAGTTTTTATTGCAATTAAAAATACTGTCTCATTTTCTCTGAACACCCAGGTTATTGACCCCCATGGCAGGTATGTGATCTTGGTATGCACAGGGAATAATATATAGTACATAATTGGGAGTGTCTATGCCCCAACTATCCGCCAGGTATCCTTTCTGCGTAAGGTGATGCAGAGGATTCGCCCTGTTCAACAAGGTAAACTGATCATCTGTGGAGACTTTAACACTATTTTAGACCCAACACTTGATTCCACTAACCCAAACAGACGCTATGCTCCTAGCCTTTCCGTACTTTTGCACTCTGAGGGTTTGTTTGATGTATGGTGTTCCCAGCACGGTCAGGAGAAAGATTTCACTTTTTTCTCTCCTATACATCACTCCTACTCTAGGATTGACATGTTTTTAGTAGACCAGATTACCCTTTTTCATTCCCGCACCTCTTCTATTGGCCTGATTAAATGGTCGGACCATGCCCCTATTGTGTTCCAACTTGATGACCAGTACCAACACACCACCCCTCCGGCTTGGAGGAATAATACTTTTTGGCTCTCCCACCCTAAGCACAAGTTAACCATCGAGAAAGCGCTACAAGAATATTTTCAGCTTAATAAAGATTCTGTCTCTGACCCTTTAGTGGTTTGGCAAGCACATAAAGCCTTCATTAGGGGGATTTTGATCAAGCTGGGTCACGTAGAAAGGAAAAAACGCAAAAGGGAACTGTTAGCTACAATTGATAAAATAAAAGAA
This sequence comes from Bufotes viridis, assembly GCA_033119425.1. Lineage (NCBI taxonomy): Eukaryota > Metazoa > Chordata > Amphibia > Anura > Bufonidae > Bufotes > Bufotes viridis. The sequence goes on along the minus strand of CM065593.1, from coordinate 217,747,392 downwards.
TTAGAATTTAGCAACAAACAGAATCCGAACATACTCACTTGGGATAACCTTAGAGCTGCTAGAGAAAAACTCATGTACTTCCTTGACAAGGACTACCACAAAAAACTTCTATATTCTAAAGCTAGGTATTATGCCCAGGGCAATAAAGTGGGGAAGTTACTAGCATCCAAGCTTAAACAGCAACACGTCAAATCCAAAATACCGTATATCCTCCACCCTACTACTAAAGTCAAATTGATGGACCCAAGGGAGATAACGGAGCAGTTTTGCCTCTACTATGAGGCGTTATACAATCTAAAAGATCACATTTCACTGGCACTGGATGTAACACACTGGTCCAAAATTTTCTGCAGAAGGCTGATCTACCCCGACTGTCTGCATCTCAATTGGATCTATTAAACGCTCCCATTCAAGATTCTGAACTGCAAAAAATAGTCAACTCTCTCCCGTTGGGCAAGTCCCCCGGTCCCGATGGACTTTTCAACGAGTATTATAAACATAATTACGCGGTTCTTGCCACCTTTTTGTTAAATATTTATCAACAGACAATGTCTGGTATCCCGTTTCCTTCGGACATGTTGATGGCCCTAATTGTTACATTGCCTAAACCGGGGAAATCCCCTGATTCCCCCAAAAATTTTCGCCCTATTTCCCTTTTAAATTCGGACATTAAACTCTTTGCTAAACTTCTTGCATCTAGGTTATCCCCTATCCTATCTAATTTGATCAAGGATGATCAGGCGGGATTTATTAAACTACAACAGGCCTCAGACAATACCAGGCATTTATTTAATATTTTTAATGCAGCAGAACTGAGAAACACTCCTATGGTCGCTGTGACTTTAGGCGCTGAAAAGGCGTTCAACCGCCTTCACTGGAATTACGCCTTTTTGGTGTTGGAACAAATGGGCTTTACAGGACCAATTGTCCACGCCATCCGTGGCTTGTACGCGGATCCTGTGGCAAAAATATTGGTGAACAGGGTGCTGTCTGAGAGCCTGCATATCTCCAATGGGTCGCGCCAAGGGTGCCCCCTCTCACCATTGCTTTTTATCTTGGCATTGGAACCCCTGGCGCAACACATTCGATTATCTCCTGACATTGAGAAGGTGCACGTCGGATATGTATCCCATGTGATTTCACTGTACGCAGATGACATCATAATCACAGTGGCGAATCCTGAGCGATCCTTGAGATGCGCATTTGACATTATTACTCACTTTGGTAGTCTTTCTTATTATAAAATCAATAACTCTAAGTCCCAAGCCTCACCAATAAACATCCCTCAAGAGGAGTGGAGGATTTTGCAGAATCTATTTCTATTAGATTGGCAGGATTCCTCCCTCCCTTATTTGGGAATTAAACTTACATACCCTTGTTCACTTGCATACCATGTTAACTACTTACCTCTGCTCGCGACCATGAAAACTGACCTTGATCATTTTAGCATGCAAGAGGTCTCATGGGTTGGGAGAATTGCCTCCTTTCATATGATGACCTTGCCCAAGTTTATTTACATTTTCAGGGCGCTGCCAATACCAATTCCTGAGCTGTTCTTTAAAGAAGCACAGGCCATTTTGAATAAATACATTTGGAAAGGGGGGCGCCCAAGAGTGGCGCAACTTGTTATGTTTAGACGTAAGCAGGCTGGTGGGGTAGGTTTACCTTCTATCAAAGATTACTATAAAGCTACTTGCCTCTCCTTCCTCCGGGAATGGTGGAATGGCTCTTCTGAGAAGGCATGGCTAAGACTGGAGGTTCATATGTCTCCTGTGTTGCCTTTGAAGGATCTTATGTACCTTTTCCTCCTATCTGCCAAGCCGCTGAAACATCCCTTGATTTTGGCCAACCATGCTCTACGCATATGGTTGCTCCTTCATTCCACCCAGGGGACACCTGACACCCAGTTTCTTTCTCATATATCGATACACACGATAGGTGCTCTCATTGGAGACATTGACTTGTCCTCATGGCAAGCATTAGGTGTTGGATCGCTGGGTCAACTATTGGATGATAAAGGGGTGGTTACTTTCGAGCACTTATGTCGGAATTTTCAGATTCCCCCATGCAATTCTTGACATATCTAAGGTTACGGCACTATGTGCAGGCAATTTTGTCCTCTCCGCCTATAGTGCACCTAGAAATCCTTAGGTTATTTCGCTTTCCATGCCTATTTAAAAAGCAGACTACGCGTTTACTTTATGATGCTTTCCATGATAAAACCAAATTTGTCAAATTATCACCTATTGCGAAGTGGGAATCTGATTTAGGCCGCACCTTTTCTGACGCAGACTGGGAAAGAGCTATATGTTTCATTGGATCTACCTTCAAATGTGTGACCCATTATGAGGCGGGTATTTAAACTATGCTGCGTTGGTACTTCACTCCTTACCGCTTCCGCGTGTTGTTGGAGACAGTGTGGTTCAACTGGCTCCCTGCTACACATACTATGGTTTTGCCCAAAAATACTCTCCTACTGGCGGCTGGTATTTGCACTTATATCACATATTACTGGTATCCAGGTTGATGCCTCCCCAGCTCTGGCTCTTTTGTTCTTAGGTACACAAAACCTCCCCATTGGTTACAGACGCATTGTGGGTCACATATTGCTTAGTGCTAAATTAGTTCTTACGAGGCACTGGAAGTCAGTACATCCCCCTCCTTTCTCTGAAATTGTACACTTTCTGAATTCTACATGTCGGTATGAACATGCTCTCCCTTCGACCATCCTAAATCACAAGGTCAGAGACCAAACTTGGTCCCCTTGGAAGTTGTACTCCGGTTATCAACCTTGAAATGTTTGATAATTGCCTGGTATTAGCTGCTGTGGTGCTCACTGGTTTTTCATTTTGTCTTCTTTTTAGATTTATTTTATTTGTATACTTTTTGTTACCCCTCGTTTATGTTATTACCTCTTGATTTCTGATGCTCCCACACGACTGGGTCTTATGTTTCAGCGCTTCACTGTGAACTTCAAACAGTGACGCTAGTTGAGGCTATTTGAGGGTTTTGTGCCTCACCCTCCTGTAATTCTGTATTCTTGTATTCCAAGCTCTTCCTGCTGCGACAGGATTCTAGGTTATATTGTGTCGCATTTCTTATCTATGTGCTATTTTTGACAAAATTTCAATAAAAAGATTGCTCATAAAAGTAAAATGCCACTAGGTTTATAGTAGGGAGGGATCCCGAACCTTAAGGAGGGATTCACATGGGATTATGGTAATTCCTGTTGTGGATCCCTCATTTTATTGCTTTGAAGAAGGTTTTCCCATCTTATAGTAACATCTAATATATAAATATGCAAAATAAATGTGGAGCCCCAGTTATGGGTCTACAACACAATGAAAGCTAGATATCCCTCAAAAGAAGGAAAACCGAGCAAAGGGGTGTCTCCATTACAGAGATCACCAAATCCACCATATTAAGTGGCCCCTATGTCAAGATCCTGCTTTTTTACAAGCTTTAAGGATGTGACTGGGAAAACCTAAGCCAGTTATCTATCCACAGACAGCTGTTTCGGGGTGTTGCCCCTCATCAGTGCAGAGTAGGATTCTGGCTAACCGGGAGCAATGCCTCGGAGACTACTCAAACACAACAATAGCTAATCTCAGGGAGACCAGCTACAAAAAACACTGCGGAGCCTCATTTAAGAGTCTCAACACAGCAATCCGAAGTGCAAAGCTCTCTGGGAAACAGTAATATGCAAAATAATTTTTGTTTTGTTTGAGTATATTCGCGAATTCACAAATTCCTGATCTTCAGGCATTATTTTCTTGATTGCGAAAATTCTCATAAAAAAATGATTTGCATAAAATTTGCATAAACATTTGCATAGACTGGTATTTGAAAAAAAAATTAATATTTGTGATTACTAATATATTTTCAGATATTCTAAATATACATTCTCGAAGTGCCGATATTCGCGATTAAAATTCGCAATTCGAATATTCGTAATCAACAGCCCTGGTCTGCTTTTGCACCTAAAGGTGTAAACCGCATTGTACTCACGCCAGATATTATAGTAAGACCTCATTCACACAGTCAGTGTTCAGTCAATGATTTCTATCAGTGATTTTGAGCCAAAACCAGGTTTAGCTCTAAACACAGATCAGGTTCACATTTATACCTTGTGGTCGGGGCTACATGACACGTAACCGTTTACCTGCCTACCTAACTTAGCTAAGCGGCTTGAGTTGTGCCATAACCGCTACATAGGAGGAATACCTGAAGGGGGCATACCCTGCAAAGTGTTTATGAAAAAGAAGGGCGGGTTGGGAGGGTACGCAGCACCATCGACACATCTGAGGGAGGCGCCTGCCTGGTATAAATGTACTACTTACACCCCTCCCACAAATACAGGCCAATAAATCAGCCTTCAAACTTGTGGTCGGGGCTACATGAGACGTAACCGTCTAACTGCCTACCTAACTAAGCTAAGCGGCTTGAGTTGTGCCATAACCGCTGCTTAGGAGGAATGCCTGAAGGGGGCCAAAAACCAACAACTAAATGCACAATAGTATGTAGCAACAACACTAACATGACCAACCTCTGGAATGCAAGAACATCTCTCCACTAGGCTGAGGTATGAACCTATTGAACATGCAGAGCGCCTAATTTCCGGATAACATGGGCCAGAACTTTTGTTCCCAGAGGTAGCACATGCTGCACCGGACCTGAAGGAATGGTCCGATAGCTGTCGGTTTCAACCCTAAAATTAGACACCGGCTGAGAGGTGGTGAGTGGTGCCATGAGCACTGCAACAGTGTACTCCCAAGGTCTCGGTCTGTTACTGCTGCCAGTTATTGCTGAAAGACACGAAGCCGGGCGCCCTGAAAGGAATGTCGAAAAGAGAATGATAATATTGGGGGCCAAAAATGGCAACGGAACCAGTGCCAGCAACAACACTAACATGACCAACCTCTGGAATGCAAGAACATCTCTCGACTAGATTGAGGTATGAACCTAATGAACATGCAAAGCGCCACTGACCTAGCTTCCGGATAATGTGGGCCCGAGCTTTCGTACCTAGAGGCAGCATATGCCGCACCTCATCTGAAGGAAAGGCCCGATAGCTGTCAGTTTCCCCCTAAATTGGACACCGGCATACGCACATGCCGCACGACTGAGAGGTGACTAGTAGTGATGAGCGTAAGACCCACATGCGACCTCGCGACATCCGACCCGCATCACATTTGTCGCACATTCGCGATTTAGCAATATTTGTTATTTCACAACCAATATCATGACTTGCGATTAATTCTTTTAAGTTACATTTGCGTGCGCATAAAAACTGTTCGTTGTTAATAATGCTTAAACAGCTTTACACGTATAGAAAGCTTGAAATGGCGGGAGTCATTTGAGTAAAGGGCACAAAAAGACATACGGATATCCACGATACATTCAGCGTACTGGAGTCTGACACGACCTGTTAACGCTAGATAGGTAAGGGAATACAAACCGCTAATATATTAATGCTATTATTCAAGTGACGAACATTGGCAGAACAGTTTTACCTATTAAGTCTTTACTCTGACAGGAATAGTGGAAACTGTAAAAGAAGCAACTAAGGTTGGGGAAATTATGTCAGAATTTTATTTTTATTTTTTATTTCAAGATACAGTTTCTCTATCACTCACTATCTATCTCAAGAGCGAATACACGTAATTGTGAATATGGGGTCAAGTATTCAACATATTCGCAAATCTCGATATCATGATATTGGAGATCAAACTCACCTTGCGAATACTCGCGCCCAATGCCAGTGGCGAGTGGGCCTTGGGAACAAAAACAGAGTACTCTCAAGGCCTTGGTCTGTTACTGTTGCCAGTAATTGCTGAAGGACACGAACCAGGCACCCTGAATGGAAAGTCGGAAAGAAAATGATTGTATTGGGTGCCAAGAAATGGCAACAAAACCAGTGCCATCAGAAGCATCAGAAAAACAAAATAGTTGAAACCGCTGTGACCTGAACAACGTGTTCGGTTTGACGTTGCGATACCGCAAACTGATCAAACGTGACTTACCCAACACTCTGAACCTATGTCAGTCTTGAAGAAATGTCAAGTAGCGAGTTTGTAAGCTGATAAAGTTTTATATATTCTTAATTTTCCATTTAATTTAGCTTTCTTTTTTAAGTGCCCTTTCCTTTTCTTTTTTGCCTGCTACCTAAGCAAAAGATGTAATTGACCACACCAACTGAGAATGGCGAGCTGTGACGTGACCTGAAAAGCAAAAATGACATGCAATGAATGATCCTGGCTGTGGTAGTAGGCCTGCAGGCATCAGAACTAACTAAATGATTGAAACTGCCGAGGCCTGAGTGACGGGTCAGGTCTGATGTTGTGAGACCGCACACTGATGAAAAAGTGACTTACCCAACCTTCTGAACCTATAACAACCTAAAAAATAAAAGTCAAGTAGCAAAGCCTGCAACCTAATGGGAAGTCCACCTGTGATGTGACTTTTTTTTTACATCCTCCTACCTTAGAAAAAGATGTAACTGACCATGCCAACTGAGAATAGTAAGCTGTGACGTGACCTGAAAAGCAAGAAATGACACGTAAAGACAATCCTCACTATAGTAGTATGCTGACACTAACACGAGGCATGCAGTAATATAAACCATTCACAGAAAAAAATAGATAAAACATCCTGCGCGATATGATATTGAGTGCGTGGATGAACATATCGCTCAGGATGTTGTATCTAGTTTTTTCTGTGAATTGTTTAACTTGTCTTGAAGGAGTGGCACCTTCATGTGTGAATACGCTCCTATACAGGGGTGAGATTCATGTGCACTAGTGTCCCGCCCATCTAATAGGCGACCTTGATTAAGGTGGTACATATAGGTGTGTGTGTCCCTCCTCCCACCGGTTGCTGAAGCACATGGAGGTAACAAGGGGCAACACACCATATGTGCGGGACTGCGCTCCTGTAGAAAAAATGCGCAACAGCATTAATAGGTTTAGCGTAGGTACCCGCCTGGACTGAGACCACCTTGTCGCTTGGTGGGTGGGCTTAAATGTGTTTTGATCAAAATATGTTGACTAAGTGTCTCAGACGTTATCAGAATGAGGGCTTATTCCACATAATGTTTGCATTTATTTTAGTGCACCATTTTCTGTGATTTGATAAATGCGCCATGTTCATCCGCGCACTCAATATCATATCGCGCAGGAGGTTTTATCTAGTTTTTTCTGTGAATTGTTTAACTTGTCTTGAAGGAGTGGCACCTTCATGTGTGAATACGCTCCTATACAGGGGTGAGATTCATGTGCACTAGTGTCCCGCCCATCTAATAGGCGACCTTGATTAAGGTGGTACATATAGGTGTGTGTGTCCCTCCTCCCACCGGTTGCTGAAGCACATGGAGGTAACAAGGGGCAACACACCATATGTGCGGGACTGCGCTCCTGTAGAAAAAATGCGCAACAGCATTAATAGGTTTAGCGTAGGTACCCGCCTGGACTGAGACCACCTTGTCGCTTGGTGGGTGGGCTTAAATGTGTTTTGATCAAAATATGTTGACTAAGTGTCTCAGACGTTATCAGAATGAGGGCTTATTCCACATAATGTTTGCATTTATTTTAGTGCACCATTTTCTGTGATTCAGTAATATAAACCACCTGCAACACACCACGCTGCTATAGGCAAGTACGTGCAAATGATGCCACCATCAGCACATGCGCCCAGAAGAGATGTGGGCCACTGGGCGTATACGCCGTAAAAACAAACTAAACTCGGTTCTCGGCGAAAGCCACGCTCCTATCTATTTTTAGCACAAATAAAGCAACAAAACGAGGCAAAATAACAAAATAAAAGGTCCAAATGGTTCTCTGCAATTACCTTTGTAGCAAGTAGCTCCCCCAGTGTCCAGCTAACACTCTGAACTGAAGATGGATCCCCAGTACCTTGCACAGGTGCCTATTAAGTACACAAACTCAGATTCACAACCGTAAAGTGAAACACACACATTTTACATTTCCAAAACAAACGAAACAAGACAAATGAAAGAAAGAAACCTTAACAAAGAGGAGCTTACAGTCTACTTAATATACATACCGCAAAATAGCATTTATACAAAAAAAAAAAACAATAACACTTTGTAAACAGCAACTCTGCTCCACCTGGATTAGTCAGCTGCCTAAACCTCACCCTCTAAAATGCAAGTAAGGGGATAATGCTGGATGTCAGTGTGAACAAGGCTTTAGTCTGTCTGCAGAAATAATAGCGGATAGCGAGAGAGCTTTGCTGGCGAGCAGTGAAGTGAAAGCAGACAAGAAAGACATACAGATATACACAGACAAACTAAGCATGGTGACCTGTGCAAGACATAGAAACCTGCAAGAAAAACTAGACGGAGTCACGCTGACCCCTGCTGCCTAAACATGCTGCCGCGTGGGCTGTCAGGTGCGAGAAAACGAGATGAAGTCACGCTGACCCCTGCTGCCTAAACGTACTGCCGCGTGGACGCCAAACATGGGGGTGCCAGGCAGAATCACTCCGGTGCAGTCTGTGACCGCGGGGATCACAGAGTTAATGCCCCCAAAGTCTTGATTTTTAACCCCCCCTGCAGCCCCCAATCATATTATGGCGGCGGGGGGTGGTTGCGGGTGGCGGGAGGGGTGCGGGAGGCGGGCAGTGCGGCAGGCGGGATTGCAATAGCGATCCCCCGCCCGCCTCCTCTGTAATGTATCCCTGGTGTCTAGTGGATCTATCAGAGTGTCAGCACATTGCTGACACTCTGATAGAAACGCCTGGCATCTGTGCTTGATCAGATGCCAGCCGTTTAACCCCTTCTATACCGCGGTCCGTACCTCTCCCATCGGGGGGCTGCTGTGCCTTTGCAGCCCCCCAACAGGATGGGATCACAGAGGGAGGGAGCTCCACTCCCTCCCCATCACCCCCTGCTCAGTTCTGGCAGCGGGTGATGGTTGCCATGGAGACAGGACGCTTTCAGAAGCGTCCTGTCTCCATGGTGCTGAAAGTCTGAATAGACCTGCTAAAGGTCTATTCAGATTTTGTAAAGTACAAAATACAGCACAGTGCACTATATAGTGTACTGTACTGTATTATACAGACACCAGATCCACTGGATCTTTCAGAACCAAGTGGGTCTGGTTAAAAAAAAAATGTAAAAAAATGAAAAAAACACATATCACTGAATAAAAATTAAAAAAAATTAAATACACTGCATATATTAGGTATCGCCGCGTCCGTAAAAACCTGCTCTATAAAAATATTACATGACTGAATTCCTCAGGTGAACGCCATAAAAAAAAAAAAAAAAAATGGTGTAAATAAGCCATTTTTGGCACCTTACATCACTAAAAGTGTGATACAAAGCGATCAAAAAGGTGTTTACCTCCCAAAATAGTACCAATCAAACCGCCCTCTCATCCCGCAAAAAATGAGCCCCTGACTAAAACAATTGGCCAAAAAATAATAAGCAATAAAAATGCTTTTTAGTGTTAAATGTAAAAAAAAAATTAAAAAGTAGACATATTGGGTATCTCCACGTCCGTAAGAATCTGCTCTATAAAAATATCACATGACCTAACCCCTCAAGTAAACACTGTAAAAAAAAATTAATAAAAACTTTGTCAAAAAGCCATTTTTTTGCCACCTTACATCACAAAAAGTGTAATAGCAAGCGATCAAAAAGTCATATGACCCCCCAAATAGTGCCAATCTAACCGTCACCTCATCCCGCAAAAATCATACCCAACCTGAGATAATTGCCTAAAAACTGAAAAATATATGGCTCTCAGACTATGGAGATACTAAAACATGTTTTTTTTTTATTCAAAAAGGATATTATTGTGTAAAACCAAAATAAATAAAAAAAGGTACACATATTATGTATTGCCGCATCCATAAGGACCTGCTCTATAAAAATATAACATGACCTAACCCCTCAGATGAACGCCGTAAACATAAAAAATAAAAACGTTGTCAAACAAGCCATTTTTTTGTCACCTTACATCACAAAAAGTGTAATAGTAAGCGTTCAAAAAGTCATATGCACCCCAAGATTGTGCCATTCGAACCGCCATCTCATCCCGCAAAAAATGAGCCCCTACATAGGACAATCGTCCAAAAAAAAAAAAATAATATGGCTCTCAAACTATGGAGACACAAAAACATGATTATTTTTGTTTTAAAAAATGATATTATTGTGTAAAACTTATATAAATAAATAAAAAGTATACATATTATGTATCGCCGCGTCCGTCACAACCTGATCTATAAAAATAACACATGACCTAACCCCTCAGCTGAACACAGCAAAAAAAAAAAAAAATACGGTGTCAAAAGCCATTTTTGTCACCTTACATCTCAAAAAGTGTAATAGCAAGCGACCAAAATGTCATATGCACCCCAAGATAGTGCCAATCAAACCGCCATCTCATCTCGCAAAAAATGAGCCCCTACATAAGATAGTCGCCCAAAAAAATAAAATAAAACTATGGCTTTCAGAATGTGGAGACACTGGAAAAAATTTTTTTTTAAAAAATGCTTTATTATGTAAAACTGAAACAAAAAACCCCAAAAAGTAGTCATATTTGGTATTATCGCGTCCATAACAACCTGCTCTATAGAAATAGCACACAATCTAACCTGTCAGTTCAACTATGTAAATAACAAAAAATAAAAATGGTCCCAAAACAGCTAATTTCTTGCAAATTTTCCATTTTAATACATTTTTCCAGCAACAATGCAAGGGTTAACAGCCAAACAAAACTCAATATTTATTGCCCTGATTCTCTTGTTTGCACAAACATCCCATATGTGGTCGTAAACTGCTGTATGGCCAAACAGCAGGGCACAGAAGGAAGGGAACGCCATATGGTTTTTGGAAGGCAGATTTTGCTGGACTGGTTTTTTGAAACTATGTCCCATTTGAAGCCCCCCTGATGCACCCCTACAGTAGAAACTCCAAAAAAGTGACCCCATTTTGGAAACGACGGGATAAGGTGTCAGTTTTGTTGGTACTATTCTAGGGTAAACATGATTTTTGGTTGCTCTATATTACACTTTTTTTGAGACAAGGTAAGAAAAAATAGAAATTCGGAAATTTCATCTCCATTTGCCAATAACTCTTGTGGAACACCTAAAGGGTTCACAAAGTTTGTAAAACTGGTTTTGAATACCTTGAGGGGTGTAGTTTCTTAGATGGAGTCAATTTTATGGAGTTTCTACTCTAGGGGTGCATCGGGGGGCTTCAAATGGGACATGGTGTCAAAAATCCAGTCCAGCAAAATCTGCCTTCCAAAAACCATATGGCGTTCCTTTCCTTCTGCGCCCTGCAGTTGGCCATACAGCAGTTTACGACCACATATTTGGTGTTCGTGCAAACTGCAGAATCGGGGGAATAAATATTAAGTTTTGTTTGGCTATTAACCCTTGCCTTGTTACTGGAAAAAATTGATTAAAATGGAAAATTTTACAAAAAATTGAAATTCTGAAATTTTATCTCCATTTGCCATTAACTCTTGTGGAAAACCTAAAGGGTTAATGACGTTTGTAAAATCAGTTTTGAATACCTTGAGGGGGTGTAGTTTCTAGAATGGGGTCATTTTTGGGTGGTTTTATTATGTAAGCCTCACAAAGTGACTTCAGACCTGAACTGGTCCCTAAAAAGTGGGTTTTTGAAAAATTCAGAAAAATTTCAAGATTTGCTTTAAACTTCTAAGCCTTGTAACGTCCCCAAAAAATAAAATGGCATTCCCAAAATGATCGATACATGAAGTAGACATATGGGGAATGTAAATCAATAACTTTTTTTGGCAGTATTACTATGTATTATAGAAGTAGAGTAATTGAAACTTGGAAAATTGCAAATTTTTCAAAAAATTTTGGTAAATTAGGTATTTTTTTTATAAATAAAAATGAAATTTTTCGACATCATTTTACCAGTGTCATGAAGTACAATATGTGATGAAAAAACAATCTCAGAATGGCCTGGATAAGAAAAAGCGTTTTAAAGTTATCACCACATAAAGTGACAATGGTCAGATTTAGAAAAAATGGCCTGATCCTTAAGGTGAAATAGGGCCGTGTCCTTAAGGGGTTAAAATGTGGGCAACTCTGCTGTCGTTGCGCAGGCACTGCAGCATGTAGTCGCTCATGTGTGCCAGGCTGCCCAGAGGTAAGGACAAGCTGTCCTCTGTGGGAGGCGTATCGTCCTCCGTTTCCCCACAGCCACGCACCAGTGATGGGCCCTTACTAGATATTTTCCTCATTGTTACCGTTCACCACAATAAGAAAAAAATTACTTGGCCCAATGTATTGAATTCAAATTCAGGCCTTTTTTACAGGCACCTAACACTATCTGGCTATCTATTTATGTACCGTATTACACTAATCCAGGCACAGCAGTAACCACAGATTTAGGGAAATATCAATTGTAGTTTAGATCAATGAAAAGGAGAGATGGGGAGTGGCACACCCACTGTAAGAATGGAAACAAGGTGCTCTGTTGCTAGTTGATACACCCAGATCAAAAAATATATAAATAGCAACAATAAAACACAGCAACTGGCACACTTTCACCTTTAAATATTGGAGAGAACATAAGATACAAATAAGTTCATTTATTATCCTAAAAATACAATCATATAAAAACTCATAGAGCCAGAAGTTAATTGCCACTGCCCGGGTTTTCAAATGCTTATCAATTAGTGTCCATTGGAAGGTATCAATTTGCTGATATTAGTTAATAATCCCAATTCATTCAGTCAGTATGACGGTATAAGTGTCCATTATTGCATTATAATAATTAATGTTTAAGCCAGATAGTAAAGTCACAAGTTTTGAGTATTATAATATATGGTGGTGAGTTGGGGGAACTGAGTGTGGCGTCCCACACCCGTTACCTTTAAGTTCCACCGCCGTCTGTCCTCTTAGTCAGGTCCGTTTGTGAGTTTGCTCGCTGCGCGCGAGTGAAGTGAACTTGTTTTTAATCTTCGGCGTTCCACGTGGTGGTGACGTCACTACTTCCATCCTGCAGGTACGGCAAGTGTGCGAGGCGAATACTGATGTAGACCTCGGCGTGTCACGTGGTGGTTGCGTCACTTTTCTATCCGGCCGGTATCCGTGCAATTTAGGATTAAGAATTCTTCTTTGTAGCTGTATAGAAGCTTTATGGGAATGACAGACTGGGGTCCCAGATGCGTTTCGGGGAGTATCCTCTCCCCTTCTTCAGTGGTATCCCTTTCTGTCTGTCTCCCTTCTTTTTAAATCATCCGGACTGTTGATAATTAATCCTTAATGGGCTGGTGAATTGGGCAGATAGAAACTGTGGACTGGATCCACTCTCTATTGAAGATTTCTTATATAGTGCAATCTATTCATTAGTATTAGATCATAAATCCAGTTTTTAAAAACATAATAAGTGGATAAAATTAGATACATGAGATTAGATGAATAAAATTAAACAATTTTTGAGGTAGACAATTTTTTTAAAAGTAGACAAATATAAATATGTAAAAAGGTAAAAAGGTATAGGAACATGACTGTGCAAAATATGTTGATGTATTTCTATACTCCTTTTTGGGTATCAGACCTTATTGTTATTTGTAGAGGGATTAATCTTGATTGTGCAGATTTTCCTATATTTGTCGATCTATGGTTTTTTTTTCTTCTGGTGTTTGGGGACTGGGCACCCAGGTGAGGGGGGATCGCAGTGTTGGAAAAACAACCGGACTGCGATTCTCCATCACACCGGGGGCACAGACCCATTTTAAAGGAATCCAAAAATTTCAAGTTCAGAGTTGAGGCCTTCTGGGATTATGCTATTGAATTCAAAGATGAATTTGGATTCTGCTCTTGACATTTTCCTAATATAGTCACCTCCCCTCCAGTCTCTTTCTATTTTCTCTATAGCTGCAAAGGAGAGTCCAGTTGGATCCTGATTATGATACTGTTTGAAATGTCTGGACAGGGGATGTTTGTCATACCCTGCCCTGATTTTATTGAAATGTTCAGCGATTCTCTCTTTTAAGGTTCGTTTCGTTCTACCTATATAGAGCTTTTTACAGGGACAGGTGATAGCATATATGACTCCCTTGCTGTTGCAGGTCAGAGCTTGTTTAATTTCATGTTTGTGTTGTTTGTTTGTGGCTGTAATACTTCTGGTTAGTTTTGGAAATTTAGTTTTTCTACAGTTGGGACATCTATCACAGCGATAAAAACCTTTTAATTTCAGCCACCCTCCTATTTGACAGGTTTTCTGTTTGGGGGGGAGTTTTATCGTTGGAGCTATTTTTGTTTTCAAGTTTGGGGCTCTTGTATATACAATTCTTGGGTGTTCTGTTATTATTCTGCCAATCAGTTTGTCTTCTTGTAGGAAGTGCCAGTGTCTAGAAATTATTTTCTCTATTTCTCTATATTTGTTATTAAAAGGTAAAATAATTTTAGGTGTAGTCTCTTCTTCTGCTTTTTTATCTATATATTTCTCTTCAAAAAAGGTATTTCTATCCAGTGACCTAATCTGTGTTAGCGCTTTTTCTATACATTCTTTTGGGTAGTTTTTTTCAATGAATTTTTCTTTCATAATTTTTGCTTCCATCTCAAATTGTTCATCTCCCGTACAGTTCCTCTTTAACCTTCTAAACTGACTATTGGGAATATTTAGTAGCCATCTAGGCAAATGGCAGCTATCAAACAATATGAAGCTATTTTTCGCTGTTGGTTTATGGAATGTGCTACAATGTAGTTTGTCATCTACTACTTTAATGGAGAGGTCTAGGAATTCTAATTTTTGTTTACTCAAGTTTGAAGTAAATTTCAAATTTAGGGAATTATTGTTTATTTCAGTTAGAAAATCTTTTAGATCATTCTCATCTTTTTCCAGATGAAGATGATGTCATCTATGAAACGGGCCCATAGCACCAGGTCCGTCCCCAGTCTATGGCTGATATTTTCTTCCTCCCACTCAGCCATGAATAGATTCGCATAGCTGAGGGCGAACCTGGTGCCCATTGCAGTCCCTTTAATCTGCAGGAAGAAATCATCCTCAAAACAGAAGTAGTTGTGTGTCAGAATGTGTTCGGCTCCTTCAACCAAAAAATTAACCTGTGTTTTTCATAAAGACCGCTCTTTTGAGTGCCTTGCCCATCGCGGTTAGACCGTCTGTGTGATTTATTATGGTGTACAAAGATTGTACATCCAGAGTACCTAGTGTCCAACTTGGGTCGTATTTTAGGCTCTCTATTACTTTGATAATGTGAGTGCTGTCTTTAATATATGATCTGGTGGATTTGACTACGGGTTGAAGTAGGGTATCAATGTACTTAGATAGATTTGAGGTTATTGATCCTATCCCGAAATGATTGGCCGTCCGGGGGTTTTTGGGTCCTTGTGGACTTTGGGCAAACAATAGAACATAGGGATTTTTGTTCGGTGTTTAAGATGAATTTCTTCTCTCTATCAAGGATCACATCTAGATCTCTCCCTTTCTGGCATAATTTTTCCAGGGAGGTTAAAAACATTTTTGTGGGATTGCTTTGTAATTTTTTGTATGTGGTATTATCTGTTAGTTGTTTTCTACATTCTTGTGTATACATCTCCGCATCTAAAATCACCACAGCCCCCCCTTTATCTGCTGGTCAAATGATAATATCATTTTGGGTTTGTAGTGATTTTATTGCATCAATTTCTTTACGATTTAGATTACCTTTGCCTCCTCTTTTGCCTACATTGAGTTTCCTTAGGTCTGATTCCACTGATTTTTTGAAGGTCATTATTTCTTTCCCTATCTCCTGTTTGGGGTATAGGGTCGATTTTGGTTTCAGTTCTGTATATTGAAATTTTTGTGCTTTATTTAGTGGTTCCCCCATAGGGTTCTTCATAAAATGTTTCTTTAAACACAGTTTTCGGATAAATTTCTCCAATCCTATATATGTTTGGAATTTGTTTAGTCTATTTGTGGGGGCAAATTTTAAACCTTTATTTAATAACTTGGATTGTGCTTCAGTGAGAGATAATTTACTTAGGTTGATTATTGCATCCTCATTTGATTTTAGTCCCTGTTGTGATTTCTTCTTTGATCTTTTTCCTCTCCGTATCTTCTTCTTTCCTCTTGTGGTTGTGATTTTAGTGAGTTCATGTGAGTGGGTCTTTGGGGTCTGTGTGATTCTTTGGTGTGCATTTGGTTGTAAGTGTGATTTTGTTCGTTGTAACTCCCTCTGGTCTCCTGTCTGTATCTTAGGTTGTACCGGGGGGGAGTGGGGGGATTGTGGTGCCACGTGCGATGTGGGAAATAGTGAGGGGGTGGTGATGGTGTATTTTGTCTTCTTATTCTGTGGTGGGGGGGTGTCCTGTCTAAAAAATGTTCCCTCGATAGTATCAACCTAAGTAAATTATCTCTCACTGAAGCACAATCCAAGTTATTAAATAAAGGTTTAAAATTTGCCCCCACAAATAGACTAAACAAATTCCAAACATATATAGGATTGGAGAAATTTATCCGAAAACTGTGTTTGAGGCACGTTTTGTGTTTGTAGGAGACCGCTGGAAATGGCATAAGAAAACCTCGTATACGGGGCTGAGGCAGATGGAGCCGCTGCCCAGGCAGGAGAGATAGGGAAAGAGAAATGTGAGCCTTCAAAATCGGTGAAGTCAGACACAGAGAAGTAATGAGCAAGAAGGAGGCAAGACAATCTAAATAGTGAGTGATGCAATAAAATCACTGAGCTGAAATGATGTTGTCGTTGACCAGCAGTGTTTTAGATGTGGGTGTCGTAGATGTGAAAACAGCAACGAATGATACCGCATGCAAGTCACAAGCTGTCACAAAAATGTTTTTAACCTCCTGAAAAATA